>OZ010794.1:205385083-206630880 GCA_963932465.1 Maratus speciosus | reverse complement strand
GGGGCCCGGGGCAGCTGCCCCGCATGCCCCTGCATAAGTCGGGCCCTGGTAACCGGTTAAAAATGGCATGGCAGAAACAAGTGGCAAAAACAAAGAAATAATACTAATAAGAACTTTAATCTGCAATGATTTATAATTCACACTTTGATATGTAAACAATTAAAACTGAAGATTATGAATTTACTTAATGTGTATGAATATATTGAATAAAATGTACTTAAAGAATTAAATACTACTAAAAAAAGTCTCAGATTATGTCAGAAAATGTGTTTACGCCAGTTAAAACCGGTTATAACAGGAAAGACTTTAAAATTCAGAGAAAAAAGTCACACACACATATGCACATATGTATACATATAAGATTTACCTCATAGGTTTTCATAAGTCCCAAGTCTTCATTAAATATATCTGTAAGATACGTGTGCTGTGAGATGTTAATTCTTTTAATCGATGTTTCTAGCATAATTCACCAAACCAGAGTAACCGAGAGAAACTGAAAAAAAAATTATGGATTTTTAAAGAAAATATGCAAAATTTAAAAAATATATTGACATCCGGATTGCGGAACTTATCAGCCTAAATAAGAAAATAATTGTGAGGGTGGAGGGCTAGAAAACATAGGAAAAAATAGGAAGTTTAATTTGTAGGAGTGCTGCTAGGCCTGGGATTCATTACAGCTGCTGTCAAATTCTTATTTATGCTGTTTTGTTGGTTATTCTTTACACTATGATTTTCGTGTGGACTTATATGTTAGGCATATATTAAGTTTCTAACTTTCAACATTTGACAATAAATTTAGAACTTTTTTTATATGAGAATTTCCATGAGTGCACTACACAGAATTTTTACCAAGAAAAAAAAAAAAAAAATTATTATTATTATTATTATTTTGGGCACAGATTTGATATATGCACGACATTTCACATTTAAATTTGAATATTTTTAAACGATTTTTTTTTTTTTGCATAGGATAGCTGAGGTAAATCTAATATGGCTATTTTGTACTTTTTTGATATTGGTTTCAGATTTTTTTTTTAATACAGGTACTTTTATTTTCGAAACAGATTTTGAAAGTGAAAGTACCTTTATTAAAAAGAAAAAAAATCTGAAACCAAAATTGATAAAGTAAAAAATAGTCATATTAGAGATCGACCTCGGCTATTCTATGCAAAAAAAAAAAAAAAAAATCGTTTAAAATATTCAAATTTAAACGAGAAATTTGAAAACAATATGCCCATAGGATGAAAATTACTGAGCGGGTGTTTTGAACACCTGAATAAGAAAAATTAGGCACCTATAAAAAATTAAGCACCTTCATTAAAATTTAAACAAATTCACGCACTTTCAAGGACCTTTTTTCTCTAAAAAATTCAAGGACTTTCAAGCACTGTATGAACCCTGTTTTACATGGGGGGGGGGGGGGTGAAACAAAAACACCCAAATTATCACAATTTTTACTATTAGGTAAGTTAGAGTACATATTTATGGTCGTTTTTAAAAAAGAAACCATGAATTTAAATTTGACCCCCATGTTGAAAATTCAAAATTCTGACAAAAATAAATTTAAAATTGCAACTTTGTTATTTTTTTTTAAATCACTTAATATAAATTTAGACTTTAAAAATTTTCAATCTTTTAACATTAAAAAAAAAATTCAATAAGATTATCACATTAGTTAGAGAAACAATTTTTTAAAATAAATAATAACAGTTCATTCTGAGCCACGGTTGGGTTTTTGGCGTCAAAAAGTGGTTTGACATATGTAAAAAACCCATCGAAAAGTGTCAAAAACCTTAGACTTTTTTTTTAGCAATCATTAGTGTTATTTTATATAAATCAAGCTAAAAACTGACTAAATAATTTATGTGTTATATAAATGAATTTTATTTAGTTGTACTATATTTAAGTAATAATGAAATATATTATATATGAAAATTCTAATTATTTGTAAATTGCCAGCTCGGAAAAATAGCTAAAAATATTGAAAGTACTATTAAATGCATTTTTCAAAGTAATTTATACCTGTATAACTGTTATAAGTTCAATCTGTTATACAAAAATTTAGCAATTTAAATTTACGCTCATAAAAAAAACTTGTGTAAAGCTAAATGGCCACTATTCACTGACTCACAATAAGTTATGTAGATTTTAGGTGGGAGACGGCAGCACAGACAACCACCAATTCCAGGATTAGGCAGAACTCAATTAGCATGTTAAAATGCAACTGGTCTGCCAAGTCATATCTTGGCGGAAAACACATGCAAACCCGATTTTAGTAGTTGACTTGTAGGTTTATCATTGTCTTTTCTTGTACCCAAAAAGGTATGAAAACATGAATTTAAATTAAATATGAAGTTAAACATTAAATAACAAAAATATATCAAAACACCCAAAAGCCCAGTAATGAAACCTTCTGGTCCAGTAATGGACACCCCATTAAAAAATAATAAATATAATTGTTTTTATGACTTTATTTAGAACCAGAATTTAATGAATACATACTAACGAAACGAAATAGTTACTTTCAAATGAATTTAACAATTTGGATACCAGTAATTAATAAAATATTTGCGATATTCATTTACTGTTTGCATCAATTATTGTAATTATCAGAAGATCGATGTTTTAATTATTTTGGATGGATAGTTTAAAATATTATATATCAGGCAATTACAGCTATCAAATTATTGAAACAGTGGGGGGTTAAAAAGGTAATTAAAAAAAAAAAAGTTCTGGAATATTAGTGTTAAGTTTTGTCTCACTATTTTTAACAATTAAATCTTCCAGGGACTACTTGATATATCATTTATAATAATATTACAAATATGAAAGAAATGATATTGTGAGTTGAATATTTTAAGTACTAAATAACATAATTTCAAAATAAAACTAGAACTGATGTTTGAGGCCACTGATCTGCAGATTTACTAGTTTCATGAATATTATCTATAACTTTCATTAATGTTACTTTTTTTTTTCTTTTTTTGTCAGAGGTGAATAAGGAAACATTTAAGACAGAAAATAGATTTTTAATAGCTTCTGTAACTTAATTGTTTTTATTTAAACTGAGAGGTATTAAGCCCTATGAGCTCCTCTTTGACTGTGCTCTTAAACAGTATTTTCTGCTTCCTGGCTGGTTTAATTGCCAGATTTTAAAATATGCAAGGTACATACACATTTAAAAAAAGAATAAAATATTGAAATTTTATTAATAACATAAAATAACTTAAAAGCCAGCTATTTACTATAAAAGTTTTGGTGTTTATTACATTTTGGTAAGTATAATTTAAAATTAAATTTGATTATTTAGGTTTGCAGTTAAGTCAAAATATTTTATGCAATATAAACATTACTGAAAATGCATTTTTTGAAGTGTCTACATGGAGTGTCCATTACTGAAAAATGACTAATTAACCATTCAAGTAATGGACACCCCCTCTTAAAAACTTAAAAATAAATAAAATTTTGTAAATGGCCATTAGTATATAAAATTCTAAGTTTTCTATTGCTACTCAAACATAAAAATTCAAATTTTGCAAGAAAATAAATAATATATAAATAAGCGAAACCAGCTCTTAACCTCCTCATCAAGATTTTCACAGAAAAACAGCGAAACATTTTTCAGCTTCCTGATTGGTTTGATTAACAGTGTCAGCAATAACACAGTTTTATAAAACATGCAAGATGGAATTACAAAAAAATAAATAAATAAATAAAATAAAGCTAAATATTTATTAGTTATTTTTTAATGAACCAAAAACATCAAGAGGTGTCCATTACTGGCACATCTACCCTATATCAAGTAGTATCTGGAAGATTAATTGTTAAAAATAATGAAACAAAACTAAACACTAATATTCCAAAACTTTTTTTTAGTACCTTTTAAATCCCCCACTGCTTCAATAATTTGATAGCTGCAGTTGCCTGATATTTAGTATTTTAAACTATCCATCTAAAATAATTAAACATCGATCTTCTGATAATTACAATAATTGATGCACACAGTAAATGAATATCAAAAATATTTTATTAATTACTGGTATCCTAATGGTTAAATTTATTTGAAAATAACTATTTTGTTTCTTTAGTATGTATTCATTGAATTCTGGTTTGAAATACAGTCATAAAAACAAATATATTTATTTAACATATGGACATATTAATATATATGTCCATTACTGGGCTTTTGATATATTTCTGTTATTTAAAATTAAATTTCGATTCATATTAGGAAATGAGACTATAAGAATAGCTAAATAGTGTTGGTAGATTAATATAATATTGAAAAACTGGAATATAATAATTATAACTATTAATAATAAAAAAAAAATAAAGAAATTCCTTAAGGGTGTCTATTACTGGCACATCTACTCTATATAAAATTCAATGTTTTCTATTACTACCAAAACAAAAATATTCAAATTTTGGAAGAAAATACAGAAAGTATAAATAAGTGTAACCAGCTCTTAGCATATTCCTTAAGATTTTCACTGAAAAACAGTGCAGCTTCGAAACGCTTTTTGATTTCATTAAACCCGGGAGAACTCGCTGTTAAGATTTTCCCTCACCGTCGTACTTTTTTTAAGACTCTTGTTTAAACGATTTTTCATTTTAATTAAAATTTCTAAATGTTATTTCAATTATTTTACCTCTTTTGTGAATAAAAGTACTAAGCAAACAAAAAAAGTTGATATTAAGTTAAAGTAAAGTAAAGAAAAGCAATTGGGCACCGTGAGAAAAATTCTCACTATAGCGAGTTCTCCCCGGTTAAAAATGTCAACAAAGCAGGTTTAAAACGTTAGATAAACCCTATTTATGTTTGTTACTAAATCATAATCAAAACAGTATGGAGATACATGATAAAACAGAAACACAGTATAAATAATTAAAATATAAAAGCAATATACATGGTATTGATTATTAAAACAGACTTACTAAGATTACTTGATACACCGATAAAAACTTCCACGTTGCAATCCAGACGCCATTAAATCTCTTCTTTCCGCCGGATCTACTTGTTCGTGACGTACATAGCAGTGACGTTTGATTTCTAATAGCCAATGACAGGTGCTCACGGTGAACTCCTTCTTCAAGCCTCTTCGGGAGGAAAATGAATTTACGGGGGCTGACCTTGTTTTGCACTTTGAATGGCACTGACATTTTAATTACTGTGAATTTTACAGTAAGTTGTTAGAAATATGGGCACTGGACTTTTTTCTTAAAAAAAGTCACTGGCCTTATTTATTTACGGTCAACTCTCCTAATTTTACTGAAATTTCTAACAGTGTACAAAGCTGCGCACTAAAGGGTTAAACCTACATTTATGAATTGTCAAGGTATAAATTGGAATTTGTCAGTAAGGCCTGTCAATTGTTTGGTTTATCGCGATATAAATAGTTTCTTAAAAAGCTCAAATCAAAAGTATATTTCTTTTTCATTTAAGATGCTGATGTATATTTGTTGAAAAATAATAGAAACTTACTAACGATTTATTTAAACAAATTATCTATAGTTCATTGGAATTCATTTTTTTTTGTTTTAGCATTTTCCAATCTGACTGATAAAGGTCTTGCCAGTTTTATTGCCCCAAGACAAGAAATTCTTAAATGCGGATGAAACAGTTACATATTATGAAAAAGGACAAAATTCTACATTCTTTATTTCAACAAACAAAATAAATTAAATTAAAGAAATCTTCGGGAGTGGCATACAATTTGAATTACTATATTAAAATATTAAATACACCATACGAAAATCATTTCTGTATTTTTTACTTGTTTTAAAAAAAATTCCATTCGTAGTTTTACTTAAATTTATTCCGAGTAAATATTTGATTAATTCGCTTTAAGCCTTAAATTTATTACAATTAATTTACGATTTAATTGCTGCTCTTTTTTTTTTTCCTTTGCCCGTTGTCATGCCAACGAACTTTGCGGTCGATTTAGTTTCGGCGCGATCATGTAAATTGAATTTGACAGCAAACTGATAGAGCAACATTTTAAATAAACTATACAAAAATCATTTATTTTTTCCACTTGTTGAAAGAAATTTCCATTCCTTATTTTACTTTAAAATTTTTGCGAGTAAATCTTTGATTAAATTCGCTTTAAGCCTTAAATTTATTACAATTAATTTTTAATTTAATTGTGGTTCCTTTTTTTTTCTTTACCTGTTACCATGCCAACGAACTTTGCTGTTGATTTCATTCAGCCACTGGAAAGACGTGAATTTATGCTATCTCTTTTCATAGTTCCCTTTTGTTAATTGATTAGCTGATGACATACATGACTGATTATAACTGCATTTATAATTTTTTCTAGGATAAATTGTTATTTTGTCAATATGCTCTGTAAATTTCGTTTCTTCTGGACATAAAGGATTTTTTTTTAAGTGCAAGTCAGAAGTACAGTTCCTCTGTGTTAAGATATGTATTATTATTATAACCCGATGCAAAAATATTTATGATTCATTTCAGCGAGACACCGGGTGTCCTAAAAAGGACTGACTGATTTTAAAATTCAATAACTTGCAAACGGTGACAGATATTTAAAAAATTTTTGCAGAAGCGTTATGTATGATGTCAGGAGTTTTTTACTGTGATTCTCGAATTTAGTTCGAATTACGAACAATAGATGGTGCTGCGAGCAATACGTGCTAAATCCAGGCCCGATTTTTGGTACTTCGGGACCTACTCAATACATTTTAATCTCCATTTTTGGCATGGGAGAAGAGAAAGACCAAAAAATCCAGCTTGAATTTAGCGCCTACTGTTTGCAGCGCCATCAATTGTTTGTAATTCGAACTAAATTCGAGAATCACGTTAAAAAAAACTCCTGACATAATGCATAACCCTTCTGTAAGAATTTTTTAAATATCTGTCACCGTTTGCGAGTTATTGAATTTTAAAATCAGCCAGTCCTTTTTAGGACACCCAGTATCTACAAGTCATTCAGATTTTCTTTCATCTTCTAATTGTTATTTTTTTTTAATGTAAATGAGACGCCCTTCATAAGTATATAAATAAATTTGGGCAAAACTTTTGCATATCATGAAAGTGAACAGTGGAATTTTTTTTTTTTTTTTTTTTTTTTTTTTTTTTTTAATCTCTTTCATGGGCAAGTAATTGTGTTTCTGTATTGTTGAATTCACATCGGAATTTTCGAAAAATTTTATTTCAAAATAAGGAAAAATAATTTTACAACCTTTTTCCCATCAAAGTTATAAAAGTAAATTTTAATTAAAAGTTTCTGGTGCAAATCTTGATTTAAATTAGGTAGGATATAATAGGGTTAACACTATAGAACCGCCATAGCGGTCATTTTGACCGGTACCAAATAAAAATACTTCGATTCGAACCAGAAATTTCTTTCCAAAATAAGTTAAATATGTACCATGGAGAAATAAGTTAAAGAAATAAGTTAGATAGTTTTTAATAAAAATTATGGTGTAAAATATTTTTATAACACTTGAGTAAAATTTCCGGCGGTTCTAGTGTTAAACACTATTTTATTTAACTCAAATTCGGATTTTGTATCTAAAGATAGAATTTGTAGTAGATTTCTAACTCGCTTCCTAATAGCAAACCTGGAAGTGATCTCTTTTAAGCCCCTCCCCCTTCACCGCCGCTTACCAAATGGGTCCAATGGACTCGACAGATACAGCTTAAATTTTCATTCAAACCAAAAATTTCTTTAAAATAAACTAAATATATAAACCAGGCAGTAATAAGTTAAGTAAATAAGTTAAATTAGATTTAAATAAAAATATTCTGGCGCAGAATATTTTTGTAAAACTGGAGAAAAATTTCCGGTAGTTATGGGTTAAAAGAGACCAAATCAAAATTTTCACTACCACAATTTTTGTACGAAAAGTTTAACTTTAGACTTTTCTTCCAAATACGTAAGTCTCTTTTTCGTTGTTGTTCTAAATAGTCTGCAACGAAAATAATTTGTAAAAAATTATTATTGCCAAAAAGAGACCGCTCCGAGGCCTGCGATAGACTAGAATTTTCTACATAAAAGTAGCTTTATTTGGTTACATTGCAAGTGATTACGCACCAGAGTTGCCGGCTTCTACTCAGGTCACAATAAAAAACGGCCGGTTTTTATTTTTTTAAATGTGGTTTAGAGTTAATTAATATTAAATTTGCATTAATTTGTATTCAATGGACTGATAAATATTTTCTACTAAAAAAATTAAAAATTTCTTTAAAATCGCTAGAAGGTAACTGTGAAAGCATTATCGCTGAAAGAGAAATATATACATAGTATGTAGAAGAATACATTAAATCAGGCTCCAAGGTGTTTTTCAAAATTTCTTTATTTAGTTCCACATAGGGGAACTGCACAGGCCGATTTTCATTCACGGTACTCGGTGCCGGGCCGGTCCGCGTATCCACTCTTTTCGGGCCGGGCCTAACTTTTTTTCTGTACAGAGCCGGGACTGGTTTCATTCCTTGTCTTCACGGCCCAAAATTTTCAGTCCTAGTTTTGACCCCGCCCGTATGAAAATCATTGTCTCAGCGTGGCCTGGTCAGTAAAATTAGGCCTAGCCCAAAAATTTTTGCAAAACATGCATGCATTTTTAAATTGCCATTATTCTGCACTTAAACATTAAAATTTATTCTTTTTAAAGAATAGTAGATTTCTATGCTCAATAAAATATAGCTAAATTAAAATCTAGTAAAACGTATGAAAAAGAACTTACTTATGACTGAACCCTGTTTTAAGCTGAAAAACATGTTGATTCATGCAAAATTAATATGCTAATACGAAAGAAAAGAATATATAGTACATTTACACTTGCTAAGAAGGGAACTTGTCCGTAACGCATTTTTTTTTCTTTTCTATGCAATTCCGTCTTAGAAGATTTTACTGTGTAGCATTTTTCAGATTTTTAACACTTCAATGCATGGAATATGGATTAACGATATTAATCATAACTGAAATATTTACATACAAGAAATAAAGATTCATTAAAAAAATAATTATCGCAGCCTGCGGCACTTAGGATATAGAGATGAAGATTGTAAACATGAGAAAAAAAATTAAGATAAATATTTTTGGTCACAACTCCTCGTACGAGACACATTTTTAACCAAATCGACGTAAAAATCAATGTTTTGTAGAAAGTCACTCGGGCCGAGATTTTAACTTTTTTCTGGGCCGGGCTCGGTCCGAACTTTTAAGTTTTTTATTTTTATCGGGCCGGGCCTGCCTAATATTTTTTTGTACGGACCGGGCTGGGCTCGGTCAGAACTTTATTCAATTTTTGTATCGGGCCGGGCCGAATTTTATTTTTTATGAGTCGGACCGGACCCGGGCCTGGAAATTTCGGCCCGTGCAGACTTCTAGTTCCACATACTATACATTTTAAAGATTACGTTCCATTAAAGAATGACAAAATACCACACATCAAAAAGGAAAGATTATTCTTACATACTGCTATTTATTTTTTAAATTGATTAAAACTAATTAATTTATAAATAAAATTATCTGATACAATACTTAAAGGCATCCTTATTTAGCTAGTGATCAGTCTTCTGATGACTTATAAAAATGACATATCTAAACGGTTTTTCTTGTACTAACCGATTAACGTAACTTATTCCAGATAAATCCATATGAAGAGATTAAATCATAGAATGATAAAGGTTAAAAGGAAAAATAGGTAGATGTAATATTCGAGGAGATTTTAGTACATGTATATGTAATGTGAGTTTAAGTTTCTTAATAATTAGAGCAATCTTCTAAATAAGCTACGTTTAATACAGGAATTCTAAGCTACTACATTAACCCTCCTACTACCGGCTTTTAATATTTTCTGAGGATTCTGTTAGTTTTCCATGCATTGAACTAGGAATTTAATTTTATTACATATAACATAATCTAAGGAGGTGTCTATTAATTTATTAAGTATAAATTATTCATTTTTTTCTGGTTTAAAACATTAAAGTTTTCAGATCCCAGTGGTACTAGGAGAGTTAAATATTAGGTTGAGCAAAAAGTTCTGGGAAATTTTTAATCTAATAGTTACGAGAATTTATATCGTATATTGGAGTACCAATGGTATATCTATAGGAGTTCAAGAATTTCGGCTCCAAAATTCCTATTGAACAGTATGATTTGCGTGGGTTGATCCGGCATTATTGGAGAAAAAGTCTAACGATTCTGAACGAATGAAGCTGAAGAAGCATGTGAAGAGTTTTTCGATTCCAAGGAGCCGCCATGGTACGTCCAATAAATCCGGAATCTGGAAGAACGATGGCAGAAAGTAGTGGACTATGATGGTCTCTACTTTGAGGAATAGTCCTTGTTGTTTTTGCTGTTAATTTGCGCATAACAACGTAACTTTCACAAATTTCCCAGAACTTTTTGCTCAACCTAGTATAATGTTTATAGTTAAAGTATATACAGGGGGACTTGGAAATTAGAACATAAAGTTCGGCTTGAGACCGTCTGCCCCGTCCAAAGCGCAGCTTGCTCTAACCAAGATGACTCTGGGTTTTTGCTACGTGTCAATAATTTTAATTAGTGTAGGCATGTGATTTTCATCAACCCTGATCACTTGGAAAACACCTGAGATTGGTTTTTCCATGATTGCAATCTTTACGTCATTCGTTAGAAGGAGCTGGTCTGTTGCTATGGGGTTGTTGCTAGGCGCTAACTCCGGATAGAACCCACACATGACACTCTGCCGTCCGATGGTGTACGTCCTCGTACACTGCACTGGATAATAACAACAACAACAAAAACATAGGCATACAAAAACCATGACATATATGGGTGTATAAAAAAAAAAGAGAACAATTTAAAAAAAAAAATGCTCTCGAAATAAAACTGTTGAATTAAAAATTTGAAAACCTTGTTACTGTTTAAAAAAGTTATCCATAATGCTGATTTTAACAGTGAGAAATAGTTTTTCTTAAATTATTTTATCTGCGATTATAAATGTTTATGAGAAAAAACTAAAACTTCAATTTCCTTTAAAATGAGTAGCCTTTAAAATTAGTTTAGTAATGATATATGTAACTAAGCAACCACTGTCTTATTTAAATATTTAAAGCAGTTAAAAAGAAGGAAATCTTAAATGCCCATGTAAAACAGATAAAGTAATTGATATGCCTTTTTAAAATTTATCTGGCACATATGTAATTCTGACTACCAATCGCTACCATCTCCTTATATGTGTTATTCCAATATTAATATCTTCATTATTGAGAATATTAGGTTGTTTATTATATTCTAACTCAATTAGATGTATTTAAAATTAATTAAAAAACTCTTTAAAATGTGCAGTACTTAAACTGTGCAGACTTTAAAATTAAAATGCTTCAATGTACAAAAGCCAATATTGTCCGCCCTCTAAATTTAACACCTTTGTCCACTTATACATGGAATAGCCCAACTGTTCTCCATTTTAAAACTCCCCCTGTAATAACACAAATAAATAACATACTTTAGTAGTGATTTTAAATTCCCCAAAACAAAGAAGAGCATATTGCAATCTGTCAACCTGTAAGTTTTAATTAATAATCTTATCCAATTAAGAAGTTCTTTTATGTGAATAATTTATATACATTTTCTTACAGTTTAAAAGGTAAATTTTATTTTTAGTTCTAGATAAAAGTTTGAGAAGTGGAGGAAATATTTATCCCTAAATCTTTTTGTTTTATTTATTTTAATTGTAAATACTTTTTTTGTAAGTGTTTTTTTCCTCAAAAATTTTCTTTACTTTTAATCTTTTACCGGGTGTTCTAAAAAGGACTGACTGATTTTAAAATTCAATAACTTGCAAACAGTGACATATATTTAAAAAATTCTTGCAGGAGGGTGATGCATAAGGTCAAAAGTTTTTTTACAGTGATTTTCGATTTTAGTTAGAATTACAAACAATAGATGGCGATGTAAGCTATAGGCGCTAAATACAGGCTCGAGTTTTTGGCCTTTCTGTTCTTCCATGCGGAAAAAGGAGGAATTGAGTGGGTCCCGAAGTACCAAAAATCGAGCCTGAATTGAGCGTCTATTGATCGCAGCGCCATCTATTGTTTGTAATTCGAACTAAAATCAAAAATCACTGTAAAAAAACTTTTGACTTTATACATCACCCTCCTGCAAGATTTTTTTAAATATCTGTCACCGTTTGCAAGTTATTGAATTTTAAAATCAGTCAGTCCTTTTTAGGACACCCGGTACTTGAACATAAACTTATTAGTAGTATGAACTTCCGTTAATTAGAATATATAATAAAATTAACATTTCCTTTAAAAGAAACCTTTTCTTCTAGCGACAAAGTTATGTTCACACTTATTGTTTTTTTTCTTTTGAAATTTTAGTAGCGGATTTTCTTCTATAAATAGTCGACGGATAAACGAACGCTTCAGCTGTTATCATCGAGCCTGAAGTCTCATGTTAGCTTAGTAG
Source organism: Maratus speciosus (assembly GCA_963932465.1). Lineage (NCBI taxonomy): Eukaryota > Metazoa > Arthropoda > Arachnida > Araneae > Salticidae > Maratus > Maratus speciosus. The sequence continues at coordinate 206,618,458 of OZ010794.1, read as the reverse complement.
GAAATTTCTACACAGAATTACTCATTACTTCATTTCTTTTCTTTTCTTTTTTTTTCAAATTTCGCTTTTTAACCCTTTAGCGGTCGGTGTCCACAAAAAAGGGCACTAATTTTAAGCGTATTGGCACCAAGAACATTTAATTAGAATGTCCCTTTTATAAAGTACGGGAAAATATGAACATTCTTATTTTCTATTAAATTCGTATATAAATTCTGGTGTCAGTCCATCATTTCATCATTTTACAAGCGGGATTACTCCGCACCGGAAAGGGTTAACATACGAATGTTGGCATCTGATATCGATATAGCGCGTTTTCTAATACTGCTTTTCTAGATTTTGAATAGTTGAAAATTAAATGTTTTGAAACTTTTACCTAAGCGAAAAAGCCTTGCGTTTAATTTCGGACCATAATTTTTAACACTAGAAAGGCCGGAAATTTTACTCAAGTTTTATAAAAATATTTCACACCAGAATTTTTATTTAAAACTGTTTAACTTTTTTATTTACCTTTTTTTTCTTCCGTGTGTTTCTTAAATTTATTTTATAAACAAATTTCTGGTTCGAACCGAAATATTGGGTCGATCAGAAAGTCGTGTCATGTTGGGGAAATCAATTCGTATTGGAAAATTCTGCCCGGTAATTATTAGACATAAGATATCGGAATCAATGTCTAGTAATTAAATGATAGAATTTCCCGGTACGAATTGATTTTCCCAACACGACACGACTTTCCGATCGACCCAATATATTCTTTTGGTAGGGGTCAAAATGACCCCTCACGTCCTTCTAGTCTTAAAAACATAATACCACGTTATCGACGCAAAGTGCGTACACCCTTGAAAATTTCAAGAAGTTGTAGCACCACTGTTCCTGATTAGAAATATTTACGTAATATTTTTTCTTCAGGATAAAAATCTTTGTGTGCTTAATCGTAGAATTTGTGTTATTTTTCTCCAATTAAATAAGGCAAAAAAACTGTATTAAAAATGTTAGGTAGAATTGTAAGCACCCTGATCGGATGTCTACTTCTTGATGGTGAAAATGAAAAATTGGAAAACATGCCTTAGGCGACTATAATTTCGATTGTACGTCTTTCTCAGTTATGCGTCGTTTTAGAACGGCCCCCTGAAAGACGTATAATCGGTGCTTTACTGTATATTTTTTTTATTATTCATTTTATAGACTAATATCCTATGTTACTCCAGGATTGCTAGTTTGGCCTCCATTTTTATTTCGAAATTTCACATTGATACCGGAAATTTTGAAAAAAGAATCTGTAATTTATATAATCTCAAAATTTCTGTCATTAAATAAAGCAAAAAATACGTTTAATTTCTGGTAGGAATTCGGATTTTCTTAATAAAAATGGAGGCCAAACTGGCAACTCTGTGTTACTCATTAGTTTATTATTAATCTGTAACACATTATTATTATGTTGAAATAATTCATAAAACAAAATTGCCAACTTTTACCACTAAAATTTAATAATAAATATTTCCTTATTTGATCGCCGAAATCTCTGCTTTAATAATACAAAAAATTTTAATACATTTTAGTAGTAACGTAAATGAATAAAAGTTGGCAACTATGATAAAATATATTTATATTATTTGGCTTCTAAAATCTTTACATTTCTCCCGAAAAGAACCGAATATAAATTCCTCAGAAAATGTGACGAATGACATACATTCATATATCCACTCGAAAAGTTATTCTTGACAACGAAGAGAATGACCGGAATCTATGTACGAAACACTCCATCTAAAGAAATCGGGATTCTCTAATCCCCTTATATTCCTCTTCTAACAATCCTTTTGCCCCTATTGAAAACCCTTTTCTATCAGTGGAACTTTTATTGGTTTATCCTGAGTGTGTGTGTGTGTATTTCGTTCGGGTTCGGAAATGCTTTCGGTTTGGGAAAGAGAATGCGTTGTTAAAAATAAGGTTCCTTATCGATTAGATACTGCGCCAGGCTACCAGTTTGGCGAGCTCTATCGCCAAAAGTTTTCAAAATAGTGTTTCGAGAAAGTGAACACGTTCAAATATGAGGATAAGTTTAATAAATAAATTATTTCTTCATTATTTATGGTTGTTCTGATTTTTTTTTTTTTTAATTCAAAAATACGTTTTAAAAAAGGGCTATAATTACGAAAGATTTACAAAATTTGGTAGAATTTTTTTTAAATAACCTCAATTAAAAAATAAAATAAATAAAAATTGTGATGCAATTAACCCCTTAACGCTCGAATTAAATTACGGTTTAAAAATTCAAATTGCTTATTGACACCACTTTTATGAAAAAAAAAATATTCACCTTATTTAATGACAGGTAAAACGATACTAAAATATAGCCAATTTCACTATTTTATAAAACTGGTGGGAATCAAACAATCTGAGTAAAAGACACAGTCCGTGAATATGACGGGAGCGAGAATTAAGGAGTTAAAGCAGTGGTTCCCAACCTTTTTTTGGCCGCGCCCCACCTCAGCATCTTTAATTTCACGATGTCCCCTCATCCATTCTATGCCATAAAAATCTTATTACATTAAAAAAAAAAAACTTCTATTTTCCCAGAAGGATCCGAAAATAGCATTAATTCTGATAAGTGATTTCACATTCTTTAATTTATCAAAATCATATTTTTTTATTACAAGTATGCTTTTAACATAACTATTATGAATGCAATGAGGCCATAGATATCCGCATTTATATCCAGAAAAGTTATTATTATTATTATTTTTGGCAACTTACCTCAAATTTAAAAGTGATAAATAGTCTACATTTTTATCTTCGAAAAATTTATTGAAATCTCTCTCACATTTTGTATTATATCTGATAGAATTGATACATTTTATAGTGCATTTTAGTACTTCATTAAGAGCAAGTGATATTTTTTTTATCACCGAGACTGTGTGGATAACATAATTCACAAGTAACATATCCGGATTCACGTTTTTATCCATTTTAAGGCTGTTCTTAACTGCCCCGCTCAACAAGCGCAAAACGTTTTGACACATTTACAAATTCATTTTTTTAACGAAAAGGTATGAAATTGGAAAGCCTGGCCATGGAAGCGATTTGGAATTGAACTGTTTTTCCCATTTTTTGATCAATCAATTACCTATTGAGTTATAAGCGAATTTGATCACGTGACAAATCCGTTTTTCCCTTCTCTTGAGTGCTCTTTCTTCCTTCGCGCGGAAATTCGGTTCAAAACGTCTACTTCGACACTATTTTCTGAAAGATCTATTGCGTTTGCAGAAAAAAAAAAAAAAAATAGAAATGGAAAAAACAGTTCAATTGCATAGTTTCTGAACAACAACACCAGCTAGTTTCATGCGTTTTCAACATAAATAAATAAATAAATAAATAAATAAATAAATAAATAAATAAAACTTATGTTAGAAAGTTGCCCTTTTGGATTTGAGTAGCCTTCAGTAACTATTATTCTTTCCCCTCATAACATACTTCTTTGACAGTGGGCTTTCTTTTTCCCATTACTGTTATTTGGCCAACATGTTTTCTCCGATTTTAAATTTTAAAATGCATATGTCCTGAAGCATGTTCATATATTTTATATGTGGTCTGCAGAAGAGCCATAAGAAGTTTACTTTTTATCCATTATTATTTATTAATTTCTTAAAAATAGTACCTCGTTTAGATAATTCAAAACATTTTTTAGATTAAACATGTCCAAATAGTCAATTTCAGAAATACCCTACAAAATTGCATATGTAAAAGTTCCTTCATGGGGCATAATGCACTATGAATAGATGTACAAGGTTTTTTTTAATAAATAGTAAAAAAAAAAAGAGGTATGTTTTACTAAAAATATACTAAAACCCGAAAAAATTTTAGTGATTTTCCAAATTATTATAGATGTGAAAATATAAATAAAAAAATCGCATAATTATTCCGGTGTCAATGTATTTTTAATTGGAAACGCTTCAGAATTTATGTTTTATTCAGTTATTTTTAATTTTTTTTTCGTCTATTATTTCTATTTTTAGACTGCGACACTACGTTCAGTAAGAATAAAAAATACAAAAAAATTGTTAATTAGAAATCTGAAAATGTCCCTCCTGAAGAGTCATATTGCCCCCTGTGGGGCGTACGCCCCACGTTGGGAGCCACTGGGTTAAAGTAACTTTTGAAGGAGTAGTAACTAAAAAAATAGGGGTAAGAATTCTCCGTCACAAATGGTTGATTTTCACCACTAAATTTTAATAGTATTCCTTGCTTTATTAAATCTCAGAAATTCTGTCATGAAATAAAGCGAGAAATACCATTAAAATTTAGTGGTAGCAAGTAGTCATTTGGGACGGAGAATTCTCATCCCTTAAAAAAGCATAGTTACACATATATATACATCTTTATGTTTATGTGAAAAGTACCGGGTGAGCCAAAAGTTCGTTAAAACTTTAAAAACTCATAAAAAAGGTAAAAATTATGGTAAAGGAGTGCGGTTTCCAAGAAAGAGCTCACAAGGTAGTCGGATTTTTTTTTTTTTTTTTTTTTTTTTTTTTAGCAGCAAGATAAAATTTAGTTAAAAAATCACATGTAGAGGGCGCTGACTACCCGAAACACAATGAACAGGACAACAATACGCTCCATTAATTTATTCTTCCAATAACAAATGTTCAACATAACCTCCAGAACATTCTACGACACAACCAGGTTGTGTCGTAATACCTGTTCATTGTGTTTCGGGGTGCCAGCGCCTTCTACATGTGATTTTTTAAGTTTTTTTTTTTTTTTTTTTTTTTTTTTTTTTTTTTTTTTTTTTTGCTGCCAAAAAAAAAAAAAAAAAAAAAAAATCAAACTACTTTGTGACCCCTTTCTTGAAAACTACACTACTTTATCATAATTTCTTCCTTTTTTATGAGTTTTTAAAGTTTTAACAACCTTTTGGCTCAGCTGGTATATGAAAGGTGGCTTTGGTGAACTTATTTTATGTGATTTTGCATTTAAACTTTATAAAAAATTTAGAGAAAATAAAAACTTTTTCGACTTATATAATGTAAAATTATTGAATAAAAACCAGAGATTCTTCCAAACTAGAGATTTAATTATTTTAATTAATTTTTTTAAATTTCAAAGAGTTGTACAGATGAAAAATATTATTATGTACTTTAAAAGCAGTAATAATGATAATAATATCTAACATTACTGAATAATTTTCTTATGAACAAAGTTTTTTTTAATTTATGTGATTCAAAATTTTGCTTCACAGTATTAAAATAGGCAATCAGGCATAATTCTACCACTAATTTTAAAAGTTATTATTATTATTTTGGTTGTGTGTGTGTGTGTGTGTGTGTGGGGGGGGGGGGTATTTAATCACTGTGGTTTATAAGACAAAAGTAATATTTTAAAATTAGTGATGGATTACCGTGTTAACCTATGACTGAAATTCGGGAGTTATTTATGTAACATCGATCAAACATTATCTGTAGATGAGTAATTTAATTATTTGGAATAATTTAAAAGAAACTTTTGAAAAATTGCATTTAAAAGTTTTTTTTTTAATTTATTTATTGATTTATTTTTTTGTATATATATATATATAACCATTAAATTAGCTTTACCGGCCACCAACAAAAACTGTGAAATTATGAATAAAATGACATTAACAAATTAAGTTCCTCCCCAGCACATTTAATATAGATTCCAAAAACATAGTAAAAAACAGCAGAATTTGAATAACAGAAATGAAAAAATATGTATATACCAGATGTTATGTAAAAAGTATAGTCCCTTGTACTATCTTATGAGTATTAAAATGGGAGACAAAAGAAAAATATGGATACCGATAAAAAATAAATGAAAGGCTTGTATATTGAATTACTTTATCAAGGGTACAGAATTCACATATATTGGCAGTCGTTTTCTGTGAGAAAAAAGCTAAAAGCTGATTTTTTTTTTCTCCCCTGTACCCAAACGACTACTTGACCATAATAATAGAAGAAAAATGAAAACAGAATAATATTAAATGCCTTGAAATGGAAAAAACAATATAATCTATTAAATAATTTATATTATCTTGTATAAAGGAAATAAAGTAATATTACTGTGCTTACCCTATCTAACCCCACATTATTTAATCCGAATTCGCTCCTGCACATGTACCCACCGCTATAACTTTAAGGTTATTTTTGCAGTTAAGTTAAAACATACATTATATCTAATGGTTGCAGTTATTCTTTAAAAAAAAAAAAAAAAAAAAAAAAAAACTGTGATAAATGCGTTAAATTAATATAAATAGAAAATCATTTCAGTATTAGTATTTAAATTACATATTGACACTTTTAAATTTATTTAACTAAACAAAAAATTCCCAAATCACTTAACCCCTTGAGGGGCACCGGTATATATTATATACCACCTACGATTAATGAAGTTTAACACCAGAAAAATTTTATTAAATTTTACTTTTCTAACTTTGGTGGAAAAAAGCCGTAAAATTGCTTTTATTTATTTTGATATAGAATTTTTCAAAGATTCCGGTGGGAATTCAGCATTTCACAAACGTAATTGCTTGCCCCTCAAGGAGCTAACCTACATGATAACCATTAATTGATATATATATATACTATCTATATATATATACACTATAAGAATATTACTACTAATAAAAATGATCATACACATTTTTATTTTACATGATTTTACATATTTATATATATATATATTTTTTTTTATGCTTACACGCTACTAAAAGGTAATAAAAAACTGAAAACAGCTGAATACAGAAATCTAACAATTAAAAGTTGTCTGGAATAGTTTAGTGTAACATAGATAAAAATATCTTTTTCAACTATAATTTTGATCCCTTGAAACATAAAAATAAAAATACAAGGAACTTAAATTGCAATTTTGCTGATGATAATTATTGATTATATTCATGTATCATATACTTGATATAACTGCTGATGGATATTAAAATATGTATGTATATAATGAATGGTTAGTAAATAATTTTTATCGCAATTTTCTATTCATAAATATTTTTCTATTCATATTATATGTATTTTATGGAATTTAGCAGTTTTGTTTTTTATTTCTATTTTAATTTTCTTGTAAATTCAGTATCACGGGCAATTTGAGAAATAGCTTAATCAGAAATCAATAGAGTTAGTTTTACGTGAGATATTACCCCAGAAGAAAAGCTCCATAATATAAGTTTTCACTTTAATCTTGTTATGTTTAACATTCCTTTTGTAATTTCTCCTACTACATTTTTAATTGTTCCGAGGTTTGTTTTTTTTTTTTTTTTTTACGTAGAATTTGGATGATCAGATTTATTGTTTCATAGCTGTTTTATTTTTTCTGGTCTCCTGTTGTGTTTTTCCATTGCTTTCGTAAATTTGTCCTCTTACAAATTTTGTTCCTCCACTTTTTGGAATTACATTTTTCCATTTTTGTTTTTTTACTTTTATATAGGATTTACAATATTATAATATTAAAATGTTAAGGAATGCCAATATTTTGAGATTTCTTAGTGGCTTTTATATGCCAATTAGCTTACTTTAATAATGTTTTAGTATAACGATTAATGCATAAAATTATTACATGCCATCTTCATTTAGAAGTTTGGTTTATATTGTTATCTGAACGTGTAAGATTTTTCTTTTATTCAAAGGTATTTTATAACCATTATATAACCATTATAAACCAATATAAATGATCATCGATAATTGTGCAGTGACCCGGAGCCGAAAAATTTTTGATGCTCCAGCTCCAGCTCCGCTCCCAGATAAAATGCTGTGGCTCCGGCAACCGCTCCAACTCAGCTCCGACTTCGCACTTTTGAATTGCAGATTTTAATTTACACAGTTAATTTTTTTTATCCCAAATTCTTTTTTTACCTTCATTAAAGATCTGACAAAATGCATTTTTCTTCTCATTCAACTTGGAATGCTTGTTCAGAAAATGTGACATGTTTTAGCTTTTACTTTTAAAAAAGAAAGTTTGGTGGAATTTTAAACACAAAAATCTTAAATTTTTTCTACACTTTTCAAACAACCAAGATTGTACAACTACACATGTAAACAACAGGAGGCCATATTTGTTTTCAAATAGTGTTGCCACTTAGCTCAAGTAGTAAATAGAAGTGAAGTAGTGTTACCATGTTTTTGTAAGAAGTTTTCCAGCTCTAAGAGAAAAAAAAAACCCTAAAAAATTATATAATTAAAATATTGAATAATGATGCAATTAAAATATTTTAAGCCTGGAAATTTAAAAGACTTGGAAAAAAAAAAAAAAAAAAAAGAGCAATTTATCAAATTACAACGACCATTTGGAAAATGATTTTTTCGAAGACTAAAATTTAAGACATAAAAAATCGCACTGAGTTGATCATGCATTACGTACGCCATGAATTAAACATTAATAGTGTACACATACATTAATGTACACATGTACATTAAACACGTAAAAATTCCAAGCGACAAAAATCGCCTGCGACTCGTACGTATTATCCACCTGACACTTATGTATTATCCAAGCATTTCATTGGCTGTTCGGGAAAAGGCTTTTCCATCGTCAGATTTCTTGGAAATCTGGAACCCATTTTAAATGAAATTTCATTCTTAAACTTCTAAACAACCCACAATACTACTTTATACAACTTCGTATAGAGAAAAAAAATGTACAGTCGAACCTCTATTTAACGAAGTCGCTAAATCCCGAAAAAAAGTTCGTTATATGGAAAATTCGTTAAATAGAGATTCATCTTTTAAAATACTTTAAACTACATAAAACAGATTTTAAATTCATAAACACTAAATCTTTTCACTAAAAGTAATTAATCACTTTTTTTTTTTTTTTTTTATAAATTATATCGATTTGTTTTATTTATTTTACCCACTAATATCTATCATCAATTCATTTTTTCTATGTGTTTAAATCTTTGAAATTTGCAAGGAAAAAAAAACATTGTCCGGGAATACACTGTATTTTCTGTTTAAAGTAAATAGTTTTACATTAAAATTAAGGAATTTTAATGAAATTATCGTATTTATTATTATTATAACAAATAATTTTAATCATACATTAACATATGCATCATTAAATTTAATTTATAAAAAACTTTGTTAATTTTGCCGGATTTTCTTTCTTTCTTTTTTTTTTTTTTTTTTTTTTTTTTAAGTGTTTTCTCTCATAATACGTCTCGCATCTTTGTAATACACCAAAAACCCCTTTATGCGTATTTTCTTCGAATTATAATCCGCGTCGGATTGTTTCAAATGATGTTAGCATTTCATCATACGAAGTTTTGTTAATTCCTGCATCATGATCATTTCCATCATCATCATATTCGTCTTCATCGCAATTCATTGTTGTATTGTTTTTATTTTTCACACTGTCGAAAATATCCAATTCGGGTAGTGTTTCCAAGGTCTCAGTTTCAGAATTAAGTGAAATACAATCATCAATCAGCAAATCATGGCTAATTTCTTCTTTTTTTCTCATCTGTATCCTCATTTTTTAAAGTTACTCTAAGGGGTTATCGTCTTCGTCCTCCGTACTTACCGAATTCTCACTGCTGACAAAGAAGACGCCTGGTAAAACCAGTTCAAGGCCATAGAACATCATAAAATGTGTTTAAAGAAAGAATAAGTTTGAAATGTCCAGAGATATTTTGAGAAATTAAGAGAAAAAAAAAATTAGATCACAAGAAAAAGTTCGTTGAATAGAGAATGCACTTCGCTATTTGGAGGTTATTTTATGAAGAAATTGGCAAAATGTTTTTGGTTCCAAGGAAAAATTCGCAAAATAGAGGTTCGTTAAATAGAGGTCCGACTGTACTTTTAAATGCAATTTGTTTGAAAGCTGTATCTCAATTTGCTTCTGAGTTATTAATTTTTTATTTTTGTAGTTTTTATAACTTTTTGTCATAGTGGCAACAGAAGGTATCCATCTCTGTTGAAAGTAAAGGGAAATACAAATTACTGTATAGACCAATCAGAAAACGAATAAAATGCGGATTAAACCAATAAAAACCTTCAGATATGTTTTTGATTTCCCATCCTGACGAGAACAATAACCATTTTTCCAAATGGTTAAAAAAAGATTTAAAAGAACATTGAAAAACTAAAGGAAATCGCCGCTCCAGCTCCTGCTCCGGGTCTTTGGCAAATTATAAATGAAGTTTATAAATATATATATAACTATATGTATATTAACTGCTATAACTATATATATATATATTATATATATATATATATATATATATATATATATATATATATATATATATATATATATATATATATTAAAGACGTGAATTATCACTTTGCTAACTAAGCGTAGACCAACAGAGTGAAAAATGTCCAAGCTGGGAATCGAACCCCGACCCCTGGATTAGCGCTCCAGTGCTCTACCATTAAGCCACGAGGACGATGCCCAGCTTGGCATCTCTCACTCACATAAGTCGGTAAGACTACTACCGCAGCTATTGGATGAAATAGTCTTCATGAGCACATAATCTTGCGGCGTAGCAGGAGACGCAAATGAACACAGCACCAGTGAATATACAATTTTTTTAAATTAATTTTTCCTTTCAGCAGTGAAATTACGCTTGATTAATAATGCTGGGTTCATTTGCGTTTCATGTTACGCCGCAAGATTGTATGTTCTTGAAGACTGTGCCATCTAATAGCTGCGGTAGCAGTCTTACCGACTTATGTGAGTGAGAGATGCCAAGCTGGGCATCGTCCTCGTGGTTTAATGGTAGAGCTCTGGAGCGCTATTCCAGGGGTCCGGGTTCGATTCCCGACTTGGACATTTTTCACTCTGTAGGTTTAAGCTCAGTTAGCAAAGTGATAATTCACTGCTTTAATATTCAATAATTGCTAGCGTAATTTCACTGCTGAAAGGACTATATATATATTAATTATATATATATAGTTAATTTTTTTACGCTTAGAAAGAAACGCTTTCCGTAAAATTATCCTCAATTTAAGTAAAATATCTATTATGTATGAACGGAAATTTTTATCTTTAGAATGCAGAGCAATGTTTCAAAACTCGAAATTGTATATAGGAGAAGCGTTTAAATTGTACTTCACTGGTATCTACAACTCTTAATATTGATAAACTTTTGAAATGATAACATCCTCCATATCGCCTTCCAATTAAAATCGAATGCTTTCTAGTAAAAAGTAATGAAATTTGAAATCCAATTTGGGGATAAAATCTTTTAGTTTATATTAAAATTGCTGCTTGACTTTAAAACGATTCTGATTATATCGCTGCTACAAAAATCAATTTTCAATGAGTTCATTTCAAAAGAGATTGACTTCGTGCGAACAGAATCAAGTTGAAAATCAGATGAAATTTAATGCGAAATAAACGATCACTTATTCCATAACGTAGCGGGTTAAAATTGTTTTAAAGTGTCCTAGATTAATAGTTATAGGGATAAAACTTTTGATTTCAAAGCTACACTATGGAAAATGACAAATGTTTCTTAATCTATGAAAATATACCACTACGTTAATAGTTATACGAATAAAACGTTTGATTACATTGTAAAGCTATACTATATAAAAAAAAAAAAAAACAAAAAAAAAAAAAAAAACAGTCAAGTACGAGTATTATTCGCGCACAGAGGGTTCCGTAGAATAAATATATGAATTTGTAATTGTTGTTAAAAGAAGACTTTGTAAAAAACTATACAGCGTAGTGTTGGGTATAAGTGTATATACTAGTACCATGAAAGTTCAAAGAGATATGGAACCTAAATAATATCGAATATAACTATTTTGTGCAACTCATTTTTTAATATTGTCCTAATCTGTTTATGATGAGCTTAATTCGGCACTGACAATAAAATCAGTGCATATTTAAACTTCATTTGGCATTTCACAAAACTAAATTCAGCGTAGTAATAACTTTTCTTTCTACAATGTAGCTAAAACAAAATCTTTGTTCAAAGTTTAAATTTGGCATTGTGCTAAGCGCGCTTCAAAAGGAGGTCGCAAAGTTTCAAGGACACCTTGGTCCGTGCCGCGTTTTTCCAGATAGGTTTTTAATTAACTTTTAAAGGCACTTGAGACGTATTGAGAGATGCACTCAATGCAAACTAGTCTCGAATCCCATAGTATTTATGTGATTCATTCTAATTAAGTGGTGTCAGGACTCTTCAAAATATTTGAAAATTAAATTTTATTAGATGTTAAACTCCTATCTCTACTGCACATTTTTATATAATTGTTTCCTTGAAATTACCATTAGAACAGAAGTTATGGCTTTTAGAATTATACCCGCTCACTAGCTGAAGCGGCGTTTCCGAAACTTTGAAGTCATTTTTCTGCAAAACAAGTTTTTGGGCATAACGCGCAGGGTACCTCAAAAACTTCTGAATACTATTTCATGAAATTTTCGAAACATATATTTCATATTAGTCTGTATAAACTTAACCTAAAATTTCCTTTTTATTGTTCAAAAAAATATAATTTTTAGGTCATTATACTGTTGAAGTTTTCAAAATTTTGTATTAGCTAACTACAACTTTGCATTAAAAATATAAAAAAGTTTTAAATACAAATGTATTTGAGTTCAGGGTAATTATTACAATCTGAAGTATAAGTAGGCACCAAAATATTCATTCTAGTTGCAATATTTTATTTTGTAATAATGCGCGTAATATCTTATGCCAATTTTCTGCTCGACAAATGTACAACAGTTTCGAGCCCCCTATAAATACTAAATCTGCATCTTGCAATTTTTTAAATGCATGAGATGAAAGAACATATATCTTTCATCGCAATAAAAATTGTGTTTTTAAATCATATGCATTTTAAGACATTAAATGTTGCAAATGGTCTTTTTTTTTTTTCAATTTTAAGAGTCCCGAGACGCCTTAAATTATTCTGTTTTTAACAATTTGACGTTTATGTCTTTTATGCTACTACTGGACATTACATTACACTTGTATATCATTAAAAGTTGTTAAATAGGCATAGATTATGCCGCCCCTGTTATTATGTATGTCCAAAGTATCCGTATCTTTAAGGGTTAATATCTCGGCTAATTACTGACAATTTTTTCAAAAATCATTATCAACAATGCTTTTATACTTCTGCTACGATAGGTACATTCAGCACTGCTCAACAATTTTGCTGAATGCTCGTAAATCGAAATTTGTGTGTAACAGTAAAATGCGATTTTCTCAAAAACTATGTAATTTAGGGTAATCGCTATAATTTTCCTTCAAGGTTTAAGTTAGCGTTAAGTACCTCTAATTTTTTCATAATTTTAGTTTCAGTAGAATTAGATGGGGGGGACATATTTTTGCGCTACATTTTGGACGATATCTTCGAAAATATAATACCTAAAATTAAAAGGAATGTATTTTTGTGTTCAGCGTTACGAAAGCTTTCACACGATACCCCACATGATATAAAAAGAAAAAAGTTTTTTTTTTTCAAGTAGCTTAATTAGCCCCTATATATTTTTACTAAATATATTTATTAATGTTTAATGATCTGAAAATATGTGGGTCAATAGTCTTTATTACTTCCCCGAATTTGAAATTTCCACATTCCATAGTTTACGAGTAAAATGCCTGTGACAGACAGACAGACGGACAGACACAGGCGTGATCTTATAATGGTTCCGTTTTTACTTTTTAAGTACGGAACCCTAAAAATGACAGATGTTTTATAATCTATGAAAATATAATATCACCACATTAATAGTTATAGTATAACGCCTAGAATAAATAGTGTGGAAATTTGTTATCCAAATAGAGCTAAAATTTTGTATCCCTGAAATGTACAACGATGTTGAAATCCAAAGAGCTGATCGCAGCGCCATCTGCGGTATATTTTCAAATTTCAATGTACGCATCGTATTATTACAACATCTGGACCAAATCGTCTTGGAGTTTTAGAAAATATCTCGCAGATGTCGCTACGTCGGATTTCAGCATCGTTTGACATTCAACAAGCGCAAAACGCTCTGACACATTTACAAATTCATTTTTTAAAGGAAAGGTGTAAAATTGGAAAGCCTGACCATGGAAGCGTTTGGAATTGAACTGTGTTTTCCATTTTTGGATCAATCAATTACCTATTGAGTTATAAGCGATTTTGATCACGTGACAAACATATTTTTCACCCTTTCTTGAGTGGATTTTCTCCTTTCGCGCGGAAATTCGGTTCAAAACGTCCACTTTGACTCTATTTTCTGAACGATCTATTGCCTTTGCAAAAAAAAAAAAAAAAAAAAAAAAAAAACGGAAAGAACAGCTCGATGACACAGTTTCTGAACAACAATACCTGCTTTGTTGTTCAGAAACTATGTAACTCAGCTGTTTTTTCCATTTTTTTGCAAACGTAAGAGATCTTTCATAAAATAGTGTGAAAGTGGGCGTTTTGAACCGAATTTCCGCGCGAAGGAAGACAGAGCACTCAAGAGTGGGAGAAAAACATGTTTGGCACGTGATCAAAAAGGCTTATAATGTAATTAATCACTCAATGGGTAATTGATTGATCAAAAAATGGAAAAAACAGTTCAATTCCAAATCGCTTCCATGGCCAGACTTTCCGATTTTATACCTTTCCGTTAAAAAATGAATTTGTAAATGTGTCAAAATGTTTTGCGCTTGTTGAGTAGAGCAGTTAAGAACAGCCTTAAGGGATCCAATATTTTAGCACTTTTTAGGGTTCCGTACTTAAAAAGGAAAAACGGAACCATTATAAGATCATTCCTGTGTCTGTCTGTCTGTCACAGCCATTTTACTTGTAAACTATAGAACGTGGAAAGTTCAAATTCGGAGAAGTAATAAAGACTATTGACCCACATGTTTTCAGATTATTAAACATTTATAAATATATTTAGTAAAAACGTAGAGGGACAAATTAAGTGACTTGAAAAAAAAAATCTTTTCTTTGTACATCGTGTGGGGTATCCCGTGAAAGCTTTCGTAACGCTGAATTCAAAAATACATTTCTTTTAATTTTAGGTATTAGATTTTCAAAAATATCGTCGAAAATGTAGCGGAAAAATATTTCCCCCATCTAATTCCGAATCTACAGAAACTAAAATTATGAAAAAACTAGAAGTAGACTAGATAGTAGACATTAATTTAAACCTTGCAGGAAAATTATAGCGATTACCCTAGGTCACATAGTTTTTGAGAAAATCGCATTTTTCCGTTACACATAAATTTCGATTTACGGGCATTCAGCAAAGGTGTTGAGCAGCGCTGGAGGTACCTATCGTAAGCAGAAGTATAAAAGCATTGTTGATCATGATTTTTGGAAAAAAATCATTAGTAATTAGCCGCGATATTAACCCTTAAAGATATGGACGGTTTGAACATACATAATGACAGGGGCGGCATACTCTATGTACCATCGGCTTTTAAAGCCTAGTTAACAACTTTTAATTATAAATATGTGTAATGCATGTGCCAGTAACAGTATAAAAGCAATAAACGTCAAATTGTTAAAAGCAGACTATTTCAAGGGGTCTCAGGACTCTTAAAGCTTCAAAAAAAATTTTAATTTAAATTTTTTTAGATGTTAATCTTCTATTTTTTTTTTTAACATTTTAATATAACTGTTTCCTTCAAATTCTCATTAGAACAAAAGTTATGACTTTTAGAAGTATACTCGCTTAATAGCTGAAGCGGCATTTTCGAAGCTTTTAAGTCATTTTTCCCCAAATGACTTTTTCAGGCATAACGCGCATGATATCTCAAAAACTTTTGAATATTTTTTCATGAAATTTTCAAGACATACGTTTCATGTTAATATGTATAAACTTAACCTAAAATTTCCTTTTTATTGCTCAAAAAAAATATTTTTTTAAGTGATTATGTTGTTGAAATTTTCAAAATTTTGTATTAGCTAATACAACTTTGTATTAAAAATATAAAAATGCTTTACATACAAATTTATTTAGGTTCAGGGTAATTATTATAACCTGAAGTATAAGTAGGCACCAATTTTTTTTTTTCTAGTTGCTATATTTATTTTCTAATCGTGCGCGTAAGGTGTTATACCAATTTTCTGCTTGTCAAATGTCTGGCTGGTTGGAGCCCCCTGTAAATGCTAAACTGCAGCTTGCAATTTTTTAAATACATAAAATGAAAGAACGTACTTATATCTTTCATCTCAATAAAAATTGTGTTTTAAAATCTCATACATTTTGAGATATTAAATGTTGAAACTGGTCTCTTTTTTTCATTTTTTTCAATTTTAAGAGTCTTGAGACGTTTTAATTACAACGAATTACTTAAATACTATGGGATTGGCGTCTATTTTTCATTGAATGGATCTTTCAATCGCCTCGAGTGACTTTAAAAGTTAATTAAAAACCTATCTGGAAAAACGCTGCACGGACCAAGGCGGCGTTACAAATTTGTGACCTCCTTTCCAAGCGCGCTTAGCACAATGCCAAATGTAAACTTTGAAGGAATGTTTTGTTTTCGCTACACTGTAGAAAGAAAGATTATTACTATGCTGAATTTAGTTTTATAAATGCCAAAGGAAGTTTAAATATGCACTGCTTTTATTGTCAGTACCAAATTAAGTGCATTATAAGTAGATTAAGATATATTAAACTAGTTGGATGTGTCAATCCTAAAACTTTCTTCTATCTCATACATGCTAATACTTCCTGATAAATGCAGCACAGCAGCGCCACCGGTTAGGTGATTTATACCAAAATCTAATCAGAGACAACTTATGTGAAATTCTCTTTGAATTTAAAGTTTGATGAAAATCCGTGCATTAGTTTTTGAGATAGAGCTATTTCAGAAATCGTGAAAAGTTCTGCTTAGCAGTGGCCCCTCTTGGACAATTTACACCAAAAACTTATCAGGATCAATTTATATCAGGGACTAACTGGATCTAAAATTTGATGAAAATTCATGCATTAGTTCTTCAGATTCAGCTATTGCGGAAATCGTGAAAATTGCAGCATAGTAGCATCACTTGTTGGGTGATTAACACAAAAAACTAAACAGCACTAATTTATATCAGGTGTTAACTGAATCTGAAGTGTGATGAAAATTCGTGCATTAGTTCCTGAGATAGAGCCAATGCGGTAATCGCGAATAATGCAGCATAACAGAGCCACCTATTGAGCGATTTACACCAAAAGGTTATCAGCACCGAATTATATCAAGAACTAACTGAATCTGAAGTTTTCTGAAAATCCGTGCTTTAGTTCTTGAAATATAGCTATTGTGGAAATTGTGAATAATGCAGCATAGCAGCGCTAGCTGCTGAGCGATTTACACCAAAAAGTAATCAGCACCAATTTATATCAGGGACTAACTGAATCTAAAATTTTATTAAATTCTGTTCAATAGTTCTTAAGATAGAGCGCCCACAAAATTTGTGTCACACACAGACAGACATTTTGTAAAAACATGTTTTTCATGATCTCTGTCCCCTAAAACGTATAAATCCATCGAAAACCGGAATTCGAAAATTTTCACGAATCCAATACTTTTTTCTTGTAAAGACAGAAGAAAGTAAAAATGAGTTATACAGAATAGCTATATTTGATATTATTTAGGTTCCGTATCTCTTTGAACTTTCATGGTATATCCATTTACATTTTTCTAGCATATACTGTTATACCCAACTCTACTTCGTATAGTTTTTTACAAAGTCTTAGTATTCTTTACGCAACGTTTTTTTTTTTTTTAATAATACAATTACTAATTCATATATTTATTGTACGGAACCCTCTGTGCGCGAGTAATACTCGCACTTGACCGTTTGTTTAAGTAATACTGGGATAGCCGATTTCCACACTATATATTCTAGACCAGGGTTGGCGAACCTATTTATAGTCGCGAGCCAATTTTTTTTCAAAAAATATTTTACTTGACCTTGACGTGCCAACTAAAAAACAAATAAAGTGGATTGAAATATAATGAATCAAAACTACTTGAAAATTACTTATTAAGATATTTCCTAAAATGAGTAACATACATGTAAGTATTAAACTGCAATAATTATAGAAACAATTTGTTGTATCTTGGATGAAAAATAATTAATATCATGTTCATGATCAGTTAATTTCAACAGAATGCAAACTAGATGAATTTATATGGCAACCACTCTCTATTTAATTTTTTTTTTTTGTATTATACATTTGCGAAAATGATGACTCACAGATATAAATAGTAGAAAAAATTATTAAAATTTAAAAAAAAAAGGCAGTTTACTTAAATAGCTCTGAAATTAATTTCCAAGTTGCCATAATTTACCATCGGTAATAATCTTTCTATTTTGATAGTTTTCATATATTTTCTTTGTTTGGTAAATTTCCGAAACCATATTGAATAGGATTAAAATTCTTCAATTTGCAATTAATCGAATTTAGAATCGAATCAGATCATCTAAGTTCGTGTATTTTGTATAAAATCGTTGTGTCTCCATTTAGAGACATTATTATAATTAACGCCGCGCCGTGCCAAAATTATTCTTTGGCGTGTCGAAAGTGGCACGTGTGCCATAGGTTCTTAGACCCTGTTCTAGACGCTATAGTTATAGGGATAAAACGTTTGATTGCATTGTAAAGCTACACTATACAAAATGACTTTTTAATCTATGAAAATATAATATCATCACGTTAATAGTTATAGGTATAAAATAGTATAATTCGCCTTATTTTGAATTATTAATCTATTTTTAATTGGACCGAATATTTCTATTTCAAAAAAGCGATGACAATCAACAATCTGGCAACACTGATCCTAAACCAGACAATAATAAGTTAAATAGTTTTAAATAAAAATTCTGTTATAGAATATTGTTATAAAACGTGAGTAAAATTTCTGATAGTTCTAGGGTTAACCCCTTAACGGTCGCATTAAATTACGGTTAAAAAATTCAAATTGCTTATTGGCACCACTTTTTTTGAAAAAGAAATGCTCACCTTGTTTAATGACAGGTAAAATGATACCATAATAAAGACAATTACATTATTCTATAAAACTGGTGGGAATTAAACAAATCTGAATAATCTGAAAAAAAAAAAAAAAAAACAGACCGTGAATATGACGGGAGCGAGAATTAAGGGGTTAAGTGAATATTTTTTGCTTGCTAAATTGTCCACAAATCTACTACGATTAAATGCTTTCAGAGACAAGTTTTCTTATTTTATAGTAAAGCTAGGTAAATTAAAATAATTCTGAGTCTCACTGCTATTCGAAAAACTAATTT
The DNA here is from genome assembly GCA_963932465.1 of Maratus speciosus. Lineage (NCBI taxonomy): Eukaryota > Metazoa > Arthropoda > Arachnida > Araneae > Salticidae > Maratus > Maratus speciosus. The sequence goes on along the minus strand of OZ010794.1, from coordinate 206,599,259 downwards.
TCTCTGAGTGGCTTTCAAAAGAGATTAACTGTGAATTGCGTCTATGGGAAGAGCAGAGTAAGATTCATGTTAAATAAGCGATCTAATTTTCTTCATCTTTGCTTGCTAAAATTGTTACAAAGTTTTCTGAGAGTAATTAATTGCATTTAGAAAAGCAAATGTATACATGATAGTTAAACTTCATGAATTGAAAATAATTCTGAGCACGGCTACTGTTAAAATTTATTTTCTCATTGCGAATTTCGGAAAAGACCAGTTCGTATATGTACAGAGTTTTTTGAAAAGCAGATGAAGTTCTTTGTCAAATCTCATATTATATGCCGTTGCTTGCTAAAATTGTTCATAAATCTACTAAGATTAAACGCTTTCTGAGAAATATTTTCTTATTTTGTTATTAAAGCTATATGTAAATTTAAATAATTCTGAGTTCTACTGTTATTCGGAAAACTAATTTCCTCCCAGTTACTTCAAAGGAGATTAACTGTGACTGGTGTCTATAGGAAGAGCAGGGTAGGATTCTAATGTTAAATAAGCGATCGAATTTTCTTCATCTTTGCTTGCTAAAATTTTTACTAAGTCTTCTAAGTGTAATTAACTGCATTTAGAAAAACAAGTGTATACGTGATAGTTAAACTTCATGAATTGAAAATAATTCTGAGTACAATTACTATTGAAATTTATTTTCTCTTTTCGAATTTAAGAAAAGACGAGTTCATATATGAGCAGAGTTTGTTGAAAAGCAGATGAAGTTTTATGTCAAATCTCATATCCTATACCATTGCTTGCTAAAATTGTTCATAAATCTACTAATATTAAACGTTTTCTGAGGAAGATTTCTTATTTTGATATTTAAATTGGGTAAATTTAAATAATTATGAATTCCGCTGCTATTCGGAAAACTAATTTCCTCTGAGTAGTTCTCAAGAGACTTTAATTGTGAACGGAGTCTTGTGTAAATTTAAATAATTATGAATTCCGCTTCTATTCGGAAAACTAATTTCCTCTGAGTGACTTTCAAGAGACTTTAATTGTGAACGGAGTCTTGTGTAAATTTAAATAATTATGAATTCCGCTTCTATTCGGAAAAATAATTTCCTCTGAGTGGCTCTCAAGAGACTTTAATTGTGAACGGAGTCTTGTGTAAATTTAAATAATTATGAATTCCGCTGCTATTCGGGAAACTAATTTCTTCTGAGTGGCTTTCAAGAGACTTTAATTGCTAACGGAGTCTTGTGTAAATTTAAATAATTATGAATTCCGCTTCTATTCGGAAAACTAATTTCCTCTGAGTGACTTTCAAGAGTCTTTAATTGTGAACGGAGTCTTGTGTAAATTTAAATAATTATGAATTCCGCTGCTATTCGGAAAACTAATTTCCTCTGAGTGGCTTCAAGAGACTTTAATTGTGAACGGAGACTTATGTAAATTTAAATAATTATGAATTCCGCTGCTATTCGGAAAACTAATTTCCTCTGACTGGCTTTCAAGAGACATTAATTGTGAACGGAATCTATTGAAAGATAGCGGGACGTAGTAACCTATCAAAACCCGATGATTCATGTGTAATAACCCTGTATTTGTGAGAGAAATTTTGCATCAATAAGTCCTTAAAAAAGGCGAAATTTTCGATTCAAATTTATTGGAGAAAGTTTGCGCCGGCGGTAATCACAAACTGTTTTTCCTATGTAAAAAACAGACGCCATCTTGTGACTACCTCTTCATTTACTTCACTCGCAACTTGACACTCACTATACTACTCCTCCTGTTCATTCATAACTCCGTTTTATAGCCGAGTTCTGTAGTTTAAAAATTTCACTATTCACGCTCTGAAAAATTCCTCTTGTAAGATTTTCGTAATTTGTTTTCAGAATTGCGTAGATGTTCTGTTTCATCTTTAGACATTGTTATAATTTCATATATTCAGAAACGAGAGAATTGCTGTTGAAACATATGTAGGGTAAATTTAAATTTAGATATTAACCCCTTGAGGGGCAAAAAATGTCTCTAAATATTGAATTCTCACCGGAATAATCGAAAAATTTTATTTTTAAATAAGGAAAAGCAATTTTTCAACAATTTTCTCCAAAGTTAAAATATAAAATTTAGTTAAAATTTTCTGGTGAGAATCTTGTTTAAATCAGGTGGGATATATTTTATCCCACCGCCCCTCAAGGGGTTAAAAGACCAGCTTGAATGTCGATTGTGTTCAAACGGAATTAAATATCTAGTTTGAGGTTTAACAACAATACTTGTCATAGCTAAATTATTATCAGAATTGTATAGTATGAAATACTCAAGGTTTCACCTTCAAAATTTTTCTAACTAGAGAAATTCCTGTGCATATTTGCCAACCTCTTTGATAACACGTTGTTAGCAATGCCCGTCTCCAAGGCATTCTCAAACGTTTAATATATTGTCAGCCGACATATTACCGTGAATTCGGTTAGACATAGAAATGTAACCAAGCAACGGAATTTTAAGATCATTACTTTATTGTTACGAAAGGGCGCAATATTCAATTTGAATGACGATGATACTCAAATCGAATTAAATATTCCGAGATTGTCTTAACATCAATACATATTGTAGATTGTAGATAAATTATTATCCGAACTGTAATATGTAACACTCGACAATTCACATTTAGGGCTGGACTGTTACAGAAGGTGGGTCTTTTGGTAGATTTCGTATGAAATACTACCTATTGGCGTCCTTCCTATGTTGGAATTTCTGAAAAATTTTTGCAGATCTACACCGATCATGACCCTTAGAACCCAAAACCACCATCAGTAAAAAACTTATATATATATATATATATATATATATATATATATATATCACTTTCTTCTGGACGCGATAACTTCCACAATTCTGCACAAATCTCTTCCAAACTGATGCATAAAATCAAGGGGCATAAAATCTCGGTCAAGTTCGTGAATGGGCAAAATCGGACCAAGGGGGTGGAAATAGGGAGGGGTTTTGTGAAAACAGAAAAAAACCCACAACTTCTTAATTTTTGTACATATCAAATCAGTTTAAAGTTTTTATTACTTCTAAAAATAGGACCAAAAATTTATGTATCACAGATTTTGGATAAAATCAAAAATGGGCTCAAGGGGCGCAAAAAATAGGGTTTTTGGGAGAAAAAAATTCATAACTTCGCCAATTCTCAAGATATCAAATCGAATTAATTTTATTATACATCTCCTTGATATTATCTACAACTTTTGTATTGACAAGTTTTTGATAGCACCAATTCGTACCGCAAAAAAAAAAAATAAAATAAAAATAAAAGGAGGGTGAAGAAGAAAAATTTCTATAACTCCGTCAATTCACAAGATATAAAATCCCCATGAATTTATCCTGTATCTTCTTAAATTTGTCTTCAACATTTATATAGACAACTTTTTGATAGGACCAATTCTTACAGCAAAAACAAATTAAAAATACATAGCAGTTGAAGAAAAAAATCATCTTGTTAAGAATGTATTCAAATCCAAACTGCTTATTTTCTTACTCATTTTTAAATTAGTTTTTGCTCTCAAACGCGTCCAATTGATAGATTCTCTTCTTCAGAAACTATATAATGTACCGTAATGATCGATTTTTTGATAGAGGCAGAATATATTTAAAAAAATAATGTTAAAGTGGGCATTTTGAACAGAATTTCCCGAAGCTATTTTGTTAGAAACGAAAAATATTGCCCTACTGAGAAAATAATTGTTTATTAATCAAGTTTCAATTAATTGAAAGAAAAATAAAAACACATGTCGCTTATAAATCTTTTCAAAAATCACGTCAGCAAGTTTCGTATTTTTTCTATTAAAAATTAATCTGAAAATGTGCCAGAAAGTTTCGAGGTGTTGAGCATGGAAAAGTATTTTTTTTAATACCGCCTTAACATGATTCTGATAAAACCAGCTATTATATAAAAATGAAATAAAAACTCGTCAAAAGCGACCAGATAAAACTGTTAAAGTGGATTTATATCTAATCATGATTTAGTTTTTGTTGGTGCAATTAATATACTTAACTTCGAAATCTACCTCCGCCTGTAGGGGATTTCTTTATTATAGTATCTTGATTGTATTCACAAACTTTTAACATATCATCAGGTAATATACTGCCTCAAAATATTTTAGATATTTATATATATCATGATAAAAAGGAAGGCTTAACCTCTTCGGTCCCTGGGTCCTCAAACGGGGACTTCTGTTCTTTTCCTTATAAAAACTAAAATGTCCGATTTTTTTACACTTTCACATCACTTCTTAATAGCTGAATGTATTTTACGTTCAAAGCAAACAAATAAATGGCAGCATCTAAGCCAATTCCCACATAAAATTAATGTAATTTTCATCTGAGTTTGCAAAATGCCTAAAAATGCCCAAAAGACAGTGTGACCAAGAAACTGAGAAATTTTCATAAGTATTTAACTTAAATATTTTTCAATAACAAATTTTGAGGATTTGTAGATTATTTACTTGTTTAAAGCTCTTAAATTTGTGTTTGCGTTAATTTAGGTTAAGGTTATTGAATTGATGTTTTTAAGGGGGTTTGTAGTTTTAGATCAATGTTTATTAACCTAAATTACTAAGCGCCTAAAGGGTCAATTTCAGAAAAGATATAGTTTCTGTCATTTACGATGTCATTTTGTTTGGAAAAAACCAATGAATAAGCATTTGTATTATTATTTTAGCTTCGGAACTGAAGAGGATAAAGTTTTATTAACATTTCTATATCGGGGTGAAAGGCAAGAATACAATTTTAATAATGATTGTGCTCAAATCGGATTGAATGTCCAGTTTGCTGATTATTCTAAACGTTTATACTTGTTTAGTTAAATTGTGTGGATAACTGCAATGTGAAATTCTCAAAGTTTCACCTGTAGCATTGGTCTACTAGAGAAATTTTGTGCATTCAAGCTCGTTGATAACACACTGATCGCAATGTCTGTCTCGAGGACATTCTCAAACATTTAATATATTGTGAAATGACATATTGTCCGAACTTGATTGGATATTTCTATTCTACTCTAGCAACCCGAGAAAACATTATTACGGGCAGGTAACATTTTACATACGAATAGTTTTTAAAGATTATCATTTGAAACCATCAAAACCATAGATTGTGGCTATGCGCAGTACCGCAGCCAGAGTGGGGGTCAAAACGCTCTGTATACCACTAATTTTGTAAAGTTCTGTTTGCCTTATCTAATCGGAGAATTTTCTGCTATTAATCGAGGAGTAGAAAACTTTACAATATTACTGGTAATTCAGAGCGTTTGGCGCCCCTCCCTGGCTACGCCACTGCGGATGTCCAGATGTTCTGGATACCATTAATTTCGTAAAGTTATCTTCTTGTTTAATATCTAAAAATTCTGCAATTGGATAAGGCAAAGCATATTTCTGTAACCTTTTGATTACCGGTTTGGGACACCAAACGTCCCAGTGACTATTTTTTATTCTGTGCGTACCACTTTTTGAAAAATAATCTTTGCCATGTTATACAAAAACATTTACGAGGGATATCTACCACAAAGAAATTATTTGCAAATCCTGGTACATTAAACATTAATGTTTCCCATAAAATTAACTGCCAGTCCTGGTTTTAATCAAACGGTTAAAATAGTGGTATCAGAGCTTCTGGATACCCATTCTCCTTCCTCCACTCCCACAACCACCACCCTGGTTACGCTGTCAATCAGGCATCGTCGTGCTATAGAAGTTGTCGCATTTTTACCCGACTGCCAAGAAGGGTTATGTGTTTCACGCGTATCTGAGTATGTGGATTTCTTTATACCCTCGAAACATCCCAACGGCTGGATGGATTTTAATGAATGAGGTCTCTATCGATTTGTCTTAACCGTCCGATGGTTATAGGCAAGATTTTGTTTTTATAAATTCAAAATGGCGCCCGTAAAATACAAAATGGCGGTAGAGACGAAAAAAATTACGCACCCTATTGAGTGGCATATCATTGGATAGGTCTTTCAAAATGAAGACGATGTTTCATTGACTATTTTACAGTCAGTAGCTCCGTTTAAATATTACACAGCCTGGAAGTTGTGTAGGTAGGATCTCTAGTTTTACTGAAACTCTAACCATCATAAACTTATATAGGCCTCATCAAAACAGTGTTTATAGATAGGAACTAACAATTAAACATAACTTAAAAGTCATCACTGCAAGTAAATTAAAAAAAAATTAGATAAGTAATATAAAAAATAGTTTAACATTGATGAGCAATAACTTTAGTTCGCTTTTTACGCAGTCGGGTTTTTTGATTTTTTCAAGTTTAATTTTTACTTGTTTCGTAAAGTTATCTTCTTCTTGTTCAATATTTGAAAATTCTGCAATTAGATAAGACAAAGCATATTTCTGTAACCTTTTGATTACCGGTTCGGGACGCCGAACGTACTAGTGACCACTTTTTGAGAAAAAAAAACTTTGCCATATTATACAAGGACATTTACAAGAGATATCTAGTACAAAGAACTTATTTGTACTGGTACTTTAATCCTGGTACATTAAACTTTAATGTTTCCCATAAAATTAACCGCCAGTCCTGGTTCATAATCAAAAGGTTAAATTAGTGGTATCAAAGCTTCTGGATCCCCATTCTCCTTCCTCTATCCCCACAACCACCACCCTGGTTACGTTACTGTCAATCAGACATCGTCGTGCTACAGAAGTTGTCGCATTTTTGTCACAAAAGGTTTTGACAAGGGTTCAAAAGTTCAAAAACGTAAATAAATTTTAAACTGTGATTTTTGTTGCTGTTGTTTGTTTACATGTATTTTTTTTATTTTATTTTATAATCTTATAAAATGAAAAAATATTTATATATCTTAACACTAGAACGCCCGGAAGGATCGATTCGACTCAGACCATATCATTAAATGTCAATTGAAACCAGAAATTCTTTCGTAAATTAGGTTAAATTTTAATCACTGAGATTTACGTTAAATAAATAATCAAATAATTTTAAATAAAAATTCTGGTGTCAGATATTTTTATGAAACTTGAGTAAAATTTCCGCGCGCTCTAGTGTTAATATAATCTTATATCATTATACACTGTATATCTTAATATATTGTATATCTTATTGTATATCTCGTATTGTATATCTTAACACGTTCACGCCGGCGTGGTGGGTCACACTCGACTGTCTCAGAGTTGTCAAGTCTCCGGCTTTTTGGACATCACTGTTATTTTAGAGAAAATGATGTTCCTTTAAATCGCCCAATTGTTCTAATTAAATACAACAACATTTTCTGTATTAAAATACTGGTATCCAAAAAGCCGGAGACTTGGCAGCTCCGAGACAGTCGAGTGTGACCCACCGCGCCGGCGTGAACGTGTTAATATAATAAAAAAATCTTTATAAAATAAAATAAAATGATCTAGAAAAAAACAGTAAATTGAACGAATGACTCTCTCAAGGGGGCAGTAAACTTTCGAAATCAGGAAATTCGATTTAAAAAAATCTGTTTTTTTTTTTTGGCGAATTGTGAAATTATACTTATACAAAACAAATTTTTAATTCCCACGCTTCTTCGCAGATATATAAGCTTTTATATTTGTAAATAAACGATATACTTAAACAGGTGTTTATACTTAAAATGATGTTTTCTCAAAATTGAAAATTTCGAACATTTTTAAATTTTGAAACACTGTGCGCATTCCTATAAATAATAACCCTCTAATGCCCATGGTAGAATGTGCTCTAAAAATTCCGTAATGCAGAGGATCCGAATTTATACCAGAAAATCAAAAATAGTAAATTTCGCTTTATTTAATGTCGGAATGTCTGTTATAAATTAAAGCGAAGATTTCCATTTTAAATTTCCGCTATGAATTCGGAATATCTGAATAAAAATATCTACTAAATTGGAAACACTGATGGCAGCAAAAATGTTATCATGGGTATTAGAAGGTTAATCAGATTCCTTTGAAATTAATGCTGTATTAATCTATACAATAATAAATAAATATTAGAATAAAAAATTCATTTCAGGAGTATTTTAGTGTTGAAATTTGTGCGTAAAAGAAATATATATACTAGGTACTTTTTTAGAAAAACAAAGCATAACTGTAAAAATAATTTCTTCTTCCTATACGTTCAAAGAACTTTTACAATTCATGCCAAGTTGCATTGTAATATATGAAATGTGTCTCATAAATAAATATCGGGATGTTTTATGCAACATAAATGCACATGGGACATTTTAAAACATGTTAATTTTTCGTCGTGTTAAAATATTTAAAATACAATGCAATAACTTTTCTATTTTTAATATTCTAATTTCAAATTTTGCGCTTAAGGCTCCTGTCCCTGCCGGAGATGGCACTCACGAGCTAATGCTAATCCTATGGGGAAGGATTTTTCTAATATCTCGTTTGCATTTCGACCTTTTTAAATATTTTTTTTTTTTTTTTTTGCATTGGATAGCCGAGGTCCGTCTCTACATCGCACCTTTTTTACTTTTTAGATTTTGGTTGCGGATATTTTTTAGAATGACACTTTCATTTTCAGAACAGGTTTTGAAAGAGAAAGTAACTTTATAAAAAATATCTGCAACCAAAATCGAAAAAGTAAAAAATAGTATGAGAGCTGTTGAACATTTTTGAGTAGGTATTTGAGGCACCCTGAAAATTTGTGCAACAGTTCTTTTGTAATGCCTGAATACAAAATCGAATGTCTGGCTGAAGTATCGCGGCCCAAAAACTGTGCCAGACACGTGTCAAGTGCCATTTGGCACTTGACAAACTTGCACCTCTTAAACTCTCCAAACTCTCCAAACTTGCACCTCTGACTTGCACCTCTTAAACTCCGCCTCCGATAAATGTAGGTTATTTTTTTTATTATTCAGATTGTTTGATTCCCACCACCGTAGTTTACGGCAGATAAAATGATGCGAAAATAAAGCCATTTACACTATTTAAAAAAAACTGGTGGGAGTCAAACAATCTGAATTAAAAGATAGTAGCCTACATTTATCGAGGGCGGAGCTTAAGAGGTCAAGACACATAATTCTCGCATGATGGCTTTTATACAAATATGAATATGGCTATAAAATATTGTTTTTTCGCCTTAAAAATAAACTAATTGCATATTTTATTTAGAAACCTTATAATTATTCAATTTCTGTAATAAAAAAAATAGGTACACTTTTGATGGTTTTTTCAAATATTAAGCGACCGTGAAGGGGCTAATATTCCAGTTATCATCTGAAAGGCTTGATTCATCAGAATCCATATCAAAATGACAAAAATATTACAAATCTATGACAAATCTATGGCAAATTATAGATCGTACAAATCAAACCAGAGTGCTATTATCCAAAGACTTCAAATGGAAATTCCAGTTCAATTTTTCTGGTTTCAGAAGTTTTTTCCAGCAATCAAATCTCCAGCCCGAGAATATGACGGGCACGAGAAATAACGAACGACACCTCAGCCCGAGATATTGACGGGAGCGAGAATTAAGGGGTTAAAAAAATCCGCCTTCGGCTGCCGCCATTTTTGTGTCAGCGCTCAGGCCTAGTATTCAGAGGGTGGTGTTCAGGCGTTGCTACCGAAACACTCAAGGCCTGAGGACACGAGTTGTGACGTCATCACTAATCGACCGACTTCTCACTAGTGTTGGGATTCACACTGGAATATTTTGAATAGCAATTTTCTTTTATTTTATTTGTGGAATATCTATCATCTGATAAAACAATAATAACTATTTAAACTTACTGGTGAGAATTCGGAACAAAGCAATATAAGTAAGCGTCCTATCTTAAATGGGAGAAGTAACCTCAAGATTAAAAGCGAGGTCACATCAATCAAGGTCATGCGCCACGTAGCGGATGGAGTGTGAACTACAGGTAGATACCTAACTGTTTTCTTACTCACACCACTAAAATTGTAAAGTTTTTTTCACCTTGATTAATAACTGAAGTGCACCTTATTAGGCGAAAAAAACGTCATAGTGTCAAGTGCATCTGGATGTCCTTCTCATTATTTTGCAATAAATGGGTCAAACGAAACTGATTTCCGTGAGTGGCTAAAGATTTAGAAAATACGTGCCACACTAAATACCCGCCTATGTGAATTATCACTCCGTCCACAAGATGGCGCAACTGTGTTATTTACGCCCGATTCCAGCATTAAGTTTGCACGCTTACTTATATCGCTTTGATTCGGAATCCCTAAATAAAAATTCAGCCAGATGCGGAAAGCCTCAGTATTGCCTCATCTGGTGGATTTTTTATTATGGGATTCCAAATTCTCACCAATAAGTTTAAATAGTTATTATTCTTTTATCAGATGATAGTTCTTCCATAAGTAAAATAAAAGAAAATTGCTATTCAAAATTTTCCGGCGTGAATTACAACACTAGTGAGAAGTCGGTTGATTAGTGATGACGTCACAACTCGTGTCCTCAGGCCTTGAGTGTTTCGGTGGCAACGGTTCAGGACGAGGATGACGTCACACAAGAGACCTTGAGTAGCAAACGAACCAGATCGAATAGTTGTATGTGTGCATCAAAATTTCCGTTTTATAATGTTTTGTGGAGCAATTTGTGGCTTATTTTAGACCTATTTGAATTATACATTCAATAATTAAACATCCAAGGTTTCTTCTTAAAAAAGAAGAAACCTTGAAAGAAACCTTTATTTTAAATTTTTTACTTTTTTTTTTTTGCCTTTTGATTTCAAATACATTTGATTTATGGTTTCTATTGGAGATTTTAACTTGAAATGTACGCTTATGGCAGAAAAAAATCACACATTAAAATTACACAACTTTAGCAGCAAAAATAAAAATACAAAAATAGTTTAAAAACTGAGGTTCATGGTATTTTCCGGGGAGTTTAATTTGAAATATACATTTATTGCAGGAGAAATCATACATTAAAATTAACCCTTTCAGGGGCGCCGTTTGCAGTCTGCAAACGCTTAATTTTAATGCCCAAACTGTCAAATGGCACCAGTAATTTTTTAGTACACTTTCGATCTCATAATATACGTGAAGAAAAGCTTTTGATTATTTTCAAATAAATTTGTTCATAAATTGCGGTGTGAATTAAATATTTGAACATTTTTGGAGCAGAAATGCTTTGTCCCTGAAAGGGTTAAACAATTTTAGCTGCAAATAATTAAAGTTCCCTTTAAAAATAAATATGTCCTAATTTAAAATTGTAAATATCAGAATTGATATTACGTAAACTCATAAATAAAAATATTAATTTTTTTAAACCATTATAACAAAAATTCTGTTTATCAATTAAAATTTTAAATTTCATAATGTATGAATAACTTAGAATACACATTCTGCTGACAAATGTTACAACTATAAAAGTTGGCTAAAAATAAATATATACGAAAGTTGGTTTCCATGTTTGTATTTATTTACATACGAAATCCATACCTAAAATTTCATTTTTGTTTCAGTATTTCAGTTGTGTAATAAGTGTTTTGGGCTCTGGAAATTTTAGGAAAGTACTTTCATAATTCTGATTAATTACTTTCTGAAAATTTTGAAAGGCATTTACAGTTAGATATAAGAGAAGAAAGTTGTTACGTGACGGCCCCGCTTGTATTCGGTATCATTGAATACTTAGGGAAATTCATTGGAACCGTTTTCTCCCTGCTCGTGCAAAGGGAAAATGAAAGGGGATAAGGAATCGGATCAGACATGGCAATTTGCCAAAAAGGAAAATACCATGTGCTTCCAACACAATTTTCGGTTTCTTTATTTTTCATTGATGGTTTTTTTCACCGTTCTATTAGCAATATGTTTTGGAGTAAAGTGATTTTTTCAAACGTTCCTTTGAAGAGGCTATTGTACTTTATTTTATATTAATTGTACTTTATTTCATATTTCAGAAGTTAACATACTCGTCAGGCTAAGTTATTTACTTGAGTAATTTCTGCCTAATATTTTGCTCGTTCCCTGTTTCCAAAATGAAAAATATTCCATAATTTTCGCATGCATTATGATAGACAATTTTTATTGCGGAAATTGAATTTCATATTTATAAAAATTCAATATAAGTTTTGTTTTACATTGTATTATACTTCAATGTCTGGTTTAATTCAATTTCAGTTTTTAACACTTTCCACATAACTGAAAAGTGTTTATGAATTGGTTTTATCTGTTCGTCTGTCTGTCTGCGTAAATATAATAAGCGTAGTAAATATAATCCGATCGCCATGAAATTGGTATTCGTTATTGGTGTTTACTGTGGCACGCTCGGTATTGAAAGTGAAGTTTGTAGGATGTACGATTCATTTACAGGGACACTCAAAATAATTCAGTTACAATACGGTTATGGAGTAAAATCGTTTCCGGTGTATTTTAATGATATTACACTATTTTAAACATATTGAAATTGATATACATCGCTGAAGTGTACTGCAAGGTTCTTATTATTGAACGTGATGAGCAGATAATTTATATTTACAGGGACACACAAAAGAATTTGGCTACCGAAGGAAATAAACAATAATTGAATTGTTGAATCGTACAAACAGTAATTGGTGGAAGTGCATTTTCAGTTGTGGTGTGCGTTTTTAAATTTAATTATTTTCTAAATATTACTTGATGTGTATAAATTCTATAGATCCTATACAGGGCTGTACAAAAGTTTTCAACAACACCCGTTTATTGACGGGAATTGCTGAATGGGAATTTTCAACTGTGCTATGCGTTTAACTGGACTAACTTTTAGCATACTATGTAGCATATGTATACATTAGAGCGCCGATAATCGGAACTCCAATTATCCGAAAAGCCTGTTTCTCTCAAAATTTTTTTTTAACCGAACTACCTATTTATCCGAACAGCCTATTTCTCTCAATTTTTTTTAAATGATGATGAGATTGTGGATGAGATTTAAGATGAAAAAGAAATTGAAGAAAGGAAAACGAATGCTCTGAAAATAACCCAGGTCTATCACCTTTCAATGTTTGAAAACAGCTATGAAACAGCTATCCTATTCAACTAACATATTTAAGAAGAATATGATATTCGAGATATGGCATCATCGGAAAGAATGCCTTCTTTGAAACAAGCAAAAATCGAAAGCTTTTTTGCTTAAATTATAATCTCTGAAGTTCAGAAAATGATAAAAAGAGAAAAAGAGAATTTTAAATGATAAAAAAGTAAACAACAGCAAAAACAACAACAACAAAAAAACAGTTTTTAAACACGCTAACACTAACTGGTGCTGCCAGTCCTAAGCCTGGATAAAGTGTGAAGGTTTTAGTATAGTCAGGAACATCCCTTAAATTGTCTGTCCATTTATCCGAACTAGGGCAGGTCCCGACTTGTTCGGATAATCGGCGCTCTACTGTACTATCTACTGTATATATTATAGCTATGTATACATGCGCATCTATCGATCATATAAAGAGCTGCTCACAAACAAAATCGTATACTTTTCCAACAATTCGAGGTAATAGCAGAAATTGTGTTTTCAAATGCATTATGCGTTTTCCAAACTGCTCACTTAGACATCATCTTTCACCTTAGTAAATTGTGAAGTTTTTTTTTTTTTATCCTGAATGCGTTGAAAAGTGTTTTATAATATATGTTCTGGAAAATTCTGGAACGTTTTCTGCGTCCGGCGACGTCGTATACTTCTGAATACAGACTTTGTATTTTTTGGTCCTTTTATAATTTAAATCACTGTTAATTATTTTATTTGCAGTTGAAACTAAACATTGCAACGACTTTAATGTCGCTTTCTGTCTTGGCAGATTTCTTTTTTTTTAATTACACATATTATAACTATAAATATATATATATATATATATAAAATAGATTATCAATAGAAAAAAAAATCGAATTTTAAATTCTAATGCAAAACATTGTATTTATCAAAACTAGCGTTTGTCATTTTAAAGTATCATGCAGTATTATCTTCTTTTCTTTCACCCTCGGTTTGGCCTCCTTTTTTATTCAGAAATTCCGAATTCCCAAAGGAAATTTAAAAAGGATTTCCCTTTAAGTAATCACAAAATATCTGCCATTGAATTTGAATAAAGAAAAATTACGATTAGGAATTTCTGGTATGATTTTCAAACTGCTGACTAAAAAAGGAGGCCGAACTGGTACTCCTGTCAAGGGAGTTACGAATAAAAAGAATGAGACATGTAGTGTACTGTAGAGGTCTGCACGGGCCGAAATTTCCAGGCCCGGGCCCGGCCCGACTCATCGAAAAAAATTCGGCCCGGCCCGGCCCGGCCCGGCCCGATAAAAAAAATTAAAAGTTCGGCCCGAGCCCGGCCCGGCCCGGCCCGGCCCGCTAAAAATCTTAAAAGTTCGGCCCGAGCCCGGCCCGGCCCGGAAAAAAGCTAAAATCTCGGCTCGAGAAAAAAAAAAAACCCCAGTCCGAGTGAATTTTTTACAAAACATTGATTTTTACGTCGATTTGGTTAAAAATTTGCCCTCGTACGAGATAGCTCTGACCAAAAATATTTATCTTAACATTTTTTTCTCATGTTTATAATCTTCATTTTTAAAGAAGTGACACAGACTGCGATATTTATTTTTTTAACGAATCTCTATTTCTTGTATGTAAATGTTTAGGTTATCATTAATATTGTTAATCCGTATTCCATGCATTAACATACATGTATTCCATGTATGCCAAAAATCTGAAAAATTCTATACAGTAAAACCTTCTAAGACGGAATTGCGTAGAAAAGAAAAAAAAATGCGTTATAGACAAGTTCCATTCTTAGCAAGTGTAAATGTATCATATATTATTTTCTTACGTATTAGTATATTAATTTTGCATGGATCAACACGTTTTTCAGTTTAAAACAGGGTTCCGTCATAGGCAGGTCCCTTTTCACACGTTTTACTATATTTTAATTTAGCTATATTTTAATAAGCGTAGAAATATACTAATATTTAAAAAGAAAAAAATTTAATGTATAAGTGTAGAATAATGGCAATTTAAAAATGCATGCATTTTTTGCAAAAAATTTTGGGCCAGGCCTAATTTGACTGATCTTTGAATGGATCTGGCTAAGCTGATACAATGATTTTCATACGGGCTGAGTCAAAACTAGGACTGAAAAGCTTGGGCCGTGAAGACTAGGAATGAAACCAACCCCGACTCTGTACAGAAAAAATAAATTAGGTCCGTCCCGGCCCGAGCCTTAGAAATAAAGTATGGCCCGTGCAGATCTCTAGTATACTGTCTACCAGTAACCACAGACTTCTAATATAAGTAGACTCTCAATTCCATTGTTCTTTCGGGAAGGTTTTGACTCCAACATCTTTTGCTTTCATCGCCAAAAGGGTGCCGTATTTTGGCGGTAATCCCTTTATTGGCAAAGCAAAAGTGCGGTCAACTCAAGGCAAACGCTGACAGACGATGTTTCAGCGGGAATCTGGAGAGAGATTCCGAGGAGAAAAACCGGTTTGGCGCGCTAAATCTGCCTTCCATCATGTGATGGAGGGCAGAGATGTAGGAGTCAAGAAAATGTTGCCGATTTGGAGTCTACTTATATTAGAAGTCTGTGCCAGTAACCAGTGAAGTAACTGAGGAGGTTGTCACAAGATGGCGGCTCGCTTTTTAAAATCTGATCAACAGTTTTTAAATTGTCGGGACAGACTTCCCACCAGTAAATTTAAATAGAAAATTCCGTCTTATTTAAGAGCCTTATTTATATGGAAATATTTTCTTACAAATATGGTCAAAAATTCTATTTGTTTTTTCCGGTGTCACATTACCCAAGTATTATAATATTTTTCATTGACACTAACAGGAGGTTGTCTAGGTTGTCACAATATGGCGGAAATGTAGGTCCTGACTACCGCCAAAGTAAACTACCATCAGTAAAAATGAATAGCTGTTTCTGCCTTTATTTATGACTGAAATTTTGCAATAGCAAGGAGAAAATTTCTATTTAAATTTATTGGTGGTAGTTTCTCCCGGCGGTAATCAACCTCTGCGAAAGCGGTTACAGTTACAGCTTCACTATCTTAAGGATATGCCAGTTCCTTTTTATTAATAGTTCCATGCTCCTGTCACAAGCGAAAAATTTGTTTTTAAAAGTACTTTTGTTTAACCCCTTAATTCTCGCTCCCGTGATATTCACGGGCTGTGTCTTTTATTCAGATTGTTTGATTCCCACCAGTTTTATAAAATAGTGTAACTGGCTTTATTATGGTACGTTTTTACCTGTTATTAAATGAGGTGAAAATTTCTTTTACAAAAAAGGGGTGCCAATAAGCAATTTCAATTTTTAAACAGTAATTTAATGCGACCGTTAAGGGGTTAA
Source organism: Maratus speciosus (assembly GCA_963932465.1). Classification (NCBI taxonomy): domain Eukaryota; kingdom Metazoa; phylum Arthropoda; class Arachnida; order Araneae; family Salticidae; genus Maratus; species Maratus speciosus. The sequence goes on along the minus strand of OZ010794.1, from coordinate 206,582,965 downwards.
ATTTCATTATAAACACCGATTGACCTACAAATTTCGCGAATTACCCCAAGGAACTAACTTCACTCTGTATGCCATGGGAATTATTTAGTTTTCGTACACGAAGACAGAGCTCTGATAATGAAGTCCTGATTAGAAGCATTTCTTCCGGAGTTTTATTTCCTCCTGTCTGGAATCCTGTACGGGCCGGGTTGTTGTACTGTGGTTGTACCTATGTGACAGGCAGAATGAATGATTTTACTATTCGAATGAATCATTCGGGCATGCGCAAAAGAATAGTTGCCACCGTTTGTTATTATTATTATTATTATTATTATTCAATTTCTACCAGAAATTGTGTATCGAAAAAAGTTTTTTATTTTATTTTATTGTTTAATTAGAATTGTTTGTATTTTTATTGTTTGGTTATTTTATTGTTTAATTAGAATTGAATTCAAGCAATCCATAAAAATATAAAAATTCTTTTTATCTTCAAAATTACAGAAGATAATTGATTACGAAAGTTACGAAGGTTGGATACTAAGGTTGGTTTGTTTCTTTTTGTTATATTAAATTTCTGGTTTTAATTGATTTAAAATATATACAAAGGTTGGAAAATATGCTTTTGCGCATGCCCGCATGATTCATTCGAATATTAAAATTATCCATTCTTCCCGTCACTAGTTGTACCTTACCCGAAACCGAAAATTTCGTTTGAAGTCAACAAGCAACCCCCGAAACCCGACAAAAAAAAATTTCGGCTACCCGAACCCGAAATTCTTCAACCTGCAACCCGACCTCAATCCGAAATGAAAGGAACATAAATCTTATTTTAATGCAATTATTTAAAATAATGTTGTACCTCTAATATATACAATTATATCTGTAATACCACTTTTATCATTCATACAGAAAAATGGACAAATATATATTCTTTAATGTATAATATAGTAAAATATCTGAATAGCGGGCACCTCGGGATCTTTGAATAGTGTCCAGGTAGGATTGCACCTAATTTTCTTTTTACGGGTCGGGATGGTTCTAATTTTTTTTTTTTCTGCGGTAGAGTTCACTGTAGAATAATTCTTGCTGGTTATATTTAACACTAAAAGACGGCGAACGGCCATTTTGACCGCTACCAAATGAATATATTTCGGTTTGAACCAGAAATTTCTTTATAAAACTAGTTTAAAAGAAAGAAAGAAAAAAAATCTAGTTAAATAAAGTTAATAATTTAAAATAAAAATTCTGGCGCGAAATATTTTTCTAAAATTTGAATAAAATTCCCAGTCTTTCTAGTGTTAAGTTTTTTGAAAGTCGGGTTGTCGGGATTTTCACAAAAATTTGAGCAGAATTATGTTTTAGATGAGAATAAATACGTATTTGAATGTCGAGTGAATTGAAATCTATTATTGCATTTCGAAACTCCGTGATACCCGGTACTAAATCCGACGTTTGAAATTTTGTTACGTAAGACGAATACTTCAATTTTAATTAGTTACATCTAAATCCCACTGGGATGCCCATCTAAAGAAGTGATGTAATCTGAAAGCGTTTCCTTTGTCGCCGAATGCTGCCTAGATACGGTTCTTCCTAGCATTCTGTAATTTACCTGCTTGTCGTTAATTGGCGCTGCGAGTAAGTAATATGTTGTTAATTACGTACAATTAGTCGTATAAAGGTGCGTTCATTTCGAGAAAATTCTCATGTTTATTTCAGAATAATGTTTCTCGAAATCGAAGTTGAAGTTTGTAACAATACTCAGAAGTAATTAAATTCATTTGCGCCTGGCAGGGCCGACGAAATGTCACGCGGGGCCCTGGCAACGCCATTAATGGGGCCTAACGTATACTGCAATACTGTACTGTTAACATTTATTTTTCTCTTGTATGTATTATAGAACAATATACAGGGTGATTCTAAATTCATGGTACAAACTTTAAGGGTTGGTACAGGGCACTGTACCAATCATTTATTGTATGGGTGCAAGTGACGCTTTGAGGTACAAACATCAAAGGACCAATTTGACCCCTGTTTTTTTTTTTTTTTTTTTTTTTTTTTTTTTTTCTTTCTTTTCAAAATTTCTCATTACTAGAAAATTCCTATACTATTCTTTTCTTTATTTAAGACAGACATTTCATGATTACATAAAAGAAAAAAAAAATTCTTTGAAAGTTTCCGGTATGAAATCGAAATTTTTCAAAAAAAAAAAAAAAAAAAAAAAAAACTCCGCAAAACTAGCAAATCTGTAAAACACAAGAAATACATGAAAAGAAATAGAAATGGAGCTTTTTTTAAGTATATACAGCATCTTACAGCAGTATGTAAACAGTTGTAATACCAGAAATAAAAATTTGTTGAAAAGTGTTTTACTTGCGGAATGGATAAAATTTAGAAAATGTTACAGAAAATCTGGTTAAATCAATGCTAAACAGACTTAACCCTTTCGAAGGCGGTGTCCTTAAAAAAGGACACCGCCTAATTTTAGTCACAAAACTGACAAACGGCACCAAGAATATTTAATTAAAATTTTCCTAGTATAATGTACGTGAAAATAAGCAAGTTCATATTTTCTAATAAATTCGTTTATAAATTCCGGTGTCAAGCCATTATTTCATCAGTTTATAAACAGAATTACTCCGCGCCGGTAAGGGTTAACCACTTGAGGGGCGGTGGGATAAAATATATCCCACTTAATTTAAACAAGATTCTCACCAGAAAAAATTGACTAAATTTTGTATTTTTAACTTTGGAAGAAAATCGTTTAAAAAAATGCTTTTCCTTATTTAAAAATAAATTTTTTCAATTATTCCGGTGAGAATTCAATATTTAGAGACATTTTTGCTTGCCCCTCAAGGGGTTAAAGCAATCCTGAAAATGAAAGGATATACAACTAAATATTAGAAAAGGATTTTCTTTAATAATTTTTAAAAATTTCCATGTGTACCATAACTTTTGTGGAAGCATTTTCAAATTTATATTTCATGTATGTTTGAAAGTTTCCAAAGCAAATTATTATTGAATTTTTCTTGTATAATTAGCAAAAACTGTTATTAAATAATTCTGATTTGTTCATTCAATTTCATTTGCCCTCATTATGGTTAAATTTGCATACTTTTCCGAAAATTACTTCCACTACCATCACTTTTGTGGAATACTGTAGGTGCAATGTATTTATTTATACGTATAATTACGAACGCACCTAATGAGACGATAACGTTGTAACTGACCGATTGATGTCCGTTAGAAAAACTCGTAATATGCATGTCTTTGGAAGCTCGTTTCAATTATCAAAGTGCTGAGGTGAATTCTTTCATGTCGCTTTTTTTCTTTCTTATTTTATTGTCTTCTTTTTTTTTATCATTCCTTGTTCGAAACACAGAATGAAGGGAATACGGAAATCGTCCTGGCATGATGCCAAAAAGAAATGCCATGTGACTTTAGTATTTGTCTTGGTTTCTTTATATCATTGGGTTATTTTTTTTTCGTAATGGTATATTTCTTTTCTCCCTTCGTTAAATTAAACTCACTTTTTAAAAAAACTATGTGCATGATTTTTTTTCTTTCTTTCATTTTTTTTTTCTTGGGCGTTTCTTCTTCTTTTTTTTTATCGATTATATATTGATTTCCTGATTAACCTTTCTGAAATTACAGGCTTATCCAATCAAGACATTGATAAATTAATTTTTTTCTCCTAAAACTGATTATAAATTGTAACACTTTTTTTATTATGACAAGTGGACCCATGCTTTGCATTGTCATTTTTAATGTTATTTACAATTTCAAAATTATCAATCTTTGATATTATTTTTGTCTTTTGTTCTATTGATTTTTAATTAACCAAAACTTTTAATCAAACAACGCATTTTAACGAACAACGTACTATGTTCAAAAATTTTTTATATCATACCTCATTCATGGTTGCGCATCGTTTTGTATGTACATAGAAGAAAAAAAAAGATGTTGACATCAAAAATAATGTGTATGATTTTGTCTGCCTACGTTGAATTTTAAGTGGGGAATTTTGGTCACTTAGTAGTTTTTTCGTTATGGTCAGCAGGTTTTTTTTTTTTTTTATCTTGTGTAGAAACAATGGATGCCATAACAAGGTTAAAAATGAACTACCCTCGGCGGGATTGGAACCCGCAATCCCCGGTTTAGGAGACCGATGCCTTATCCGTTAGGCCACGAGGGCTCGGAAGGAACAATCAGAGACTTTTATTTAAAGGCAAGTGCTCGACAAATACAATCAACAGGTTGTAAATGTAAAATACATAACATCTCGTATAACATGTATCTTTCCTTGAGGACAACTAAGTTATTTTAATATATTTTTTTAAATAATTTTTGAATCAGCTAAACAATGAATTGGTGATTCGGCATATTTTAAAAAATAAAATAGTTATGCACACAAAAAGAGACTACATTTTAAAAAGAAACTACGGCATTTTTACTTTCTTCTTTCTTTAAAAGAAGAAAATATTGATTTCGTCCCATTTCCAATGGATTTATGCGTTTTAGAAAGCCCTGAACACGATTTGACTGTTTTTTTTTGAAAATGTGTCTGATTGTGTATCTGTCAGAAATTTTCTGGGCGCTCTACCTCAAGAACTAATGCAGCACTCAATTTATCAAACTTCAAATTCAGTTAGAAGACCTTGACATAAATTGATGCTGATTGCGTAATTGAATTTCATCAAACTTCATATTCTTCATCGAATTTCATCAAACGTCATATTCTTCATTGAACTCTCCCCCCACCCCACCCCCGTTTTTCAGAAGTTGCTGGCAAAATTGGCATTTTGAAATAAGTTTCCGTACGCGACATCGCAAGAAAGTAAAAAAACTGCTGTGCTGAAACAACGATAGCTAATAACTCAAGGATAGCTAAACATAGGCGTAACTAGTGGAGGGGCCGGGTGGGCCGGGCCCACACAAGGTAGTCCCAGTGCCCACACCAGAATTTCAAATTCATGTGAGACTGTTATGACTGCGATATAGTCAAAATTTTAATTTTTAAATGTTTGAATGGTTACACAAATACACATGAATGGTTACACAAATATATTTCTTATTTGTGAACTAATGTAATCAAAGCACGCCTAATGTGTGTGTGAGGGGAGGGGGTGTCAAAGGTGCAACAGCTATGTAGCCCGGAGCTAATAGAGAAATATATTATCTGAAGGCTCATATGAGCCAGCTAGAGTTTTCTTTTTTGTCACGAGGGGATGGGGAAAAGCATAAGCATGCGCTGTGGTCAGAGCCGGTAAGAAGAGGAGGGAAGGGGGTGGCACAGGGGCTCAAGCTACATGCAACTTTTCTCTTACAAAATAACGACAAACTTTTTATCGCTACACTTCGGGTACGGAAATGACCATTAGAATTCTAAGAAGCGATAACTAACACCTTTCAGGAAAACCAGATGTCAACTTATTTTTTCATTAATTGTCCAGAAGGAGGATCATCTTGGCAGGGGGTTTCCTTTTAGATTTTTCTCATGTTCTCTATGACTGTGTGTGTGTTTGCCTGTGGGATAACTTTCCGTTTTCATGCCTAATTATCTGCACAAATAAATCCTGTTCTTTAAAGTACGGGAAGTGTTACTGTCATGTGGCCCTTCGCTTCGAATTCCAGACTGTATCTTTTGTGAGTAAAATTTTCCTAATCAAATTCTTTGATATTCTGTATAAATGGAGGTGAGGAAAAGGTACTATGTAACCAAATTGAGAGGAAAGCTTTTTGTTGTAAATTTTATTGTTGTTTTTAACATATTTCAACATAGCTGTAAAGTATTTATGGATTTCTGTCTGTCCGTATTCGTGCTGTAACCGGAGTGTGATTTACTGGAGGGCATTCAGGGCATGGGTCCGGGCTCCCGATTTTAGATGATCCTCAAGTTACATTATTCCAAAAAATAGTAAACATATCTAAAATTTCAAAAATTATTATGCTTGTATGCATTAGTTTTGCACTTAAAATGTTATAGGTGGCCGCTATTATTTTTGTGACCAGGGCCCCTAAAATCGAATCCCAGAAAAAAGCGCATTCCGCCTACCCCTAAATTCTGTAACTCGATCCCCGACTCTAACTCTCGTAAATATGCTCAGATTGCCATGTAATTAATATATGTTATTGAGGTTTACTATGGCATGTTTGGTATTGAAAATGAAGTGTATAGCATTTATAGTTCGTTTACAAAGGCACTCAAAAGAATTACGTTATATTACGGTCTATGGAGAGAAATCGTTTGTGGTGTATTTTAATGATGTTACACAATTTCAAACGTATCGAAATTGATATATGTCACTGAAGTGCACCAAAAGAGGCTTACTATAGAATATGGCGTGCATAGCATTCATAGTTCCTTTACAAGGATATACAAAAAATTCTGCTACTATGCTGTCTATTAACAATAACTGCTGGAAGTGCGTTTCCAGTTCTACTAAACTCCAGAAAAACTTATCGACATTTAATTTTCAAATATAAAAATTACTAATGATATTTAAATTACTAGGGGGCTCTGCCCCCTGCGAGCTATGCTCGCCTCTCGCCTCGTCACCCCCCGTTCAGACTTCGCAGCTTTTAAAAGCATGGTAATGTACCCTGTTTTACAAATATTATCAAGTTATGGAAGATTGAATGATATTATTACGAATGGAGATTATCTTCTGCAATCGGGTTGCCATCCTTTTCCGTTTGAATAGGGCCGTATGAATATTCTGTTTGAATTTTCGTTTACCATGACCCCGTCCACCGCTGTCACGACAGCTGACGGCTGTTTTGAGGATTTATAATTAAGATCAATTACTCATTTGAAAATCAGCTTCCACAAAAGGGTTAGGTTAAAAATCCTGTTGCCTCTCGGATTTATATAATGATGCTATAGAAAATATTCTTCCTTTGGGTCCGAGGTTAGAAAACTCCATCTGGTTAGGAATAACATTCAGAACCACGGTGTTGAAAAGCATTGTGTTTTGAAATTGTACGCTTATATATTAATTTTATCTTTTGATCGAGTTTTAGATATTTTCGGGAACAGGTATAGCTTATCCACGTAATCTTTTATTTTATTGCACCATCATGCATATTTTCATGTTATTTTTAAAATGTAAATTGTTTATTTTTATTAATGTATATACGAATTTTCTAATATGTATTTATTGAATAGTAATCGTACAAAATTAATTGAAAGTATTTTGTGCATGATTTACCTTTATTTATGCTGCATCAAGTAATGAAATATATAAACAAATTTGTTAGCCGCGCTTTTTTTATACCTTGTGATTCCAATGAGACGTCACATTAATATTGTCCAAAAAGAAAATCGTTTCAAATGCATAGTTTTATTATATGAAGTAATTTTTACTATTAATGCGTTTCACATGTAATGTTTTAATTATTTAAAGTTTTTTTTTCTTTTAATATTCACGTGCAAATATATTATTCAATTTAAAAATGTTATTATTTGAGCTTTTTTTTTAAATGACCACATTTTAACCACTAAAAGTTTTTCCGGCGTAATTTAATTGTTTTAGTAATAATTTAATATTTGTAATAATTTAGTATTTGTAATAATTTAATTGTTTTAGGAATTTTGCATATGGCGATATTTAATATTTCGGCATTTTACATATGATGTAATTTTCCCTATTAAATGCGTTTCTCGTGTAATAATTAAATTATTTTCAAATTTTCTTACTTTTTCATAATTCACGAGTAAATGCAATTTTTATGACGTAATTTTCCCTATTTTCTACTTGTAACAGGTGATCATTTAATTATTATTTAAATATTTCCTTTCTCTTTTTAATAGTCACGTGTAAATATTTTTTTTATTTGAGAGAACGTGTAATTATTTGCGCTGTTTTACCAGTTGGCAGCAGTATAAAAATTTTACCTTTTCTAAATATCAAAAATATATCGCTTGGAATGACGGAAATTTGAATAGAAATCTGAAAAGAAAAATCTAAAAAAATTACTCAAATTAAAAAAATAAATGCAGTCTGCACACCGCGAGTTTGTAATGTATATCCTCAGAAAAAATTATTAAATTCCTATGTATAGTTTTTGTTCCCATAAAACTTTTTTAATAGAAGGATTTTGACCGAATTTAACGTTAAAAAAGCTTGAAATAATTCTTTGATTTAAAAATTGCCTGCTTCAGCTTGTTTATCAAACATTTCTTTGTAATACTACAGATTGTTATATTTTTATATGCAGTAGTTTTCTTAATATAAGCGAAGAAAGACCTCTGGTCACAAAAAATTCATTTACGGCAGCGGCGGTGACAGCGTTAGTTACTTTTTTTTTTTTTTTTTTAGAATAGAGAGATTTGATATTAAAATATTAAATGTTAATAAATAATTGATCAGATCTTAGACTAATTAGAATCTTGGTATTTTAGCTCTATCATATGATAACGTATCTCATTGCACCTTCATCTAAAAACTAATAAAGCTCTTTAATTAATGTCATTTGTTATAAATAAAAATTGATAGAGGCAGAAATTAGTCAAATTTAGTTTCTTTTATTTAAATTTATTTAGTTTTTATATTGCTGTAGCACTAATCATTGCGAAAAGAATACATGCTTAATAATGAACACAACATATCGTGCTTAAATCGCCATATAGAATCTTTCGTTAGAAAGTTGAATTTTAATTAATGAACAATAGCAATTCAGTCCATATTTCGGTTTGGTGAAATACAAATATTTTTTTAACGATCTGTGAGATCTGAGAGACCTGTTTCTTTAGTTTTAATATCTTGTCCAGATTAAAACCCAATCTGGTTTGTTAACTATCTAAGACGGGATGAAATTTCTCAATCAAACGTCAAACGCATATTTTGCTTACAAGTTTTATTGAATTTTAAACTTAAGTTTTGAATAGAAAAACGTCTTTCAGCTGCATACTTCTAAAAGTATTTATGAATTTTTGTAAAATTTTTCTTTTAAACAGGTGGATTTATTTGTAATAAACATTATAAAACATTTTAATGGCCACTTTTACCTGTGAGCGTTTCATTCCTCTTACCTTTAAAATTAAGGACGCACCGAATATTCCGTATTTGGTCTATTTGATCATCTCTATAATAATAGCCTAAGTCATGTGACTGTCATCAGTAGTTCCGGGCTGACCGCTTCACTTTTTATATGCCAAACAGCCAATTTGGTAATTTAATGTTAGCCAGGCGCAGGTGATAAATCGCCAAGTATTGTTCCATCGCCATCATATCACCGTTATTATATTAGTCCATCTCATGCGACCATCATAAACAATTTTTCGTGAGATAAATTAAAACAAAGCTTTGATGTTGAAATTAAATGTGATAGTTTATGGTATTATTTATTACTTTTCTTCTTCTTCTTCTTTTTTCTTTTAAGAAATAAGAGAAAATTGAGAGTCATAAATTTTAAGTATTTCAGTTTTAATAAAGTTATGCATTTTAAATAAAATGAGTGAAAGTATTATATTTTAAATGAAATTAATGAAATAAGAAAAAATGCGACGAGTATAATGTTTGGCGATTTGTCACCTGCACTCGGCTAACATAAAAATACCGAGTTCATGATTTCTGTATCAGAATGTTCCGATTTGAGCAAGTAAATTCAATTATGAATAAAAGTAACATGATACAATGCTTAGCATAGATTTAAAGGAGACCAAACTGGTCGCCAAGGGCGGCTAGTACTACTGAATATTCGGCCAAACTGAAAATATTGTAATGATATATTTTCCACAGACACTTATTTTGCTTTTTTGTGAAATATGGTGACATGGCGAGAAATGCTGGAAATTGCCAAAATTCACATCCAAACAGTAAGCTAGACATTGCATTATTCAAAATGCAGCTGACTGCATATACCGTGTCATTAACCAAAATTCAGTCATTTCCAATGATTTCGTCATATTACTTTCAAAGCAAAGTTAATATAATGAAAATCTCTAAAATATCGTCATTATTGTTTGCGAACGAAAATTCGGGTTCAGCTTGCAGTAATATAATAAGTGGATTACAGTACTGGTCTACTGTACAAAAACTGGTTGTTTTGACTGCATTATCTCTCCTGAAAGTTTGTTTCAAAATTTTAGGAACAGCTTGTACGTTTACAACTTCTGAAAATGATCACCCACTCGGGTGTACTTGAAACTTAATAGATAAATTAAAAGGAGCTTTTTTTTTTTTTTTTTTTTTTTTTGCGTTTCCATCATGAATAGAATTTGTTTTTTTACTTTAGTTCCTTTCTGACGGAAAAAAAAAAAACTATGATTGTAAAATTTTCCTTCTAGGTCCTTAAACATTTCTTTTCGATTTAAAAATATTTGTTTTAAAATACAAGAAAGTATTACTCATTTATTTTAATTCACAGAAGAAGCTATGGAATTTAACCCTAGATCTGCCGGGAATTTTATTCAAGTTTTAATAAAACGTTCTACACCAGAATTTTTATTTAAAACTATTTAACTTATTTATTTACCTTATTTTTGTCTGGTTTATATACTTAGTTTATTTTAAAGAAATTTCTGGTTTGAATGAATATTTTGTATGTACCTGTCGGGTCCAATGGACCCGTCTGGTAGACGGAGGGTTAACGTTTTGCTAATTTAAAAAGTTTCAAGATAATTTTATTTTTAAAGAATAACTGAAAGCATATATTTTGTAGTGTACAGTTTACTTGTAAGAAGGTTTTGTTCATCAAAATGGAAGTATTTGTGTTAAATATGATGCAAAATTGCTTTAAAGTATGGGTGTTAACTCTTTCAGGGGCAAGGCATTTCTGCTCCAAAAATGTTCAAATAATTAATTCACACCGCAATTAACGAACAAATGTATTTGAAAATAATTAAAAGCATTTTTTCACGTATATTATGAGATCGGAATTGTACAAAAAAATTACTGGTGTCATTTGGCCATTTAGACGTTAAAATTAGCCGTTTGCAGACTGCAAACAGCGCCCCTCAAGGGGTTAAAGTATAATACAGGTATTAATACAGGGTTTAAAGTACAGATGCCTTTAACCCCTTCGCGACGGGAGCCTTTTACGAAATGTTTATTACTTTGCTACCGGTTTTAAAAAACAGAAGTTTGTGCTTATTCAAATCGGGAAAATGCTCGGATTAAATAAGGCAAATTTTACAGTAAAATTTTACTGGTGAGGATAAACGAGGATTCTTAGGCCTATTTCCGGCACGTATACGTGGCGCTCGTCCCTAAGGGGTTAAAACCTGAAATATAGGGGTATTCGGCCAGACGAGTTTTCGGTATTCGGTTTACACATGTGTCGAATATATGGTGTTTGTCCAAAATCTCTGACCGGCCTATTCCTAGAAACACCTTTCAAATGCGATAGAAACAAGAAGAATATATATATATATATATATATGTATATATATATATATATATATATATTTTTTTTTTTAATGAAAAAAAAAATGTTAAACTTAAGACTGCTATCCAATTAAACTCCTAATTTATGACACATTTCTGAATTTATTTTTGTTCGGAAACACAAAAATTTGCAGGTATTTTTATTCATAAACTATCCAATAGCGTTTTCCGTTTTTTTTTTTTTTTTTTTTTTGGCAAATGCAGAAAATGTTTCAGAAAAATATTCTCAAAATGGGCATTTAAAACCGAATTTTCGGGTGCGAAACCACAGAAAAGTTGAAAAACTCGTGGTTAAGTGACAACACTCGCTTATAACTCGATAAATAATTTATTTATCAAAAAATGGAAAACGTCTTTCGATTCCTAAATCGCTTCAATAGTCAGGTGTACCAATTTCATGCCTTTGCGTTTAGAAATGAAACAAAATGTGTCAAAGTTTCGCGTTGTTGTACAGGAATTTGAGAACCGCCTTAAGCTTTATTTATTTATGTATTTTGCGCGATAATAATTTTAAGTAAAAATATTTTCATGAGCCGGGGCGGCGCCAGAATTTGTCCGGCGGGGTGGGGGTGGGGGTGCTATCCCCGACAGTGGGGCCAAATTTATAATGTGTTTAGCAGTCTCCACGAGCCTCAACATGTCCCGAAGTCCGAACTTGGTGAAATTTCTTTCATTAAACTCGGTCCGGGGTTAATTCTTATTTGAAGACTCGGGCAAGACTGGGGTTAAATTTTATTTTTTTGAAAAGTTGGGCAGGACCTGAACTTTATTTTTCCTGGTACAGGTCCGGGCTTTACATTTTCTTCTGTGGATTCTGGCCGAACCGGGACTGTACTTCATTCTTTCCGGGCCGTATCGGATTAGAATTTTTTGAAAGGTTGAAAAATAAAGACGCTAAGGTATCCAGTTTTCAGTAAACCAGAGCTGTCCTTAGGGGTGTGTGACAGGTGCGGCCTCGCAGGGCCTCGCGTCTAAGAAGTGTCTCGCGCCCAAGAAATGTATCTATAGTATGTCTTTGTGATAATAAGAATATACCCTTTGACATTTATGACAAACGAAACGATTTCCCATTTAATGTTAACTTATTTACTCATTATAATTCATGTCTACATAAATTTGTTTATGCCAATATTTTACTAAACTTTGCACACAGAATCGAAAATCTTTGTTCAAATAACATTAAAACTCAAAATTTAAAACTTGTTCATCAAAAAGCAATAAAAAACAGTTATCCATCTTTTCTTGTTAAATCTGTTTTACACATACAATTAAGCATTCATTATGGATACATGCTATTTTACAGTTTCCACAAAATTTCAAAAGTTGTAAGTCTGTAAGCCACTGCCCTTACAAACAAGAGCTGGTACTTAAGGCTGTTCTCAACTGCTCTGCTCAACAAGCGTAAAACACTTACAAATTCATAATTTGGAATCGAACTGTTTTTTTTCATTTTTTGATCAATCAATTACCTATTGAGTTATAAGCGATTTAGATCACGTGACACGGCATTTTTCTCCCCTTACAGACTGGATTTTCTTCTTTCGTTCGGAAGTTCATATCAAAATGCCAATTTTAACAGTATTTTCTGAAAGATCTATTCCGTTTACAAGAAAACGGAAAAAACAGTTGGATGACATAGTTTCTGAATAACAACACCTTCTAGTTCCATGCGTTTCCGAACAAAAATGAATTAAAACTTATGTCAGAAAGCTGACCCTATGGATTTGAGAACAGCCTTAAGCCGACCGTTATAGAAAGGTTGAGAGGGAGAGGAACTAATTTTTTTTTTTTTTTTTTAAAGGGACTCGAAAATGTTCTTGCACTAGGCCTCGCTTTTGCTAAGGACACTTCTGCAGTAAACAAATGCCGTGACACAAAACGGAAATGCTGAGTCCACATCCCCCGGATATAAAACCTATTCTTTTTCCTACCCCTCAAAATGTTATTTTTATCAATTTCAGAATTTTAAAACGAATTTAGAATTTATATTAAGGATTTTCAGAAACATTTTCTGTATTTGTTTTGCTTATTCATTCTTAAAATAAATAGATCCAGTTTACTATACCTATATAAAAGGGGCACGCGTAAAAAAATCACAAGGGATTGGAAAACTTCTACAGTTTAGACAAGTTTTAATTATGGAAGGTATGGCATTACCGCAGTTGAAACCACGAAATTTTTCTCAAGACAGGATTCTGTTTTTAGACAGGTTTCGTTTTAACCGGTTTTACTGTATTTTATTACACAGTGTTTTAACATATTGTTAATAGAAAAGAGGAATTTCGTAAGATTCAAAACAGTAATTTTTTTTAATTGAATTTCGGAAACTCGAGTTAGTGTAGGTGTTCTTTTGAAAACGAGGATATTAAATATGAGTAAATGTGTAGGGACGCTCGGACAATAAGCGTACAGCTGAAATTGTATTGGAACGTCCGGTCATCTTAAAAATTGCAATGTCACAATCGATCGAATTCTTGCCTATTAACCTTAACAAGGAGTTGGTTATTAATATTAATTAAAATTTTCCATTAAATTAACGAGTTTGGTCTCAATACTGATTTATTAGATATTTCCCTTTTCCCAACACACACGCATGCATGCATGCACACACACACACAAAGAACTTATGAGCTTGGCGGCCTGGGCCCACCCCACAAAATAGTTCTAGTTACGCCTATGGCTAATAACCATTATCGGAAAAAGAAGAAAAAAAAATGTACAATTCACTTCAATAATCAGGCCTGCAAGTATGTCACTTTATGCGTAAAAAAGAAAAATTGTCAGAAAGTTTTGTGTTTTTGAAGGTGAGAGGGATTTTTTCTTTTCTTTTTTCCTTTGAGAACTGCTTAACTTTTTATCTACTGACGGTACTTATAAGTACCATTAAAACAGCTTGTTATAAAATTCATTTAATAGTTAGTGGTAATACAGTTTAGAATGAGTTACATATGCATTACTTTATCTTGTTCCAAAAGCATTAGTGAATGCACAAACCAAAAATATTTTTAAAAGGATGATTTCTTTTGACTTTGCATCTTTTCAGCTTTCTTGGCGCTGGGAAAGAATGGGGGGGGGGGATTCTTCAATTCGGAAATATTTCTATTATAAGAACATTATATTTGTACATTTTCCGATTCTACAAACTACTCAGAAAAATATTTAAAATAAAAGATTTGAGTGGAGTCATAAATATTGCAAAAAATTCCTATAAATTCAAATTTAATTAATCCTTCTAAAAAAATTTTCTAATGTAGTTTAAACAATTCAAGAAAAATGGTTTAGAAGATAAAATTTTCATGAATTCATTATTCAGTACATAAAGGGTTAAAGCAATTCACGATTATATCATTGCTATACTATAGTAGAAATTAGTATATTATTTAATCGCAAATTTCAACTGTTAAATAAGGTAAATTTTCTTATTAAATTTTAGTTGTAACAGAAAAGCGTAAAAGTTGGCAGCTGTGTTGTACTATCAATAATTCTTTTCAGTCATTATATATATATATATATATATATATATATATATATATACAGGGTGCAATATGTTATCTATCGCCAACCTTTAATTTCTCAACCGTTGGTCGTAGACATATAATTCCAATTGCAAAAACGTTTCAAATGAGGTAAATATTCATGTTGTGGCATTATTTTTAGTAAAAAATAAATTTGATAAAAATTACGAAATCTAACTTTTTATATGGTCCCCCAGTCCCTATAGTTATATTTAGTAAAAGTTTACACATATCATAACAGATATAACACAAAAAGTTTGACATCTGTACTACAAAAATTGACGCAGTTATTAAATTTCAAAGTTTGAGATTTTTGCACATGATTTTGTCTTTCATTGAAGGATGAGTTAAAAGATAAATTAAAGTAATTCGAGATCAAAATCAGGGTGCAATGTTCTTTTTACGGAGAAGACACTTTTAGCCGGTATCGTCGGTATTTTTGATTGTTGTTCGACCCATAAAAGTTAGCTCAAATTTTTAGATGAAATACCCTATTTGGTGATTCCCCGATTTGGTGATACCGGCTAAAGGTGTTCTCGCCGTAAAAAGGACACTGCACTCTGATTTTGATCTCGAGTTACTTTAATTCATCTTTTAACTGATCCCTTAATGAAAGACAAAATTTTGTGCAAAAGTCTCAAACTTTGAGATTTAATAACTGGGTCAATTTTTGTAGGACAGATGTCAAACTTTTTGTGTTATATCTGTTATGATATGAGTAAACTTTTACTAAATATAACTATAGGGACTGGGGGACCGTATAAAAAGTTAGCTTTCGTAATTTTTATAAAATTGATTTTTTACTTTAAATAATGCCACAACATGAATATTTAGCTCATTTGAAACGTTTTTGTAATTGGAACTATACGTCTACGACCAACGGTTCAGAAATTAAAGGTCGGCGATAGATAACATATTGCACCCTGTATATATATATATATATATATATATATATATGCATATATATAAAGATATATACTTCATGAATTTAGTTAAAAATAAGTAAATTTTGTTTCAGAATCCATTTTTAGGCGCGTTTATATATAAATACGTAGCACCTATAGTCTTCATCTGATCCGTCCTTCTGTCTGTTTGTCCGTCTGTTCGCATATAACAGCGCAAAACTACCCAACCGAATGGTTTGAAATTTAATATAAATCGGTGCAGAATTTTGTCATTTCAAATTTTATGACAATCGAGTCAAAACTAAGATATTAATAAAAGTTTTCTTCATTCTATTAAATTCTATCACATGTAATTAATTCAATGATATCCCATGATTGGAAATTAATCTAGGTTGCCATGGTCATTACGTTCTATTTAAGATTGAGTCATATTGTTTCCATATTGCTTAATTTAGTATATACAATTCTAAGAAATTTTGTATTCTTGTATTTTTGCATAAGAATGCAACAGCTATTGCACGAAGATCTGATTATTTATAAAACTAAGTTATAGTACGAACGCACCTCATTTGCCACGTTTGATGTACAATTTTCGACTTGTTGAAATAATGTTTTCGTTTATTAAATTTTCTCTCGTTTCCTTACTACGTTGATTCTTCTTTTATAAAATTCATCTACCGCACACGTTTTCCTTCTAGAAGGTTATTTAAATCTACAAGGGCAAGTTTTTCTATTGTATGGAGAAAATCGTGACGATAAAAACAAACTCAATCGTCTGATGTTTTTAGGTACTATTTTTCCTACTGCATTAAATTATCCTTGATGCAGATATATGAAGACTGCATAATTGATTCGTTATAATTTGTAATAATTAGGGATCCTCCTTAAATTGCATAATACTTTACTGAAATAATTACCTCAATGTCATTCATTCATACTGTAATTTAAGAGAAAATTAATTTAATTTTACATAGTTACACAAAGGAAAATGTGTATACTTTTCTGTAGCTAATTAATTAATTAATTAGCTACAGCATAGCCATTATTTTCGTTTATTTCTTTTTAATGTAGGAAAAGTGCGGTTACGAAAGTTTTCACAGATTAATCTTCTAATTCGCCGGGTAGAATGCGTTTCAGAAATTGCGTAATTCAGAGAACATTTGAATTCACACCAGAAAATGTAAATAGCAAATTTCGGTTTATTTAATAACGAAATGTCTCCATCAATTAAAGCAAAAAGTTCTATTTTAAATTCCTATTTTAAATTTCGTGTGCGAATACTGAATATCCGAATAAAAAAATCCACTAAATAGGGAACACGGATGATAGCAAAAATGCTACCATGGGGCGTTAGAGGGTTAAATGATTTTTTTAGCTTTAGTTGAACCGGGATTCTTTTAAGTACCAGTATTTTCATTTACTTAACTTTGTCCTGCTTAACCCAATCGCTCCCGTCGGCCTAATCATTCGGAGTTTTCCGTGGTTTTCTTCGAACCTTTGATATCCTTGCGTAATTACGAGTTAGGTTCCCTTAGAAAGACGTCCACCGAGGGCACCCCCCCCCTTTGAGCTTATTTCATGTAGATAATCGGCCGTCATAAACAACGAAAACACACCTACTTAATCGCAGAATTTATATGATTAAAAAAGGATTAAATTTTTATAGGGAAAAAGTGGTAAGCAGAAAAAAAAAATTCATGTACGAACTCTGGTCTCGAAGGGGTTAATTTTGCAAGTCTCGTATGTTTCGGGGGATTAAAAAAGGTTTGAATACCAGAATTTTCTCAAAGTAATGGTCACCATATCTAAACACAGAATTTTTTTCATTCTCATCGTTCCTTAAAGTTTTTTTTTATGTTCTTTTTATCCAACATTCCAGAAAAATATTGCTAAAGCATAATTATTATAAATAAATTAAAAAATATTGTTATAGCATAAAAATATTGTTAAAGAATTTCGTAAAATAGAAATTCGCTAATAAGGCAAATATTACTTTACAAAAATTTCGGTATTCCGTACAAACTCTGTTACGTCAAATAATTTTTCTCTTTTTTTTTTTCGCTTCTCCTCTCCTCCCCGTGTGTGTGTGCCAGGTTGTCCAATCGAATAGTATTTCCCTCCTCGTTGTGGCATTACATTTTTTTTTTTTTTTGTCTTTTCTGATGTAGAGCTACTTTAGACTGAAACAACAAAATTGTAATTATTTATTTTAAGAATATGTAACAAAAACCCACCTTAGAAATCCTCACATATTCATTAGCTATAAAGCATTATCACATTTTTACGATTGTCGGGGAAAAGGAACATTCCGATCAAAACAGCCTGGAAAAAAGGTGTCGTTTTTACACTTTTTCATACATCTTCATCATAGGTGCCAACCTCAAACTAATCTTCCGTAATTACTTGCGTTAATTTGACCTGGTTTAATACGTTTCGAACCAGTAATTTTTTTAGGAAATGAAATTAAATATGTTCCAGGCAGAAACCTGGAATTAAATAACTAAGCATTCATGAAAAAAAAATTCTGGTTCGAAATGTGGTTAACTGGGGTCAAATTAAACCAGCCATTACGGAAGATTAGTGGAAGGTTGGCAGCTATGCTTCATACACGTTTGCGACTTTTACGCTCTTTTAAAGTCAAATAAACACATCTGAACCAAAAATTTTATTTAATAAGTAAAATAATACACGTACTACATTTCATTAAATATTTTCTTCGTTGTATTTTCTGCTTCAAAACATTCTTATTTGGTTTTTTATGCTTAGAAGTTGCCAGTTATGCAGAGTTATATATAGAAAAAAGAGGTGTTGGGGTATATTCATAAATGTCTAAACGTAAAATTACATTTTTACCAAGAGAAGTATCGAAAATTCTCAAATAGACACCGGTAAAGGTTTATAAAAAATATGGTCCCCTTAACCGGCGAAAACCAGAATAAAATTTCTGTGTATATTTCGAAAACTAAGGACACGGTCCCTTGAATACTAGGCCTGATTATTGACACGGGGTTGCCAGTTTGGCCTGTTTTTTCATTCCAAAATTTCCTGTTCAGACCAAAAATTATGTATTATATTTTACTCTTTGTTTAATGACAGGCATTTCATTATAAATTAAAGTAAAAATTCTTCTTTAAGAATTTCCTATGTGAATTCGAAGTTCTTTCCATTAACCCCTTAAGAGGCTACTTCAGTCAAATGAAAAGACCCGTTCGCTAATGCTAATCCTACGGAAGAAATTTATAAAGATATCTCTGTTGCATTTCAATATTTTTAAATGATTTCTTTTTGATTAGACAGCTGAGATCGATCTGTACAAAGGTTGTTTTTAACTTTTTTGATTTTGTTTACAGATATTTTTTATGGGGAAACTTTCATTTTCGGAGCCGGTTTCGAAAGTGAAAACATCCTCATAAAAAAAATCTCCTATGAAAATTGAAAAAATAAAAAACGCATACAGATCGATCTCAGCTATCCAATGCAAAAGAAATCATTTAAAAATATTGAAATGACACCGAGATTTCTTTATAAATTTCTTCCATAGGATTAGCATTAGCGAACGGGTCTTTTCACCTGACTGAAGTAGCTTCTTAACCTACAATGACGGCATAGCCCGCGTACGATGATCGAGTCAAATGTAAATTCTCTTACCACTAAAATTTCACAGTAAATATAGTTTAATTTAATCGTAGAAATTCCATGATTAAACAAGGCGAAAATCTCTATTAAATTTTAGTGGTAGCTATGGATTTGCCAAACCGTGGAGCTGTTAGACGTAAATCGTGGGTTAAGGGGCTAAATGAGAATAAAATGCATAGTGAGTGTATTTGTTATACCTAATGCTATGACAGTATGGATTTTAATTTGGTAATTTGTTTTTTATTTTTCCTTTATCCCTTTTAATCTTGTTTCATTTTGAACTTAATTGGTGTTCAATGGTTTATTTCTCGGTTTTGTGTGTGTGGTAGTCCCAAATTCATATTCTTTGGCTAATTTATGGCTAATATGAAAATAAAACCATACATTTTATTTGTGGAACTTAAGGCATTTGGGACCCGATGATTCTGTCTAAGTTCTACAAATTTCCATCATTCCATTTCTGTTATTCAATCTCTGATGTTTTTTACTATGTTTTTGGAATCTATGTTAAGTGTGTTGGGGGAAACTGCATTTGTTAATGTCATTTTATTCATAATTTTGCAGTTTTTGTTGATGGTCGGTAACGTTTATTTAATGGTTATATATATATATATATGTGTGTATAAGTTTTGGTGTATGTGTATGTTTTCCATACATTATACACTAAAAACATAAAAAACATAAAAAATACAAATACCATTATGGAGGGTTGAGATCGGGAATGCTAAAAAAAGTTTAAAACTTTATATGTTTTTATGTGTGTGAGCGTGTATAAGTGTATGTATAAATGCTTATATATTGTATGGACATATAATAATAAAAAATACGGGGTATCATGCATTTAACATAATAAATTTTCACATATTGCATCATCATTTAAGGATATATTTTTCTATCTCAATATTCCTCATTGCTTTTTAAATTTTCAAATTTATTTACATAATACAAGGCTAAATTTTACCATCTCAAATATCCCTCATCTTTTTAAATGTTATTTATATTCTCATTTTCTTATATTACAATTTTTTGTCTTTAAAACGTTAATTTAATCAATTGCCCTTTTATTTATTTTTATATAATTCTTTATTTCTATATTTATTTATTTGTATTAATTTATTCCTTTTCTTTATTTCATTTTGTATTCACTCAGTACTTATTAAGTTTATTCCTATTTTTTCATTCTAGTTTAACTAAAAGTTAATCTAAGTCTTTTCTTGATTTCTTCAATCATTTTCATTCATTTTATTTATTTATTTATTTTTTTTTGGGGGGGGGGGGCTTAAGATGGCAACTCTAAGCATTATTGTTATTAATCCAGTTCCAATTTACATTTTTCCTTTCTCACACCAGATGGCAGCACAGTTATGGGTTTCATTCAGATGCTCAACTGTAGATCACATGTTAAAACAGTCTTAACTTTGTTTTCCATGCTGATATGCAGTAGTTTTGACTCTTAGTATGTCATTCAGGTATTGCGCTCTAATAATTTTTAATATCCTGTATGAGGTGTATCTTTCTTTGGATCTCTTAGCTTTTCCAATTTTCCTATTTCTTCCTATTCCTAATTCCTATTTTCTGTAATGTTTGCGTTATAAGGAGCTAAATTTTGTCATTTTAGGCTTAATGCCGACAAAATTGGATGAAATAACGCATCTTCTATGAATGAACTCACAAGCTCCTCTGATGATTCTGTGAGTCATTCATAATTTCTTATATTACATACTGGTTTCATATGTTCATTTCTAAATCATCTTTAGAACTTTATCAATTTCTTCATATATTTGTGATTTCAAATTTATTATATATATATATATATATATATATATATATAGGTTTTGCTGTTAATAAAACAATTGTTACATTCAATTGCTTACAACTGAAGAAAGTCTTTTGACAATTAAATCATAAATGTAATACTAGATGGTAGCACCACAATTTGTGTTTTTTGTTTCGATAAGTTCTAGATTTACTTCTTCCAGCTACATTTCAGTTATAATTTACTACACCAGGGGGAATTTTTAGCTAAATTTTGACGATATTGTTTAACGGTTTTTAATTAATTTAATAGTGCATTTTAATTATGTAATTACTTTCTATTTATATTATTTTATATTATATTAAAAGTTATTTAACATTTATTTCAATATGTATTAACTGCATCCTATGGTATCAATTACTGTGATTTCTTAACTGTTTTATTAACCTTAATCTTTACGATATGGGTGCCATGTGAGCGTGGATTTATTCTAAAATATTAATCGGTATGGTGTTTATTATTTCATTTTATATCCTATAAATATTTAAATAGGTTTTATTGTTTTTTCCATTTCATATTATTTGTTTCTATTCTGTTTTCATTTTTAATCAATTCACTTGATTTTAATGGTTGTTAGGGCACAGGGGAAAATAATTTTTAGCTTTAGCTTATTTTTCCCACAGA
The DNA here is from genome assembly GCA_963932465.1 of Maratus speciosus. Lineage (NCBI taxonomy): Eukaryota > Metazoa > Arthropoda > Arachnida > Araneae > Salticidae > Maratus > Maratus speciosus. The sequence goes on along the minus strand of OZ010794.1, from coordinate 206,561,103 downwards.
AAACAACCATTTTGCTTATATCATTGAATTCTGTGCCCTTGAAAACGTAATTCAATATATAAGCATTTCCATTATTTGTCGGTGTCCACTTTCTTATTTTTCTTCCATAATAATTCTTATAAATAATTTAATCTTTTTTTTTATATATACTTACAGCTTTAATTCATAATATTACGGTTTTTGATGGTGGTAGGTTATGTTTAATTATTGGTTATATATATATATATATATATATATATATATATATATATATGTATATATATTAAAAAATAAATAAAAAAAATACCCCACCTTTGCATTTTTACCGAAACAGAAAATAATGTTTAACAATTGATTGTGTTTGGCGCATTCATTGCTATTTCAATGTTGTACGATACAAATGTTCTTCTTCCTCATCTTGTATGTGTATACAAAAGAATGAAGGAATCAATTTATCTTTAATTCACAATTCAACAAACATCAATACGTAACGTCATCATTAAAAATATTACAAGAGAAATTCATTTTGTTGGCAGGATTCCAGATTTGTATTGCACTATTCATTCGCTACTGATAAATAAAATAATAAAAATGGCAAAAAAGCCTCTCTTCTGAAAATCAAACTTTTCTACCTGTGCTCATTGTGATAACACGATCAGCTGTGCAGTTGGCGATACCGTACTTCCTTCTTTCACCCATTTCGTTTTACGTGATATCGTGACAGCTGGGCTTCTGCATCGATACCTGCAGGGGAAATAAATAGCTACAAGAATTTATTTGCTTCTTTTTAGTGAGTCTCGTCAAATACTGATATTATGATTTATTTTATTCTTCCTGACAAGCATTGAATCTCTCAACAACTCCTCATTCTTTACATGAAGTAATTTTACACAAGAAATATAAAACATTTTATTCAATACACACACCAGTAAAATTTTAAAGAATTTTATTGGTATTTTATTCGTATCAGGACGTTTGGGCTGTAAATGTGCAGTGTTATTAACTTTTAGGTAATTTTAGAACCCCCTTCCTTAAGATATGGTACGTTACCATCCCACGCAGTGTTGTCAGTTTGGCCTCCATTTTTATTCAGAAATTTAGTGTTCGTATCAGAAGTAAAGAATAGTATTTTATTTTTTATTTAATAACAGACATTTATCGATCACTGAACCCCTCGGGGGGCAAGCAATTACGTTTGTGAAATGCTGAATTCCCACCGGAATCTTTGAAAATTTCTATTTCAAAATAAGTAAAAGCAATTTTACGGCCTTTTTCCCACCAAAGTTAGAAAAGTAAAATTTACTAAAATTTTTCTGGTGTAAAACTTCATTAATCGTAGGTGGTATATAATATATACCGGTGCCCCAAAAAGGGTTAAAGTGAAAATTCTTCTTTCGAAATTTCCGGTCTCAATTTGAAATTTCGAATTAAAATTGGAGGTCAAACTGGCAACCTGATCCCACGAGCCCCCCTTCCGTAATGATATCATTATCAATGTCCAAAAATTATTTTGATTTTTGATATTTTTTTCTTTTGTTTGCAGTGATATGGGTCATTCTCTGAAAAGTGGCTGTTTTTTTTTTTTTTTTTTTTTTTTTTTTTTTTTTTTAATTGCGTCCCAATAAAATTGCCTCAAAAATCTTAAAAGTTAGCCTACAAGCACCTTATTGCTATATTTATCAAAAAATTATATGAACCAAACTGTACCTGATAGATCTTCTGAGATTTTAATTTCAAAGCACTCCCATTGCTAAAATGTTCAAATAAATGATTGGCACCGGAATTTAAGGACAAATTTATTTGTAAATAAGAAGAATGCTATATTTCACATACATGTTAAATAGAAAAAAGTTTATAAAAAATCTGGTGCCATTGTGGAGCTTGGGAATTACAATTAAGTTGTTTCATAAACATACCACCACCCTTGAAAGGTTTAAAAAAGAAAAGAAATTATAATTAGAAGTCATACTGTCAATAAATATACATATTTTTTTACTCTATGTCAATTGAAAAAATAAAGATAAAGCATTAAATGTAGCAGAGTTAATGTTTATTTGAATTAGTACAATTATTTATATATTTATTTATTTTTTTAAACTATGAGTTTTTTTAATGTGTATTTAATTGCATTAGATTTTCTTATTTTACTGTTAGTACATATATAAATGGATTTAGATAATTCCCTCATATATTAAAATTATGAGGGAATGATGAAATACTTCTAAAAACCATTTTATACAAAAAATGATTAGACTAATGTATATTTTCAGTTACTAAACATCTTTTGAAACACATTTCTAATAATATAACAACATAAAAAAGACATTTCATTAGTTTTTATTAAATTTATAATAGATGAGGGAATGATGGATAATAAAAATACTTACTTCGATCTAGTACTTGAAAGCCATGTGCTAGCCATTCAGGAATGTTTTTGAGCAAACAACAAGATAGCTGCTTCACTTTACTCATGTACAAACTGTCCTAGACATATATAACGCATGTGCTGCTTTCTACTAAGTAAATAGGGACAAGTTTATAGTTATGTGAGGGAATGACGGCAAATACTAGGGGCATCATTAAAAAGTGCCCTAATTCTTTCATTATATAAAATATAAATATAATTAAATGGCTAAATATTTATTTAAGTATGTTTAATGGATTGAGAAAAATATAATTATAAACATACGTGCTGCAGTGGCAGAGAAAGCATTTTCTCTCTTACATGTGTGAATGGGGACATAGTGGAGGAATGATATTTGCATTAAAAAATACATTTAATTTATCATATTTCAATTTCAATAAGCAAATAATTACAGTTTATATGCATAACTGATTAATATTGATAGTTTAAATCCCTTTTTCTTTTTGTAATTTTAAAAAATATGTCTTCAAGGCCCCTGGGACATAAAATTGCCACTTTTCAGGGAATGACTCATATACAGATATAGTTGTACATTTATTATTCGCATACATTATTGATTCAAATGAAGCGAAGTCAGTAAAATATCACTATTACATATAAAATAACTTTATATATATATAATAACACTTAAAAGAAATAGCTACTATTTAAAAATATTTAATAGCTTTTTGTTACAATGCATTTTACAGTAATAAAGTCTTCTTGCACTTGCCTCTTCACGCAGAGAGGGGGTGGGGGGAGGCAGAAGTTCTTATCAACAAAACAGGTGGACAACATCTTTCTCTTTTCTTTACTAATAAACACAACAACTATCATTTCAAACATATTTCGAACCTAGTTTATCGAACAGTGGATTATATATCGTGAGTACCATGTCAAACTATCCAATATGAAAACAGTGTTGCTAGTAAGTAGTAGGCTACTTTTTTAAAATTTAGATTTCTTGATTGGCATTACTTTTTTGAAATAGTAAAATTCCTCTCGTTTTCGTCGTAATTAATGCGTCTTTAAATAAAGCGAATTTTACTATTTCAAAAAAGTGGTGCCAATCAAGAAATATGAATTTTAAAAAAGTAGCCCACTGGCAACACTGTTTCCATATAAAGGAGTTACCAATAAAGAGGAGGAGACATATAGTGTATTGTCTACCAGTTGCGAGTGAAGTAACTGAGGAGGTTGTCACAAGATGGCGGCTACTTTTTTTTTTTTACTTCGGATAAGCAATTTCTATAGCCGCCGAAGCAAACTTCCACTAGTAAATTTTGAATAGAAAAAATTGCCTTATTTTAGAGTTTTTTCATGAAAAATTTTCTTTCACAAAGGTGGGTTAAAAATTTCTATTTGTTTTTTTCTGGCGAAAATTTGACCATGCATCATAATAATGTTCACTGACACTGGCGGGAGGTTGTGTAGGTTGTCACGATATGGCGGAAAAGCAGAAACCGACTACCGCCGGAGTAAACTTCCTCCAGTAAAAGTGAATATAGATTTTTTGCTATTATTTATGACTGAAATTTTCGTTAAAAAGACGTTTAAATAAGAAGAAATTTTCTATTGAAATTTACTGGTGGAAGTTTGACCCGGTGGTAATGAACCCCTGCGAAAGCGGTTACTGTTGAAGCTTCATTATTTTCAGAATATGTCAGTTCCTCTTTATTAATAGTTGCTCGTTTCATATTAGATAGTTTGACATGGTACAGACGATATGAGGACGTGAGTTTCAAAACTCGCTTTATACAAAAAATCAAATTTTGGAAGTCGGGAAAAACCTCTGACAGCGTCTATTGATTATAATTGTAAACCAAGATTTTACAATGGCAGAAATACACGATAAAACTAGTTTTTTTTTTTTTTTTTTTTTTTTTTTTTCAGGATTGTTGTGCTCTTTCGGTGCCGGTTAACCAATCGATTGAGAAAACACGATTTTTTAAATTTTGGGTAAGGCGAGTTTTGAAACTCACGTTTTCATATGCATATATGTATGACCCCAAAAGCAGAATTTTCGGTGTCCATCTGCAACAAACTAAAATTTATCTGCGACCCAACGATACTGAACCAAGCTACTATCCTAAATACTTATAGTATGCCATAAAATGAACAAAAGTTGCATTTTAGAAAAAAAAAAAAATAATAATAATAAAAGCAATTTATTAAATTACAACGACCATTTGGAAAACGATTTTTTCGAAGACTAAAATTTAAGACGTAAAAAATCGCACGGAGTTGATCCTACATTACGTACGCCATGGATTAAACATTAATTGTGTTATTACACGTAAAAAATGCAAGCCAAAAAAATCGCCTGCGAACCGTCAGATTTCATGAAACTTAACTATTATCCACCTGAAACTTACGTAAATATCCAAGCATTTCATTGGCTGTTCGGGAAAAGGCTTTTCCATCGTCAGATTTCCAAGAAATCTGACGGCCAATTTTAAATAAAACTATTTTTTTTTTTTTTTTTTTTTTTTTTTTGTAGTTTTTATTACTTTTTTGTCATAGTGGCAACAGAAGGTATCCATCGTTGTTGAAATTAAAGGGAAATACAGATTACTGTATAGACCAATCATAAAACGAATAAAATGCGGATTAAACCAATGAAAACCTCCAGATATGCTTTTAATTTCCCATCCTGACGAGAACAATAACCATTTTTCCAAATGGTTAATAATAAGAAGAATGCAACAACTCTTAAAACGAAGTTAATTTTTACTTAATTTTTTAAGCCCAGTATTTATTTTTAAGCTGATAGATTAATCTGCAAGGCCTAAAATAAACTGCATCACTGCTGCCGTGCTGCACAGTTTCTACTATGGGGTGTATGACAGAAGAATAGGAATGTTGGGAGTATTCCACATTTTGTAATTAAATAATTTTTTAATCATTTAAGGATTTTAATAATAATTTTGTATTTTAATAAATAAAATAGCTAACAGACAAAAAAAAAAAAAAAAAAAAAAAAAAAAAAAAAAAAAAAAAAACGTAACCGACTATTTTGATGTAAAGAACAAGTTACAAATAAAAAGAGAAAATTTCGGTTGAATATCAAAAGACAAATCACACCTCCCCCTTGAGATATATTACGATAAAATATGCCAGCAGATCACCCTCCCCACTAAAGTGATAACTTTATATATGCGCAACACCTTACCAAATACCTCACCAGTGGCCGAGAGGTTCTGCTCTGGTAGACGGGAGGTGCTGGATTCGAACCCAATCGCGCCCGTCGGAAGGATTAAAGGAAAAAAAGATAAATAAAAAATAAAAAGGATTAACATGTATTTTCAACCATTTCAAGCAATCAAGTCAGAACTAATACCCGGCATTATTTACTCGGCACTATTCGCTTAGAAGTTAGCTGTCCAAGAGCTGTTAAACATTTTAGGAAAGGTATTTGAGGCACCCTGAAAATTTGTGCAACACTTCTTTTGTAATGGCTAAATACAAAATTGAATGTCTGGCTGAAGGATCGTGGCCCAAAAACTGTGCCAGACACGTGTCAAGTGCCATTTTTTGACTACCCAAAAAAAAGGTATTTGAGGCACGCTGAGATTGAGACAGAATAACATTTATACTTAGAAAAAAATATTTTGAAAACGACAGACACTTTAGTCGACCCAAAAACTGTGCCAGACACGTGTCAAGTGCCATTTTTTGACTACCCAAAAAAGGTGTTTGAGGCACGCTGAGATTGAGGCAGAATAATATTTATGCTTAGAAAAAAATATTTTGAAAATGACAGACACTTTAGTCTGGCACAGTTTTTGGGCCACGATCCTTCAGCCAGACATTCGATTTTGTATTCAGGCATTACAAAAGAAGTGTTGCACAAATTTTCAGGGTGCCTCAAATACCTACTCAAAAATGTTCAACAGCTCTCCTAATATAACAAACTACCTATTAAATAAAATGAACTATAATTTGGCTTCCTGTAAGAGGATAACTTTTTCTGTTTTTAAATACATACGAATCATGGAACTATTAATAAAGAGGAACTGTCGTATTCTGAAAATACTGAAGCTTCAACTGTAACCGCTTTCGTAGGGGTTCATTACCGCCGGGTCACACTTCCACCAGTAAATTTCAATAGAAATTTTCTTCTTATTTAAACGTCTTTTTAGTGCAAAATTTCAGTCATAAATAATAGCAAAAACCGCTATTCATTTTTACTGGTGGAAGTTTACTTCGGTGATAGTCGGATTCTGTGTTTCCGCCATATCGTGACAAACTCTTACCAGTGTCGGTGAAAATTATTATAATACATGGTCAAATATTCAACAGAAAAAACAAATAGAAATTTTTAACCATGTTTGTGAAATAAATTTTTTTTTTTTCTTTTGAAAAAGCCCTAAAATAAGGCAAATTTTTCTATTCAAAATTTACTGGTGAAAGTTTGCTTCGGTGGTTATCAGAAACTGTTTATCCGATGTAAAAATTCAGCCGCCATCTTGTGATAACATCCTCAGTTACTTCACTCGTAACTGGTAGTCAGTACACTATATGTCTCCTGCTCTTTATTCATAACTCCATTATACGAATCGTAATTGAATCCAGGCCGATTGTCACAACTAAATTTTATAGCATTCTTCCTCCTATTAAATCTCAGAAATTCAGTCATTAAATAAGACGAAGGATATTATTAACCCTTACCACTCCGTTGGCTCCGCTGCGGAGACATCATCATTCTTTGAAAAGTTTGTTTTTGGCACCAGTAACAAATGAAAATAAAATTTACCTTATTTAATCAGGGCATTTTTGAAATTATGTACTTGAAGGAAACTTCTTTTAAAAAAAAAGTAGTGCCGATCGAATAAAATTTGAGTAAGAGACGCCGGAGCTTTAAGGGTTAAAATTAGGTGACAGTCCACCTATAGCATAGCTGCTAGCATTTTATATTTTTTTTGTACCATAAAAATTTAATAGTAAATTTTACCTTTTTTAAGGGGGTTGGGGACACAAAAATCTTCAAATTTTGCAAAAACATTTTATTTCATAAATAATTTCTCTGTTTTTTCCTGCTTAAATGACATTTAAATCATGTTTCTATCTGAATTAGAACAAAAAAATATTAATTTTTTCGTTTTGGTTTGTTTTAAAAATCTAGCTTTCAAGCAACGGCTTCTCATGGAAACGACTTCTTGTAAAAATGCGTTTTTCTTCATGATAGGTTTTTTCATCATTTCTCATATTTAAATTCTTATTACTCGAGAACCGTTAAAAATACAGGGTTCAAACTTGGAACATATCTTTTTCAATTGTTTTACTTTAATTTTGATTCAGCATATTTGATAAAAATTTTTACTTTTGAAAATATGTTTTTTTTTTTTTTTTTAAGTTGCACCACTTTTTTTGAAAATTTTTCGTTAAATATTTTTAATTGTTTTATTTTATAAATTAATATTTTTTTAAATGCTGAATCAAAATTAAAACTTATATATTTCTGTTTATTTAAATGAAAAAAAAAAATTGAAATTCTATAAATAATATTTCGAGTTATAACGATTTTAAATTACCCACTTTTTTAATAAATTTTAAATTAAAAAATTTTTCTTAAATTCTGAGAAGTTTAATCATGTGATCTTGTTTACAAATGATAAGGTTAGCCATCACAAAAAATTCAGAGTTTTAACTCAATAAATAAAAATGATTTTAAAATGTGTCCCGCACCCCCTTAATCGCTATTATCTGCCGATTAAGTAAGGAAAAAATGTCTATTAAATTTTTCTGGTACAAAAAAGCGTAAGAGTTGGCAGCTATGCTATTGTGACGCAGCGCTTTAATTCCTGAAGTAATCCTCTTTACCTTCCAAACCCATTACCATGACGACGCAGGTGATGTGATAACTTTATGTGGTGAGTGCTACTTTGTTATTTACTCGCTTACAGGGCCACATACGCAAAACGGCGACTCAGCTTAAAACGTTATTGCTTGGCTGAAGCTTTAAAAGCTTACACCACCGGCGCGGCGTACAACATGCGATTTTTTCCTTTGGGGCTTTATCCCCTTGAGGGGTACCGGTATATATTATATACCACCTACGGTTAATGAAGTTTTACACCAGAAAAATTTTATTAAATTTTACTTTTCTAACTTTGGTGGAAAAAAAAGTCGTAAAATTGCTTTTACTTATTTTGAAATGGAATTTTTCAAAGATTCCGGTGGGAATTCAGCATTTTACAAACGTAATTGCTTGCCCCTCAAGGGGTTATAAAAGATCGTGTATACGTTCCTCCGCTACCTAATGATTTGCCAGAGTTGAGACACAGAATTGAAGAGGCTGTTGCTTCCATGACTCCCGACTTGTTAACTTAAGAGTGGGAAGAATTGTACTTTAGGTTTGGATGTGTGCCGTATAACTAAAGGTGCAAATGTTGAACATTTGTGAGAAGAACTAGGTTAGTTTATCTTCAGTTTGATATATGATTTGTTGTAAATAGTCTAAGTTAAATTATTATAATATACCATTGACACTGGGACATTATTTTATGGACCTGTATGATAAGTGAGAGTTATATATCGTACATTGATAGGTTAACTATTCCCTATTATTATTAGAATGCAGTATTAAATACATTAAAATGTATTCGTGGGATTTTTTTCTTTTAATTGTACACACATGCATTGTATGACAATATCCAACTTGTAAAAATAATACGAATAAATTATGGCAGTGAAATGGGTAAAAAGACCGATCAAAGCAAAACAAAGTTGACAACGATACATTAAATGATAACAGTAAAAAACAACAACTATATTGTAAAAAATAAAATATGTTACCAAAGCCAAGGGTCGTATGCTTCAGGGAATTTTTGAGGAAAATATCACTATTTTTTTTTTACAGAAAAATAAATCTAGGCTAAACGCGCGAAATTTTGCCTTATTTAAGAAGAAACTTTCTATTAAAAAATATATATATATACTGGTATCGAAGAATTTCCTGGTCTTGAAATTTCAGGACAAGTACGACCCCCTGTTCAAGGCACGTCACTGATAGTTGGCGACAAAATTAGTAAAATAGCAAACTTAAAGTTTTCGCGTTGAAATCCAATGTTTGGCATAAAGGTAATAAAATTCATAATAATACAATATTTGGGATGAAATAAAATAAGAACTACCTATAAATAAGACACATAATTTTATTAAATACATATTATGGTTCCATGTATATGTTTTCTCCCGTTAAAAGCAGTAGGCTTGGCAAGTATGTTATAATATATAACGAGCAAATGTGTTAAAGCAACAGCTTTATATTTGGTAACTGCAAAAAAAAAAATTTAAATATGCAAATACGTAGCTAAAATTTTAAATGTTTTACATATTTTTTAAAGTTTTTTTTTTTTTTTTTTTTTTTTTTTTTTGTAACATTTATAATGTAAAACTCCAAAGCCATTCAACAAGCCGCATTTTTTTTAATTTAAAAGTTAAAAAGATATATAAAAGTAGGGTATGAAGATCTTTAAAATATTTGAGATGTTTACTCAGTATTAAAAATCCTCGTGTTACACAGTTAAACAAAAAAAAAAAAAAAAAAAAAAAGAAAGAAAGAAAGTTATTTGTTGCGCTGTATTTATGAGACATTTTTCTTCCTTTACTTACATAGGAAAAAAAATCGAATTGGAACAGCTCTTTAGCGAAAGAAGAGTAAAAAAAATCTATTGCTCCAGTAGATTATTCTGAAGTATTTTTAACAGAATATTTCCGTTTCATATAAAATACACAATTCCCTTGCTACACAGCATTTTTTTTTTTTTTTTACCTTTGGCGGAATTTTTGAAAGTTATGAGCTTTATGAAAATCCATGACAAAAAAAAAAAAAAAAAAAAAAAAAAAAAAAAACCTTTCACCAGAAATAATGTAAGTGAAAAGACAAATGATCTTTTACAAAAAACGCTGCTCCAATTAATCAATAAGTACCAAAAATATTATAAAAGAATGGGAAAGTAATCTTGTTCTAAATAATGAATACTTACTGGAAATAGTATTAAAGAAAATAACATGTTAGTATTCGAGGTATTCTTAGGCAATAGCAAAACGACTTCTGTAGGGATTCACGAACTCATGAACATTGGTACAAATTGCCCGCAACTGTCTATTTTTTACTATATCAAACTCTATTATCACTTTCTTAACTTTTCATTAAAAAAAAGAAGTATTGTTATAACAATTACTATCTTATGGTCATTATACCTTTACTTTGTAACGGGGGGGAGGGGGGGGGGAATGTATGGACCCTGAAAAGTCCCTTTTTTTTTTTTGTTTTACTGTGACATAACATCTGTCACACTCTTTGTCGACCTACCCTTACCAGCTTTGTCCGACAGCTTGTTCTCTTAACTCTCTTAACCCCTTGAGGGGCGGTGGGATATATTTTATCCCACCTACGATTAATGAAGATTTACACCAGAAAAAAATTATGAAATTTTACTTTTCTAACTTTAGTGGAAAATAGACGTAAAATTGCTTTGCCTTATTTTAAAATAAAATTTTTCTAATTTTCCGGTGGGAATTCAGCATTTCACAAACGTAATTGCTTGCCCCTCAAGGAGTTAACTGTGCTTAAATATTCTTAAACTTAACTTATTTACTTTTATTTCTCTAATTATATCTTAATTCTAAACCAGTAAGGTTTCTTATTGTTTTACATTTATAATACTACTTTTCTTTAAAAGTAATTTTTCATTTTTATTTTATAATAAAATTATTACGTAGTATTTATACTACAGTTAGACTTTCTATCCAAATGGCTCATTCATTTTAGACATTCATCAATAGACTGGGCGTAAAGTTGAAGTCAACTCGGAAGCCTCTTAAAGTGATAACACTGTTAAGTCCCTGTTGGGTGAAATTCTGTTTAACATAATTCCTCTATGTAAATAACTAGGTAAAGCTATTAGCGTCAGTGTTCTCATCCGGTCTACTTTTCTAAATCAGATCGATTTTTTGAGTTTGTAATATTCGTCGTATTTAATAAGACATTAATCTATTATTAAGTACACCGTTGGAAAAACTCGTCAATATACACTAAATTATTCCTCATTTTTTAATAAATAATTTCCGTACTCCTAGAAAACATGTTTTGTACATGAATGCGTCCTAACAATCTGAAAAAGAGGGAGAAATTTTGTTCATTCCTAGCACGCATGCGCTCTATTAATACTTAAATCCAAATTTATTAAAAAGGGAAAAACTAAAAATTATATAAATTAAGATTTATAATTTAATTAAAAAAGAGAAAATGTTTTTGAATTTAAAAATAAATAACAATTTCTTTTCTCATTCATTCAAAAGTACTCACAATTTATTTTTTTAAAGTCGAATAAGGTGAAAAAAGTTTTAAAATATTATATAAAGCTGCTTATACAAATGTAAGTAAGTACGAGTAATAAGATAAACCGACAGTTTTTGTTGTAAAATGATGAAATGATTGACTGACACCAGAATTTAACAAGTTGGAAATTGCTCGTCAAACGTGGCAAACGAGGTGCGTTCGTACTATAACTAGTTTTATAATTATTTTTTGCACCCCATATTGTACTGAATGTATACTTTTTTGCACTTCATAAAGCGCATAGTCTGATACATCATTAAAATGCACTTCCAATAATTTTTTCCCATTCCCCGTAATGCAACGGAACACTTTTGACTGTCCCTGTAATTAAACTATGCATCCGATTTTCCTAAAATTTGAAATAGCTCAACAAAACTTTGCAACAATTATATCTTTAAAATTTCAGACCATTCGGAAGGCTGTAATATCATTAAAATGCACTTGCAATAATTTTTCCCATTCCCCGTAATGTAACGGAACACTTTCGACTGTCCCTGTAATTAAACTATACATCCGATTTTCCTAAAATTTGAAATAGCTCAACAAAACTTTGCAACAATTATATCTTTAAAATTTCAGACCATTCGGAAGGCTGTAATATCATTAAAATGCACTTGCAATAATTTTTCCCATTGGCCGTAATGTAAAGAAAAACTTTTGACTGTCCCTGTAATTAAACTATGCATCCGATTTTCCTAAAATTTGAAATGGCTCGACAAAATTTTGCAACAGTTATATCTTTAAAATTTCAGATCATTCGGAAGGCTCTAATATCATTAAAATGCACTTGCAATAATTTTTCCCATTGGCCGTAATGTAAAGAAAAACTTTTGACTGTTCCTGTAATTAAACTATACATCCGATTTTCCTAAAATTTGAAATGGCTCGACAAAATTTTGCAACAGTTATATCTTTAAAATTTCAGATCATTCGGAAGGCTGTAATATCATTAAAATGCACTTTCAATAATTTTTCCCATTGGCCGTAATGTAAAGAAAAACTTTTGACTGTCCCTGTAATTAAACTATACATCCGATTTTCCTAAAATTTGAAATGGCTCGACAAAATTTTGCAACAGTTATATCTTTAAAATTTCAGATCATTCGGAAGGCTCTAATATCATTAAAATGCACTTTCAATAATTTTTCCCATTGGCCGTAATGTAAAGAAAAACTTTTGACTGTCCCTGTAATTAAACTATACATCCGATTTTCCTAAAATTTGAAATGGCTCGACAAAATTTTGCAACAATCATATATTTGAAATTTCAGACCATTCGGTTGGGTAGTTTTTGCTCTGTTACATGCGGACAGACGGACGGACGGACAGACGGACGGACGGGCGGAACGACGACTATAGGTGCTACGTATTTATATAATTACGAACGCACCTAAAAACGACTTTTTTAGAAATTAAAATCATGTTACTTTAAATGTTTATTATAAAAGCAAAATTTTACTAAAATATACTTGGTGCCGTTCGTAAATTTGGAATTAAAGTTAGGTATCCTGTCCGGGGCACACTGCGTCGGAAAGGTTTAATTACGTCCACTAATAACTATATCACAATATATATATTCCAAACGGAAAAGTCAAAACATATATTAAAATATTTATTTGCTTAAAAGACGTAACTAAAAACACATTAAAAGTAAATTAAAAACCTATATTGACATGTTTCAGCTCCTTCATCAGAATATATAACAGAAATAACAAATACAATGCAAATGAAAAATGGAAAAAAAAAATAACCTTGTTTGTATTCGATGATTTTTTTTTTTTTTCCATTTTTCATTTGCATTGTATTTGTATTTGTAATTTCTGTTATATATTCTGATGAAGGAGTTGAAACATGTCAATATAGGTTTTTAATTTACTTTTAATGTGTTTTTAGTTACGTCTTTTAAGCAAATAAATATTTTAATATATGTTTTGACTTTCCGTTTGGAATATATATTATGATAAAGCTGCTTATAAAAAATATTTGCATTTAAGATATATTTTTAATGTAGTCATTTAATGAAATATTAAATGGGAAAAAAATCGATTTTACTCAAAAAAAAAAAAAAAAAAAAAAAAAAAAAAAAAAAAAAAAAATCTTATCGAATAAAAATACAGTATTCATATTTTACATTTAGCAATCTACTTTAAAATATTCATAATTCATGTTTTTATCGCCCCACCAGTGGCCGAGAGGTTCTGCTCTCGAAGCTGGTAGACGGGAGGTGCTGGGTTCGATCCCAATCGCGCCCGTCGGCCTAATCGTTCGGAGTTTTCGTGGTTTTCTTCGAACCTTGGTTCTCCAAGCGTTAATACGGGTTAGGTTCCCTTTGAAAGACCTCCACGGAAGGCACTCCCACCCCCTTAGGGCCTATATCCCACGTGCTGATAATTGGCCGACATACATACAACCAATCATGTTTTTATCCTATTTTAATACTAAAGTAAGAATCCCAACCACAATCTCATTAAAGACTAAATCTTCCCGAAATTAATTTCAAAATTCAAAGATTTTAAAAGAAATTAATTATATCAGGCCCATTTGAAGCAAACATATTTACTTCAAAGCGTTTCATCTCTGTCCAACTGTAGCGCGGTCGTTAGCATACACTTCTTCTAATGCTGGGCTGGCTGGTTCGATTCCAACGTCGGCAAATTTATTTTTTCCAGATTTTCTTCAATTGACGGATATTTTACCTCTTCTAACGGAGGAAAAAAAAATAGCGGATATTCGTCAAGTAAGAGAAAAAATCTGGCAGCAGTGCTGCCAGTATAATTTCCGTGAATTTTAGAAAGTATTTCTCAAAGTGTAGGGCGAATATTTTAATTTTAAAAAAGTGGTTGCAATCAAGCAGTCTGAATGAAAAAAAAATAATAATAATAATCCAACTGGCAATACTAAGTAACATTGCTGACAGAATTTTTCTATAAAATCTAAAGGATTTCGTTTAACCCTTTGAGGGGCGGCAGTATGTCTATGAAACCACTTAATTTAATTCCCAAACGCCACAATGGCACGAGAATTTTTTTTTTAATGTTTTCCATTTAATATGTATGTGAAATGTAACGTTTTTCGTATTCCCAAATAAATTTGTTGATAAACTCCGGCGCCATTCATTTATTTCAACACTTTAGTATTGAAAATGCTTTGCCCCTGAAAGGGTTAAAGTAAAGAGTTCGACTACAGCTGTGAAAAACAGTCTTTGTCCAAAAATCAGGGAGATAAATCATCTTGATTTACAATTGTTACATTTGAATTAGTAGGATGATTGCTGAGGAAATATTAAATTATACAAAAAGGAGAGATCTCATTCTTATCCCACATTTAAATCTTTCGTTCGTGATCTTCAACTCAATCTAAAATTGTTTACGAGCCCAAGGCAGTCTGCCAAGCTGACACGCGAGGCTATAGGAGTTGAAACTACTAACATTTATTCAGCATTATTAACGAGTTCGCAATTTGAGCGCTTGCCAAATAAACTAGTCCTCTTGACATAAATAATAATTATGTCAGAAAACCCCCTTTATTTCAATATAAACACGATGAACCAAGCGAATTAATAGTTCATAAAATTAGAGGGGCTTGATAATTTACATTTATAGGGGGTGTTAGATTAGTTAATCTGTTGTACTAATAAGTTTTGTTCTGTGGAGGAATGTTAAAATAATTAAAAGTATTGCGCGGGCTCTCATGAAAGCACAAAAACTAATTGTAAAACCTTTTTTGTTGTAAGCCGGTTAAAACATATCAGGGTTCGCACACTCCTTGGAATTTCCAAGGACTCTGGCACCACTATTAATGATAAGGAAATTTACATTTAATTTTTAAAACACAGCATTCGCAATCACCGCCTTTATTCACAGATTTTGCAATATTTTTCTATAGTGAAATACTTTGAAAATACTGTAAAAATTTAGTGGTAGATCTGTGCGAACCCTGCATATGCTCTTAGCATCAACATCAACCTAAATCACAGTGAAATAAACAAGTTGGAAATTGCACGTGAAACGTGGCAAACGAAGTGCGTTCGTTCTATAACTAGTTTTAGAAATATTTTTTACACCGCATATTATACTGAATGTATATTTTAGTACACTTCATAAGTGCTTATCAATTTCATTCTGTTCGAAAAGCTGTAACATCATTAAGGGGTCTCAAGACTCTTAAAGCTCTAAAATTTTCGAAATTTTAATTTTTTTATATGTTAAACTTCTATATTTTCTGAACATTTTGATGTAATTATTATCTGGAAATTTACATTAGAACAGAAGTTATGGCATTTAGAATTATACTCGCTCAATAGCTGAAGCGGTGTTTCCAAAACTTGGAAGTCATTTTTCTCCAAATGACGTTTTTGGGCATAACGCGCACGATATCTCAAAAACTTATGAATATTTTTTCATGAAATTTTCAAAACATATGTTTCATGTTAGTCTGTATAAACTGAACCTAAAATTTCCTTTTTATTGTAAAAAGAAAATATTATTTTAGGGGTTTATATTGTTGAAATTTTCTAAATTTTGCATTAGCTAAATACAACTTTGTATTAAAAATATAAAAATGCTTTAAATACAAATTTATTTAGGTTCAGTGTAATTATTATAATCTGAGGTATAAGTAGGCACAAAAATTTTCATCCTAGTTGCGAAATTTATTTTGTAATCGTGCGCATAAGCTGTTATGCCAATTTTCTGCTCGTCAAATGTCCGATAGTTTTGAGCCCCATGTAAATGCTAATTCTGCATCTTGCAATTTTTCAACTATTTCAGATGAGAGAACATACTTGTATCTTTCATTCCCATTTAAAATTGTGTCTTAATATCAAATACATTTTAAGATATTAAATGTTGAAAATGGTCCTTTTTTTCACTTTTTCCAATTTTAAGAGTCCTGAGACTCCTTAAAATGCACTTGAAATAATTTTTATCATTGGCCGTAATCTAACGAAAAACTTTCGACTGTCCCTGTAATGAAACTAATCGATTTTCATAAAATTTGAAATGACTCGACAAAATTTTGCAACTATTATATATTTAAAATTTCAGACCATTCGGTTGGGTAGATTTTGCTCTGTTATATGCGGACAGACAGACAGAACAACAACTATAGGTGCTACGTATTTTTATAATTACGAACGCACCTAAAAAGAGGATAATTATCGAAGTTTTCTAATAAATGCGTGTTTTTGTTGTGATATTCCTATCAATGATTTACAAGTTGGTTGCTCATCTTCTTTTGCTAATTAGAAGCACATTTGATTAAGTCTTAAAATTAATACTCTTCACCTTACGTTGTTTTGGATTTTATTTTATTTTATTTTATTTTATTTTTATTATTATTATTTTTTAATAAAACCCTACAGTAGGGTTGAGTGAAAAAAACGAAAATTGGAAATTAAAAATGTAATAGCGCGCAAAAGTTCTGTATGGTCCTCAGTAATAAAACTGCAGAAATTTTTCGAAAACAATTTTTATCTTCTGGTGCCTCCAGGCAATTTTCGACCTCAATTTTTGATTTTCGACAAACTCGTCAAAAACGCCTTGTAGAAGTTATAAATAAGAAAAAAGATAAAGCTGGAAAATAAAAATGTCATATTGCAGAAAAGTTGCGCATGGCACGTAGTAATATGCGTGCGAAAATATATTCCCTATAATTGAGAACACTATGACTGCAGTTATTCAAATGTATCAAGTTTCAACTTGTTTGTTTACATTCGGCGCCACCGAAGAAATATGACTCCTCCTTAGCTCAAAAGTATTTTGACAATTAGTTTGCATTTAATTGTTGAAGTTGTCAGTGGCGCTATAGCTTCGGTTAGTGTTTATATTGACTTATTGTAATTATTTTTAAGTGTCGAAATGTAAAAAATATTGAAGTGATTCTAAAAAAGCCGCTGTAAATTCACTTAAAAAAGGTAGACTGCAAGCAGAATTAACTCGTTCTTTTAACGTGTCTCGGAAACTTGTTATTACATGGTATAAAGTTTTTAATAAACAGAAATACATCGAAAATAAGTCTCATAGTGGTCTTCCGAAAAAAACAACTTGCAATGTTGACTGTATTATAAAAATGATATCTACAAGTGATTGTCGTAGGTCCGCTGTAATAATAAAAAATGAACTGAAAGAAAATTACGGCATAGATATACACGTTTCATCAGTCAAACGACGCCTAAACCTCTATGGTTTACATGGCAGAAGAACAGCAGAAACACGTTTGTTATCTACTAAGAATAGGAAGGCTATAGTTGCATTTGTAAAACAGAATAACCCTTTCAGAGGCAAAGCAATTCCATTGCTAAACTGTTGAAATTAATGATTGACACCAGAATTCTGGTTTAAAAAAATTCGGTTTATTATGTGTGTGAAATATAGCTTTTTCTTATTTACAAATAAATTTGTTTTCAAATTCCGGTGTCAGTCATTAATTTCAACAGTTTAGCAATGGAATTGCTTTGCCCCTGAAAGATTATGCCGTTTTACAAATGCAACTCCAGCCTTCCTATTCTTTGTAGATAACAAACGTGTTTTTGCTGGGCTTCTGCCATGTAAACCATAGAGGTTTAGGCGTCGTTTGACTGATGAAACGTGTATGTCTATGCCGTAATTTTCTTTCAATTCATTTTTTATTCTTACAGCGGACTTAGGACAATCACTTGTAGATATCATTTTTATAATACAGTTAAGATTGCAAGTTGTTTTTTTTTCGGATGACCAGTATGAGGTTTATTTTTGACGTAATTCTGTTTATTAAAAACTTTATTCCATGTAATAACAAGTTGCCGAGACACGTTAAAAGAGCGAGCTAATTCTGCTTGCAGTCTACCTTTCTTAAGTGCATTGACAGCGCCTTTTCTAGAATCACTTCGCATTTCGGCATTTAAAAATAATCACAATAAGTCGATATAAACACTAACCGAAGCTATAGAGCCACAGACATCTTCAACAATTAAATGCAAACTAATTGTGAAAATACTTTTGAGCTAAGGAGGAGTCATATTTCTTCGGTGGCGCCGAATGTAAACAAAGAAGTTGAAACTTGATACATGCGAATAACTGCAGCCATAGTGTTCTCAATTATAGGGAATATATTTTCTTTTACATTTTTATATTAAATAAATTAAGAGAAAATATAATGTTGTCAAAATACTTTTGAGCGCTACTGTATCTTCCAGTGCCCCAGGTCCCCCCCCCCCAAATTTTTGCGAAATTCGTCAAAAATGCCTTGTGCAACTTACAAATCGAAATAAGTATAAAGTTGGAAAGTAAAAATGTCATACCACGGAAAAGTTGCGTATGGTATATAATAATATTCCTGCACAGTTTTCTTGAAATCACATAATATCTTCCAAAAACCCGGTCATTCCAAATTTTGAAACAATTGCCTTAAATTAACTTTTATCTGTTGTATATGTACAAGAGAATGCATCACACAAGAAACAAGAATGCAATAAAAACATTTTATCTGCGAAAAGTACACAAACAATTAAAGTTCAGGAATCAAAAACAAACATTTAAATCTGTTAAAAGTGTTCAAAAATATTAAAGTTCAACTAAATCAGTTCGTGCTCTTCAATACCAAAATTGATGTTTCGGCTTGGTGTTTATTGTTGGTGCTGTTGGAGTTTTGTAACCTTAAAAACTGACTTGGTCTCAAAATCTGGCATAATGGGTCTTATGAATCCATCCATGTTGCTTACACCACAAACTGTCGCACCAGCTCCAGTGACCACTCTGACACACCTTTCAACACTTTGAGTGTGGCATGGGAATTCAGCAAACTAAATGATATCTTCATGATCACGTTTGTCAATGTATATCTTTAAATCATCGTATGAAAGATTAGTCAAAATAGGTGGTTCCGTAACTTCTACCTTATCCCACTGAATTAGATTAATATAATCTGCTGTGCTAAAATTGATTGTTGGAAATATAGAACTGCCTGACTTCTCCACTAGTGTTCGAACTTTGCGCTTGTAGGATTCTACGAAATTCTAGCTTGCGTATGTGTTTCCGATCATCAGTTACCATGCCAATCAGCAGGTTTTCCGGATGGGCAAAAATGGCATTGCGCTGGATTACGGGGTCAATTACAAGTCTAACTGACTGAGACATATCCCTGGAAAAATAAACAATTTCCCAAAGATGGATTGCACTTAATTGCAAACCATACACGTGCGTATACACCTTGACTACAAGCTCCGTCAATATCTTCAGATTTAACGTTGGATTCGGAATTCCTACATAGAGTCACAAAATTCTGTTGGCAGTGGTAACCCATCTGCTATGTGAAAGTCTACCAAGAAATCTATTTGCAAGGTCTTCCGAACAACTTCCTTTCTTAATAGATAGGACCATTTCCTTCAGGTATTTTTGATCGGTACCGAGATCGCCAATAACTGTTGCAGATTCTAATTAATGTCGATAGTCTGTAAAGAAACGATGGAAGGGATTCACACTTGTCGAACATTTTACCAATGGGCACAAGCACACTGTAACTGTATGATCCCCTGCTGCATGCGTCTAGCACGAACTGATTTAATAGAACTTTAAATTTTTTAAACACTTTTAGTGATGCATTCTATTATACATGTACAACAGATAAAGGATAATTTAAGGCATTTTTTCGAAATTTCGAATGACCGGGCCCCTAGAAGATATTACATAATTTCGAAAAAACTGTGCAGGTATATTATTACGTACCATACGCAACCTTTCCGCAAAACAACATTTCTGTTTTCCAACTTTATGTTAATTTCGATTTGTAAGTTGTACAAGGCATTTTTGACGAATTTCGCAAAAATTGAGGGACCGGGGGCACAGGAAGGTAAAACTTGATTTCGAAAACACTGTACAGTCAAATTACTACGTATCATACACAACTTTTCTGCGGTATGACATTTTTATTTTCCAACTTTATCTTTATTTCGATTTATAATTTGAACAAGGCATTTTTGATGCGTTTGGCGAAAATTGAGGTGCCTTGTGGAAACGGAAGATAAAACTTCATTTCGAGAAAACCGTGCAATTTTATTGCTGAGGACCATACACAATTTTTGTGTGCTATTTCATTTTAATTTTCCGATTTTCGATTTTTTTTCACTCCACCCTACCCTACAGTTTTATGGCAATATTGGCTGAATCTTAAAGCAGGGGTGCAGAAAATGTTTCTACTCCCAACATTTCCCCCAGTCCACACGAAAATTTCCCCAAAATTTTACGGTATGTTATAGGTAAGTGCTGTATTACCGTAGGTATAGAAAATTTATTTTTCAAATATTTCTCAACTTATGCGCGAGTATATATGGCAGGAGTGATTCTGAGTGAAAAAAAAAATTCCTAAAATTCACAGCAAATTTTCTGAAAGGTTACAGCAGAGTGGGGGAAATCCACTCCCAACACTATGTATTTTTCATGGATCTTTTGACGCAATTCGCGTTTTTTCGTGATCTTTTGACGAAATTTGCGGTTATTTCGCGATCTTTCGACGAAATTTGCGGTTATTTCTCCTTCCTTTTGACGAAATTCGCTTTGATTTGCCATCATTTGTTGAAATTCACGGTTGTTTTGCGATCGCTTGGCGAAATTTGCGGTTCTTTTTTTATCGTTTGGCGAAATTTGCAGTTTTTTGCGATCTTTTAACGAAATTTGCGATTCTTTCGTGATGTTTTGGCGAAATTTGCAGATTTTTTGCGATCTTTTAACGAAATTTGTGGTTATTTCGCCCTTTTTGATGAAATGCGCGGTTGTTTCGCAATCTTTTGACAAAATTTGCGTTTATTTCGCGATCTTTTGAGTAAATTTACATTCATTTCGCGATCTTTTGACGAAATTTGCGGTTTTTTTCGCTTTTCTTTGACGAAATAGAAGGTTATTTGCCCTGTTTTGATGAAATTCGCGGTTATTTCGCCATGTTTTGACGAAAATCGCTGTTGTTTTGCAGTCTTTTGAAGAAATTCGAAGTTGTTTTGTGATCTTTTGACGAAATTCGAGGTTGTTTTGTGATCTTTTGACGAAATTTGCGATTGTTTCGCGATCTTTTGGCAAAATGTGCATTTATTTTGCGATCTTTCGACAAAATTTGCGTTCATTTCACGATCTTTTGAAGAAACCTGCGGTTCTTTCGCGATCTTGTAACGAAATTCGCGTTTTTCCGTAATTCTTCGCGAAAATTCGCGGTATTTTTATGTCCGAATTTTCAGATGACCGATTTTTTTTTTTTTTTTTTTTTTTTTTTCTGAACCGAATGTCTTAAACTTTCGGAAAATTCGTAACATAATCACCCCTGATATACGGTACATATTATTCTGAGATCAATTTTGTGAAGGTCGCCATACGGATATTTTTATTTGTACTGAAATTGTTCTATCTCAGGGAATTATGGAATTCTTTGTTAAAATCGAAATCAATTGTATATGTTTCTGAAAAATTTCCCCAGGGAGTTAAAATTTCCCTCGATCCTAGATCGCCGGATCGGACATATTCTGCACCCCTGTCTTAAAGTGGTTTTTGCCATTTTCGTTCATAATATTGAGCAGTTTTTGAAGTATTCGTATATTAAAAAATTTCAGTATATAGTAAATAGTGTATATGTAACAAAATATTGTCAACATAGATATATAATGGAGCTATGAATAAAGAGGAGTAGACGTATAGTGTAGTGTTGGTTAGTGAAGTAACTGAGGATGTAGTCACAAGATGGCAGCTGTTGTTTGTTTATTTACATCGGACCAACAAGGTCTGATTACCTCAGGGGGAAACTTACAAATTTGAACTGATTTTTTTCTTATTTAAACGCATCATTTATTCAGAATCTCAGTCATTAATAAGGTGAAGAAAAATTCTACTTGTTTTTACTGGTGGCAATTTTCCCGACGATATTATGTCTTTTTTTGACATTGACTGGAGTAAGTGTCAGTTTATGTAGTCACAACATGGCGAAACCGCGGGATCTAATTACCGCCAAAACAAACTTCCACCAGTAAAATTTTTATATTTTTGCCCTAATTATGACAGAAATTCTCGTCCTCTGAATACTAGACCTGCGCATTGACATAAAAATGTCGGCTGTGATAGGTGGATTTTTTGAAGCGTTTACACGATCCCTTGAGTTTTAATACCAAGTACATTCTAAAAAATTTCTTCGCCTTATTTTTAAGAATTAAATAAAGGTGAAGATATCTTTAAGAAAATACCGGTGTCAAAAATCTAGGGACCATACAAATACTGTGAAAATACTGCCTACGACAGCCCCCATTTTTGAGTCACGCGTAGGCCTTGCATGACGATGGCATTAAAATAAAAAGAAATTTTCTATTTAAATTTGCTCATGGAAGCTTTACCCGGTGGTAATTTGGCCCTGCAGAACCGGTTTCAGTTGAAACTTCACTATTTTGAGATTTTGTCAATTCTGCTTTATTCATAGTTTCACGAGAAATATAATCAATATTTTGTCATTCTCGACCAATAGTCTGCTATTTTCGGATTTTTCGTACAATAAGACTAATTGCATATATTTCTAAGAAAAAATGTAAAAAATCTCACAATTAATATCTTAAAAAATTATAATGAAAATTATTTTTCTTTTGCAGGTTTGAAAATGCTTCTCAAGCATAAATTGAAAATTGACCATGGCCGTGATTTATATGCCTGTGTAAGAGATTTTTTTAAATTCATAATATGTTTTATTTTGGATATTAATAATGTTTTCTGCTTTTCTTATGCACGGAAAAAACTGTTTTGTTGAAACAACTAAATTTTGATTAATATAGCTCTAATCAAATATTTTAGTTAGAAGGATTAAATTTTGGTTAGATTAACCAAACGATTTTGTTAATTCAACAAATCATTTGGTTAGTCCAACCAAAATTCGGTCATTCCAACCAAAATATTTGATTGGAGCTATATTAACCAAAATTTAGTTGTTTCAACAAAACAGTTTTTTCCGTGTGACGCTATTACATATCTTTAGATAATACTAATTTATCAATATGCTAGCATATTGATAGCAAAAATTAGTAAAGTGTTGCATCATTATTACACAAAATTCCCATATGTAATTCTTTAATCTGCAGAAATCACCTTATACGTCTCATATGCAATTCATTCACTTTTTTATCCCGTTGGCAACGTCAAGAGGAAAATAATTTTATATTGCTAAAAGTTAATCATAAATAAAGATGATTCATAAATCACTCACTTTTGCTAAATTGCTTCGGGAAAGCTTTAGGGTCAGTGTGTAATAAGATTTAGTTAGCAAGCCTTGAATAAATTTTAGTACAGCAGAACCCCTTTTATCCGAAACTCTTTTAACCGAAACTCTCGGTCAACCGAAAACCATTTTTAAAGCTTTTTTTTTTTTTTTTTTTTTTTTTTACTTTTGCATTCCTCGTGTGCAAAATTCATTTTGAAAGCCCTTTTTTAATTATTATTTTCTTATTATTATTTTTTTTTTAAACTATCATATTTCTTGTGTGCAAACTGTCCTTTCCGAACTACGAGTACATATCAATATTTTCGATCCACTTTCTTGGAGTTCCTTTGAATTTAACTTGAGCTTCCGTAAGCTGCGGAATGGAACGAAGAAAACGAACAAATTAACAATTCTGAAGCTTTTGAATGTTTTGCAAAAGGTTTGGCATGGCTGGGAGCATCAGAAATACTGTGATACTGATAGATTAATATTATTTAAAAACTCCACGATAGAGTTTCAAAGCAAAGACAATAGAAATTGCGACAAACAAAACATTTTTTCAAATCCTTGTGATACATGAAAAGGTACTTAATTTCAAATTTAAAATTCAGATAATTTATTCTGGTTTCTATTTTCCTATTGCTTTAAATTTTATTAAGCATTTGTTATCATAATAAGAAATATTGCATATATTTCTCCTTAATCTTAAAATTGAAGCATTCCCGATTATCCGAAAATTTCGATTTTCCGAAAGATGGTCGGTCCCCATTACTTCGGATAATCGAGGTTCTACTGTAATACAATAAACCTATGAATAGCAGACACTTCGCGAGCTCGGAATTTGTCCCCATTTCAAAGGTAAAAAACATTCAAATATATATTTGTTGGGGATTGAAAAAATGTCCGCTATTCAGGAGTGTCCGTTAACCCCTTAATTCTCGCTCCCATGATATTCTCAGGCTGTGTCTTTTATTCAGATTGTTTGATTCCCACCAGTTTTATAAAATAGTGTCATTGGCTTTATTATGGTATCCTTTTACCTGTCATTAAATAAGGTGAATATTTCTTTTTCAAAAAAGTGTCATTGGCTTTATTATGGCATCCTTTTACCTGTCATTAAATAAGGTGAATATTTCTTTTTCAAAAAAGTGGTGCCAATAAGCACTTTGAGTTTTTTAAACGTAATTTAATGCGACTGTTAAGGGGTTAAAGGAGGTTTTACTATACTTGGTTACTTTGTTATTCAAAAAATTAATCTCTTTTTAAAATATTTGAATTACTTTAAATATTACAGCTTTTTTACTTTAAAAATATTATTATAAACTTTTTTTTAATAAGGTACATCAATTTACGAAGTTTTGTTATTTTGGCATGAAACTTATATTCTCATACCATATTATAACATAATTACAGTTTATTTTTATTTTATTTTATTTGTTAAATAATAGTTTAGAATTACTTACATTAATATGGAATTTTTAAAAATATTTGTAAACGAAATTATGTTAAAAAGAGGGATTACTTTACTACTCTTTATATGTACTTTTACCGACACTGGCGTAAGCTTGTGACTGGTGACGGACTTCTAAATGGTTCGTATTTGATTACTATCTTTTTCATGCAAAAATCTTCTTTTTAGACTTTTCCTGTTAATTTTACTGTTGCAAATATAGAAACTACCACTACATTTTTTTCTTCGGAAATACTGGTATTCAAATAAAGGATCATTCCTTCTTAGAAATTGCCAATTTATAAAGACGCAATCGAGAAAATTATGAGTGAAAATGCGTTGTAAATACATACCGAGGTACAGTGTTTTGCAAGTATACGGTGTGAAAATCAACAAGCAAAACCGTATAAAAAAAAATCACATTTTCATCAGAGGGTGGTATTTTCGAGTTTATTGCTTACGAATAGAAATCCAGTGTGTTTTTAGATATTTATGATGCAATTTAAACTACCAGAAACGTATTTTTGAAAGATAAATTTTGCAAAAAAAAAAAAAAAAAAATCAGAATTGGCCCGACTGATACCACTAAACTTTTCTAGTAATCATCGTTTCTTTATCTAATCGTCGAATCTCAGAAGTCAACTATTTCTTTAAAAAATTAGTGGTATCGGGTGGGCCACAGTTTGGTACCATTGTTCTAAAGCAATACCTGTTATACACGATTTCCATACTGTATACCGTAATTTCCGGCGTATAATCCACGGATAAAACAATTCTGTTTGGACCCAGAAACTTTATTTAGTAATTGCACACAAATATTTACTGCGATAGAATAAGTTACATTTTACTTTTAAAAATTCTGGTTCGAAACATAATTGTTTGATACGCAGATCATACGCCGGAAATTACGGTACTTCTAGACCAGTCGTGGCCAACTGTGGCACGCTAGACACCACTAAAATTTTATAGTAATCATTGCCTTATCTAATCATCGAATCTCTGCGATTCAAGAAGTCAGCCATTTCTTTAAAAAAATTTCTGCTGTGCGGAATGTTCACAATACCTACTCGGTTCAGATTCGACACTGGTATTTCTCAGTATATTTTTCTGGTATGAAATGTTGAATATTTTAAAACACTTAGTTTTGTTTTAATGGTAATGCAGTAATAAAAATATCCTAATCCTAATAATATTATAAAACCGAAAGTGTGAATATGCTTGGTTAAAATCAGAATCAAAACGAATAACTAATTGTTTTTGTATTCATTATCAATTATATTATTATTTTTTCCCAATATTTAAATTATCCTTTAAGTTAATAAAATTTGCATAGTTTATTTGTTTGTAATACATAAAATAAAAGTTATAACAATAAAACCAACTTTCAATTGAATGAGCTGAAGAATATTCTTTTGAGTTTGTAATATTGTAACAATTCAAAGGAAAAAAAAAATATGAAAACTGATTTGACATAAAAGAAATAACAGGCACACTGATGTTAAACTTTATAAAAATGCACCTGATGCGAAAATTCATGAGTGATTTTGTTTCTGCACTCTAATAGTAATATTCGCCTTATAAATTACGAGATTAAAAGATGCGACGATTACGATTGGAAATAGCGGTATAAAAAATCCGAAAACACAATTACCCTTAAAGCCAGTGTTAAGTTGGTTATATTGTGCTAATATCTGCATTCGTCGCTAACAGTGTTGACAATTTAGCGGAATTCTGAATTCAAAATTTCTATCAGTCATTTTAAAAAGTTTTCTTTTCACTTTATTTAATTGACGAATTCAAATTTTTCACTTTATTCATTTGACGAAAATTAAGTTAAGCGAAAATTAGTATTAAAAATTTCTTTTTCTATACGTAGTACAGGGGAAATGTACATTTTACCTTGCAAAAGATCGCGTAGAAGATTTTTTTTTCTGACTTGTTTATAATGATGTCAACATGGAAAAACCCAGTTTTCTAACACCATTTCTTAAAGCTAAATTTTCTGTTGCCAAAAAACAACAAAATTTTGGAATTTATTTTGATTTTTTTTTATATATTTCGAGATCCGTTGCCGTAGCATATTATTTGTTAAATACAGTGTTAAAGAGGATAAAATTCTCTACAACTTTTATACTTACAACTTTATTATACACTCAATAGCAAGCGTAGTACGCCATTTCAAAAATAAGACATTTTTTTCAATTTTGTTAAAAACCGTGAAAAACATAGTTTTACCCCAATTATTCAAATTGTTCCACGAGGATTTAATCGCGTATGTCGACTTCTAAAAATTGATAGCAGTAAATTATCTATTATTTGCACACTCAAGTCTTTATTTTCATCTCAACAGACATTTTATATTCAATAAATTTATATAATTTTAAAAGTAGGGCAGAGTGTAGATGAATGAGACAATTCTCATATTTAAGACAGTCATTTTAAGTGTATACAGTGCTAACTTCAAAGCATTGTTTAAAAGATTACTTCAATATTTAGTAACTTATTTACTCGATAGTTTCAATTAAGAAAGAATTCTTGTTTAATTTTAATAATTTTACTAGTTTTATAATTTTTATAATGCATTCATATTTTTCCAGGCATCAATGGGATAGGTATGAAAATTTGTGAAAAACATATTCTATTCTACACTACAATGGTATATTTTATTTACCAATTTTTGATAACATATGTTTTAATGTTTTACTGTTTTAAAAATAGAAAATATTTTAGATAGATTTTGCAAGTTTACCTTCTTTTTTCGGTACATTTCCCCTGGACTAGTATTTTGAATACAAAAATACTTTTAATTTTAAGCAATGATCGCTATCTCTGATACTTGAACTATAATACCAATATTGAAAAATATTAGATTTACATTGGAAATATTTGTAATGAAATATCAAAACTTTAAATTGTAGCTATCTGGAACAAAATGTCAATATTGCGAAAGTATTTACTTTATGTTAGTAATATTAATAGTGAAATTACAAAATATTTTTTGCCAAATTATATACTTGTGCATTATTGAAAAAAAAAATATTTTGCTATTTCACTATTAATATTTCTATTATAAAGTAAATATATTTTTTTATTTGCTTGCAACTTTTATTTGATGTATTGCAAACAAATAAAATATGTAAATTTTATTAACTTAAGTGAAAATTTTAAACATTGGGGGAAAAAATTAATGTGATACATAATGAATACAAAGGCATTTAATTATCTTTTTTGACACTGAATTCAGTCAAACATTTTCACACTTTCACATTTATAATATTATTAGAATTAACCATCCGTCTACCAGACGGGTCCATTGGACCCGACAGGTACATACAAAATATTCACTCAAACCAGAAATTTCTTTAAAATAAACTAAGTATAAAAACCAGACAAAAATAAGGTAAATAAATAAGTTGAATAGTTTTAAATAAAAATTCTGGTGTAGAACGTTTTATTAAAACTTGAATAAAATTCCCGGTAGATCTAGGGTTAAGATAGTATCATTATTACACTGAGATAATACCAAAACTAAGTGTTTCAAAATATTCAAAATTTCATACCAGAAAAATATACTGAGAAATACCAGTGTCGAATCTGAACCGGGTAGGTATTGTGAACATGCATCCGGCATGCCACAGTTTGTCACCCTGCTCTAGAGACTGTAGCCGGGGTATGTTGTCGTGAAATCTGGCTTTAAAAACAGTAGAAGCTCGTCACTTTTCTGAAAGTTTTTCGTATATTGATTTCCTGGATAAGTTTCTCAAGTTTTGCATCAGTAAATAGCTTTCAATAATATAAAATGTCTTACAGTCAGGTATGAGATTTCCGTTTTTTTCCATACCAATATCTTCTTAGAGTAGGGGTACACAACTTGTGGCCCGCGGGACACCAAGAGTACCACTATTTTTAAGCAGAAAAAGTTTGCTAATTAATTGACAGAAACTTTGCTATTGAACAATTCAAATGTTACTTTTAAATTTTTTGTGGTGGCGAACAATTTTCTGGCAAAAAGTTTGTGCAGCACTATCTTAGAGAAAATGTTGTTTTCTTAAATCGCGAAAATATTCCGATTAAGTAAAATAACACTTTCTCTAACAAAATACTGGTGCTACAAAAAGCGGAAATCTCATCCCTGTACAGTCTAAAAAAAGAATGTGGACAACATGATATAAATACATTTTTTGTAAGGCGAAAGCCACGTCCTTCATCGATAATGTTTTTTTTGAATAAAAACGAGTTTTTTTTTTTTTTTAATCTTCCTCTGGGTAATGTGTTAACATTAACCCTTTCAAGTCAATGTATTTCTGTTGCTAAAATGTTTAAATGATTGAATGACACCGGGATTTGTGAACAAATTTATATGAAAGTGATTAAAAGCTTTTCTTCGCGTACATTATACAATGCAAAATTTAAGGGGCTACTTCAGCCCATT
Organism: Maratus speciosus; assembly: GCA_963932465.1. Taxonomy (NCBI): domain Eukaryota; kingdom Metazoa; phylum Arthropoda; class Arachnida; order Araneae; family Salticidae; genus Maratus; species Maratus speciosus. The sequence continues at coordinate 206,531,297 of OZ010794.1, read as the reverse complement.
CTCTAATGGTAATCCTATGGAAGACATTTATAAAGATATCTTGTTTAACTTTTTTAAATATTTTTTTTTTTTTTCATTGAATAGTTGAGATCGATCTGTACAAAAATCGTTGTTTACTTTTTCGATTTTGTTACAGGTATTTTTAATGAGGGCACTTTCATTTTCGGAACCGGTTTTGAAAATAAAAGCATCCTCATAAAGGAAATCTGCAATCAAAATCGAAAAAGTAATAAACGGCCTGCATACAGATCGATCTCAGTTATCCAATGAACAAAAATCATTTAAAAATATTGAAATGAGACCGAGATATCTTTATAAATTTCTTCCATAGGATTAGAATTAGCGAACGCGCCTTTTTGTTTCACTGAAGTAGCCTCTTAATTCCTAAAATCTGGTGCCAATGTGGAATTAGGGAATTAAAATTAAGTGGTATATATAATATACCGGTGTCCCTCAAGGGGTTAAATTAATAGAATAAAATAAAAGAACATAGAAATCACAAGACCTTGTTAAGGCTGTTCTTAACTGCTCTGGCAACAAGAGTAAAACGTTTTGACACAGCTGTTCTTAACTGCTCTGCTCAACAAGCGTAAAACGTTTTGACACATTTACAAATTCATTTTTTAACGGAAAGATATAAAATTGGAAAGCCTGGCCATGGAAGAGATTTGGAATGGAACTGTTTTTTCCATTTTTTGATCCATAAATTACCTATTGAGTTATAAGTCATTTTGATCACGTGACAAACTCGTTTTTCTCCCGCTCCTGAGTGATTATCCTACTTTTGCGCGGAAATTCGGTTCAAAACGTCCACTTTGACGCTATTTTCTGAAAGATCTATTGCGTTTGCAAAAAAATGGAAAAAACAGCTCGATGACATAGTTTCTGAACAACAGCACCGGCTAATTTCATGCATTTTCGAACAAAAATAAATTAAAACTTATGTCAGAAAGTTGCCCTTTTGGATTCAAGAACAGATTTAATTGCGTTTAAGCCTCAAAAAAATTTTTTTTTAATCTCGTGACTTCTACCAAGGCTGTTCGTGTCAATCCTGTGTTTGTCGAGTAAAGTTTTTATGCAAAATCAAAACTGCTTTCCCGTGAAAAAATAAAATTAATTTAAAACAGTTTTGAGGGAACGTACAAACTCCCTCCAAGAAAGACAGCCGATGCCTTTCCCAGATTTCTTTATCGATTCTCTTTGAAGTTTGATGTGTAACAGGGCGTATTTCTTCTGACAGACTGAAAAGATATCCATTTTTCATCTTGTGATGGCTGTAGAAATAAACGATGATGTAAGATTACACGGAGAAGAATTACGGAGTTGATTGCTTTGATTCAATCGTTCGATAATGAGGAGAGATCTACCCCGGGAAATGCCCTTTGAATTTCTTCTATTTATGGAAGGGAAATAACATTCGATATTTCGACTCGCTTTTATGGAGTCGCCAAGAATTTAATCTCCAATATTTGTATATTTGACTTTGCATAAGCAGCGGCAATGGAGAGCAGGGGAAAGCAATTGCACCTCCCTGGATTTTGAAAATGTAATTATTATTATTAAAATTATGTATTATTATTATTATTAAAATTATGTATTAAAATTATTATTATTAAAATTATTATTTATTATTATTATTAAAATTATATATTATTATTATTAAAATTATATATTATTATTATTATTAAAATTATTATTTATTATTATTATTAAAATTATTATTTATTATTATTATTAAAATTATGTATTATTATTATTATTATTAAAATTATTATTTATTATTATTATTATTATTATTAAAATTATTATTTATTATTATTATTAAAATTATATATTATTATTATTATTAAAATTATTATTTATTATTATTATTAAAATTATTATTTATTATTATTATTATTAAAATTATTATTTATTGTTATAGAAATTTAATTATTATTACTATTATTAAATTTATTTATTTTTTCTTTTTCTCTGAAGATTTTGAAAGAAGAAATCGTAGAATTTTATTAGGTAACTGGTAGTAGAAGATAGAAGTGTTAACTGATAGTAGAAAAACATAAATCACAAACAATGATATAATTTATAATATTTCCAGGGCTCCCAAATGGTTCGCAAACTTAGTTCGCCAATGGTTCGCCAAATTTATTTATTTTTTCTTTTTCTCTGAAGATTTTAAAAGAAGAAATCGTAGAATTTTATTAGATAACTGGTAGTGGAAAATAGAAGTGTTAACTGATAGTAGAAAAACATAAATCACAAACAATGATATAATTTATAATATTTCCAGGGCTCCCAAATGGTTCGCCAACTAAATACCAATATTTTTTTTTAATTTTTTCTCATTTTAGATTTTTCTTACAAACCGTCCCGAAATCACCTTTGAAAGTTAATTCTAGCGCAAACCTACCATAAAATTTTCTGTTAAAATTTATTGGTATTCAGTTGGCGGACCATTTGGGAGCCCTGTATTTTAATGAATACTAAAGCAATTTTCTTCACAGTGCTATCGGCACATATAGATGATATCTTAATTTCCATTATACATAGTTATGATTTTACCATTGCATGTTGTCAACATACATGTTTACTGTTGGAAAAATATCAAATTGATAGTTACGAAAAGTAACTGAAATATTTAAAATAAGCAAACTAGAATGCATATTAACGCTAGATGTGCCGTGAGAGGTCATTTTGATCCCTTCCAAAAGAATATATTTCGGTTCGAACAAGAAATTTTTTTAATAAAATAAATTTAAAAGATACAAAGAAGAAAAATCTTAAATAAGTGAGTTAAACAGTTTTAAATGAAAATTCTGGTGTAAATATATTTTGTAAAACTTCGGTAAAATTTTTGGCCATTCTAGTGTTAAGTGAAATTATCAATTTTGCGATTATTTACAATTGTTTTTACAAGTAGAAACTTTATGAAATATTATTTTAAGTTATAACCAGAAAATCTAGTTGAATTTTCAATTAGACTATTTAACTTGTACGCACGCATACTACATTTGGCAGACCCGTAAAAAAAGTCCTTTCTCTAGCTCAGCTGAATCTCATATAAGACCGGATTGCCAGTTTGGTCTCCATTTTTATTCAGAAAATCCGAATTTGTGCCAGAGATTAAAAATAATAATTTTTGCTTTATTTAATTAAATAAATTTTGTGATTACATGGAGTTAAGATTCTTCTTTCAAAATACCGGTGTGAATTTGAAATTTCGAAATAAAAATGGAGGCCAAAGTGGCAACCCTGATATAAGACTCTTAACTTAACCTATTTGCCTCATTAACGTACATATGCGTGCATTTTAGAAATTTATTTTTTGTTCAAAATTCCGATTCTTTTTTTTTACTTTATGTAATTACGAAACGTCTGCTATATACGCACTAATGACGCAAATGGGTTAATCCTACTTAGTACCATTGGGATCTTTTTTTTTTTTTTTTACCCCATTATTATTTTTTTTCTTTTCTTTTCTTTGAAGATTTTCACATTTTGAACGAGAAAAAAAAAAAATTAAACTTAAAAAATAAATCAAACAGATACTTCGTAAGTAAAAGCTACATTTAATAGAATTAAATTTCTGGTTAAAATCATGTAAAACCAAGAAAGTTCATCAAAATTTCAAACTTCGTTTGTTAAACGGTTTTTGACTAAATTTTATTTTGAGTGATATCTCCAATACACTTCCAAGTCTCATTCAATGACATAAATTTATCTTTTTTTTTTTTTTAACTCAATTTTGAAGAGCAATTTAATTATGCCAATTTAAACAATGATTTTCGAAAAAAAAAAAAAAATCGTGAGCGATATGGTTAATCAGTCTCTGATTAAACAGTGACCATGTTATTATACAAAACATTTTCTGAAAAAATCTGCCGTTGACTTTCCCCGAATTCTTTATCGATCTATCCTGAATTTTTCTGCGTAACTGGGCGTTTTTCTTCTGACAAACTCAAATAAATTCATTTTTCATCTTCTGATGGTTGTAGAAGCAAACGATGTTGTAAGATTACCCAGGGAAAAATTATCGTGTTGATTGCTTTGACTCAATCGCTCGATAATGATGAGAGGGATGAATGCCCGCTGAAATTTCGTTCACTTACGGAAAGGGAAGTAACGTACGACATTCCCCGTCTCTTTTTGTGGACTTACTAAGAAATAGAATTTCAATTTAAAGATATTTGTACATCGTTTTGACTTATTGATTTAAAAGAGAACGGATTTATCTGGTTCTGTTATAAAGAAATCGGTTGCGAGCAACATCAATTAAAATACCAGGTAGGCAAAAAAGTCGATATAAATATTTAAAATTTATTTTAAAAAAAGAACAAATTGTCGTTACAGAATGTAGCTGGCATCCTAAAACGTATCAAAGACTCTTTTATTTTTAACAACAGGGAAAAAAAAAAAAAAAAAAAAAAAAAAAAAAACCTCTTCCAATTATACATTGATCGGTGGTGGTATAAGGTAACATTATTAACTCTCTCGTTGTCAAGTCCGAAGTAGATCGCACAATGAGAGGGAGTTTTCAGTGCAATAAATGCATTATTAACCCACTACCCGTTGGTGTTGCGTTGACGCAACAGTCAAAATAATTGATGATGTTTAAATTAATTACTTTGCCACCACTGTTTAAGAATTAAAAAAAAATACCTTATTTATTGGTAGAAATTTTGCTATTTTAATAATGCCAAATTTTCTTTCTGGATTTGTTGTGGCAAACGACTTTCAACAAGAAATTTGAAAATTCCTACTTTATAGTTTTTGCGGTTAATGGGTTAAAATTAATATTCTTTACCGTGTTTAAAACAATTTTAAAGAATTTAAAACAATTTTAATGGTTTATTTGTTCAGATATATAATTAAGTTTTTATATCATGCAGGGATAATTCTCATAAAATTCTACAACATTCTAACTCTCTAAAATTCTATTTATTCCATTAGAATTTTCAAATTAATTATTTAAACTTTTAGAAGATGTATGCAAAATCTAATGATCCCTTAAAAAACAGGGGGCCCAGCCCATTCTTTAATTCACTCGCTCAGCTGAGCCTTAAATAAGACGTCTAAATTAAATGATAATTGTTAAACGCCAATTTTTAAAAACGGTTATCGACTAAATTTTGTTTCGAGTTATGTATCTGAAAGATTCAGGCCTCATTTATGCAGATAATTTTTTTTTTCTAATTTTTTATCTTTTCTTTTCTTTTCTAACGTTTTCCTGAAGAGCCTTTTAATTATGCCAATTCAAACAATGATTTTCGAAAAAAACAAAAAAAATTGAGTGCGATTTGGTTAATCAAACTCTGATTAACCGTATTATTTACAAAACACTTTCTGAAAAAACTCTGCCGTTGACTTTCCCCGAATTCTTTATCGATCCATCCTGAATTTTTCTGCGTAACTGGGCGTTTTTCTTCTGACAAACTCAAATAAATTCATTTTTCATCTTCTGATGGTTGTAGAAGCAAACGATGTTGTAAGATTACCCGGGGAAAAATTATCGAGTTGATTGCTTTGGCTCAATCGCTCGATAATGATGAGAGGGATGAATGCTCGCCGAAATTTCGTTCACTTACGGAAAGGGAAGTAACGTACGACATCCCGTGTCTCTTTTTGTGGATTTTCTAAGAAATAGAATTTCAATTTAAAGATATTTGTATATCGTTTTGACTTATTGATTTAAAAGAGAACGGAATTTTCTGGTTCTGTTATAAAGAAATCAGTTGCGAGCAATATCAATTAAAATACCAGGTGGACAAAAAAGTCGGTATAAATATTTAAAATTCATTTTAAAAAAAGAACAAATTGTCGTTATGTAGTTCAGAATGTAGTTGCGACTTAATTAAACTTATTTAATTAAATAAAGCAAAAATTATGTCGTCAGAATGTAATTGGCATCATAAGACATATCAAATACTCGATTTTTTTTTTTTTTAAATTGACAACAGAAAAAAAAAAAAAAAAAAAAAACTCTTCCAAATATATACTGATCGGTGGCGCTATAAGGTAACATTATTAACTCTCTCGTTGTCAAGTCCGAAGTAGCTCGCACGATGAGAGGGAGTTTTCGGTGCAATAAATGCATTATTAACCCGCTACCCGCTGGTGTTGCGTCGACGCAACAGTCAAAATAATTGATGATGCTTAAATTAATTACTTTGCCACCACTATTTGAGAATTAAAAAAATTACCTTATTTATTGGCAGAAATTTTGCTAGTTTAATAAAGCCAATTTTTTTTCTGGATTTGTTGTGGCAAACGACTTTCAACAAGAACTTTGAAAATTCCTAATTTATAGTTTTGGCGGTTAATGGGTTAAAATTAATGTTTTTTACAGGGTTTAAAACAATTTTAAATCACAGACTAATGGTTAATTTGTTCAGATATATAATTAAGTCTTTATATCATGCTGGAATAATTCTCATAAAATACAAATTCTATAACATTCTAACTCTCTAAAATTCTATTTATTCCATTAGAATTTTCAAATTAGTTATTTAAACTTTTAGAAGATGTATTCAAAATCTAATGAATCCTTAAAAAACAGGGGGCCCAGACCATTCTTTAATTCATTTGCTCAGCTGAGCATTATATAAGATGTTTAAATTAAATGATACGCAATTTTTAAACGCCAATTTTTTAAAAACGGTTATCGACTAAATTTTGTTTCGGGTGATATCTCTGAAAAATTCAGACCTCATTTATAGAGATCATTTATTTATTTATTTATTTTCTAATATTTTATCTTTTCATTTCTTTTTTTAACGTTTTTCTGAAGAGCATTTTAATTATGTCAATTCAAACAATGACTTTCGAAAAAAAAAAAAACTAAAAAATATCGTGAGCTATTTTGTTAATCAAATTCTGATTAACCGTATTATTTACAAAATACTTTCTGAAAAAAAATCTGCCGTTGACTTTTCCCGAATTCTTTATCGATCCATCCTGAATTTTTCTGTGTAACTGGGCGTTTTTCTTCTGGCAAACTCAAATAAATTCATTTTTCATCTTGTGATGGTTGTAGAAGGAAACGATGTTGTAAGATTACCCGGGGTAAAATTATCGAGTTGATTGCTTTGGCTCAATCGCTCGATAATGATGAGAGGGATGAATGCCCGCTGAAATTTCGTTCACTTGCGGATAGGGAAGTAACGTACGACATTCCGCGTTTTTTTTTTTTTTTTTTTTTTTTTTTTGTAAGGATACTTTTATTTCGTTTTGGCTTATTCATTTAAGATAGAACGAGATTCTCTAATTCTGTTATAAAGAAATTAGTTGCGAGCAATATCAATTAAAATACCCGGTGGATAAAAAAGCCACTATAAATATTTAAAATTCGTTTTAAAAAAAAGAACAAATTTCCCTGTCATCACATAAGACTTGTTAAAAAGAGTCGTTTTTTTTTTCTTTCTGACAAAAGAAAAATAAATCTTTGAGGTTTTCTTAAGGGGTCTCAGGACTCTTAAAGCTTCGAAATTTTAATTTTTTTAGATGTTAAACTCCTGTCTTTTATGAACATTTTGGTGTAATTGTTTCCTTGAAATTTCCATTAGAACAGAAGTTATGGCTTTTGGAATTATACCCGCTCAATAGCTGAAGCGGCGTTTCCCAAACTTTGAAGTCATCTTTCTCCAAATGATAGTTTTGGGCAAAACGCGCAGGATATCTCAAAAACTTCTGAATAGTTTTTCATGAAATTTTCAAAATATACTTTTCATGTCAGTCTGTATAAACTGAACCTAAAATTTCCTTTTTATTGTTCAAAAAAATATTTTTCTAGGTGATTATAATGTCGAAATTTTCAAAATTTTGTATTAGCTAAATATAGCATTGTATTAAAAATATAAAAATTCTTTACATACAAATTCATTTAGGTTCAGGATAATTATTACAATCTGAAGTATAAGTAAGCACCAAAATTTTCATTCTAGTTGCAATATTTACTTTGTAATCCTGCGCGTAAGCTGTTATACCATTTTTTTGCTCGTCAAGAATCTGACAGTTTGGAGCCCCCTATACATGCTAATTCTCTATCTTTCAATTTTTTAAATACATGAAATGAAAGAATATACTTATATCTATTATCCCAATAAAATTTGTGTTTTAAAATCATATACATTTTTAAGATATTAAATGTTGAAAATGGTCTTTTTTATTCATTATTTCCAATTTTAAGAGTCCTGAGACCCCTTAAATAGGCAGCATTATTAACACTAGAGCTACCGTGAGCCGGCTAGTAATATGAATATGCTTCGGTTCAAACCAGAAATTTTATTATGAAATAAGTTTAAAAGATACAAACAAGAAGGGGCAAGTGGCCCCGGGCTCCTCGACCAAAGCGTCTAGAATCGATTTTCTTCGCTCGTGTAAGAGCGTTTAACCTCATACCATATAATAACGTTAAATAATAAAGTTAAACTGTTTTAAATTCAATTCTGGTGTAAAATATTTTTATAAAACTTGATTTAAATTTCCGGTAGTTCTAGTGTTAAGGCTCTTCTTAACTGCTCTGCTCAACAAGCGCAAAACGTTTTGACACATTTACAAATTCATTTTTTAACGGAAAGGTATAAAATTGGAAAACCTGGCCATAAAAGCGATTTGGAATTGAACTGTTTTTTCCATTTTTTGATCAATCAATTACCTATTGAGTTGTAAGCCATTTTGATCACGTGACAAACACGTTTTTCACCCGCTCTTGAGTGTTCTTTATTCCTTCGCGCGGAAATTTGGTTCAAAACGCCCACTTTGACACTAATTTCTGAAAGATCTATTGCGTTTGCAAAAAAAAATGGAAAAAACAGCTCAATTACATAGTTTCTGAACAACAACACCAGCTAGTTTCATGCGTTTTCGAACAAAAATTAATTAAAACTTATGTAAAAAGTTGCCCTTTTCGATTTGAGAACAACCTTAAGGTCTACGTTATTAACCCTCTCGCTATCAAGTCGGAGATAACTCGCACATCGAGCTGCAGTTTTCACTACAATAAATACATTATTAAAGATCGCAGAAAAAATAGCTGATTTTGCCAAAGAATTGTGTAAATAAATAGCGAATTTCGTTGTATACCCGTTTTGTTAAGGCTGTTCTCAAATCGAAAAGGGCAACTTTCTGACATAAGTTTTAATTTATTTTTGTTCGAAAATGCATGAAACCAGATGGTGTTGCTGTTCAGAAACTATGTCATTGGGCTGTTTTTTCCATTTTTTTGCAAACGCAATAGATGTTTCAGAAAATAGTGTCAAAATGGGCGTTTTGAACCGAATTTCCGCGCGAAGGAAGAAAGAGCACTCAAGAGCGGGGGAAAAACGTGTTTGTCACGTGATCAAAAAGGCTTATAACTCAATAGGTAAATGATTGATCAAAAAATGGAAAAACAGTTCCATTCCAAATCGCTTCCATGGCCAGGCTTTCCACTTTTATACCTTTCCGTTAAAAAATGAATTTGTAAATGTGTCAAAACATTTTTCGCTTATTGAGCAGAGCAGTTAAGAACAGCCTTAACCAATTAACCTCCAAAATTAATCGGAAAGCGCCTTATCAGAATGAACTGATATCCAAAATTTGAAGCAAATCGGATATTTCTAACTAGAATTACTCCGTTAAGTACATACATACGTACATACCGGGTGTCCTAAAAAGGACTGGCTGATTTTAAAATTCTATAACTTGCAAACGGTGAAAGATATTTAAAAAATTCTTGCAGGAGGATTATGCATGAGGTCAAAAGTTTTTTTACAGTGATTTTCGATTTTAGTTCGAATTACAAACAATAGATGGCGCTGCGATCAATAGACGCAAAATTCAGGCTCTATTTTTGGTACTTCGTGGCCCGCTGAATACATTTCCATCTCCTTTTTCGGCATGGAAGACGAGATCGGTCAAAAAATCGAGCCTGTTTTTAGCGCCTATTGCTTACAGCGCCATCTATTGTTTGTAATTCGAACTAAAATCTAAAATCACTGTAAAAAAACTTTTGACCTTATGCATAAGCCCCCTGTAAGAATTTGTTAAATATCTGTGACCGTGTGAAAGTTATTGAATTTTAAAATCAGTCAGTCCTTTTTAGGACACCCGGTACATACAGAACCTGCGGCCACATTAGCTCTCAGGCTTTGATAGCCCGTGAACTAAAAATTACCAAGTTTTCATTCAAGAAAAATAAAAATATTAATCAGCATTTCCAGTACTCACTTGACGTGACCTTAAATGAAGTATCTGAAAGCAAGTGTTTAATGAACAAATGAAAATAACGTTTATAATTATGTACTTAAATTTACAATAATCATTTACTTTAAATAATTTAGAAAGCTGGCGCAATAGTAGGTACTATTAATAAATTACTCAATTTTCTATTTAAAAACATATTTCCACATTTTTTTAAAATTTTAAATAATATTTTGTCGCTAATGATGTTTTTTTATTATATTATATTATATTTATACATTATATTACATTACATTATGTTATATTATATTATATTATATTATATTATATTATATATTTCCCATTGATTAATTAAAAAAAAAATAGTTGTTGCTTAGTCTATAAATGCCATCTAAAACAATGCCATGCTATGATGCGTTTTATTCAGTATTTTCGTAATTTATTTACAGCCTGTCTATAAATTATTGTGGAGTTTCGTAACCTCATAAATTTTGCTTTAAGAACATGAAGAAAAATATTATTACATATTCCTAAAGTAAACTCAAAACGTTTTCTTTTAATAGCACAAACAAAGTTACATTCGCCTAAAGTTGAAACTCGAAACATTATTAAAAAATTAATTAAAATGAAATAATGATTAATATTAAAACTTTATCAGATTCTTCAAAACGTTATTAATGAGCTATGAGCACAAAGTAAGACAGATAGATATTAATTCCTTAATAACTTTTTGATAAATTTGATAAATTGTTAATATTATTAATTATTTGATTATAATTAAGGATCGACCGAAACAGTTGTTTAAGATCGAAATCGAATTTCATCGGCCGAAAACGAAAATGTCTCAATTTTTTTAAATAATTAATGCATACATAAATGTACATAATTATTAATTAATTATACGTGTTTATTAATTATACATAATTATTAATTAAAGTATACGTGTTTATTAAATATACATAATTATTAAATAATTATATGGGTGCAATAAATATACAGAATTACTAATTAAATGTGTTTATTAATTATACATAATTATTAATTAATTATACGTGCTTATTAAATATACATAATTATGAATTAATTATATGTGTTTAATAAATATATATAATTACTAATTAATTACACGTGTTTATTATTATACACAATTATTAATTAATTATATGTATTTATTAAATATACATAATTATTCATTAAATATGCGTGTGGCTCCAGTTGGCTCTCTGTGCCTCTAACCAAGACTTTTTATTTTCATATAAAATAAACTGTAATTAATTCATCAACGGCACAGAATTATTTTCTAGTTATACGAATTTCATCTCATTAAAAAATGTTTTAAGTATCTATACATCGATTTATCTTTTATAATGATTTTTGTAAATGATCATCTGTTATACTAGAACATTCCCAAAGAGTATTCGAGACACTTCTGCGGTTTCAAACTAAAAATTTTCTATTACTGTTAAGTCTGCAACTTTTAATGGGCACGTGAAAAGCTTCTTCAAAGTTTAGTCATATATGCATTGCTTGCTTTCTAATTTGCACTCGCGTTTTGAGTCAGTCATGATCGATAATTATAAACAGTGAAGTTCATAGCAATAAATAAAGAGTGTCTCATTTGAGCCGATACAGCTCAAATCAAGAGTAATGTTGAAAATTTTCAAAGAAAGAAACGAAATTTTTGGAATACAGATAGTTTCGGTGAAGTTTCGGTCCGGCCGAATTTTCGGCGAAACTCAAGATTTTGGACCTAAAACGAAACCGAATTTTCGGTCGATCTTTAATTATAATCTTTATTTGGCACATAACGTTTCAAGTTGTAACTTTCTGCATTGTAAGTTTGTTTGTATTATTAAAAAAACTTCTTGCAGGAGTCGTATTATATAGGCGACATTTTATTGTTCCTACCAGAATCCTTAATGAGTTACCTTCATGATAATTTTATTTAACATATTATAAAGAAAGGTGCGATGAAGATATTATTTTCAAAATAGTGGTAGGAACAATAAAAGTTTCCCTATCTATAGAATGCGACCCAAAGCGATATAAGTAATCGTCCTATCTTAAATGGGAGAAGTAACCGCAAGATTAAAAGCGAGGTCACATCAATCAAGGTTATGCGCCATGTAGCGGATGGAGTGTGAACTACAGGTAGATACCTAACTGTTTTCTTACTGACACCACTAAAATTATAAAGTTTTTTTCATCTTGATTAATAACTGAAGTGCATCTGATAAGGCGAAGAAAACTTTGTGGTATCTAGTGCGTCTGGATGCCCCCCTCGCTACGTCATTATTTTGCACTAAATGTGGCAAACAAAATTCATTTCCATGAGCGACTGAAGATTTAGGAAATACGCGCCACACTAAAAGCCCGCGTATGTGAATTATCACTCCGTCCACAAGGTGGCGCAACTGTGTTATTTTACGCCTGATTCCAGCATTAAGTTTGTTCGCTTACTTATAACGCTTTGATGCGACCCCTGTTCTTGAGTTATACTTTACGAATATTTAATAATATTTATCTTCATGTTCTTAAATCAAAAGTTATGAGGTAAGGGAACTCCGACAGTCATGTAAGGATACCCTGTTTTACTACATTTCTCCTAAAAATTACCAAACTTTCACTCAAAATAAATTAAAACATTAATCGGCCTTCTAAAAAAATCGCATATTTTGCGCCTTTTCTTTGTACGGACAACATTCTCCTCCTCCATAAAACAAGTTATGGAAATTGCACGTCAAACGTGGCAAATGAGGTGCGTTCGTACTATAACTAGCTTTATAAATATTTTTTGCACCGCATATTGTACTAAAAGTATATTTTAGTGCACTTCTTAACCCTAGATCTACCGGGAATTTTATTCAAGTTTTAATAAAACGTTCTACACCAGAATTTTTATTTAAACTATTTAACTTATTTATTTACCTTATTTTTGTCTGGTTTATATACTTAGTTTATTTTAAAGAAATTTCTGGTTTGAATGAATATTTTGTATGTACCTGTCGGGTCCAATGGACCCGTCTGGTAGACGGAGGGTTAAGTAAATATCAATTTCATTCTGTTCGAAAGGCTGTAACATCATTAAAATACACTTGAAATAATTTTTTCCTATTCGCCGTAATGTAACGGAATACTTTTGACTGTCCCTGTAATTAAACTATGCCTCCAATTTTCATAAAATTTGAAATGACTCGACAAAATTATTCAACAACTATATATTTTAAATTTCAAACGATTCGGTTGAGTAGTTTTTGCGCTGTTATATGCGGTCGGACAGACAGACGGACAGAACGACGACTATAGGTGCTACGTATTTATATAATTAAGAACGCACCTAAAAATGGCTATAAATGTTGTTCTTTCATTAAATTCATTTCTTATGACTATTTCTTACGCTAGCTTTTTGTGTGTTTGAGGGGTTGGCCTAATATACTGCATAGTCCCTTAAACCAGAGGAGCGTAGTTACATAGCAGAAAAATTCAAGAGACCACACTTTGTATAAAACTTAGTCTAAGGACTAGTCTGGCGGTCAGTCCTGAGTAAAGTATTGGTCAATATCCCAATATGGGGTTTAGCAATAAGTATGAAGTCATCAGAGCTCTTGAAATACTGCACTGTAAAAAACTTCCGCAACGTTCCTGGGAAAAAATGGGCAGCTGAGTTGCCCATTATTTCCAAGAAACATTTCTTGAAAATGACTGGTACTTTACTGTATATGTTAAAAACTTTCTACAGAAATGCCAGTAAGTTTCCTGCGAAATACCAGGAATATTTCTGTTGACAGCAAAACATTACTGACATATTCAAGGCTGGAGTAGCACAAGAGCGAAAAATGTCCAGACCAGGGATCGAACCTGGATACTTGGCGTGCCGTGCCAATGCCTTACCTGTTAGGCTATCCGGACCGATACCTGGCTGACATAATTCACTCTGGATGTTCGTTCCCTTCATTATGACATTACGGACATTTCACAGCATGCGGGAACCGCAGACGATTTTTACATTTCCAGTTGACAATTTTCGCTTTATTATCATTATTTGTTAGAATGAAAAAATATTTTGAAATTGACATCAAAATTATTATTAATAATTTACACGAAAAAATAAATTTTCAGTTAAAATTCAATAAAGTAAATATATATGTGATATATTGTTTCTGAACTTTGCTTAAAATATAAAAATATATAAATATAAATAATAATTAGAAAAAAAATCTAGACATAAAATATTTTGGATTTTCGTCAGTGATTATGTTAGTTTACAAATTAGATAAAATACATATAAATTTTCATGAAAAAAAAACCTAAACGTAATTGTATATTTTTTCCGAAAAAAAAAAACAAAATTCAAATTTGCAGCAATTCAAAGTGTCAAATATATGTCAAATTTAAATCAAATTGTAATAAAGTGTTAAAATATAAAATTAATTAAAAAAGAAAAAAAAAAGTCATGAGGTAGCATCGAACCCGGGCCGTACGGGTGGCGTGCAAGCTTTCTGCGTCCACACCACGAAAGACACGTTGAGAGCTGCAAACTAATGGGTATCTGAAACGTATGCTAAAACTCGGCATCTAATTTCTGAAAATCTAAGGCCCATTTGAAGAAATCCTTTCACAAGAATAATTAGAGATAAGAACTCTAAAACATACTTTAAATTAATCAAAATAGGTGAGATTCATATTTGATTGTCCCCTGGTTAATGCAGATCCAAATAATAGGTGTATTTTTTTTTTACACAGTCTGCTCGTTAAAGATTTCACAGACAAGTACGAGAGATAATCTCTTAGTGATGTCACAGAGGTATTGTATTTTCATCTGAATTATCTTGACAATAGAGACGTAAAGGATTATGTCGTCTATTGATTTATTTGCATTCCATATTAATTTTTTTACATTCATTTAAGGAATTCGTTTTCGACACTCGCGCGCGAGCAACGGATTATAGGAAAAAAAAATAATAAATGGAGGCCGCAGCGTTTTGCTGTTTCCAACTTTTGTTCAGGAACGTTTCAGATAAGAAAACCAGAATTTCACAGGAAAGAGCTAAATTATTCTGAAAACCTGATAAAAGGCGAAACGTTCCTGGATTTCACATGGAAAGTTACCATTTTTTTTTACAGTGTGGTGAACCAATGTTTCTGTTAGTTTTTGATTGGAACAATTGGTTGGGCTGGTTAATTGGGATCATTGGTTGGTTAATTAGGGCGGTTGTTTGGTTAGTTGAAGTTGGTTGATTAAGTTCCTGAAAGGATCTGAAAAAGATGTGAAATGATATAAAAAACTGGTGGAACCAGAGAGAAAAGTAAAGTTCGATCTAAAAAAGTTACAGTAAAAAATTGTCAAATAGTTTCAGTTTAAAAAAGTAAGTAGTGCGTAGAAAACTAATGGAATCAGATTATCTGTAAAGCTCATGAAATTACCCAAATTTTTGTTGATGGCTGAAAATGTGGACTGAGCTTTACTGGTGCCTTATATTCAAAATCATATTATCCACTCAAAATGAGTAGTACTGGGTATAGTAAGCAGAATGTGTAGTTATGTGCAAAAAATTTCTGTCAGTCCCAGAATTGTGGACATGATTGCATCAAGTCAAGCTAAACTCCACAAAGCTGAAAGAATGTAAACCATGAAGTAATATTTTAAGTATAACATTAATATAGTCAAGTTGTTGAGGAATTGTTGTTATTAACATTTCTGACAAAACACATGTAGCATAATAATTTTATTTCATGTAATTACTGTGAAAAGGGAGCCTTATGTAAATAGGCTTAAGCCAGATAAGTAGTTAGCAATGGTTGAATCGTACATGCTTAGGATTTTGGGCTTATTTTGTACTTTGATCTTCCAGGCTCATCAGTGACCCTGGAATGGAATTTGTTCCATACTTCGTACTGAACGATCTCTCATGTTCTCGATACCTCTCATGTTCTCGCTCATTTCCAAATCAACCTCTAACCTATTCTTATGAACCCAAATTTTTAAACTGGTTATGAATGATTGGAATTCAGAATGAGTTAAAAATGCCTTTACTTCCCTGATTGATTTTAAGGCACCAGTAAAGCTCAGTCCACATTTTCAGCTATCAACAAAAATTTGGGTAATTTCATGAGCTTTACAGATAATCTGATTCTATTACTTTTCTACGCACTACTTACTTTTTTAAACTGAAACTATTTGACAGTTTTTTACTGTAACTATTTTAGATTGAGCTTTACTTTTCTCTCTGGTTCCACTAGTTCTTTATATCATGTAATAAGATTTTGCGTAATGTTCTTAAATAAAAAATTATTAAGTAAGGAAATTCCGACAACAATTTACGGTCTCCCTGTATATTGTATTTCCTTTAAAAATTACCAAGCTTTCACTGAAGAGATAAATGAAAATATTAATCAACATTCTCAAAAGATCGCATATTTTACACAACCTTTAGTCTTTATACTGAAAAATACCGAATAAATATCGTATGCCTTACTTCAAATTATGGTATGTTTGTTTAACAATGCTTATTTTATGTCTCGATTACATTTTATGGGGTTGTAAAACAAAAACTAAAATTAATCTGAGCCTCGAAAATCCTCTTAAAAGCAGTCGAGTGCCATAAATTTGAATGATGCATGCGCGGAAGTTACTTCAAAGCAAATGACCACTAAGTCAAATCATATGAGCCAATATAATGGCTGTTTTCTGACAAAATCACCCTTAACGACTGGTTGAATCGAAACCTACAATTAACGTTCAGCGACTTAGATGAATAATGATATCTAATTGATCGCGTTCTGGTAAAGATTAAACCAGGTGACATAAATCAATGGCGTAAAGAATATAAATAATTTCTTCCTTAATTTAATAGGCGATTCTGCACTGTGTTCATACATTAATTTTAAACTGATGGTGGGCTTTAAAAATTATTTTTCAATATTTACACAGTGCTGCCAACTAATTTACGTTAGGTGTAGAAACTAAACATTGCTCTGCTTAACACTACACATTGCTTACTGGAAACTACATCTTTATTTTTAGAGAGCTATTTTTTAATGAGAGATACTGTCATGATATGCTGTCATGTTCCTAATATCTTTTTCATATTTCAACATGTATAAATTTCCCATTTCAAATTTTATTATGATTTAAAATGTGTATCGTGCAGATGTACAATTTCGTAACGCAAAGTACAACTCAAAAGTTTATAGAAACAAAGTTATAATGTGGAAAGCTGCAACTCGAAACGTTATATTAATCAAATAATAATTAATATTAAAATTTTTATCAAATTTATCAAAAAGTTATGAATGAATTATGTAATATCTATCTATCTAACTTTGTGCTAATAATTCAATATTAAATTTTTGATAAATGTGATTATATTTTAATATTAATTTTTACATGATCTTTAGTCTTTATACTGAAAAATACCGAATAAATATTGTATGCCTTACTTCAAGTTCTTCTATGTTTGTTTAACTATGTTTATTTTATGTCTCGATTAAAGTTTATGGGGTTGTAAAACGAAAAACTAAAATTAATTCGGGCCTCGCAAATCCTCTTACAAGGAGTTGAGTGCCATAAATTTGAATGATGCAAGCACGGAAGTTACTTCAAAGCAAATGACCACTAAGCCAAATCATTATGAGTCAATATAATGACTATTTTCTGACAAAATCACCCTTAACGACTGGTTGAATCGAAACGTTCAGCGACTTAGATGAATAATGATATCTAATTGATCGCGTTCTGGTAAAGATTAAACCAGGTGACATAAATCAATGGCGTAAAGAATATAAACAATTTCTTCCTTAATTTAATAGGCGATTCGGCGTTGTGTTCCTCCATTAATTTTATAAAGGGATGGTGGGCTTAAAAAATTATTTTTCAATATTTATACAGTGCTGCCAACTACACTCCTGTCCAAAATTAAGTAAGGTCATAAACATAAAATCTGTGAAAACTGATGAACTGTGTTGCCACGAAATTTGGCACAGAGGTATATAGCAATGGGAGAAAGAATATTGAAACCTGACAATATGGAAAAAAATTTTAATTGTGTATTAAGAAACAGGGTATATCAAAAAGCGTTAAATCATGAATCAGAGATAAAGCATTTATCTCGAGAAAAGTCTGTCTAATATGGAGTGTCGTGGCGACCTTGCACTGCTATACAGCCTCACAACGAGCTTTCATACTATTTATGAGGGTGCCAATAAATGTTTTGGAAACAAAACCCAGATGCTTAAACGTTCTAGCTCCAACAGTTCTGCAAATACTAACGCTAAACAACTTCTTTTTCTAAACCATTGTTTGGCATAGATTGGAACAATGTAAGCAGGTTCGTGGATTTCCCAGTTGCGGGGCAACTTCACATCCAGTATAGAGGTAATGCGTGTTTCTATGCAATGGGAGCCATGAAAAGATGTTTAGACGCGGCTGGTGGCCACAAAAAATAAAAATATAAAGTTTAAAAGCAAGAGAACTTACAAAAGAAATGTTAGTATAACAATATGTTAGAAAAAAAAAAGTTCCACATGATCCAAAAACTAACAGTCCGTGGACAGGCGAAAAAGCTACCAAAGGGAAGCCCCAGCATAAAAAAAAAGACTCTTTACAGAGACATACATAAAACTTAATGCAAAGCACAGTGCGAAACAAATTTGGAAAAGAATAAAAAGAATTTACATATTTACAAAAAGATTATAAAAATACACAAGTTAGAGTAATAAAAAACGATAATAAAAAACATAACTGAGGAGAGTTCACACTAACTGAACAGAAAAAGGCATAATATTAAGGGGAACATAGGAAAAAGAGGACGGCGCCCGCCCAGTCTGGTAACTCGATGAAAAAAGATGATAAAATGATACCAAGATAATAGAACAAAAGAATATGAGTTAAAATAATTTAAAAACGTGAAAAGGCAATAATAAAGCAGTGAAAAAGAGTTCTTTTTTTTTATATACAAAAACAGACAGAACAAGACACGGAAAAAGGCAAAAGTTTAACATATGAAGAAATTACTCTTCATTTAAGTTAAGAAGGTTAGCAAGTTTGTCGAACTCGTTGATAATAACTATCATTTTTTGCATGGGGTTATCATATTTTTTGGTTTGAGTTGAAATATTTTTGATGCAGCTTAAGAACTTGGTGATTTGAAAGACTTCTTTGAGTTCATTAAAAGTGTTAAGTGTATCTTTGATGTCATTAGAGTAATTTATAAGGATTTTCAGCTTTTGAGTGTTATTTGAATTTTCAGTAGTAGAGAAGGAAGGGGTATTTGAGGTTTCGCTATCACTATTTTCAGAATTTAACATGTTATTACTAGTTGATGGTTCAGTTAAGTTTTTTGGTGTAGTTGAAATTTTTAAACATATCAGCAAGAATTTGGTTTTCAGTGGAAGGATTGCTGACGCTATTTCTTGTATTTTTTCGGTTATGTTTATTTTCCAGTCTGTATGGATTTTTGGGACAACCGCGGTAATTTGCGGGATGTCCAAGTCTGCAATTGGCGCATTTAGGTTTAATTCTACCCTTGTGTTCACAGGCAGTGCTCAGCTCAAGTGTAATTCTCCGCATTTAACACATTTGGCATCAAAGCCACATACCTCTGAGGCATAGCCGTAACCTTGACACCTGTAGCATTATTTAACTTTGTATTTGGTAGTAAATGCTTCAATTTTGGCTGAAATGTAATGTATCTCATTTATTTTGTATATGTCCTCAAAGTTACTACGTGGAATAACATTAACCATATAAAGTGGCATAGGATTTCCTGTTTTTCTATTTTTAAGCATGGCAGCCCTCGTGACTGCAAACCCATGCTCTTTAAGGCTATCTTCAATTAGTTTAACATCAGTGTAACAGGGGAGGCCCCTAATGCATATTTTCTTAGGTCTTAACTCTCTAGGGTCAAGAGTATTATATTTTTTCTTATTTTGATCTAACCATCTTTGTGTTAGTCTAAAGTCATTATCTGAAGTACATCGTATAACTAAACGTTCGCCTTTTAGGGTTATCTTAGGTTTTTCAGCATTTATCCCAGTAATTTGACGGGCTAGCGACACCCAATTTTTGTCGACTTCTATGTAGAAAGGGTTAGTAGTTTTTTTTCCAGTTACCAGTTTCCTGGAAGGTGTTAACACTATTATTAAGTTGCTCCATGTCAACATTTACACTTAGATTAACTTCGTTCTCAATATTCTTGAATTTATTACTAAGAGGGATAGCAGAATTCTCCTCATTTAATGGACGTTTAATTCCCTTTTTAAAAGCGTTAAAAAGTTTGTTTCTTAGGTTAGTAGTAGTGATAATTAGGTTTGGGGCTTTCTTATATTTAATTGAGCAGAAAAAAAACTAAAGATAGCAGAATTTAACAAGTTATCGATAGTTGGCTCCCTTAGCAAAGAAAAAGCTTCCTAACAAGTTTTTCTTACCTCCTCTTTGTCGGTTGGAGAAGTAGAGTAACCCAGCTTTGGCTTTCAAATCCAAAATGTATTGATCAGTGAAGACGTAAAAATCAGTCAGAATATTTTTAGCAAAGTCCTCAAAATTTGAAGAAATACTAGCAAATTGTTCTGCGAAATTGCTGTTTAGCGATCCATTTGAGATATTATTGATAATATCCTCCATATATCCAGAATTATCCATAGACGCCATAATGCAGCTTCGAACAGAGATAAAGCTATTCATACGAACCATCTCATTGCCCGCTCAACACTGTGAAACTGGTATCGATTACCCATTTTTCAAAATATAAACATTACAAATTCTATCAATTTTTCTGGTAGATATTTACAATTATTTTGAAAAATATGTTTGCGACCTTAATTTCGGACACGAGTAGAATACATGTTAGGTGTAGAAACTACACATTAAGTCTGCTACTACTACACACTACACATTGCTTACTGGAAACTTCACCCTTTTTTAATGCAGTTATTTTTTAACGAGAGATATTCTTATGCTGTCGTGTTCCCGATATCTTTATCATATTTCAAAATGTATAATTTTCCCATTTTAAATTTTATTATGATTTAAAATGTCTATTGGGCAGTGCTTTGTATACTTTCTGAAATATTTTAAGTGAAGATATTCTATTGCAATTCTAACCTAAATTTTTACCATGTGAAATTAAATAAAAATGGAAACTTTTTCTCTAAGAAAATACTGGTATGTCAAAAGCCGAAGACGTGGCAACTTTGGCAAACAGAAAAGGGGTTTTTTATGCAAATTATTTTAATTATTTTATAAAATTTTTAATAAGAGAAAACTGTGTAAATAGAAAATTATCACTTAATTTTTTTTTTAACCTTCGACTATTTCGCTGTGATTTCTAAATGTGATCAACCAAACTATTTTGTGTAAAAAGTAAAATCTAGTTTTATTAATACACGGATTAAATACATTTTTTATTAAATTTTCTTTAATAGTACTTAAAAGTACGCTGTAAAAAAAGCCAAAAAAAAAACGGGCTAAAATACGGAAATTGTACTGGCCAATACTATTTCCTTATTTTAACGGAAAATTTCCCCCCTAAACTCGAGAGAGCGGAAATTTTTCTGGAATTTACGGGGGAAAATTCCCGTTAAAAAACGGAAATAGTACTGGTGTCTCGATTGCCAGTATACAATTTCCGTATTTTAGTCCTTTTTTTTTTTTTTTTTTCTTTTCAGTGTACAGTCGGTTCATAAGGCTGTTCTCAACGATTCTGCTCATTAAGCGCAAAACGTTTTGACAAATTTACAAATTCTTTTTTTAACGGAAAGATAAAACATTGGAAGGCCTGACTGTGGAAGCGATTGGGAATCGAATTAAGTTTTTCATTTTTTGATTAAAAAAAAAATACCTATTGAGTTATAAGCGATTTTGATCACGTGACAAAGACGTCTTTCACCCTTCCTTGAGTGGTTATTTATCTTTCGTGCGGAAATTCGGTTCAAAACGCCCACTTTGACACTATTTTCTGAAAGATATAAATTGCGTTTGTCAAAAAACGGAAAACAATGTTCGATTACATAGTTTCTGAAATACAACACCTGCTAGTTTCATACATTTCCGAACAAAAAGTCATAAAGCTGCCCTTTTGGATTTCAGAACAGCCTTCTTAATGTACTTCATAATTAAAAGTTCATTTTAATATTAGCATCTTTTAATTTTTTCTAATTTGAGCCTGTTCTTAATTTTATTGATTTCACTTCACACCTTATAATTACAGATTTCCTGTGCTTGAAATACGCATTAATTCTCATAAAGGTTGGCAGCCTTGTTTATGTTATTCAGGGAGGAGAGCGCTCCGACCCAAATGGTTGATTTTCACCACTAAATTTTAATAGTATTCTTTGCTTTGTTAAATTTCAGAAATTCTGTCATTAAATATAAGGCGAGAAATACCATTAAAATTTAGTGGTAGAAAGCAGTCATTCGGAGTCGGAGCGCTCTTGTTATACCTGGTTATTCTAACATAAATTAAGTCCTTTTAAGAAGTGTCTCATTTGAAAAATGTTTACAATTTTATTCACAATTATTAATTAATTTTTTTTTAATTTTCTATTTTAAAAATAAACCAAAAGGTTCAAATAATTATTTAATTTTTAATTTTAAGAATTAATCAAAAGCTGATCAATAAAAACACTAGTTATACAAAAATTCAAGAAATGAAGTCCTTGTTGAAAAATGTATTGTTCTAATGCGAATATTCGTGAAGTACAACTCAAAAGGGTTTCTTAATGACACAAACAAAATTACAGTGCGTAAAATAGCAACACAAAACATCATTAATCAAATAATAATTAATATTAAGGTTTTATCAAATTTACCAAAAAATTATTAATGAATTATGAGCATAAATTTATAGTTACATAATTAATTCATAACTTTTTAATAAATTGATAAAATTTTAATATTAATTATTATTGTATAAAGAAGACACGAAATGTAAATGGGGGAGGAGGGGAATTTTTACTTTTAACGTCTCTTTTCTCTCTAAACAAAGATGACCATAAATTTTTGTAAAATTGATCAAATGAATTCTTATTTAATCAAGTTCTGTTCAGTCTTCTAGCTTGAAATATAGAATAATTTTTTAAAAGAAACTTTTATTAGTATTATCTAAATTTAAATGAAAATACCAAGAAAGATTAAAACCATCTAATTACTAGCCGCCGTTGTATTTTATGGTTTTCTATCATAAGCACCTTCATTTATTTTCGCTTAATGGATGGCACAAAATGAATTATTAACTCTAGGTGAAGGATATAATGCAAGTACTTAAGTATAAACTATTTTACTTAGTTTTCTTCGTTTCGCATTAGCTGCTGTGGAGTTGGTAATTGTCAGAGTCGCGTCAAAATTTGACAGAAATGAGGATAAAAGTTTAAAATTGAAATTAATTGATTAGCAAGTCTCCGTTGAATAAGTACGTTTTTGTATTTGAAATGTTGCTGGAAATTTAGCTATAAAGTAATAGTTAATTAATAGATTTAAAAGAAAAGTCAGAAGACTTTTTTTCATTGTTTTATGAATTTGCGATACAAAGCTTAAACAGTTATAATAATAATAATAATAATAATAATAATAAAACACTTCAGACAGATTATTATATGTGTGTATGTTTTTGGAAGTAGTGAAAAGCATGCTTAAGGCTGTTCTTAACTGCTCTACTCAACAAGCGCAAACCGTTTTGACACATTTACAAATTCATTTTTTAACAAAAAGGTATAAAATTGGAAAGCCTGGCCATGGAAGCGATTTGGAATTGAACTGTTTTTTCCATTTTTTGATCAATCAATTACCTATTGACAGGGTTGTAGTGGGTAGCTGCCCGGGTACCCGCCCAGCTGCCCGCCCGGGCTGGGTTTTTTATAAAAAACCCGCTTAAAAAGCTCGGGTTTTTTTAAGAGTATTTTTGGAAAGGAACAAATGATGTATTTGTTGTTCATGGTTATTTTGTTTTATTTATTCACTTCTTTGAATCTTAGAAAATATATTTGTACTAATTTACTTGCACTTTTAGATTGGGAACCGTATAATTTTAAAACGTTTTAGCTTTTAATTTAAAACGTAAATTTAAGCTTTTCAGTTAGCTTCAAGTGTATTATATTTACAGGGCTCGCACCGTTCCTAAAATTTTCGCACTTTGCTACCAGTATTTTAAATAAGAATTCTTCGTGGTAGATTCCTTTAACATCTATTATAGAACTATACAACAATGATTATTGTTTTAATTTATTGGTAGCAAAGTGCGAAAATTTTAGGAACGCTGCGAGCCTTGTATTTACTAAACTTATTATATTTATTAAATTATTTTATGTACTTTTTATTGCTGAATCCGAAAATGACCTTCATTTTTAACCATCACGTAAGGAAAATAAAATAAAAAAAGTTTTACATCTGTTTTATAGTATCAGATGTTTGCTATATTTTAACTTTGACATTTACGATTTGCAAAAAAATTATAACGTGATGGTTAAAAATGAAGGTCAGTTTCAGATTCAGTGCTAAAAAGTACATAAAAATCAATTATCAAAAGTTAAAAAACTCAGCCGTCTCCTCTATTTTATAGTATTTGATTTTTGTTATTTTTTAACTTTGACAATCTATGATTTGCAAAACATCCTGAGATGATGGTTAAAAATTAAGTTAATTCTCAGATTCAGTGCTAAAAAATACATAAAAGTTAAAAAACACAACCATCACAGTCTTGTGTTATCTAATATAAAACATTTTCTTAAACTTCTTGGCAGTAATCTATCCGCAATTTTTTGTGTTATCCTGTAAAATAAGTATGAATGGTAACCACCGAAAATCATAATAATATTAGATTGTCATCGGATTTACATCAGTATACATGTAAAATTTAATCTCGATCGGATATTTGAAACTTGAATGTGAGTTAAATTTTGACTGCAAATTTTGAACTGGGAAAACGTACATACTATTGTTGAAGTTAAATAAAATAACAATATTTGTTAAAAGAAATCATGAAAAGAAATAGTCTCAAATCCTTACAAAATAAAACATATGTTAAAATACAATAATTTTAGCCAATCTGAAACTTAATAAAAGTTAACTCAATCATAACACTTTACTATTTTTTTCAAAGCGCAGATACACATGAAAAGTTCTTCGAATACTTTAAGTACTTAGGATATGACCCCTCAAAGCATGGCCAAACTCATTTGTGTTCAGATGCAGAAAAATGGTATAAGCCATGCATTTTTAAAGTTTCATAACTCAGTCAATTTTAGTGTTATATGAATGGGACCTTTTTTGTCTGTCTTGTCAGTGTAATAGGAAAATTTTACTTATAACTTATAGCACCGGGGGCTGTATAAACACTTAAATTTCATAATTTTTTAAGAAATGTTTTTATTGACCCAAATCGCTTTTAAAATATTTCTTTGCCTCAAATGAAAACATTTTTGTAATATTTAAACTATATGTGTATGACTAACGGTTTAGGAATTAGCCATTGAACACCGTTGAGAGTGAACACCCTGTACATACATAAGAAACATTTTTGTTGTAAGATATTTTTTATCAACATTTGCTAATCTTATGATAATTTCAAAGGAGCAATTTTTTTTAAAGTTATATTTATATTTTATTATTAAATAACACACAATTGATAGCTTTGCAATTTAAAATTTGTTTGTTATTTAAATTAAAGGGATCATGTAATATATATGCATTTTAAAAACAGAGAAAAATGTTGAGATCCTTATTAAGACTATGAAGTCATTCCTATCTATTAGACTATGAAGCGTTTGTTTACAAAGATTGTATTTGAGATGAGGATTGCCACTTGTTTCGGCAATCAAATTTCTTGCACTTTCCTAAGCAAAAAATTAAATTTTCCCTGAGTAATTCCTCTGAGAATTTTCAAAATTTCAACGGATAAATTTTGCAAAGTAGCCAATTTACCCGGGGAAAATTGCCCATTTAACCCGTGTTTTTTAATAAAACCCACCCGGGCTGGGTTTTTTACAACCCTGCCTATTGAGGTATAAGCCTTTTTGATCACGTGACAAACACGTTTTTCGTCCTCTCTTGAGTGCTCTTTCTTCCTCCGCTCGGAAATTCGGTTCAAAACGCCCGCTTTGACACTCTTTTCTGAAAGATCTATTGCGTTTGCAAAAAAATGGAAAAAACAGCTCAGTTACATAGTTTCTGAACAACACCAGCTAGTTTCATGCATTTTCGAACAAAAATAAATTAAAACTTATGTCAGAAAGTTGCCCTTTTCGATTTGAGAACAGCCTTAACAACAAGTTGAAAGTTGTTTGTATTTTATTCGACATTAGTGTTAATAAAAATAAAAATGATAAATACGGTGAATTATAATATAAAACATGATGACACTAATAATAATAATAATAATAATAATTATAATAATAATAATAATAATAATAATAAAACACTTATTATATATGTGTATGCTTTTGGAAGTAGTGAAAAGCATGCTTTAGAATAAATTGAAAGTTGTTTGTATTTTATTCGGCATTAGCGTTAATAAAAATAAAAATTATAAATAAGGTTAATAATAATATAAATCATGATGATACTAATAATGACAATAATGATTATAAGTTATATTTTACAAAACCGAAAGAAAAAAAAAACGAAAATGACAAAAGGTACAGTGCGTAAAATAAAGAATGCATTGATTGTAGGTGGCATCGTTCTTTAACTATTTGAATACTTATTAATAACCATGCCTTTACATCCATATTAAAATCCTTTTTATTGTGTCCCATAGTAGTTTATGCAGCCGTAAAGTGAAACAATGAAATATTTTTATCTCAAGGTTCCTTTTGCACTTAAAGTTTAAGTCAGATCTTTGCGTATCAAATCACAAAATAACGTAAACAATACATGAAAAATTTATAACGAATCAAGTTCATTTTTGTTAAAGCATAAATTCTCTAACAGCGATAAATAAAATTATATTTTCAAAAAAAGAAAATCAGCATCGGTTTCTTTATTATTATCTAAATTTGAAAATGAATAGATTAAAAACACATAATTACGATAGCAAGTCGTGAATATTGCAGTTTTCTACTATAAGCATCTTCATTTATTTTCGCTTAATGGATGGTACAAAATGAGTTATTAACTCCAGGTGAAGGTCATAATGTATTTAAGTATAAACATTAGTTTTCTCCGTTCGCACTAGCTGCTGTGGAGTTGGTAATTGCCAGAGTCGTGTCAAAATTTGACAAAAATGAGAATAAAAGTTTAAAATTGAAATTATTTGATCAGCAGTTAAAAGTATATCTGGAAATGTTGTTGGAAATTTAACCATGAAGTAATAATTAATTAATAGCTTTAAAAGAAATGTCATTCTTTTTTCATTATGAATTTGCGATACAAAGCTAAAATAATAATAATAATAATAATAATAATAATAATAATATAATAAACACTTAAGACAGGTTATTATACATGTGTATGTTTTTGGAAGTAGTGAAAAGCGTGCTTTAGAACAAGTTGACGAGCTGCTTGTATTTTATTCGACATTAGTGTTAAAAAAAATAAAAATTATAAATAAGGTTAATAATAATATAAAGCATGATGACACTAATAACGACAATAATGATCATAAGTTATATTTGACAAAACCGAACCCCCCCCCCCCCCTCCCGAAAATGACAAAAGGTACAGTATGTAAATAAAGAATGCATTGATTGCAGATGGCGTCGTTCTTTAATTATTTGAATACTTAAATTAATAACCATGCCTTTACATCCATATTAAAATCCTTTTTATTGTGCCCCATTGTATAGTTTATGCAGTCGTAAAATGAAACAATGAAATATTTTTATCTCAATGTTTCTTTTGCACTTAAAGTTTAAATCAGATCTTTGCGTATCAAATCACAAAATAACATAAACAATACATGAAAAATCTATAACGAATCAAGTTCATTTTTGTTAAAACACAAATCCTCTAACAGCGATAAATAAAATTATATTTTCAAAAAAAGAAAATCAGCATTGGTTTCTTTATTATTATCTAAATTTGAAAATGAATAGATTAAAAACACATAATTACGATAGCAAGTCGTGTATATTGCAGTTTTCTACTATAAGCATCTTCATTTATTTTCGCTTAATGGATGGTACAAAATGAGTTATTAACTCTGGGTGAAGATCATAATGTACTTAAGTATAACCGATTTTAATTTAAAAACATTGGTTTTCTCCGTTTCGCACTAGCTGCTGTGGAGTTGGTAATTGCCAGAGTTGAGTCAAAATTTGACAGAAATGAGGGTGAAAATATAAAATTGAAATTATTTGATCAGCAGTTGAAAGTATATCCGTTGAATAAGTACGTTTTTGTGTTGGAAATATTGGAAATTTAATAGATTTAAAAGAAAAGTCATACTTTTTTCATTGTTTTATGAATTTGCGATACAAAGCTTAAATAGTTTAATAATAATAATAATAATAATAATAATATAATAAACACTTAAGACACGTTTATTATGTGTGTGTATGTTTTTGGAAGTAGTGAAAAGCATATGCTTTAGAACAAGTTGTGGAACTGTTTGTATTTTATTCGGTATTACTGTTAATAAAAATAAAAATGATATATAAGGTTAAAAATAATATAAAATATGATGACACTAATAATACCAGTAATGATCATAAGTTATATTTTACAAAACCGGAAAATAAAACCCGAAAATGACAAAAAGTACAGTGCATAAATAAAGAGTGAATAGATTGTAAGGTGCTGTCGTTCTTAAACTATTTGGATATACTTAAATTAATAACCATGCCTTTACATCCATATTAAAATCCTTTTTATAGAGTCCCATTGTAGTTTATGCAGTCGTAAAATGAAACAATGAAATATTTTTACATCAAGGTTTCTTTTGTATTCAAATTTTAACCCTTTATATTCCAAATTATGAATTTATGAAATTTTCGTCTTCTAAAGCATTTTCCGTGAATTTTTGAAACTACATTAGAAGATCTACACAATCGTTTAATAAATTTTAGAAGAATTTTGCCAATTAAAATTAATTAATTAACTTTGAATTTATAGGGATTTTGTGCAATATTTATAACTCCACTCAAATCTTTTAATTTTTTATTTTTTTTTTAGTATTTTATAGAATTAGAAAATGTACAAATTTAATGTTGTTACAATAGAAATATAGAAATATTTCCTAGTTGAAACTTTTGCACCACACTCTTTCAACGTCAAGAATGCTGAAAAGATGCAAATGAAAAAAGAAACCACCCTTTTAAAAATATTTTTGTTTTGTGCTACCAAACCAATAAGGCTTTCGGAACAAGATAAAGTAAAGTATCTATAACTCATTCTAAATTGTATTACCATTAATCGATGTAATAAGTTGATTTTATAACAAATTATTTTACTGGTACTTTAAAGTACCGTCGGTGCATAAAGGGTTAAACCAGATATCTTGCGTATCAAATGAAAATGTTTGATAAATCTATAATGAATCAAATTCATTTTTGGTGAAACCTAAATCTTCTAACAGCGATAAATAAAATCATATTTTCAACAAAGGAAAATTAGCACCAGTTTGTTAATTATCATCTAAATTTGAAAAGGAATACCCGGAAAGATTAAAACCATATAATTACTATAGCAAGCCGTGTATATTACAGTTTTCTACCATAAGCATCTTCATTTATTTTCGCTTAATGGATGGTACAAAATGAGTTATCAACTCTGGGTATAGGATATAATGTAAGTACTTAAGTATAAACGATTTTACTTTAAAAACATTAGTTTTCTTCGTTTTGCATTAACTGCTGTGGAGTTGGTAATTGTCAGAGTCTTGTCAAAATTTGACAGAAATGAGGATGAAAGTTTAAAATTGAAATTTATTAATCAGCGGTTTAAAGTCTCTGTTGAATAAGTGCGTTTTTGTATTTGAAATGTTGTTGGAAAATTAACTATAAAGTAATAATGAATTAATAAATTTAAAAGAAAAAAAAAGACACTTTAGACAGATTATTGTATATGTATGTTTTTGGAAATATCGAAAGCATGCTTTACGACAAATATAGGAGTTGTTAGCATTTTATTCAACTAATAATATAAAACATGATGACACTATAATAACAATAATAATCATAAGTTATATTTTACTAAACCGAAAAATAAAACCCTAAAATCACTAAAGGTACATAAATACACAATGCATAGATATAATTCGTCATCGTTGTTTAATTATTTATATACTTAATTTAATAACAATAACAATGCCTTTGCAATCCACACTAAGATTTTTTATATTTTGTCCCACTGTAGTTTATGCAACCATAAAATGAAACAATGAAATGTTTTTATTTCAAGGCTTCTCTTGCTCTTAAGGCTCCGCTTAACAGAGCCTCTAAACTTTCGTAGTTAATGTTAAACCAATGTAAAACTCCTATAGCTATATCTCATTTGCATTTAAAGATTTTCCTAATTTATTTTTTTTTGCACAAGATACTTTAAGCCTTTTCTGAGTTAAGTCAGTTTGAACTTTTTTGTTTTGTTTTGTCATTCAATGGTAAAATAGGATGAAATTCTGGTTCGACAAAAACTGAGGTACTTTTCCATAAAAAGCTTTAAAGAGACTGAAAAACAAGCATCTCAAGAATTTGAAAAACTAATCTCATTTCATGAAATTTCAAGCTTTATAAATATAATTTTCTTTTAATTCTGCGCAAATTAAAATAAGCGTGATTTGCATTGGAATTTTAAAAAAATCTTGTGAAAAAGCAGCATTTTGCGTAAGAAATCCGCCCCTACTGGTTAAGGGGGAAGTAGTAGGGGTGAAATCCGTGTGGGTGGGATGGAATTGTGCTTTTGGGGAAACTTCGCACCCCCTGCCTCTCCCGATCGAGGACTCAAGAAAGGTGTCCTATTACACTCTTATCTCCTAGGTTTTTCTCCCGTGAAAGAAAACGTTCTTACCATGGATGTAGTTTTATAAATAGAATTTTCAGCGTGGTCAACAGTGGTCAGAAAGAGAAAGCATTTCTTGTTTTTTAGTTGACATATGCGAGTGTGAAAATTTTACTTTCCAATAAATGTGTGTTTATATATTTTTTATATTTTAACAGAAAATGTTGAGCTATATGTTCATTTACTAAATAAATGTCATTCATATACTATATTTTTAAAAAAATGAGCTACCGATATAAAAAGCAAAAATTACAGCATCTTACAATAACTACCAGAAGAAAAAAAAAATAGAGGCAAAAATCTTGCAACATGGAGAAAAAGGGAAGTGTTTAGTTATTAATTCTATTAATTTATTAATTTTAAATAATATAGTCTAATTTGATTTTGGCGAGCTTGGATGTAACGAGTACAGGTTTTAATGAGCAAAAAGAAATCTTTTGTTGACTATAAACAGACATAACAGAAACTGTGCTATGAAATAAAATAAATAAATAAATATAATATTACTGCTATTACTAATAACAATAATAGTAGTATTAATATTAATAATAATAATGTTAAGAAGAAAAATAAATACATATAATAATAATAAATAAACAACAACAACAACAACAAAAATAATAGTAACTTTTAAAGATCTGTTTAATTTCTTATCCATATCTAAATCAATTTTATAGAGTTTTATCCTATTTATAAATCTAGAATTGAAAAGAAAAAATTATGATAAATCTCAAGGAGGCATCAATAATATATAAATAGAAAATTGTGTCAATCACAATAATAATTCTGCCTTTTGATAAATAAACGGAACTTTTACTTATTTATTTTAAACTTGACTGAAATATAACTCTGTTATAACGCGAAAATACTGTGGATTCGTTCTCGTTATAACCAAGTTTGTCTGTATTAGAAATATAGTATGATTTCATATGTGGTTTGCATTAATGTTTTGAAATTAAGAATTTTATAACACGCACACATGTATATAATTATACAATTAACGTTTACGCTCGTTATATTTTAACCAGTAACTAACTCGCAAAATCAACTTTAATAATAATAATTGATAATTAAATTTTCACACACACACGCATATGTGTGTGTGCATTTTCCGTTATAAAAATTTTTTCTGATAAATTTCTTTCTTATGAAATAAGTTCCTGCAGCAGGATTAATGTTTTGCATATTCTTAAAATGTAAACACACTCTCCAGAAAAAAAAAAAAAAAAAAAAAAAAATCACCAAAATAAGTGGAAAATAAAAAAATCATTGTCTGCAGATTTATCCTTTCTTTGCGATTTTCAGAAAATTCAGTGGCGTATCGGGGATGGAAGATAATGATATGTATCCCACAGAACGTAAATATAAATAAATGTAATACATGTAGAGAGAGATGTAGCAGAAGATATTCGCACAGGAAAAAGAGCCGCTCTTTCCAACACAGATCTCTTTTATGATAGCTAGCAGCATACAGTAGAGGTCTGCACGGGCCGAAATATCCAGGCCCGGGTCCGGCCCGACTCATAGAAAAAAATTCGGCCCAGCCCGATACAGAAATTAAAAGTTCGGTCTGGCCCGTAGAAAAAAATATTGGCCTCGCCCGGACCGGTAAAAACTTAAATTTTCGGCCCGAGCACCGCCCGGCCCGAAAAAAGTAAAAATCTCGGCTCAACCCGTGGGAATTTCTATAAAACATTGATTTTTACATCGATTTGGTTAAAAATTTGTCTTGTACAAGGAGTTCTGACCAAAAATATTTATCTTCATATGTTTATAATCTTCATTTTTGTAGAAGTGTCGCAGGCTGCGATATTTATTTTTTTAATGAATCTCTATTTCTTGTAAGTAAATGTTTCATTTATCATTAATATTATTAATCCATATTCCATGTATTATGTACTGAAGTGTTAAAAATCTAAAAAATGCTATATAGTAAAATCTGCTAAGACGGAATTGCACAGAAAAGAAAAAAAAAATGCGTTGTAGCCAAGTTCCCTTCTTAGCAAGTGTAAATGTATTGTATGTATTAGTATAACGTATTAGTATATTAATTTTGCATGGAACAGCAGGTTTCTCAGTTTAAAACAGGATTCCGTCATAGGCAGGTTCCTTTTCACACGTTTTACTATATTTTAATTTAACTGTATTTTAATAACAGTGGATATCTACTATTCTTTAAAAAGAATAAATTTTAATGTTTAAGTTTACAATAATGGCGATTTAAAAAAGCATGCATATTTTTCAAAAATTTTTAGGCCAGACCTAATTTTACTGACTTTTAAATGGACAAGGCCACGCTGTGACAATGATTTTCATACGGGCTGGGTCAAAAGTAGGACTGAAAATTTTGGGCCGTGAAAAGTAGGAATGAAACCAGGCCCGACTATGTGCAGAAAAAATAAGTTTGGCCCGGCCCGAAAAGAGTGGAGACCAAGCCTGGCCTGACCCGAGTGCCGTGAGTGAAAATAGGCCCGAGTTCGGCCCGTGCAGATTTTTAGCATACAGTGCGTCTCAAAGCTTGAAATAGAATACCTTTTATGAATGCAGAAAATCGTTGAGGAAAGAAAAAAAAAATGAAGTAAAAATCGCTAAAAATTCAAAAATCGCAGAACAAAATTTTCTATTGTGAGCTAAAATATTGTAACCTTATTTTTTTCAGAATTAAAAAAAAAAAAAAAAAAAAAAAAAAAAAAAAAAAAAAAGCGCCATTAAAAATCGCTAAAAATCACAATAAAACTCAGTAAAGCTTCAAAAATCGAGGAAACTAATCTTTTTTTAGGCTAAAAGTGTTTGAAATCAATTTCAGCTAATGGTAAAATTCACTGTGAAATGCGAAAAAACTCTAGAAATTCCATAAAAATTTCGCGAACAATTAAAAAAATCGCTGTACAAACTCTGAATAAACTTTCTTCAAAAGAAGACTAAATTTACTATTTTGAGTTAAAAGACTGAAACCGCTAATAAACGGAACTGTTGCTAATTTGGAAGATCTCTGAGAAACATGAAAAAATGCTAAAAATTGCATAAGAGATTAAATTAAAAAAAAAATCTGAATTCTGAAATTGGGTTTCGAGATACATAACTACATACACGGAGATACCTTCTTACCAAATTCTGTACTTCTGTGTGCAGCAGTCTCTTTAGAATGCATTCGACAGACACACACAACGAATGCATTCTACTTTCCTTATTATTAGACTAGCTGATTCGCTGGGAGTCGCCCAGGCCCGTCAAAATATATCACAAAACGCAAAAAAAAAAAAAAAAGACAAAAAAACTAAAAATCATGAAAAATTAAAAAATCCCACGAAATCCGAATAAACTTTACTGAGAAGAGAAAAAAATTACTATTCTGAACTAGAAGATTGAAACCAGATACTTTTCTAATTTTACCACAGCAAAAAAAATCTTAAATATCGAAAATCGCAGCGGACAAAAATTACTATATTTTGATAAAAGATTAAAACAAGATTTCTTCCATGAATGTCGAAAAAATCTGTGCAAAATGCAAAAAAACTTTAAAAATTCAAAAACATTAAAAAATTGCGGTACGATATCCAAATAAATTTATTGCAAAAGAAGACAGAATTTACTATATGAGATCAAAAAATTAAAAAATTGCTACAGATCGCGAAGAAACGTGAAAATCGTAGCAGTTTCAAAAAATCATGTAGGACAAAATTTACTGTATTAGGATAAAAGTTATCTAATTCTTATTACGAATGTAAAAAAATCGACATGAAACGTAAAAAAAAAGCTAAAAAGCGCAAAAGCATCAAAAATTGCTCAAGAGAAAATTTACTACATAAGGCTAAAAGTTTGAAACCGAATTCCTTTTCCGAATGTCAAAAAAATCGTGGTGGGACTAAAAATCGCTAAATATTCAAAACATGCTGGAGACAAAATTTACTATAATGGGGTACAACATTGTAGTCGGAATTCTTTGATAAATGACAAAAAAAAAAGAAAAAAAAAAAAAAAAAAGAAAGAAAGAAAAAAAAAAAAGATCAAAAACAATAAAAATCTCAGAAAATCACTTAAAATCGCATTGAATGTCATATTATAAACCCCAAAAGATCAAAAATCGCCCAGGAGAAAATTTATTATATAAGGTTAAAAGTTTGAAACAGAATTCCTTTTCAGAATGTCAAAAAGCCCCACCAGTGGCTGAGAGGTTCTGCTCTCAAAGCTGGTAGACGGGAAGTGCTGGGTTCGATCCCAATCGCGCCCGTCGGCCTAATCGTTCGGAGTTTTCGTGGTTTTCTTCGAGCTATGGATTTCCATGCGTAAATACGGGTTAGGTTCCCTTAGAAAGACCCCCCACGAAGGGCACTCCCCCCTCGGGCCTATATCCCTAGTGTAGATAATCGGCCGTCAAAATCAACCAACCGAATGTCAAAAAATCGCGTCCGTTTATTACGATACGCGTACCGTTCCAGCGCTATTTAGGGTTTTCGCATGCGCTGAGCATTTTGCGACGAAAAAAAATGGGCGTTGCTATTCGAAAATTTCGAGTTTCTGTACCTATAACCGTAACCGTGAGCGCCAATTTGTTGCCGTTCACAGAATCCCGAGCTCATACCTCTGAATAACTATATCTGAATTTTCATCTCGATCGGTTTAACGGAACGGCCGCTACAATTCCATATATCGGCAAAGTTTTTTTATGACCACCCTGTATATATATATATATATTTATTTATTTATTTATATATATATATACAGAGAGAGATAGAGGGGGGGGGGGGCGAGTTCGGGTATAATGGAATGCCATTTACATTTTTATTTGTAATTCAACATCAATAAAAATTGAGGTGCGTTAAAAATTAATAAAGAACAAATCTTTACTATTTCTTAACATATTTTAAACGTCTTTAAAATTTAAGAACACAATACATATAAATATTTAGCTTTAAAAAAAAAATACACTTTTTTGTTAATGGCAGACAGATGGGTAATATAGAATAGAATCATGAGGAATATTAAAATTGCAAGAAAAAGCATTATTTTAAAAAATAACTAAAATTATTTAATAAGTAAACCTTATAAGTCCTCAGACCCTTTGAAAAATTGTTTTAATTTTTAGACTCGCCTTCAAACAGCTGTCTAGTTAATATTAAATATTACCCGAACACACATTTTGAAAAGCACACTTCTTCACGCGTCAACAAGTTAGCATAGAGGAAAACTGATTAACACAGCAATCAGTGGCGCTAACTTATATGTGCTCGTTTGGCGCGAGCCCACCCAATAATTTGATATCTGCGCTCACCCAATTTTCATTCATTTATTTTATTATTTATTTATGTAATCGCTGGAATGAAATTTAGTTTTATTGACGTTCTCGAAATAATTTTGTTTGAAAAATAGTAAAGACATCCATTAGATTTACAAAAACACTGAAAGTTCCCTTCAGCGGATGTATCATTAAATTTTTCTCAAAAACAAATTTCCTGTGTATTTTGTCATCTCATCTGTCTTAAATCGATAAAGCACTTAGGTGACTAAAATGTATGTTTTTCTGGATATTTATTTTTTTGTACTTTCAATTGTTAGCAATTTTTATGTTATTTATAATAAATACTAATTATTTTCTAAAAAGAATTTATGACAATATAATTTAATAAAGTCATTTATTAAATTATAATTACATTTTAATAATTTTATATTTTACTTAGAAAAACTATAATTTGACTTCGAAAATCATCTTTAGTCATTTGATCCTCTGCTAAAAAAATTGTATTATGTGTTATTTTACTCAATTTTTTGAGCTCACCCAATATTTTTCAAAAGTTGGCGCTTCTGCCAGCAATAAATATAACTGTTTATAAGTTAACTTTATATTGAACTTGGTTAACGCCACTGACAGTGAGATTTTATAATTAATATGAATTTTATAAAATTTACCTTACAAAAAACTGCAAAAATTGAGAATAAGACTTTATTTAACCGTCGCTCCAACAACTCCATATACAAACAAAATAGAGTACTGTGCCTCATGGAAGCACTAGGAAGTTGTATGGCAGATTTACGCTTGGCTGTGCCAGATATTGAAGTATTCCATAGTATTCGACCATTCCATAATACCTGATCTTCCTCTCTTTCTTTCCATATGTAAATATGTTGTAAAAATATGTTTTAATTTACTGTTTTTTAATCCAGTATTGTTTTTATATAATTATACCGAATTGTTTAATGATAACCTATATTATGCCACTCTTATTCATTAAAGTTTGTACTTTTTATTGTATTGTTTTTAAATCTATATGCTTTGGAGTTTTTTCTAAATTAATGTACACAATGTAGTACAAAATTTGTATGTTTTACTGTGCTGTTTCTTCTATATGCTTTGGAGTCTATTTCTAAATAGATGTCCATAACGAAAATTTTGAAAATATTGATGAGGTCTGTAATCTTGTGGTACTAATTTTTTTCTTTTTTTAAAGGGCACATTGTCAGATATTCCATGCGTTTTGCTGTAGTTTTGTTCGTTTTCAATCCATATATGTAGTGTTATGTAATTAATTTATTATCTTATGTTACGTAAATACATTGTGTTGTGTAAATAATGCAGTTTAGAAAAAGCATTTTTCTAAAAATTAGGTCATTAATCAATAAAATAATACGGCTCAATATCTTTCCTAAATTTGTTCGCTATTGTATAATGTGCCAATTTTTTTAAAGTAATTATGTAGGAAATATCGTCAGACATCTCTATATCTCCAGTTTGCTATCGTGATAATGTCGTCATTGTACATCGTGATAATACATGTTGTATTATCTAAATAATGATGTTTTTGAAAAACAATTATTTTCTTCTGTTGTAGCTTTCGAAACTCACTCAATGAAATCACATGTTGCTTCTCTTTTTATATCTCTTAACATTTTCGCTGTCATTTTCAGTTTGTTTAAAATATATATATATACAATATATATAAATATATCCCAAGTTCTTCTTTTCTAATGCAATGCGCCAGTTTTTCTAAACAATCAACTAGGAAATGTTCTCAGATATTTATACGTCTGCATATAGCATCCAATGCCTTCTTAGAGGCAGTTATTTCAAAGTTTTTAATCAATGAGATCACATTGCTTCATTTTTTATATTTTTTCCACTATTCCCCCTGTCATTTTCAGCTGACATTTTGTAAACATTTCTCGTAAAATATTTCCCAAATTGTTTTTGGAATGTTCCAGTTTTCCCAAACAAACATTTAGAAAATATCGTCAATGTCGTCATCGAGATCATTGTGGTGTCATGTAAATAATGAAATTTTTGAAAAGCATATGTATTTTCTTTAATTACAGTTTGCCAGATATTTCCAAGTCCTTTATCAATTAAATTGGTTGTATAATAACTTTTGAATTTTTTTTTTGTTACTTTCAATTTACATTTAATAAATAAATATATATATTTTTAATCTGAATAGATTGTATTACTTATTTATGTTTACTTTAGTCTCTTCCTGACAATTAAATACTATTTGACCCTGTAAAGTTTTTTTTTTTTTTTTTTTTTTTTTTTTTAACCATTTAGAAAAAATGGTTATTGTTCTCGTTAGGGTAGGAAATCAAAAGCATATCTGAATCTTTTGATTGGTTTAATCTGCATTTTATTCGTTTTCTGATTGGTCTATATAGTAATCTGTATTTCTCTTTACTTTCAACAGAGATGGAGTACTTGAGTTGCCACTATGACAAAAAAGTAATAAAAACTACAAAAAAAAAAAAAAAAAAAAAAAAAAAAATTAATAACTCAGAAACAAATTGAGATACAGCTTTCAAACAAATTGCATTTAAAATTCCTTTTTTTTTCTCTATACGACGGTGTAATAAGTAATATTATGGGATATTTAAAAGTTTAAAAATGAAATTTCTTTTAAAATGATATCAGATTTCTTGGAAATCTGAGGATGGAAAAGCATTTTCCCGAACAGCCAATGAAATGCTTGGATAATACATAAGTTTCAGGTGGATAATATATAAGTTTCAGGTGGATAATACGCAAGTTTCAGGAAATCTGAGGAGTCGCAGGCGATGTTTGTCGTTTGCAATTTTTACGTGTTACTATTTACGTGTTACTATTAATGTTTAATTCATGGCGTACGTAATGTATGATCAACTCCGTGCGATTTTTTATGTCTTAAATTTTAGTCTTCGAAAAAGTCGTTTTCCAAATGGTCGTTGTAATTTGATAAATTGCTTTTTTTTTTTTTTTTTTTAATGGCATATTCAGCATTTTAATTTTATTTTTATCCCTTTGAAATATTTTATCTCTAAACTATTTGCATTTTATTCATTATTATTATTGTTTTATTACTAATTAAATTTTACGATTCATACGTGTCAACGGTGCGTATCTGAATTGGGATGAAATGTGTCTCTACTTTAAATTTGGTATCCTGCTCATGCATGTATATATGTCAAAATAGTAACTGCGATAACACACTAAATATTAAATCTAAATTAATAATTATATTAGTTATTAAATTCAATATTTTTAATTATTAATTAATTAACATAAATAACTACCGTTAATTGATGATTGGAGAATGTTTCACGAGATCGTCGTAAGTTGATTAAAACTTTATCTCCGAAAATGTTTATTTTGTTTCATTTGGAAAATTGCATTCGAACACAAAACTCGAACATAGTGAAAACATAGTGAATTTCTTTATATAGTTTAAAAATTAAATAACAATGGTATCCCATCTATTCTAAAATATATGCATATTACCATATTAGCCAAATATTAAAAATTCTGTGGCTGATTGATGGAATTTTTCTTCTTACTATTTGGGCATATATTATACACTATTTTTTCCTTTGTTTTTGAACAAAATGAAATAGAATTACTGCTTTTCGAAACACACCTGAAATTAATCTCCCCTTTCATTCTGAGGTCAAGAGATGACCCCCACAGAGAGGGGAGATTTTTCGCGCTACATTCAAAAGGAAAGATAACCACTGCCCTAAACTGATATCTGACCATACGGAGGGTTGATCTGACCCTATTGAAATCGCCCTCTATTTCAATTGGAGGATTTTCTGTCAATCACTGGTACATTGTTGACGCCTCCAGAAACTTCTACAAGACGTGCTTTTTCTGAAAGACGAAAATAAATTTCTCTGCAGCGGGGCCTTAAATTTTAAAACAGCTAACGGCTTTGGAGAATCAAACTACAAAACAACAAAACAATATTTGAGAAATCTATAATGAATCAAATTGATTTTTGTTGAATCCTAAATTTTTAACAGCGATAAATAAAATTATATTTTCAAAAAAGTAAAATTAGCTTCAATTTATTTATTATTATCTAAATTTGAAAATCAATACAAACCATAGTTCCAAAACTTTCTTCTATCTCATACATATTAATGCTTCAAAATCCGCTATCATAGCACCAGAATTAAATGACAAGCTATCTCCATCATGAGGATTCTAAAGATATGAAATTCCGTGCATTAGTTCTTGATATATGTCTATCGCTAAAATTGTGTAAATCCTGAAAAATGCAGCATAGCAACGCTACCTGTTAGGTGATTTACACCAAAGCCTAATCAGCAATAATTTATGTCAACATCTAACTGAATCTGAAGTTTGATGAAAATCCGTACATTACTTTTTGAGATAGAGCTATAGCAAAAATCGTAAAAAAAATTGCATAGGAGCGGCACCTGTTGGGCGATTTGTGCCAAAAACTAAACAGCACCCATTAATATCAGAGACTAACTGGATCTGAAGATTGATGAAAATTCGTGCATTAGATCTTGAGACAGAGCTATTACAATAATCGAGACTAATGTAGCTTAGCAGCACCACCTGTCAGGCGATTTACACCAAAACATAATCAGCACCAAACTATATCAAGGACTAACTGAATCTGAAGTTTTTTGAAAATATGTGCATTAGTTCTTGAGATATAGCTATTGCAGAAATCATTAAAAATGCAGCATAACAGCGCCACCTGTAGGGCGATTTACACCAAAAAGTAATCAACACCAATTTACATCAGGGACTAACTGAATCTAAAGTTTTATCCAAATTCCGTTCATTAGATCTTGAGATAGAGCGCCCACAAAATTTATGTCACATACAGACATTTTGTAAAAACATATTTTTCGGGATCTTTGGCCAGTAACACGTGTAAATCTGTCGAAAACCGGAATTTGAAAATTTTCCCGAATCCAATACTTTCTTGTAAAGATAAAAGAAAATAAAAAGCATGTTACTTCTTTTTATTAAACTCAGCAAGAAATTTAAATAAAACGATAAAAGATTATTCTAAATGGAACCGCTTATCTTAAGAACCCATGCTTATCCAGTTTATGCCTCTTAAACGGTAATTCGTCTCTCTGGCTATTTAAGAACAGCTATGTAATCTAAAAATGGATTAGTTCTTAAACTTAATGGAGAAACATGTCGGCGAATCGTCTATTAAATTAAGAAAGGGAATATTTATACACTTTCATGTCGTTGATTCATGTCGCTTGCTTTAATTGCTTGCAAAACGCCATCATTTAACCATCATTATTCATCTGAATCGTTGAACGTTAATTATCCGTTTCGATTCAACCGTATGTTAATGATAAATAGGCCCGAAAACATAGTACTAGAGAAAGCTGCTTTATAGGCTTTGTGATTTGACTTGCGTTAGGGGCAAATAAGTTGCTCTTAACCCATTCGGGACCATGGGTGCATATATGGATCTTCCAAAAGAGAACACAGAATTTATTTTGGCACCAGTAAAAAAGAAGGGTAATATTTGCTTTATTTAATTAGTGCATTTTTGTGATTATTTAAGAAAAAATAATTTTTTTAAAAAGTGGTGCCAACTGAATAAAATTTGTTCAAAAGTACCGGTCCCAAAGGGGTTA
The DNA here is from genome assembly GCA_963932465.1 of Maratus speciosus. Taxonomy (NCBI): domain Eukaryota; kingdom Metazoa; phylum Arthropoda; class Arachnida; order Araneae; family Salticidae; genus Maratus; species Maratus speciosus. The sequence continues at coordinate 206,489,314 of OZ010794.1, read as the reverse complement.
AGAGTATACGCAGATCATTCAAATTGTAGCATCGCGCTTCTGTTTAGGGCACAAAGAACGACCATATCAGGTCAGAAGATTTCGTTCCAAATACTGTAAATGTTATTGGCGTGTGTCCGTATGTTTGTGTATATCCTCTTTGTATCATCGAAAAGTGCTTGAAGTTATGCATAGAATTGAACCAATTTTTTTTTTTTTTTTTTTTTTTTTTTTTTTTTTTTTTTGTGTGTGTGTGTGTGTGTGTGTGTATGTTTTTTGGCTATGGCCAGCAGGTCCTCATTGAATTCTAAAATATTCTGCCGGAAGGGAACGTAATAACGATTTTTGTGCCATTTTTATTACAGAACCACCAAAAAGTATATGAAGTTATATACAGAATTGAACCAATTTTTTTGTATATGTTTTACACTATGACAAGCAGATCCTCATTGAAATTGAAAATATTACGCCGGAAGGGGCGGAATTTTTACGCCAATAGCGATTTTTAAATAATAATAGCGATTTTTGCGCCATTTCATTTAGTATACCCTCGAAAAGTTTAAGAAATTAAGCATAGAATTGAACCAAATTTTTTGTGTATATTTTTGGCTGTGCTGGCCAATAGGTCCCACGTGAATTTGGAAACATTCCGCAGGAAGGGGCGCTGTAATAGCGATTTCTGTGCCATTTTCATTAGTGTACCATCGAAAAGTTTATGAAATTATGCATAGAATTGAACCAATTTTTTTGTGAATGAAAATCTTAAGAATCCACGCTTATCCAGTTTATACTTAATAAACGTTATATTCATATATCTTGCTATTTAAGAACAGCTATATAGTTCTTGAAGTTAATGGGGCAGCTATATAGTTTTTAAAGTTAATTGAGAAAAGTGTCGCCGAATCGTCTATTGATTTAAGACCAATGTCAGACGGGCGTGTTTTTTGCTGCTTTTTTCCTTATACGTATTAGACCGATGTCACACGGGCGTCTTTCTTGCTGCTTTTTTTGCTTAAGTATTATCCATTCACAATGCTATAGCATTGTGAATGGATAATACTTAAGCAAAAAAGACGCCCGTCTGATATTGGTCTAAGAAAGGGATATTTATACATTTTATGTAGTTGATTCATATCGCTTGCTTTAATTTCTTGCAAAACAACACCCTAATTTAGATATCATTATTCATTTGAATCATTGAGTGTTAATATTATCAGTCTCGATTCAACCGTTTTTTAAAGATGAATTTGTTGGAAAATAGTCGTTGCAGGGCCGAAACTAAGGGTTCCGGCCCAAGGGGCCCGGTTCAAATCAAACAATAAGAAAACCATTAATCATTCTCCCCCACCTCGCATCGGGAGAAAAACTAATCCTTTCTTTGAAATAGTGGATTTGCCTCGGGATGATCCATATAAGCATCCATCTTGTTGCCTGTATGGAGTGGAATTGGGTTTTTTAATTTATGTATCAGGTACACTTATGGGCACGCACATGTTCAAGAAATATGCGCAAGTTCAGCTAATGTGTTAGTACTACGTATGCTTCTCTAATAAAAGGGACTCATTCTGTAATCTTTCTGAGAGAATTTTTTTTTCTTTTCTGATACTTTTTCTTTGTAAATAACTATATGCGTTAACTAAGTGCTATCTATTTTCATATGGTGACAAATTTCATAAATAAATGGTACACTATCAAGTAAATCTGAAGATATTAAAGTGCAGTCGAACAAAAGAAAGAAAGAAGGAAAGAGATACATTTTAATCACCCCATTGTACAATAAAAAAAAAAAGGAATAGGCAGTTTTCTAGTTCCGATTCTTTAAACAACACCGACTTCATTGGTGTCAGATCTTTAATCATACAATAGTCAATTATTTGTTACTATATAAGCTTTTAAAAGCACAAAGGCTGTTTGCTCTTTTCCAAAATGCATTTCAGTTGTAAGTGGAATAATCTGGAAGCACTTTTAAGCAAATGTCAACTTCATGTCATTCATCGGATTGTTCCGACAACCTCTCAATGTGGCAAATATTGCTGTCGTTAGTTTATTGACACGCGATTAATAAATAGCGACTTATAAGCTTACAAAGGGTTTCAAATGCTTTTCTTGGAGAATATAGCAAAAACAAAATTTCACTTCCGGCTGTAAATTCTTAAATCTATAACCTAAATACCCCAAGAAAAAAAAAAAAAGGCTAATTAAAAAAGCAATACATTTCTTTAAAATGTACTTCAAAACAGTAATGTGGCATGAATTGCCAAATATAATAAGGAAGGGTGAAACGAAGTTAATTTTCTCTCTATATACATGAAATATTTTTTAGATAAAAAAAATTGATTCAGTTGATTTTTGATTCAGTTATCTGTACATAAATTTACACACGTACAAATCTGTATAAATCATGTATTCTTCTACATTAACAACATTCATTTGTCACGTATTTTTTAGTCACCGTAAGTACGTCTTTAAAAAACTAAAAATATGCGATTTTTTTTTTTTCAATGCAGATGCAATCTTCTGTTAAGCATGCGATAATAAAACATATATATTGATTAAGCACGTTTTAGTTGAATATAGTTTAATTGAATATTCTGTATCATATAAATATATCAAACTGTAATGCTAAAATAATCTGTATCATATAAATATAACATAAACTATAACGCTAAAGTTTTATTATTTTCATAATAATGCAGTACTTAGCATTATATGCTAAATAATTAGTATGAAAATAATTAAGAGCACAAGCGAAAACTGATAAAAGTGAAAACGGAGCATTTTTTTCAAACTCAGTTTAGAACTTAAAATTTTGAAACGAAAAAACTCATAGATTAAATCAACAATTCAGTGTGTAAACCAAACATTTCAACTAGAGATCGACCGAAAATTCGGTTTCATTCTCGTTTTTGGCTCAAAATCGGAGTTTCGTTTTCGGCGAAAATGTTGCCAAAAATTCGGCCTCACCGAAACTCGTCCGAAATTATTTTTATTCCAAAAAGTCTCGTTTCTTCCTTTGGAAATTTTCAATATAACTCATTGATTTGAGCTGTATCGGCTCAAATGAGACACTCTTTATTTATTGCTGTGTATTTCACTGTTTATAATTATCAGTCATGACTGACTCAACTTGTGAAATAAATTATATAGCAAGTAATACATGCATGACTAAACTTTGAAAACGCTTTTCACAAGCTCATTAAAAGCTGCAGACTTAACAGTAATAGATTTGAAACCGCAGAAGTGTTTCGAATACTCGTTGAATATAGTATAACGGAATAATATTACTATATTACAGTATAACAGATTATCATTTACAAAAATCTTTGTAAAAGGTAAATCGAGGTATGTATACCTAAAACATTTTTTAATTAGATGAAATTCATATAATTAGAGACTGATTTAATTATATTTTATTTTATATGAAAATAAAAATTTTGGCCAGAGGCACAGAGAGCCAACTATGGCCACACGTATAATAATTACACGTATAATACACTTAAAAGGTAACACTTTCAAAACACTAAATAAAATTCTAAAAGTCTAAAACTTACAAGTTTCAGCTACCCTGTGGCCATCATCAGGGTCTTACTTCAGTTAAAAAGAGAAAAATACTTATTAGTTTGTAGAATTCAAAAGTTTACTTTTGAAACTTGTAGGTTTTAGACTTTTAGAATTGTATTTAATGTTTTGAAAGTGTTAACTTTTAAGTGTATTATACGTCTTTTAATAAATCTTTTTAATTATATTTGTGCGTTAATTTCAAAACATAATAATCCTTCAATTTATTTAATTACACATATAATTAATCAATAATTATGTATGTATTAATTACTTTAAAAAAAAATAGGACATTTTCGTTTTCGGCCGAAAATAGTAAGATTACCAAAGTTCGGTTTCAGTTTTTGTTTCTGTCTTAAAAACTCGTTTCGGTCAATCCTTAATTTCAACTAATATGTATAAAATTCAAATTGGATACTTGCTGAGACAGTCATAAATACGTTTTTATTATTAACAACACAAAACTGGCAAGCGCGTTTTTATAAAAAAAAAAATTACGAAATCTAATAGCGTTTTCTTTTTCTTATAAAGGCAAACAAAGTGACAGAAAAGGGTGTCACAGTTGGCGATTTGAACGGAAGTTACCAAAAAAGTTGTTATAAGAGAGTAAACACCTGTAAATCGATTAAGTATATTTTTTGAAAAATGAAAAATAAAATTCGATTCCAAATCACTTGCATTCCTGTCCAGTTTCACGTTTTTACGTTAAAAGAAAGTCTGTGAATGTGCCGGAAAACCATTAGTTTAAAAACACCTTGATTCTTAAAAGTAAAAGCAAAATGTAGATATTGCTTGCCTGCGCATTTTAAAACGTCCTTTATAAACCGACTAGAGGTCTGCCCGGGCTTGGCCCGAGGACCGTACCCTGCCCAGCGGAATGAAAGCGAATTTTCAAACGGGCCGGGCCGGCAGAATTAGGACAATTTTTTCAACGGGCCGGGCCGGGCCGGCAGACAAAATAAACGGGCCGGGCCAGGCCGGCAAAAAAATTGAACGGGCCTGCAGGGTCGGGCCGGGTCGATAAAAAAAATTAATCGGGCCTATCGGCCCGATATAAGAATTCAAGTGAAGCAGATAAAATACGAGCCATTTTCAATGAATATGATTTTCTCGAGAAGTATAAATGTGCATCACGAGCCGATGCAAATTTAACAACATCAATACAGAAATATAACATGTCCATCGTTGAGATCGGCATCGTACAGTTACTAGATATCTGACTCCGGGTTTAATTTTTCTCAGCAGACTCGTGCCGGGACGAAACTGGTCTTAATCGATCTCAGGATGTGTAGGATAGGCATTATGTTTTGTAAGATTATTAATAGTGATAATGAACTTCTGTTAAGGGTGTTCTTAAATCCAAAAGGACAGCTTTCTGACATAAGTTTTAATTTATTTTTGCTGGAAAATGCATGAAACAAGCTGGTGTTGTTGTTCAAAAACTAAGTAATTGAGCTGGTTTTTTCATTTTTTTGCAAACGCAATAGATCTTTCAGAAAAGAGTGTCAAAGTGGGCGTTTTGAACCGAATTTCCGCGCGAAGGGAGAAACAGCACTCAAGAGCGGGCGAAAAACGTGTTTGTCACATGATCGAATTCGCTTATAACTCAATAGGTAATTGATTGATCAAAAAATGGAAAAAACAGTTCAATTCCAAATCGCTTTCATGGCCAGGCTTTCCAATTTTATATCTTTCCGTTAAAAAATGAAATTGTAATAGCTATGCTATAGCAATGCTATAGCATTGTGAATGGATAATACTTAAGCAAAAAAGACGCCCGTCTGATATTGGTCTAAGAAAGGGATATTTATACATTTTATGTAGTTGATTCATATCGCTTGCTTTAATTTCTTGCAAAACAACACCCTAATTTAGATATCATTATTCATTTGAATCATTGAGTGTTAATATTATCAGTCTCGATTCAACCGTTTTTTAAAGATGAATTTGTTGGAAAATAGTCGTTGCAGGGCCAAAACTAAGTGGGGGGGGGGGGGCGGCAGAGCGAGCATGTGCCCCGGGCTCCAGAACGAAGGGGCGCCAAATGAAGGATTATATCTTTGGAATGGATCATTTTCTTCTGATGACTGATGCCTTCCATTATTATGAAGCAGCCATTATAAATGACGTGGTAGGTGAAGGTGAAAGAGCAGCCGTAAAATGTTAGAACTCTGATTTTCTGGTCAGAATGGGGGGGGGGGGGGGATGGCCATATTTCTTTTTTTCTTTTTCTTTTTTTTTTTTTTTTTTTTTTTTTTTTTGACAAAAGAAAAAAAAAAAAAAAAAAAAAAAGAAGAAACATGGCCATTTTTGTTTTCCATTCTTACCAGAAAATCAGAGCTCTAACTTTTTACGACTGCTCTTTCATCTTCACCTAACACTTCATTTATAGCGTCTGTTTCATAAAAATGGAAGCCATCAGCCCATCAGAAGAAAATAACTCGGTTAAAGCGAAAACTCGGACTCTTCTGTATATTTCCTTTTAAAAATGATCTTTAGAATATTTTTGTTGGCGTTCAGAGGTCGTCATGACCCCCTGAGACCTCCCCCTTGGATCCGCCATTGTAGATTACGTAGTTCAGTGTTACATATTTTATGATTACACATTTTAAATTTTAAAATAAGTCGGCTATTAGAAAATTAATAAAATTCTCTTTGTAAACATACTTTGGGGAAAAAGGAGGTGGGGGCGCCAAAATCCATGTTTGCCCCGGGTGCAAAAAAGGCTAGTTTCGGCCCTGAGTCGCTGAGAAAGACTGCATTATAGACTTTATGATTTGACTTAGTGGCTAATTTGTTTTGAAGTACTTGGTACTCGTGGATCTTTCAAAATTACGGCAACTTGTTTTTTGTCCAATAGACATAGGACGCTCGTATAAGACGTTTTCGTGTTCAACACTTTTCAACACAGTTCATGCGAAAATTTAAGTGGAAGCTTTTTGTTGTACATTTCATTTATTTAATTTCTTCTTGGTAGAACAATGTTTGGTAGCAAAATGTTAACGAGTGGTCTAAATCAGTCGTATCCATATACTTTGAAGCCTCCTTGAACGGCCACCTCTAAACAACGAAAACCTCCGAATACCAGCCACATGCTGATGGAACCAAACACGCTCTATAGCATTAACATTAGTACGAACCTCTAAATAAGGAATTCTGAACAACGGCCACTCACAAAAAACATTTACAGTTCCGGGTACAATTTCATATTTATTTTGTAAACCGAAATGTGAAGCAGATCAAACAAAATTTACTTGATATGTGAATAAACAGAAAATAAAGACATTAATAATAATGAAGAAATTTTATATGATATTCTTAGAACTACCGGCATAACTAACGTAAAGGCCAGCTTGTTTGTATGTCTGGTCTGGTCAAAAATTTGGCAGTTACTGTCGCATTTGATTCCATACAGCAAATTATGGAAGATAGAAGAGAGGAAGAGGAAATAGATAATAGAATCACCCAAAATTTCCAGTATTAACACATATAACGAAGATTTGAAGAACCTTCGTGAAATCCAAAATTTCTCATTAAATCATAATGATGATGAGTTGTATAGCAAATTAAGTCATATTTTTTTTCTTTGGAGAAAGACATTTGCAGCAAAAACCAAATCAACTGCAAATCACTGATTTTCTTATTATATTAAAACAATGAGGATTAATTAAAATGACTGTGTGTATTTCTAATTAAAGTTATGTAATTTTGATTCTTTTAAAAATGAAACCTCTGAATAACAACCACCTCTAAATAGCGGTCACTTTTCACCGGTCCCTCGGGTAATCGTTATTCAGAGGTTACACTATAATATATTATTTTAAATGCTTTTTCCCAAAAGAATATGGAAAATTTTATTATTGATTTCTTTACTTATTGCTACTTTATTATTATTATTTGCATGGAAAATATTTTGCAAATATATAACTCTTGGGTTCCATATGCCCGCCATAATCAAACCTTGCCGAAAGTCAAGCAAACAGCACCTTCTGTTTTGGAAACATCCATCATAGCTTTCCACTGACTGACGTGACATGCAGTTAAAATCCTAATACACCTATTTGGAAGAAGATAATCTTTCCTCTTTGGCCAAAGTCGTGTCTGCCATCCCGCCAAATTATGACAACCCATCCGCGCCAAAGCAGCGTAAAGGTACGTGGCGGGAAGTGATCCATTCAGAGTGAATGTCGAATTGGGATTGGATTTGAAAGCGGGAGGAATGTTTATCTCCAACCAATTACGGCTATGCCATGGAGGTTGTTTATTTTCGTTATGATGCCTGACTGTTTTTCTTCCTGATTCATTTTTCATCCATTGACGCTGCGTGGTGTTTTAAAAAGGGAAAAGAGAGACCTAGCATGAAATGGAGTTCATAAAGTGAAATGTGCAATGTTATGTTCCTTTCACTTTCATAAATTGCAGTGCATCTGCATTTAATGTGGAAATTTTGAAAAAAACTACAAATTTTTTTTAGGTGCGCTCGTAATTATAGACGGGTTGCACATGACGTCACACGCCTGAAATCGCTTCGTATGGCGCCCAAATATAAGGCGAATATGTTGCTCTCCATTTGATTTATTAGACTTGTTTGCACTATAATAATAAAAATAAGGAAGATCTAAATTAAACAGAAAGATAACATGTGCTTTTAACGACAAACGGGCAGTTCTGTGCACCACGTGTGTGCACCAGATACGATAGTATCAGTCGTTGCTAATAGCAAAGTGACGTCAATGCAAGGGGTCTATATAAATACACTGGTGTGCAAAAATTAAGGACGAAGCCGATAAATTAAAATCCAAACAAGGCAACGGAACGGTTTGTTTAAATAATTTTGATCACTTGTCCCATATTTTCACAGCTTGGAGATCTTGTGGTAATAGATATGATTTTGGTCGATGTGGAAGTCTTCACGACGATACATTCAAAAAACCACCTCATCCTTAATTTTTGCACACCAGTGTCCGTAGCACTTATAGTCGTCGCTCGGTTCGTCCGTCCACATATAACAGAGTAAAAACTACCCAACCGAATGGTCTGAAATTTTAAATATATAATTGTTGCAAAATTTTGCCGACTCATTTCATATTTTACGAAAATCGGATGTATAGTTTAATTACAGGGATAGTCAAAAGTTTTCCGTTACATTACGCCCAATGGGAAAAAATTATTTCAAGTGCATTTTAATGATGCTGTTACAGCCTTTCGAACAGAATGAAATTGATATGCACTTATGAAGTGCATTAAAATATACAATCAGTACAATATGCGGTGCAAAAAATATTTATAATACTAGTTATAGTATGAACGCACTACATTTGCCCCGTTTGACGTGCAGTTTACAGCTTGTTTCTGTTGACCCGACTACAGATTTTTCTAAGGGCGAGGCTTACGATTTACTGATGTTTTAAATTCCATTAGCTGTTCTAAATTTTAAGATTCCACATGTTTTTGAGAAATTCTGCAATAGTGTCAAAAAGTCTAACAATTTTTATCACATCACTCACCCGCAAGAAAAGTGACACCGCACGAAAATACTATATTTCGCAGGAGAGACAAAGAAGATTCGCCTTTTTTTTAACTGTAACATTAAATTGTAGCACTTAATTCTGCAGGCAGCTGTGAAAACGTACAGTCGTGGAAAAAAAAAAAGTAAACACCCCCTACTAACTCTTCAACAAATTATCGTAGACGGATGTTACTGGTACCGAACGATTTGAAATAAAGTCTACTTTTAAATGACGTATATAAAATTTGCTTAGGGGGTCATCTACATATTAAAACGAACCCAAACCTCATTTTTTTCAATGGCAATACCCAATTTTAACGAGATATTTCAAATCTTCGGTTCAAAATATGCCTAGACACCAAATTTCAAGTCATTTGACTGATAAGTTTTTGAATGATAAACATTCAAAATTTAGTGCTTCTAATGTTAAATTACATTTTCATATTTTTATTTATATCTTCTGAAATTATGCTCCTAATGTGCTAATTTTTTGTTTAGAAATAAAACTAATGTGCCCAAACATAAATAAATACGCTGAATTTGCAATTTTTTTTAATTTTATGATCTGAATTATGAATTATGAAATTAATATTCGAAAAAATTATGAATTGCAACCTACAATTTTTTTGATGGATTTAGATTTATTAGTCCAGCTTTATGAAAATCCCAAATTTCACATTTTTCTTCCAAGTAGTTTTCAAATTATGCTTTAAAAATGGCAAAATGATGGTTTAAGGGGCCGTCTATGATTGAAGTGAGTAGATATTTTGAAATTTCTTCTGCTGCCTTGTTATCTAACAGACTTCATTGACTGCTTAAGGTGCCTTGATCAAGAAGGCGGCTCTCTCGGTTAGCAATCGCGAACCCAACTTCAATTTGGATACAGCCCTTAAAATACGCTCGTTTTAAAATAATTAATTTCTCGGAAACATATGGTACGAATTGCATAAAAATTTGTTTTTAGGCTATTTGAAGGGTGTAGAGTTCATTTATGCTGTCAGAATTGGGTATTGCCATTGAAAAAATGAAATTATGGTTCGTTTTAATATGAAGATGGCCCCCTAAGCAAATTTTATATACATCATTTAAAAGTAGACTTTATTTAAAATCGTTCGGTACCAGTAACTTTCTTCTACGATAATTTGTTGCGGAGTTAGTAGGGGGTGTTTACTTTTTTTTTTCCACGACTGTACATAAAAGCAGGGCCGTGTAAACCGGGTGGCGAAGGGGGCTGTTGCCCCGGGCGCGGAAATTGAAGGGGCGCAAAATTTATGCTATACAAACCTCGTTTCTCCTTCTTTTTGCTGTAAGAAAATATATATACAGTTCTCCCCACTTAATCGGGTCACGGATAATCGAATACCCGGCTTATTCGAATAGAATCCTCCGGAACCGAATTTATTCCCATTGGTTCTATGCTATTTTCCCCCCGCGTAAACCAAATACCTTTTACGAACGTCCCCGCTTAATCGAATAACAACTGTGTGACCGATGTTTGTAAATGGGCGCGGAAAGCACGTTTCAGCTGGAATTTCCTTTCACCTTTTGTCATTTTTAGTACGCTGAAAACAAATTTTCAGTTCTTCCTACAATGATTTCGGCCGGCTGGCGTATAATGGACAGGTCAAATGATTTCCCCACCTTGATTCCCTCACATCACGTCTTGCTGTTAACCAGGCAATGCGCTGTCACTTCGAGATTCGAGAAGATAATTGTGATATTTTGCACTCATTCGAAAAAAATAACTCGATATTTACTCCTTTAAAATTCCACTTAAATAAACCACTTTAAACGATTTTTTAAGGCAATATAAGTAACGTAAATTAGAAGTATCAAAGTTTTGACCAAATTCAATCGAGCTGCATTGTGACGTAAACCATATAAATGTATGTACTGACATTAAATTAATACGTATTTACTTTATATTAGCATTTGTATTTACTTTAGTTTAAGTTATTCTGTTAACGACTTATTATGCTGTTGATGAAATATACTGTAGATGGTTCTTTTACCTTTTTATTACGTATTAAATACTGCAGTTATGATTCCCCGTTTAATCAAAATACCCGCTTAATCAAATATTATTTCGGGAACCGTCAATATTTGTTTAAACGGGGACAACTGTATTTACTATTAAGTATTTAGAAGGAAATGAAATACATAGTTAAATAACAGTGATTGGGAATATTTTGGACACATTTTCCTTTACAGATTAGGATTTTTTTTCTTTTCCTAATGAAAGTACCTTTTTTTTTCGTTTCAAAGTTATTGCATTGTCCCTTATTCTACATCCAATTACAAATTTATGAATAAGGACTTCTTTCTTTTCAAAACTTGTTTTAGGTCTCTGTGTTAGTCTCTATCACCAACTTTCTCTTTTCTAAGCCTGTATTTTTTTTTCTTTTTCTGTGCTTATGACAAAAACATTCTCTCAAAATAGCATGGATTTTTCTTCTGGGAATCAGGGCCGTATGGGGGGGGGGGGGCGAGGCAAGCATCATTGTGGGGGGGGGGGGGCTTCTATATATCTATAGAATTCTTTTGGAATAATGTGGAAGTGGTTAGCACTAAACTTCATACGTATTGTATGTATGCATAAATCTTGTAGCCGGTACATCTCCCATCTGTAAACAAGGTATCACAAAATGATGGTCCAGGGTTCGTTGATATATATCAATCGATATATATATTGATATATATCATGATATATATCCGATATTTATTTTCAAAATATCAAGATTTTTGGTATTTTCGATATTTTCATATTACTTAATATGTTTTTTTCAAAATATCAAGATGTGTGATATTTTCATAATTTTACTATATTTTGATATTTATTTTCAAAATATTACTGTGCAAGATATTTTTGATATTTTCAGTCAAAACAAGTGCCAATGAAATTTCCAACTGTTATTGACTGTGTTGTTCTGTAAATAAAGAATTTTTGTCTCTTATAGTGACTATTTTAGCCGAAGAACAAAGGCACAAATGTCTTTTCCAAGCTTTATGTTTGAGTTTTTTATTTTTAACTGTAGACTATGAGGGACATAATTAATTCAAAACAGACCTAGGGTTTAATCTAGGAAAAAGGGATTTTTAGTTTTTTGGCCAATTGCAGTCAATAACTTCTAGTCATATGAAAATAGCTTTAGCCAAGGAAAAAAAAGTTTTATTTACAAAATTTCTATATGCATGAGTATTATTTTATAGTTATGCAATATACAAACAAATACATCATTAGGTTGACCCTTCGAGATTTGACTGTATATCACACAGCAAATGCTTTTTTTAATGGAAATTCTTCTTGAAATTCCTCTTCCAAATTAATCATCATTAAGTTACTTAAATTCTTGATTGCCAGTTTGTTTCTCAAGTCAGTTTTTGTTATATTAACGAGACTGAATCTTCCTTCACAGTCTGCTGTAGACAACAAAAGTGATGCTACAAATTCATACAAAGAAGTCACATTGGGAAACATGCCAGTAATGCCATATTTACAGAAAAAAAGTATACAATAAGCTAAGTTTCATTTCTTTGCACGTTGTATCCAGAAGCCGCATAAATTCAAGTCTGAAAAGTTTATATGACATGCATCTGGCCCATTGATGATTTAAAGCTAGTGAACATCATATCTCATGCTTATACAATCTGCGATTTTCATTTTCACCATATGCTGGAGTCATGTCTGATACAAATGACGTCACACTGTTTGAAGACGCCTGCATAGAGAGCACGAGAAAAATTTTGAAGTGTTACCGCAGCGTGGGATGCAATATGAGATTTTTTTTTTTTTTCGTTTTTGTGCAACGGCAGCAGGTTTACTATATGTGGAACAACAAAATGGAATGATATAGCATATTTCTTTGGCTGTCGCTATTTGGCTAATTCACTAAATGCTTTGGGGGCAAAAAGCACTTCCAGTTAGCTTTTTGGCTAGCTCTAGATTAAACCCTAAGACACTGAAAGATAAACTGTCTAATTTAGATACTCAATTATATATACAGCTTCATTAGAAAAGAATCTGTTCTGGTATTTAGTTCAGTTAAACTGTAACAGCATGTTAGGGAATAAAAAATAAGATAAACTTACATTTATGCTAAAAATTTTCAATTTTTAGTATATTGTTTAAGTTTTTATGTTAAGTGCAATATCTTTTAGTTTCTAATTTATATTATGCTTGAAAATATTTATTATTAGCAGTAAGTTGACTATTTTGAAAATATCGGATATATATCGAAAATATCGGATATTTTCGAAATATCATGATATTTACGAACCCTGTGATGGTCACAACTTTAAGAAAAATACTAGTAGGATAATAGCAGAAAAAATGATAGATTGGTTGACACGAGTATTTTTTTCTGCTTTGCTTATCTACGTACGTTATAAGATGTCTCAAAGAAAATGTCCCAAATTGATCATAATATGAATGGTTTTAACTTGCCACATTGCGAGGAAAACGTTAATAAAGAAATTCTTTTGAAAACAATAGAATACTAAGTTGTCGCAATAAAATTTTAAATCATTAGTTTCTTAATCATATAGTTTGTTTTCTGCATGGGTGCAGGGGGTACTGGAAGTAGAGAGGGGAAGGGGAACCGCACTTCTTCCTAAATGTTTTGAAAATACAGGAATTTTGGTCACTTTTGGCTAATTTTAATCATTTGGCACCTTTTAATGGAAATCCTGATTACTCTTATGGGGGCCCGGGGCAGCTGTCCCGCATGCCCCTGCATAAGTTGGGCCCTGCTGGGAATACAAAAGGGTTGCAAACAGCTATACTGTACTGTTAGATGCATATTTTCTGCACCCATTTCCCAGATTCTCTTTGACAAAATATAAAGTTTAATTTCCGCTTATGTTATTTAGTTGTTTGAAATTTCTGAATTAAAATTAAAGCTTTTAAAATTTCAAAATAAACGCGAATAGAATTTATTTCTGTTTCTGCATTTTTCAGTTTTGTGACACATCTCACATTTATTATTATTAATGGCGGTGGGGGGGGGGGGGGGGGGGGGCGCCAAATTGAAGCTTTGACCAGAGCGCAGTTCTCTCTTCGCACGGTGCTGCATAAAAGCATAAAACCTTTAATATAAAAATAGCGTGAAGTAATTTTTCGGCAATCAGTGTTGTTGGATTATTTGAACAAATCGTTAATATCGTATATACTCGTGTATAAGTCGACTAGTATATATATCGACCCCCCCCCCCCCAATTCTTAAGCAAAATTTTGAAAAAATTTGAAATTTCGTGTATAAGTCGAACCACATTTCTGGTAGTATGTTGAAAAAGGATTTATAATCGACGATAAAAAAAAAAAAAAAATTAAAAAATTCTCATTAAATTAGTAAACTTTTTTACGTTTCTAATCAGACTTTTTTTTTATTCAATATTTTAAAACTGTATGACTATGTAAAACCGAAGAAGCTTAAACTATTTTGAAATCTATTCACATCAATTCAATGATACCTAAAAAGAAAAGAAATCTTTCAAAAATCTATTCAAGCCTTATTTATAAGGGTAAACAACTTCTCAGACTGCTAAAATGTAGTACTTCTTTGTGTTGTAGGACTTTTAGGAGAGGTATCTAGAAGCATTCTCAAGTTGAACTCTTTTTAAAAAGGGGATTAAAATGTTGAAAGGAATGCCCCTGTATTAAAGGGAATTTTATTCCAAGAGGAAATGGGTGCAGAACAATTACAGGGACATTATTGTTCAACTTTTTTTTGTCAATGACAGGGCAATGACCACTATCCGCTTTTATATGTCTCCCTCCAACCTAGACCCATATGTGATAACTTAAAAGACTTTTAAAATAAATTATTATTATTATTATTATTATTTTACTAACTCGTGTATAAGTTGACCACCCATTTTCAACTCCGAAATTTTGTCTAAAATTCTTCTACTTATACACGAGTATATACGGTAATTATTATCCTTCTCCACATTTTCATTGTGTCCGATATCAGGCATATATCGGTGGCCCATCAACGAAACATCGTTTGTTCAAAGTCTTTACGCGTGGTTGACTGGAGTTTGCGTAATGATCATCAATCTATTGACAGCGCAAAAAGCGTAACACTAACTATAAATAAAGAAACATTTTTGAAAATTAAGTCTCATTTTCTTTCATTCTTCTTAAGTGATTTTTTCTTTCTTTTTTCTTTTCCTTTTTCTTAACTAGTTAAACTAATTTGATTAATCAAATTATTTAAACGAATTTGTCTTATCAAATTCTTTAAATTAAACTGATAATTTAATTAATTTTATCTCTGACAAATAACACCTTATGATAATATTGGATCGATCGGAAAGTCGTGTCGTGTTGTGAAAATCAATTCGTACCGGAAAATTCTGCCCGGTAATTATTAGACATTAGATATCGGAACGAATGTCTAATAATTAAATGATAGAATTTTCCGGTACGAATTGATTTTCCCAACACGACACGACTTTCCGATCGACCCAATATATTAATTTCAAATGTTAAAAGGTGTAAATTAAAACTTTAAAACTAGAGTTTAAAATTTCTAAACTCACCCCGAGTCATTTTCCAAAACAAATAAATAAAGCTATTCTAAATTGTAACGCGCAAAAATTCAATATATAACGATGCAGCATTATTTCACTTACCAAACATATGGCTCGCGCCAAGAGTATGAAAATAAAATAAAATAAACATCCTTATAAAATAAAAATGTAACGTGCATAACATGAAAGAATTCGTGGAAATTGAATGATGTCGTGTCATAAACCGTGCAAATTTAGAGTAACTTTATTTACTTGTTTTTGAAAATGACTCGAATATGTCAACAGTCGAAATAACGTATTTTTACTGGTTTTGAAGTTTTAATTTACACCTTTTAGCATTTGAAATTAATATAATTTTATGTCATTGAATCCTGTTCCTAAGAAATATAGAAGTATGAAAAGGAAACATTGTTCTGAAATATCATATTGTAAACAGCATAAAATATTAGGGTCATTTTCAATAAATGCATACAATTCAGAAAAACATTAAAAAAAAAATTACTTTTAAATTTCACATTAAAAATGAAATAAGTGATAATGTATAAGTTAGATGTGTCTGTAAATATAATTAATTAAGCACTTTAGCTTTTGGTATAAGTTTTATACACTATTTTACTATATTTTATACACTATTTGCCAGTAACATGGTAACAGACTTGACATTAACAGCAAAATATCTTCCAAAACCTACATGCTAATTATTAACACTAAGAAACAAAATAAAATCTTTTATATATTAACTAGATAATAATATTCAAGCAAAAGAAAGTACTAAACTTATATTTTTAACATAAAAAATTAGGTAACAGACTTGACATTGAATACTCACCTTTATAAAAATTTCTTTACTCCACTACACTGTTGTTTTTCAACTGCAAAAGAAAATGGCTACAAGTAAATATTTAACTAGTATAAGTGTTTTTATTGCAAATGTGCTGCTATCTCTTGGTGAAATTGTCAACCTTTATTTCATGAAATTGTAGCTTGGTAACAGACTTGACAAAATATGAGGGACAAAATGTTTTGTAGATTTTCTTAAAATTTTTTTTTTTTTTTTTTTTTTTTTGCTGGAATAATGTCAGAAATTTAAAATAATGATGATTTATCTCATTAAATGTCTCAATTACTTTCCTTTTAAAGTGAAAAATGAAGTGAAAAAGTATTACAGAATTATAAAATACAGAAGAGGGACAGCTATTTTTTTCTTCTACTAGATGCAAAAATCTGCATCTTTAGGGAAAAAAAATATGAAAGTGATTATTTTTATGTTTTAGAAATATGTTGTGTAGTGTAATTAAATAAATATAATATTTATAGTCAGTTTTAAATAATATATTACGAGTACATTTTTTTTTCTACTGTGGGACAGCATATGTATGCATATTTTGAAAATGACTCATTAAAATGTTAATTTTGGCTATTTTCATGTATCATATTCACAAAATAATTGATATTTAAAATCCATTTAACACCGGATGTTTTATTATTATTATTAATGTTATTATTTTGTTACTAGTATATCACACCCGTCAAAAAGGACGGAATTTAGGTCTGCGTTTTATTTTCATAAGATTTCATACAAACAAACAGCATGAAGATATTATTATTGAAAGGTTTGTATTGTAGAAAGGTACGTTTTAAAAATGACAAATACAAATGATGAGGATATTTTTTTAAATCGATATTCAATTTCTAAAAAATAGTTCATCAAATAAAATAGTTCATTGATCAATAATGGCTTCGATTCTAATCTTTAGAATTTTTAGTATTAAGAAATGAAAAATCAGTGAAAACTACGTCATGTTGACACAATCATATAAATTCTTCTCCTAAGTTTTATTAACGCAAAATTGTAATGAAAAAAAAAAAAAAAATACGAATAAAGTCATACTCATAATGCATATATAGATAAAATAAACCCAATACACAAAATTATCGTGATGTTGCAATAAATATGAATTTTATTCCGTTATAAAAAAAAAATAAAAATAAAAATAAAGTACATAAAGTGCATAATTTTTTTACAAAAATAATTTACAAATGAAAAAAAAAAAAAAAAAATCTTCAAAAAGCCACGTGCCTGAATATTTTTCGTTATTTCTCTTTTATCTGAAACAATGGAAGTTATCCGATTGCCACCATTTTGAAGAAATTTCACAAAATACTTTTAAAATTTAAATTAAAATCTAAAAATGAGATCTTAAAGATAGTGCGGTCAAATCTACAAATTAATAGCTTTCATTTAAAAAAAATATTTAGTAAAATTGGTTCAGTAGAAAGCTAAAAAGACAGCCTTGTGTTTTAAATATATAGATGACATGGTTCGCACCTACACTTTCCGGCACTTGGATTTTATATAAGTAGTAGATGGATTATTAATATTTTCGGCATAAAACACTGCTTAAGTATAATTTAGCATGAATACTTAAATTACTTCATACAATATTGCTTAAAAGTGAACTTTGATTTTGTTTTGCGCTGTTATTCTAACTTATTTCAACAAAATATTGAAAATAAATAATTTACATAAATTTTTATTTCATTTATCTAGTTTTCAATAAAAGAGAAAATGAAGAACTTTATACAATATAAAAGTTTATCAAAATTATAAAATAAATTTATGGATTTTATTAATAATTATAATTTGGATATTTTACCAAAATATAAAAATGATAATAATAATTTGCAGCAATTTTATATCATTAGATCTGGTTTTGTATAAAATAGAAAATAAAGAAGGACATTTTCTTATAAATTATATTAAAAGTTTAAAACTAAATTCTACATTCGTATTTTATCACATTAAAATAATAATGATAATGATAATAACAAGTTTGTTTTCATTTATTATTTTAAAAATATATAATATTTTGGTTATTATCATTATTATTTGTAAATTAATTTCACCTTTATAATTATGTAAAAAAATATATATAAATTATACAAATTTTTCGTATATTAAATGTTATTTAAAAT
Organism: Maratus speciosus; assembly: GCA_963932465.1. Lineage (NCBI taxonomy): Eukaryota > Metazoa > Arthropoda > Arachnida > Araneae > Salticidae > Maratus > Maratus speciosus. The sequence goes on along the minus strand of OZ010794.1, from coordinate 206,470,758 downwards.
TATTCAGGAATTCAGATGAATCAAAAATTATTTTTAAAAATCACATCTATGTAAGGAAATTTCATATTTTAATTTTGCCGTTCTTAAAAAATTGACGCTGATGTGCTGTCTAGAAATTTTTTAAATTAACTTTTAAGTTAATAAACAATTTCTCTAAAATAGAATTTAAACTTGGGCATTTCCACGAGCACATGTCGTGTAAGTCACATACTATGATTTTTGACTACCAGTATTTTACACAGGAAAAATGTGACTTATTTTATGGGAGTTATCTCATTAATTGAAAAAGGCTAAGCAAACTTTTATAAAGTAACGGTGGCAAACAAGCATAGTATGTGACTTACATGACAAGTGCTCGTGGAAATACCCACTTATAAATAATCAACGCTAAAGAAAAGAAAAAGAAAAATTGTAAAAAAGTTGAAAAACGATCATAAGAGTTATTTTCAATCACTTGGAAACAGCCATTCACTAATGTTAATCCTATGGAAGCAATTTCTTAACCCTTAAATGCGCGATTTTTTATTTTGTTTCGAAAAAAATATATATGATTCTCTGAAAGGTTTATTACACAGGAAAAATAATGAAAAAAATCAAAAATACATTTTTCATATAATACGTCAAACTTTTCTTCTGTTGCACATCTGCAATACAAGTAAAAAATGCTGTCGTGTGGCTGTTTTACGCTAAAATAATGCAAATTAGTAAATATTTTAATAAGTATGTCTCCAAATACCTTATTTTATATTATTATTTATTTTATAAAACTTAACCTTTAACACTCATATTCCCATAATAGAATAAATATGTTGCAGAAATTACGTGGTTCAGAGAATCTGACTTTACACCAGAAAGTTTCAGTGGTTAATTTCGCTTTACTTAAATACGGAATGTCTGTTATTAATTAGCAAATATTGATATTTTAATTTTCTAGCTTGAATTAGGTATATACGAGTAAAAAATTCTATTAAATTCAAAACACTGTTGTTTGCATTTATCCAAAGCTGCGCACTAAAGGGTTAAGATATCTCGTTTGCCTTTCAATATTTTTAAGCGATTTTTTTTCTCTTTTGCATTAGATAGCTGATATCGATCTGCACGAAGGCCATTTTTTACTTTTTCGATTTTGTATACAGATTTTTTTTTATTGTGTGCTTTCACTTTTAAATATTGAAATGGAAACGAGATATCTTAAAAAATTCCTTCCATTGGGTTAACATTAGCGAGCGGGTGTTTTCCCATGAGTGAAGTAAATGGTTAAATGGTTGCCCACAAAATTATATAAATCTAAATGAGGATGTGAGTTTCAAAATTCGCCTTATCCAAAAAATCAAATTTTGGGAAATTCCAAATAACCTCTGACTCCGGCCATTGATTTTCATTGTAAACTAACATTTTAGTATGCCAGAAATACACGATAAAACTAGTTTTTTGCAGATTGTAGTGTTTTTCGACGCAGTTTCACCAATAGAATGCTAGATTCAGAGCCATCGCTAAGACTTTTTCTTTGGAGGAGGGGGGAGGGGGACCTCGAATTGCCGAGTCAAATTTCAGTATTTGCCAACTAGTTTTATAATTTTGCCAAGTTACCACAATTACAAAATGTAGTATAGTTTTCGTTTGTAAAAAATGTAATAATATTCCCCATTAGATTTGTAACTTTTGCCAAGTCTATCATCTATCAGAAATAGTAAGTGCTCTATAATTTTTATTAAAGATTTAAACGAATTTACCAACTAAGTTTGTAAATTTGCCAAGTGTAACAGCATTCGCGAACTTTTTTTTTTTGGGGGGGGGGGAGTCTCCTACCGTCCCATTCCCCCCCCCCCCCCTTAACAAGGCCCCTGACTAGATTTATACAGAAAACTCGATTTTTAAAATTTTGGATAAGGCGAGTTTTTAAACCGAAGTCCTCAAATAAATTTACACTTTTTCCCTATTTTTTGCTAAAGATAACATGAGTTTAAATAGCAGATGATGAATAAGACTCTAATTAGAAATAATAAATAAGTAAATAAAATTTCTTGACGCTAATCCTTTAAAATGAGACATAAAACATATTTTCTATTATGTAAGCGGATTTCATACCCAGATAACTCAGCACTTATCTAGTTAGGGGTTATCTATGCTACAGTTGAAGCCTACAGTTTGCTTTTTGACGTTCACATGTTCTGTAGGAGGGGAGTTTGAAGATATTTCCTTGTATCCTTGAAACCCCTTTATGGACTGGCAGATTAGTCTCGCATAAATCATATTCTGCAGTGTTTGAATAGAGTGTGGTTAGTTTATTGGTTCATTTCATTCACACAATTTCTATGTACAGCATATGCGCAGTACACAAAAATAAAGAAATAAATATCAACAACTTCCAGCTCTGCAGTACCAGATTGTTACTCATAGCCACAGTGAGTTCGATTCATTCAGTTGATTAGAAGGTCAAGCTATTTAGGAACTCTGGTTTGTATTCCGTATAAAACCTACGTGAAAGCTATACGTAACTTGATAGTTTCACTTTTTAAAGGATTATAAGATCATTGACGATGCTTCCATTTGGGGTAAGATATTTTATTTTTCATCATCTTTTTACACCACACTTTACATCTCTGATGGAGGCCATAAATGTGTTTCTGCATGTTTACAAATGCGTGCGTAGTATAAAAATCTGATAATGATATAATATGTTTCTAGTGTATTTTATACAATATTAGTTTTGAAGGTTAGTGATTGTGATATGCAATCATAACAGATAGTGAATAAGTTGTGTTCTCTAACTTTAGGAGTAATCATAAGTTAATGTTTTGATTGCAGGAAAGATATTACTTACCAAGCGACGCAACTTCTGCTATAGTCTTAACAAATTAATTGTATTAAGTATGTTGGGAATATATACGAAAAAACTAAAGTGGTACACTAAACGTAAGGAAGTGGTTATTAAAAAGATAAAGAAATGCGTGTTGAAAATGATTTGCACTTGCCATCTGGCTATTAAGAGGCTAACTTCAGTCCCGTGAAAAGCCCAGTTGGCTAATGTTAATCCCACGGAAGAAATATTTAAAACATCTCGTTTGCATTTCAGCATTTTTAAACGACTTTTTTTGCATTGGCTAGTTAGGATCGATCTGTACAAAGGCCGTTTTTTACTTTTTTGATTTTGTTTACAGGTTTTTATTTTATTATTATGATGCTTTTACTTTCGGAACAGGTTCGAAAAAGAAAGTATTCTCATTAAAAATACCTTCAAAGAAAATCGAAAAAGTGAAATTCGGCCTTTTTACAGATCGACCTCAGTTATTTAATGCAAAATAAATAAATAAATAAAAAATCGTTTAAATATATTGAAATTCAAGCGAGCTATTAAAAAAAAAAAAAAAAAGCCTCCCATAGGATTAACATTAGAGAACGGACTTTGTTCGCATGAGCGGTGTAGCCCTTTAAATGTCGAAATGTAGCTGAAGGCTCGAAAAAAGTTTTAAAAAGTCTACTCATAGATTTCGTTTAAAAGAAAGGTATTGCACTCAAAATCTAGAAACCTGCCCCTCTCCGAAATAAATATTTTGACTACGGCCTTCATGTAGTTAATAAAAAATTTCCATAGGTCAGCGCTTTCGTAATTATTTTTCCTTCACCCAATCATTACTGTGATTTGAAGTTTATAGTGTCCTGTCCTGGCCTGAAAATATACAGTTAAGCTGTCAGAGGTTTCACGCCTAAACTTGTAAACATCATAGATTCAATATGTTAGGGAAATTTTCGAGAGCATGTGTAATTGAAAGAATTATACAAAAAGATAATAATTACTATAACAGACCTGCCAAACTTTGACAATAAGAAATCGTAGCACTCAAAATTAAAATTAATCTCGAGGTTGGTTGGTTGATTGGTTTCTGTTTTTTACACCACCAATCCGGATAACTCTGATTTCTTTCGGTTCGGACCGAACTTAGATTCATGCAGGGTTGGGTTAATCCGATTTTTCAAAAGTTAGTTCTTTTTATTCTTTCAGATTAAAAATTATATGTATCATAACAATAAACATAAAGAATAAAGATTTTTGTCTGTCTGTGATGTTTCCTGAAGAGAGCTGTGATTCTGAGCAAAAAAAAAAAAAAAAAAAAAAAAAAAAATCAGAAATTGACAGAAAATTTCCGAAAGGTTACAGTAGTGTGTGTGGTGGTGGTGGGGGGAAGTATTACGGGCTAATTATGCATTATTTCCGCCGTCTTTCCGCGTTTTTTAAAGCGATGCTTTGGCAAAATTCGCTTTTTCTCGCGCTTCTTTGACGAAATTTACGCGCTTTTTAGCGATTCTTTGATGAGATTCGCGCGGTTTTTTTTCGCGATTCTTTGAAGAAATTTGTGTTTTTGCGCGATCCTTTGACCAAATTCACGTTTTTTCCGCGATCTTTTGAGGAAACTTTGATTTTTTCCGCTATCCTTTGACGAAATTTGCTTTTTTTCCACAACTCTTTGACGAAATTTGCTTTTTTTCCACAACCCTTTGACGAAATTAGCATTTTTTCGCGATCCTTTGGCGAAATTCGAATTTTATCCGCGATCCTTTGACGAAATTTGGATTTTTATCCGCAATCCTTTGGCGAAAGTTACGCTTTCCCCGTAATTATTTAACGAAATTTGCGTTTTGTTCACGATCAATTGACGAAATTTGCCTTTTTTTTTTGCTATCCTTTAGAACAATGTGGTTTATTTCGCCATCCTTTGACGAAATTCGCTTTTTTAGCGATTCTTTGATGAGATTTGCGTATTTTCTTGCGATCCTTTGACAAAATTTGCTTTTTTTTGCGAGATTCCTCACGAAATTTTTACTTTTCGCGATCCTCTGACGAAATTTCCGTTTTTCTGCGATCCTTTGACGAAATTGGCATTTTTTTTCTGCGAGCAATTAACGAAATTGATTTTTTTCGGCGCGTGTGTTTTTTGAAGAAAATCGTAGTTTTAGACCGATTTTCGTAGCATCGTAGTTTTTAGCTTCAAATCGTAGAAACTACGAATTTTTCGTAGCAGTTGGCAGGTCTGCTATAATAACAAGTTTAATTTTATTTAAATTTTATATCTGGCTCCTTGTGTTTCAATCTGAATAACCGAATTTCATGTGATATGTTGTATTTAAAAAAAATTACACTGCTTGGCAAAAAAAAAAAAAAAAAAAAAAAAAAAAATCCTCCCTGCAAATCAAATATGTGAAGTTGCCTCCTTAAGTTTCAATTTGAATAACGCAATTTCATGTCAAGATATGTTGCATTTAAAAGAATTACACTGCTTGGTGAAAAATAAATAAATAAAAAAATCCTCCCTGCAAACCAAATATGTGAGGTGTACAGATCTAATATTCCTAAATCTAAATATGGCACCCAAATTGCCCCAGCACATTGTACCATTTTACCGAGAAACAGTTAGTATTAGAATAATAACAAATAGTGAAGGATTTTTACAGATAAAATTGAAATCATGAAAAAAGTATTTTCACTATTTTAGATAACAAATCGATGAAATATATCATGAAAATCTAGTTTGTTGACATTTGTATCGTGCATTTTTATTTTGGAGCCCTTCGACTTTCTCCTTTGGTGTCCGGCAATATCCACTAACATATTTCAGCGTTTGCCCAAGTTAAAAAAAAAAAAAAGGGGGGGGGGGGGCATTGTGCTACTGTTGGGGAAAGAAAACATTTTTTATTCTTAAGGCTGTTCTCAACTGCTCTGCTCAACAAGCGCAAAACGTTTTGACACATTTACAAATTCATTTTTTAACGGAAAAATATAAAATGTGAAAACCTGATCATGGAAGCGATTTGGAATCGAACTGTGTTCTCCATTTTTTGATCAATCAATTACCTATTGAGTTATAATCGATTTCGATCACTTGACAAGATTTTTTTCTCCCTTTACTGACTGGATTTTCTTCTTTCGTTCGGAAGTTCGGTTCAAAATGCCAACTTTGAAGGTATTTTCTGAAAGATCTATTGCGCGTACAAGAAAACAGAAAAAACAGTTCGATAACATAGTTTCTGAATAACAAGGCCTTCTGGTTTCATGCGTTTCCGAAAAAAAAAAAAAAAAAAAAAAAAAAAAATGAATTAAAACTTATGTCAGAAAGTTGACCCTTTGGATTTGAAAACAGCCTTAAGGCATTTTTTAGATTCTTAAGGATAATTTTTGATTTTTAAAGTTACTTTTAATATTTAAATACCAGGACCTCTTTTCTAGACAAAGCACATTTTTTAATACAAAAAGGAATAAGGCCAGTTTTTTGACTGAGGGGAAAGCTGGGTGCTATTTTGCAAATAAAAGTTCAGGCAGGATGCAGGATTCTGCAGAAATTGACTGGGGAGGGGGGGGGGGTGACTCTGATATTTCCATTCCTTTTGTATCTGTAACTCGACTAATTTTTTATATACAATTATTTATAGATAATTTACAGATAATTATATACATTTTATTATTTCCAAAATTTCCCCTTATATTTTAGCAACACCTAAAAAACCTTAATTTTAAAAGCAGGCCTTCTTCTCCCATCTAAAAAAAGTATTTACACTTCACTTTATTTAAAATATTTCGATGAAAATAATAAAATTGTAAGCAAATACTACAGTCGAACTCGCTTATAGCGAGCGCGAAGGGACCGTGATATTTGCTCGTTATAGCCGGGTGCTCGTAAAAAATGGGTCCGTAAAAAAATACACAAATTCATGCATACTTACTTTATTATACATTCTTTATTTATTTTTTATTTCTGTACAGTACAAAAGAAGTTGGTTAATTTGCTTTGAACTGTCTTATTGTCTCTTGTGTTATTGTTCTTCTCTTGGCCCAAAAAAACTTCGTCGTTTGAACCCCTGGCTTCGCTTCGGTTTAAAGTTTTTCTGCACACTCAATTTCTGTTAATTTCGGAATGTTAAAGGAATTTTTCCCAGAAACGTTATCTGAGCTGGAGAGGCGGAAGTCAATAGAAATTTTATGAATCACAAAAATATTGCTCGCTATAACCGCGGTTTGCTCGTTAAAGGCGAGTTATGCTACCATAGACTTAACATTCTACCAACCAAGTATTTATGATTTCCTCGTTAAATCAGGGCTCGTTATAAGCGAGTTCGACTGTATATTATATTTTTTATAAAAGGCATTATCTAGCAAATTTATTTTCTAATAGAGTAAAGCTTGTCTATAACGGAATCCTGCTATAAACGGAAAAATATCATGTTCCAGCTCCCTCAAAAAATGTTAAGCAATCATGCCTTCTAAAATGAAAACAACTTATATAAAACAGATTTTTTTCGTTCGAGTTTCCGTCTAAGCAGGTTTTATTTATTGTATCGTGCATATGGTGGGGGAAAGGGGAGAGGGCGTATTGGAATTATCACAGGGGCCCGTGGTCTCTTTGTGCAGCCCTGATTATAACTCCTGATAGTTTTTTCTTTTCTGTAGCTTCCAAATTATCTTTTGATTTGAAAATCATTTTGAGCCTTTATTGAATGAGTATGTGTTGTATTTAAATTAAAAAAATTTCAATCAATCAAATTTAGACATGTATTTTGTGCAGTTTTACTAGTTTAAGATAAGTTCTACTAGGCCATTATATAATACTTTAGAGATTAAAATGTAAACATAAACAAGTTGGAAATTGCACGCCAAACGTGGCGAATGAGGTGCGTTCGTACTATAACTAGTTTTATGAATATTTTTTGCACCGCATATTGTACTGAATGTATATTTTAGTGCACTTCATAAGTGCATATCAATTTCCTTCTGTTCGAAAGGCTGTAACGTCATTAAAATGCATTTGAAGTAATTTTTTCCCATTGGCCATCATGTAAGAGAAAACTTTTGACTATCCCTGTAATTAAACTATACATCCGATCTTCATAAAATTTGAAATGACGCGACAAAATTATGCAACCAGGGTTCTCGCTGCCGCTCGCCATTGCACCAAATCGCGACAAAATGCTTCATTTGGCGAGTAAACGGAAGATTCGTCTCGCCAAAATTCGAGTGCTCAATTTTTGCTCATCTTTTTTTGTGTGTCAGTTCAGGCGACACGTTCATAAATTATCTCCTACAAAATTTAAATCAACGCTTTGTTGATTCGGACAAACTAGAGATGTTCAAGTGTGTTTTAATAACGGATAAAAGCAATTTTCAAAACCATGGTATTAAAAAAAAAATGAATCGGTTTTTAACATCTATACATTTGGATGATAGAGACATTTCCTTATATGAGGTATTGTCCGAATGAAAGTAGTTATTTAAACGTTTCTTGAGTTCTTGCTGCAGAACCATGCATTTAGGAGATACCATAGATTTCATTTGAAAAAACGATTTTCAGAAATTTTAACCTGTAACAAGGAACATGCTACAATTTTCTAAAATAGTGCTGCTACATTCAGTAAAATATGAGAGAAGCTTCAGTGTGATGAACACGTGAAATCGGATGTATATAAGAAATTTCAGAAATGTCCTTTTAGTATGTGTTAACAGGTCTAATAGGTAACAGTTACAACTAGGAAACTGGCTTTAAAGCGTAGGCTTCAATGAAAAGCCAAAGAATTCAAGTTTTTGACACATACTTTGTTGTCTATATTTTGAATTTTTCAGAAACCATTGAATATAATATCTTAAATGTTGAGTTAACAGGGATTGGAAGTTTTATTTCACAACATTTTTATGAATTAAATCGGATTTTATTTTTTTTTTTTCTTGATTGCGCAAACATCTTAGAATACAGCTTATTCAGAACATATTTGGAAAAGTTTTAGAATAAAATAAATTTAAAATATAGTTTATTTTTCTTCCGTAGTAGATAATTAAATTTAGATGAATAACTAATCTATAAGCAGTCACAAAAACTTAGGTTATTTTAGAACATATTGAAAAAAAGGGGGTCGGTGCATTAAGGAGTTAACTATCGAATTTTCAATGTTTCAAGTTATTTTGCTAATTTTTTTTTTCCATTTGGCGAATGTTTTTTTTATTTCAGATTAGCCAAATTGCTAACGTTTGTAAAAAGTCAGCGAGAACGCTGTGTGCAACTATTATATATTTTAAGTTTCAAACGATTCGGTTGAATCGTTTTTGCGCTGTTATATGCGGACAGACGGACTGAACGAGGACTATAGGTGCTACGTATTTATATAATTACGAACGCACCTAAAAACGAACAAAATTGCGCAAAATATTTTTAACGCACAAATATTTCTGTACATGAAGATTTTAAACATTTATTTTGATAAAAAAAACACGAAATTTTATTGAGAAAAATAATCCTCGAACAGCCGTTTCTGCAAATAATCCTCGAACAGCCGTTTCTGCAATAGTTTTCCCATGGCCCCTTAAATACGCGTCAGATACTAACTTAAAGATTCAAAAGTTTGAGATAAGCATAAGCATTGCCGTCTCAGAGTTCCCATTAAATAACATATCCCATTCCTCAGTTTAAAATTAAAAAAATTAAACATCCCAAATCTCACAAGATAGTTTTAGTCCATAAATATTTCTGGAAGCGTTGAAATATTCTAGAAAGCACGAAAATTCTCCATCAATGGATTTTCCCGCGGTTTCTTAAATATATGTCACATCAATCCTCGATGGGCCAGTTAGAAACTATTCAATCTTCTTTGAAGTTTCAGTTTTAAATTTAGCTGTCTGCCCCCAATCACCGCCACACCTGAGATAAAGTAACTGAACGGCAAATCATGTGACGAAAGCGCAGCAGATGACCTAGAAAAAAAGCCGCGAAGAAAGAAACACATCCAAATCGATCTTTGGGCGAACGAGCGCCATCTGATGGCAATTATTGATATTAAATGTTTCCAAGTATGGCTTTTATTGAATTTGGCAGTTTATCGCCATTTATGGCGACTATTTCAAAATAATTAAAAGACTATTTCTAAATTACTTTAACAGCGGTTCCCGAACTTTATTGTTTTGCAATCCATTTTAAAATATGGTTTTTTTTTCACTATCCCCTTTAAAATGGGATTTTTTTTTTTTTTTTTTTTTTTTTTTCGCGTCTCATCTAATACTAGAGTTAGGTACATAGCGACTTTTGTTCAACTATCCTACGAAAGAAAGAAAAAAAAAATGAAAGGTTTTTTTTTCAAATCCAAAAGATCTGCTTTCTGACACATTCTTTAATTCATTTTTGTTTGGAAACGCATGAAATTGGTATGAATTTTTTATTCCGAAACTATGTAATTGAAAGACGTTTTCCATATTTTGATAAACGTAAAAGATCTTTCAGAAAATATTGTCGAAGTTGGCGTTTTGAACCAAATTTGACAGCGAGAGGAAGGAGAGAAACATTTACGTGACAAAGAATAGCTTATTTATGTATTTAAAAAAAAATTAAAAACGGAATTCGATTTCAAATCGTTTCAATAGTCAGGCCGCCAATTTTGTGCCTTTACGTTTAAAAATGAGTCAGCAAATGTGTCAGAAAGTTTCGCGTTCGTTGAGCAGGGAATTTGAGAACCGCCTTAAGGCTGTTCTTAACTGCTATGTTCAACAAGCGCAAAACTTTTTGACACATTTACAAATTCATTTTTTAACGGAAATTGGAAAGCCTGCCCATGGAAGCGATTTGGAATTGAACTGTTTTTTTCATATTTTGATCAACAAATTACCTATTGAGTTATAAGTCATTTTGATCACATGACAAACACGTTTTCCGTCCGCTCTTGAGTGCTCTTTCTTCCTTCGCGCGGAAATTCCGTTCAAAACGCCCACTTTGACACTATTTTCTGAAAGATCTATTGCGTTTTTCTCAAATCGAAAAGGGCAACTTTCTGACGTAAGTTTTAGTTTATTTTTGTTCGAAAATGCAGGAAACTAGCTGGTGTTGTTGTTCAGAAACTGTGTCATCGAGCTGTTTTTTCCATTTTTTTGCAAACTCAATAGATCTTTCAGAAAATAGTGTCAAAGTGGACGTTTTGAACCGAATTTCCGCGCGAAAGTAGAAAAATCACTCAAGAGCGGGCGGAAAACGTGTTTGTCACGTGATCGAAATCGCTTATAACTCAATGGGTAATTTATGGGTCAAAAAATGGAAAAACAGTTCAATTCCAAATCGATTCCATGGCCATGTTTTCAAATTTTATATCTTTCCTTTAAAAAATGAATTTGTAAATGTGTCAAAACGTTTAGATGTGTTTAGATGCTGGTTGGCACACAAATAAAAAGTTTACGAGTAAGTAAAAAAAAAGAAACAACATAAGTTATGTTAGTTTAACAATATAAGTTAATAATTAAAAAAGAGAGAAAATGTCCATTAGAACCTATCAAATCTGAATCAGTCCATAAACAGACGAAAAAGCTACAGAAGGGATGTATCAGCATAAAAAAAGACTTTTTACAGAGACCATAAATTATAGTTTAAGGCTGTTCTTAACTGATCTCCTCAACAAGCGCAAAACGTTTTTACACATTTACAAATTCATTTTTTAACGGAAAGATATAAAATTGGAAAGCCTGGCAATGGAAGCGATTTGGAATTGAACTGTTTTTCCCATTTTTTGATCAATCCATTATCTATTGAGTTATAAGCCATTTCGATCACGTGACAAACCTGTTTTTCGCCCGCTCTTGAGTGCCTTTTCTTCCTTCGCGCGGAAATTCGGTTCAAAACGCCTACTTTGACGCTCTTTTCTGAAAGATCTATTGCGTTTGCAAAAATATGGAAAAAACAGCTCAATTACATAGTTTCTGAATAACAACACCAGCTAGTTTCATGCATTTTCGAATAAAAATAAATTAAAACTTATGTCAGAAAGTTGCCCTGTTGGACTTGAGAAACACCCTTAAGCACTTACTTTTACTTTATGAATCACTGAAATGTGTTAAATAAATAAGGCAAATTTTACTTTTCTCTTTTACTAGAATCAAAAATAGAGTAAAAATCCCAAATATAATATTGCCCTTAATCATTAAATGCATGATTTTTACTTTCTTCTATCTTTACAAGAAGAAAGCATTGGATTCGTGAAAATTTTCGACTTCCGGTTTTCGACGGATTTATACGTTTTAGAATGCCCAGAACACGATTTGATGGCTTTTAGAAAATGTCTGTCTGTGAGTCTGTCTGTCACTCTGTGAGTCTGTATGTGACAAAAATTTTGTGGGCGCTCTATCTCAAGAACTAATGCACGGAATTTCACAAAATTTCATATTTAGTTAGAGCTTGATATAAACTGGACCTGATTAGTTTTTGGTGAAAATCGCCCAATAGGTGGCGCTGCTATGCGGCAGTTTTCACGATTTCTGCAATAGCTACATCTCAAGAACTACTGCACGGATTTTCATAAAACTTCAGATTCAGTTAGTGCAGGATATAGTTTGGTGCTGATTACTTTTTTGTGAAAATCTCCCAACAGCTGGCGCTGCTATGCTGCATTATTCATGATTATCGCAATATATCTAGCTCAAGAAAAAATGCACGAATTTTCATCAAACTTCAGATTTAGTTAGTCCCTGATATAAATTAGTGCTGTTTAATTTTTGGTGTAAATCGCCCAACAGGTGGCGCTGCTGTGCTGCATTTTCACGATTTCCGCAAGAGCTGTATCTCAAGAACTATTGCATGGATTTTCATAAAACTTCAGATTTAGTTAGTTCTTGACATGAATTGACGTATGATTTAGTGCCGTTTAATTTTTGGTGTAAATCGCTCAACAGGTGGCGCTGCTATGATGTATTTTTTGCGATTTCCGCAATAGCTTTATCTCAAGAACTAACGCCTAGATTTTCAATAAACTTCAGATTCAGGTATACCTTGATATCATTTAGTGCTGTTTATTTTTGGTGTAAATCGCTCAACAGGTGGCGCTGCTATGATACATTTTTCAGAATTTCTGCTATAGCTCTATCTCAAGAACTAATGCACGAATTTTCATCCAACTTCAAATTCAGATATACTTTGATATAAATTGGTGCTAATTTCTTGTACTACAGTCAAACCTCGTTAACATGAACACGCTTAACGTGAATTACTTTTAACATGAATTGTTTTCACAGTCCCCTATAAAAACGAATACAAAGATTTGATACTGATAACATGAATTACTGTTAACATGAACAAAATTTTGATTCCCCTTGAGGTTCATGTTAACGAGGTTCGACTGTATTTAAATGATTTAATAGACGTGATTTATATAGAAGAAAGTTTTGTGATGGCCACAACATACTAGTTTATTTTGTATCGAAAAACTTCTATATGATTCCCTGAAAGGTTTATAACACAGGAAAAATAATGAAAAAAAAAAAAAAAATCAGATATATACATTTTTCGTATAATACGTCAATCTTTCCTTATGTTGCATATCTGCAATACAAGTAAAAACTAAAATATTGCAAATTAGTAAATATTTTTAAGTATGAATACCTTATTTTATTTAATTTTTTATTTTGTAAAACTTAACCCTTAAATGCATAGATTATTTCTTTAGAATTATGTTTTTTACTCTTATATTAAAGGTTAGACAACAGAAATTTTAAGATAGATTTAAGTTTATAGTTTTATAATTTTTGCTGGATTAATATTTCTATGTAAATATACTGGTTGCTAAGAATTAAGAGTGATGTAGATATGGATTAATATGCATTTAAGGGTTAATGGGTTAGCGTTATACAAGCCGCTGATGCATTTATGCGTCTTTTATAAAACTATAGTGAAGAAATTCTGAATTCTCCCCAGAAAGTTTAAACAGTTATTTTTGGTTATTTTAATGACAAATATTTCGTGAATAAAATCAAGAGAAATAGTATTAAAATTTTTTTGGTGTGAACTCGAAATTTCTGAATAAAAAAACCTGCCAGATTTGCAACACCTTTTGCGGCCCGAAATGGCTTTTTCATTTTGGCAAGACACTACTGATAAAGCGGTTTTCGATGTTTATCGAGTCAGTTTACAATAATCAATCGCGGCAATATTTATTAATTTTATATTTGAAAAAATGTTAATTTTATACATTTTAATTAAAAAATATCATATTTTAGTTATTATTTTTACACGTTGAACGCCAAACTGAAATCACTAAACATGCCAGGGGTGCCGAGGTGGTTGGAGGTGTTGCACATTTTTTTAATACATGGTAATTAATTATCAATAGACCCGTGTCATAGCAATAAATTATGTTCACTGAAAATATTGCTGGTATACGTATTCGAGTGGTATAACGCATCAGGAAATATTGCTGGCACACAGTACAGGTATGACAGTGTGTTAATAAGTATGAACAGTGTTGCCAGTGAACTACTTTTTTTAAATTCATATTTCTTGATTGGCACCACTTTTTTCAAAAAGTAAAATTCGCCTTATTTAATGACATATTAACTAAAGCGAAAACTAGGGGAATTTTACCATTTCAGAAAAGTGGTGCCAATCAAGAAACCTGAATTTTAAAAAAGTAGCCCACTGGCAACTGGCAACACTGAGCATGAACTTAAGTACTGCTGTTATAAACAAAGAATTCAAATATTTAAAATATAAAACAGTTCTGCTGTTAATTTTTGACAAAAGAAGAAAAAATAAGAGTTTCTATATTCTATATTGCTTACATGCCCAAAAACCGGTAAGTAGGTTTACTATAACAAAGACAGCTTTATGATAGGATTAATGAGGTTGTACTTCAAGAAGGGATCAACATCAGGTCCGATCTAGAACATTATTTAGAGGGAGTGAGGGGTTATATTCTTTCTAGACAGAGGTGTATCACAAAATTTTTGTTTATTTCCTTGCAGTAAATGTACTGCGTTGTAAAACTTTTATGAGGTCAGGAAGGAGTCATCACATGAGCCCTTTTTTTATTAGTTAGCATTATCTTTCTTTAAATACCTCTCTTTGTGTAGTAGAAATGGAACTGTGATTAGGATATCACACTAAGGTAAAGACATAAGGCTTGTTATCAGGCATGACGCATATCTATGGTCTTGGAATTAATCCACACTTTTAAAATTTCTCCTCGGAAAATTGAAATTTTTACCTTCTTTTTCCTGTATGCTCTTCTCGAAAGATGTTTCTTTCCTTTTTAATTGACAAAATATTTATAAAATGCACAGTTGATTTTATTTCAAGTGTTAAAATCTTATTAACAACTCGTCTGCTTTACTTAGATTTTGCTGGGTTCGTACGTGTACGGTTAATTTCAAGGTTAAAAATACTGATATTTATCAGTATTTTTTTTTTTATAGAAAAATAAATCCCAAAGTTAAAAATATAAAATTTTGTTAAAAGTTTCTGGTGCGAATCTTGTTTAAATTAGGTGATACGCGAAATTTCGCTTTATTTAAATAGCGATTTTCTATAAGAAGATACTGGTACCGAAGAATTTCTTAGTCTAGAAATTCAAGGACTCGTACAAACCCTGTTTTAACACTCAAATTATAAATGAAAGTGTGTATTTTAGAAGCATTTTGTCAAATAAAAATTAAAGAAAAATCCTTCAAAAAGAGCACACAGAAAAATAATTTTGTTTTTAGAGAATTTTAAAAGTACGGATGTATTCCAAGACCTAGGTTTAAGGCTGTTCTCAAATCCAAAAGGGTTGCTTTCTGATACATTTTTAAATCCCCCCCCCCTTTTTTTTTCAGAAACGCGTGAAAAAAGCAGGTGTTGTTATTCAGAAGCTATAGAATCAAAAGACGGACAAAGTTTTTTTTTTTTTTTTTTTTTTTTTTTTTTTTTTTTTTTCAAGGTCAAGAATTTCTTTTGATCTTGTTAAGCATGTATGAGAAGCTACTGACACAGCTTTATTCTCACACATATTTTTTTTAGACAAAGTTAGTGATAAATATGTCATTAATTTCTGTACTTGTAATATTTATTTAATGATAATGTTTCAATTTTAAAGTTATTTTAGCTTTTGCACAGTTTGTGCAAACAAACAAGCAAAAATTTCTTTTAATATCACGTTGATGTCTGATACATTTTGAAATACCTAATTCTTTGTTAGGCGCCATTGTCCCCTCTATCCTCTCCAAAATGGCGCCTTTGTTTTGGATTTGAGTGCCGCCTTAAAAAAATAATAAAGTAAAATAAACTTACAGTTTGGTATTAGTTTTTGACTACGCTTCCATATAAATTTAAGCTTCTAACTTAGAAAGATTAGGAACTGTTGAATTCGGATGCGTATTTACTTCAGGAATTTGGATATATTTTGCGTGTTCCAGTAAATGCAACGGATAAAGGAAGTTCTTTCTCTTTTTTGTGACCTTATTATTTTCTCATAGCTGTTCCTCTTTGGTCAGCAGTTATAGACGTTAATCTGTTGAACGGTCACTTGATGATCTTGCACAAAACGTTTTTATTCTATTTTCTTCGTTATCCCTGTTGGCTTCTTATCCGTTTCGTTAACGGCGACTTTAACTGTGTATCGCACTTGGTATTATTATAAAATTAATTTGTGTAAGTAATGCGTGTTGAAATCCATTTCATTTGTCTTTCATTTTTTTTTCTCAATTTTTATCAAAGTGACTGATATTATGATATCAAGTTTGAAAAGTAGAGTTTTTGCTAAGCATTTTTTTAGGTACGGTATGCTATTTCTTTCTCCCAGCTTATTTTGTGTCGGCTCCAAAAATTAACGTTACCTTACATAAGCCAGCCGTAAAACAAAGCAGTACGATTAAATACTCTATAGCAATTTTTTTAACTTCTAAGCGTCGCACATTTTCAATTTTTATACCGTCGTATTGAAAAAAAAGTGCTTTTAAATACAATTTGTTTGAAAACTGCATCTCCATTTATTTTTGTAATATTAATTTTTTTGGAGCCATTTGCTTAATATTGGCAACGACAGCACTTCATTTCTGTAGAAAGTAAAGCAAAAATAGTTGTAAAATATTTATATATTTTTGTTGCCATTTTTTTCATAACAACCGAAAGAAAATGTAATTAAAATCCGTGCTATTTTGAAAAAATATAAACGAAGGATCTCTGTTAAAACAGGGAGCTATTATAAACTATATTTAATTTTAAGTATCTATATTAATGTTACAAACAAAGGAAGGCTTGTGAATCATTAGACAACCGTTTTTTTTTTTTTTTTTTTTTTTTTTTTTTTTTTTTTTTTGTCGAGTTTCTTTAATGATGGCATCTTTTTGTTGCATTTGTGTATTATTTCGCGATAGTGACGTCCTATGCCTACTTTACTGTAGATGTTTAAGAGTGGATCGTAAATGTGGAATTCTTCAGAGGATACGAATGATGTCATTTTACACAAAATAAAAGCGTGTGCTGTAAGTCTTTAAATTGAAATATGTTTCGTACTATTTATATATACATATATATATATATTTTTCATCGGGGGCGACACTAAATTCTGAAAATGCAGAATTCCTGTTTTCTAGTTTTTTTTTTTTTTTCTTTCTTTATCGCATGTTGTTACTATAGTATTGTAAGGTATTAGTAAATATACTTCTGAAATAATCTTTATATTTACATTAATTTTCAATTTTCCTGTTGTTATCTAAACAGGGGTCAATACAGGGTTTTTTTTCTTGAGGCCCATTTTGTGAAAAGCAATTTTTTGAAAAGTAAAAGTTATTTTCGTGAAATTTATTATTTTTTTGTGAAAAATAACATTTTGTTAACGAAAAATGAAATACAGCTTCTCAAATTCAAACCAAATGTTTATTAACCATAACTTCTTCTAAAATCATAAGTCCTTCTGCTAAAGTTTTCCTTTATGGTGCGTTTATTTTGTTTAAATATTAAACAGTTTAATAGAAATAATGAATGAAAAGTTTGTTTTTATCGAATGGAACTTTTTGAAGGGGTCTGTTTTATTGAAAGGAATTTTGTGAAGGGGCCTGTTTTATTAAATGGATTTTTGTGAAGGAGGCCCTAAATAGCCCCCAAATTTTGCCTGTATAAATACCCCTGCTAAATATTATGCACTCTTGATATAGTTTCTTGCTTGTCCTTCATCTTTTCGATGAACTGATAAAATTAAAGTGATAACATATTTTACAGGAAACGAGATTTTTTGTTTAATGTCATTATTTTTTCCCCTAGGAAATCGTATTAAAATTATGGACCTTTAATAATATCTTTACACTTACTAGTAATATTTACTGAAGTTATGTATTAATGTATGAATGCATATTTTTAGCTCCCTATAATTTCTGTAGATATTGGTGAAAAATAAGAATTATTTCTATTCTATGTAAACAGGATAATGATGCTGATGAGTCTAATCTATGACTTATATATTATCAACTGTTACTAATTAATGAGGGAAATTCTAATGAAAATTCTTACTGCCATCATATAGTAATGAATCACTCAGTTTCAAGGTTTTTGATTTAAATAGTTTTTGAAGTGACAACAATGGCGTTATTATTAGGTGGCCGCAGGCAAATGCCACGGTCTCAAAGCTCAGAAGTGTTTTCGGACGTTACAGAAAAAAATGTGAAAGTAAAAGAATGAAATCTTATTCAGTAATAATAACACCAGTCTACATTTTAAAACTTTTTTCAGATGATTTCTTATGATCAAGTTTTCCTGAATTAATTTTTGATGCTGATTCTGAAAATGACTTCCATTTTTATCTACGTCCGGATTTTACAAAAAATAAGAAGTTGTGTTTTCAATATTTTAATTAATGCAATAAAAAATTATCACAATTTCATACAAAGTATTTCATTAAAAAAATTAAAAATACTGTAAAAATGCCCTTATAAGTTCATGATATTTCTTTAATAAAACGAAAAGCAAACAGTGTTTAATTAGACGAACTTTCTTCTTTTTGTCTTTCTTGCAGATCCTCCTTCATCATTTATGTCCAACAGTAGTCTTCCATGATATTTGCATTTCCATCTTCCCGGGTACCTATACTCCATCTCTTTCATATCCTGGTGAAAGTGCTCACCGTGCTCTTCACTGTAATGTGCCACATTTTGTGGATAGTAGTCGATATGGAAATGCAGAAAGTGCATTTTTACATTCTTATTACAGCCCAATTTCTTGAAAATTCCCAGCATTGTTTCAACAAAATTCCTGTAATTTGGATCTTTCTTTATCCCCTAGAAAGTTTTCGGTAACACATTTGAAGGTGGTCCATGCGTCTTTTTCTATCTCATTTATCGTTTTTTCAAAATCCTTGTCCTTTATCAGTTTTTTTATTTGAGGATCAACGATAATTCCAGTTGTTAATTTTTCGTGTGTGATGAAGGGAAATTTCATGGTAAGGTACTTTAAGGAATTACTCATGTTGTGGTTGAGACTTTACAAATTGCTTCATTAATCCTAATTTGATATGTAATGGTGGAACTTTTTTTTTGGGGGGGGGCGGTTACGAGTGGTTCATACCAATCAGACTGTATTCTAAATAGATAGATAAGTTGGCAAGTATCCAGAAGTACATTTACGTTATGTGTGACTACCATATGATGCTTGTTCTCAGCGATGAATCTTCGAAATCAACTCGGGTCGATTGCAAAAAAACTATACGTGATAGAAAAAACTAAGAACAGTTCTATAATCAGCATAAAAAATGCATGGAGAACAGTCATTGGTTTTTAATCATCTGATATCATGCAGACTAGTGTCATTAAGGGGTCTCAGGACTCTTAAAATTGGAAAAAATGAAAAAAAAAGAGACCATTTTCAACATTTAATATCTTAAAATGTATTTTATTTTAAGACACAATTTTAATTTGAATGAAATATATAAGTATGTTCTTTCATTTCATGTATTTAAAAAATATATAAGATGCAGAATTAGCATTTACAGGGGGCTCCAGACTGTTAGACATTTGACGAGCAAAAAATCGGCATAACAGCTTACGCGCACGATTACAAAATGAGTATTGCAACTGGAATGAAAATTTTGGTGCCTACTTATGCTTCATATTATAATAATTACCCTGAACCTAAATAAATTTGTATTTAAAGCCTTTTTATATTTTTAATGCAAAGTTGTATTTAGCTAATGCAAAATTAAGAAAATTTCAACACTATAATCACTTAAAAAAATATTGTTTTCAACAATAAAAAGGAAATTTTATGTTCAGTTTATACAGACTAACATGAAACATATGTTTTGAAAATTTCATGAAAAAATATTCATAAGGTTTTGAGATATCGTGCGCGTTATGCCCAAAAACGTCATTTGGAGAAAAATGGCTTCAAAGTTTCCGAAAAGACGCTTCAGCTATTGAACGTTTATAAATTTAAAAGCCATAACTTCAGTTCTAATTGGAATTTCAGTGAAACAATTATATTAAAATGTTCAGAAAAGATAGGAGTTTAACATATAAAAAAATTAAAATTTCGAAAATATTAATGCTTTAAGAGTCCTGAGACCCCTTAAGAATAGAAATACGATTAATAATAATAATAATAGAAATAAGATTATTATTAATAATAATAATTATAATAATAACACATTGTTAGAGATTATGTTAGAAAACTACAATAAATTTTATCAGAGAATGCAAGCAAAAATGTCACACTACCAGTCCTATTTGATAGATGAGTTAATCTTCGTTTTTAATAACTTGTCTTTAACGGTGAATATCACAAAATGAGAGATTTTGAAAACAAAAATTTCGAAAATTGAAACCATTTCAAAGCTTTTGATTTTTATTTTTAAATGTTGGTTGAACAGCTGAAAAAAGGAATTTATATGTAAAATTGTTAAAGTTTGAAGAGCTTAAGTTCATTTTTATGTAATTATAATTATATGTTATTTTCTTGGTATGTGTATGTATGCCAGGATAATGACAATTTCATTCTAAATCATTTTTCACATTCTTGTTTTTCTTATTTTTAGATATAACAATTTAATTTTGTTTAAAGGAACATATTTCCTCTATAGTACCTCAAATTCAGTCTAATGTTCAGTTTTATTTGTAATTTATAGAAGCCAGGAAAATGAGATAATAAAAGTGTACTCAATTTTTACAAAGCCATTAAACACATTATTTTCAAAGAAATATCTAAAAGATCTTGCTGGTAGCAATGATTTTATTACTTCTGACTTGAACTATGTTAAGATCAAGAAGAATTACTCTGCAGCAGCATCTTTATACCTCATAAAGAACTAAAATGAGCAGGTCAGGAAAAATGACATTCATTTTCACTTACAATCGTATCTTAATTTTGGAAAATTATTTGTAAAATACAGAACTTGTTTCCTTCTTCATATATGTGTTATATAAAGTATAATTATTAATTAGAAATTAAAAAAAAAACTAGAAAAAGATATTTGTACAGTATAGCAGAAAGCCTTTTATTTTGCATTCATCTCAGTGTGATATGCCAGGAAAATGACAATCTGAAATAAAGCGGTGGTACATTGAAAAATACCTATTTACTCTTTTTAAATTAAGATATTTAGTTAATTCTTTTTTAGAGACATATATTGAGATTATGGCAAATATTTTTTTATTTTAGTTTTAGAAACTGGCGATAAGTTTAATGTTTACAAATTACCTTGTTTATGCTTATTTCACGTCGTACATTAATTTAAGCTGTTGATGAACTTGTTTCTAAAAGGATTATTAACTGCCAAAATCTATTAATTTTAGTTCAGACATGTAGAGAAACATCTGAGGAAGAGATCTACATAGAAAGGAAAGAATATTTTTTATAATTCTGTTTATTATGAGTTGTTTTCTGAGGTGAGATAATTTGGTAGTAAGGTTAGGCTTAGCTAAGTGTTGTATGATAGGGATATTTTTTATCTCTGTGTTAACTTTAGTAAATGTCTAATGCTAAATATTTTATAATAAAATGACTAAAAAAATAATTTACTCATTTATTTATAACCCTAGTTAGTAATTTTTATACTGAGAAAAATTTCTTTTTAATTTTCTTTTCTAAATGCAATTTAGAAAGAGAAGAATGATAGAAAAAAAAAAAAAAAACAATGTTATAAGTAATGATAACAAGAGAAAAAAATGCAGAGAAAACTGATCATATGAAAAAAAAAAGTCTATCAAGAAAAGGAAAGGAAGAACATTAATTATGAATAGTAAAAAAAATGAAACAGATAATATAAAAATAGACTTTAAAAAAATAAAGCAAGGTTCATGGGTAGAAGTTAAGTACCAGACAAAATGTTAATCAGCTAAACTCATAGGCAATGTGATAGAAATTAATGAGTTGTATCGCATAAAGTATTTGATTAAGTCACCTTTTTTTTTTTGGGGGGGGGGGGGGTATTATACTTTTCCTGCTATTGAAGTTGAAGATTGTGTAGAGTTCAGCAATATATGTACAGCATACTAAGTGAACCTAATTTTGATAGCCGTGGACATAATTTCTTTAAATGTAAAACATATTTCTTTTTCAATTCAATCTTTAAATTTAATTAAGATGCATTTATTTCAGTTTATTCTTATTTCAAAAACAATATTTACATATTCTTATTTAAATGTACACTAATCTTAGAACTATCTCTACTTTCCCCCCACCATAGGGTAAAGTGGGGATATCAAAACATGCTTTTTTAAATGTATCACTGTGAGGAAACAATCTAACAAAATTGAGTGGTTATGCTTCATGTTTAATCTATATGAATCAAATAATATAAAATACACCGAAAGTTTCATTAAAATAAATTTATTGGTTTGGTTTTAGGGCCTTTTCTAAAATGAACTTGATTTCCCTCCCCACCACACTTTCCCATACCTGACCCTATATAAATATGTATTAATTACTTAACAAAAAAAATAGACGTTTTCGCTTAAGGCCGAAAATAGGAAGATTACCGAAATTCGGTTTCGGTCTTAAAAACATATTTCGGCCGATCCTTAGGTCCTCCTAATGTGCTAATTTTTTGTGTAGCAATAATACTAAAATACCCAAACATAAATACGTTGAATTTACAATTTTTATAATTTTTTGATATGAATTATGAAATTAATATTCGAAAAAAAATATGAATTGCAACCTACATTTTTTTTTGATGGATTTAGATTTATTAAGTCCTGCTTTATGGAAATCCAAAATTTCACATTTTTCTTCCAAGTAGTTTCCAAATGATGCTTAAAAAACGGCAAAATGATGGTTTAAGGGGCCTGTGATAGAAGAGACTAGATATTTTGAAATTTCTTATGCTATCCTGTAATCTAGCAGTCTTTAACCCTTTCACCGTCCGAGGGTTTTGCAGTATTTTTATAAGAATGCTTGTAAATTCCAGGATATATATTTTTTAAATCTTAGTTTGATGCTATAGCATCTTTAATATCACTACTTTCTATATAAGGTTAAAAATAGAATTCTGTTTAAAATATTTTGGTCTACAGCCATTTTAACATGATTTCTAAGAACGGAAAAATCCGGGCCAAACGGTTAAAGGGTAATGACTGCTTGAGTGGCGCTTAATATGCCTTGATCAAGAAGGGGGCTCTCTCGGTCAACAATTGAGTACCAAACTTAATTTGATACAGCCCCTAAAATACGCTTGTTTTAAAATAATTCATTTCTCGGAAACTTATCGTACGAATTGCATAAAAAATTGTTTTTAGGCTAATGCAAGGGTGTAGAGTTCATTTATGCTGTCAGAATTGTGTACTACTAATGAAAAAACAAAGTTATGGTTTGTTTTAATATGTAAATGGCCCCCTATGCAAATTTTATATTTATCATTTAAAAGTAGACTTTATTACCAATCGTGTGGTACCAGTAACTTTCTTCTACGATATTTTTTTGCAGAGTTAGTAAGGGGTGTTTACCTTTTTTTTCCCACCATTGCACATAAATAATGAATACGCAATAGATGGTTGACTGAATAGCCGAAGATATTTAAGTATTGAAACTTACCAATGTAAGAAAATAATATTTAGTTTACTTTATTTGTATTGAACAGTACAGGGTAGAAAATATTCAGTGTTTTTCTTGTATTTTTCTATATAATAGCTTGTGAGGCGTGTAATGATAAGCTACAATGGAAAGACGTTAACGATAATCACAATGCCCGTTTCACTTCCAGATGCTCGTCGTTTTCAATAACAAAAGAGAAGAAAATGTGGTTTGATTACACAGATTCTGAAATTGAATAGAAAGAAAGGCTTATTTTATCTTTTCTTTTCTTTCTTTTTATTTAAGTGTGAGTCTTAAGAATTATATGGCACAGTACTTAACATAATCTACTTAGTTAATTTTACTGCTTTTAAAAAGCTATTGACAGAAAGTACATTTTCATGCTAAGTTTCAGGGACTTTAAGTCATAGTAAAAGTTTTACTTTTCATTTTGTATGTCTGTTTCAATAACATTAACATAGGCGTAGAGTTTTCAAAATTATTGGAGGGGCTCAGCCAGTGGCTTAGCTAAGGGGGGGGGGGGAGTCCTCACCTCCACACCCTCCTGGAACAAAGAATTCATTTACTGAATCTTGAATACAAAAACAGTAAAAACTGCTGAGACAAAACTACAAATAACTGGTAAAAATTTCCGTTTTATACATGTTTCCGTCTACCTTAGCAGGTAAAAATTCACAGGGTTCCTTTTGTTGGGATCATGAAAGGTTAGCCATAATACAGGATTATGTTATATAGACAGGTTCCGTTTACACAGCCTAACCTTATATCCGTACAGTAAAACATTTGTAAAAGCAATCGCTAGCGACCGAAACAATATTCCGTTTCATACAGGTTTCTGGCTAAATTAAGCAAAATTATATTGCAATCTTTCGTTCTGGAGCATCAAAGGCTTCTGTTTAAGACAGGATTCTGCTATAGACAGGTTCCGTTTTGAGAAGTTTTACTCTACATATAACATAATTATGTATGTATCTATAGTAATAAAAGACAAGATCGCTTTTTGTGTAAGTCTACTGCCGATGGCTATGAAAATCTACTGCGCGCATAGGTCTGAAAATTTGTCTGAGAATAGTTCAAGGCAGGTCTTGATACAAGTAAGACTCAGATTTTTTTTTTTTTTTTAAGTAGCCGAGATATTAATTAAAAACTCATCAAAAAAGCAATCTTTTTTTGCAAATCGGCGGAGGCGATCTCGTGCATGACCAGAACCTGCTTTTTTCATGGAAACGAAGGAAGAACGAAATAAAGTTTTTTTTTTTTTTTTTTACCCGTTTTTTTTATTGCCCATCAGCCGTGCCGTTTAAAATATGGAAAAACGGATGACATATTCTTAAAGTTCCTACTTTTACATCTGAAACACCGCAAATACTAGTTAGAAAAAATATGGTTATTTACCCTTTGAAAAGATTTTCAAAAAGGGATTTCTCTAACGTCTTTTTCTCCTTTTCGCCAACACTTAATCAGGGCTCAATTTTAGAGGTACCGATTCACAAAAATACGTCCGGTTTTCAAAAAGACTAATTTTACTTTTTTAAAAAAAATTCTCGACCTAAGGTCACTTTTTTCTGCGCTAAAAGTAACTAAACGTCCTTTTTTTTGTCACAATCTTTTTAGAGCATTTCCACAGACTGGATTTTACATATATTACAAAAATTTCGAAATGTTTATACGAGTAGAAATATTTTTTTTTTAAACAAAATCTGAGAAAATTTCAACAAAAAAGCAGGGTGTTTCGCTTGGCTTCGGCTCACGTTTTCACTACTAAATAAACATATTTTCCATGAAATTTTATAGAGTGCTCAAATGCAGTTATATTTATAACATATTAAAATTTCGGACAGTTCAGACGACGAAGACTATTTTTTCTTTGTTATGTTAAAGAACCAGAAGCGAAAACAAGAAAAAAGGGAGAAGAAAACACATTTCTTTTAAAAGTCGATATGAATACTTTTTCACGAAATTTACACACGGCCTGCAAAACCGTTATATTTATAACCAATAAAAATTTCAAAGAGTTCAGACAACAAGAGCTATTTTTAAAATAAACTATGATACGACCCTGCGTGAAAAAACGGAAAATGGCTTCCTATATGAGCGCTTTTACCATTAAAAAGCAATATTTTTTATGATTTTTTTCATTTAAAAATTTAAATTCGGACGAAATCGGATTAAATGTATAAAATCATATAAATTTGAGGTTACTTTAAGGTTATTACCACAATGCCCGGCAACGCCGGGCGGGTAAGCTAATGTATAATAATAAGGAAAGTGGTTTGTTTGTGCGTCGCCTATTTTCTGAAGAAATCGCTGCGCGCAGAGCTACAAAATTTGGTATGAAGGTACCTCTATGTTGTAGTTACGCTACGCACCTCGAAACCCGATTTTGGATTTTTTTATTACTTTTATTTCAATTCAAATTTATGCGATTTTTAGCGTTTTTTAACTGTTCGCGGTGATTTTTTTTGCATTATTAAAATAAATCCGGTTTCAATCTTTTAGCCTATTATAGTAAATTTTGTTCTCTTTTCAAAAAAGTGTATTCGTAATTCATGCAGCGATTTTTGAATTTTTCGTAAATTTTTGTATGTGATTTTTAGAATTAATTCGTGTTTCCCAGCGATTTTTTTTTTTACTGTGATGATAAATGCTACAGGTAAAATACTTTGTTTGTAGAACAACCTGAAGGCCATTCACCAAAAAATTGGGAAGAACTTCGTTTTGGCACTAGAAATTAAGATCCGGTGAGTTCCCAAAAAATAAAGTTAAACAACAATAAAGTTAAAGTTTTTGTTATACTATGTTTTGGAAGTCAAAAGGAAATGGGGGATTTTTAACCCAGGGAGGAGGGCAATTCAAAAAATTTTAAGTAGGTCCAGTGGAGTATCGTATGTGTGAAAAATACATAATAAACGATACCCCACTTGACTTAATTAAAAAATGTTGAATTGTCCCATGAATTAAAATGCCTCCATTTTGCCCCCCCCCCCCCCCCCCACACACACACACACAAAAAGTACAACAACTTTATTTTGGGGGACTCATCGTATCTGCATTTTTAGTGCCAAAACGATGTTCATCCCAAACTTTTTATGAATGGCCAACAGTTGTTACTTTAAAAACGTATTTTACCTGCATAAAGTATTAGTGTCGCCTTTCTACTCATAAAACCTGCCGTAACTTTATAAAAAATGATCGTATCGACTCACGGATGGTGTCATTTGATTCAGAATTTAAAAATGCATAATCGGAGATATCCCACTTGACCTACTTAAAAAAATTGACCGCCCCCCTATGATTACCCTTCTCTGAGGTAAATTTCCCCTCTTTCGCCAGCCCCAAAACAGGGTAAAACAGCTTTGTTTTGGGGGGAACTCATTGGATCCTTATTTCTATTTCCAAAACAAGATTTCCCCCAAATTTTCATGAATGGCCATCAGTTTTTGCATTTTACTCAATTTTTGGTATATTTTATCTGCATTTAGAAAAAGGAATTCGGTTTTAAACTTTTATACGGTAAATTTTGTCCTCCGAAATTTTGGAATTTGATTTTAAATGCGAGTTTTTGCTCTATTTTTGACATTCGTGAAAGAATACCGGTTAAAATGTTTTAGAACACTATAGTAATTTTTTACCTTTGCGACTTTTGAATTATTATAGATTTTAATGTAATTTTCAGCATTTTTTCTCGTTCCGCAGCGACTTTTTTTTTTTACATTGGTACAAGAAATACGTTTTAAACTTTTAAACCTGATATAGTAAACTTTTCCGCCGTAAGTTTTGAACTTTTAGCGATTTTTCGCGTTCCGTGAAGGTTTTTTGACATTCGTGAAAGAATTCCAGTTAAAATGTTTTAGTCCACTACAGTGAATATTCTATATATATAACGTGAATATATTATTACGTATATATACTCGTGAGTATATTATATATACTCAGCAATTTTTTAATTTTTAATGCGCTTTTTCCGTTCCGTAGCGAGTTTTTGACACTCATAATAAGATTTCTGTTTCAAACTTTGAGCCAAATTTTCTCCTCCGCGATTTATGAAAAATTTTTAATGATTTTTAACGTGATTTTTAGCATTTTTAAGTGTTTCGCGCCCTTTTTTTTCACATTTATAAAAGAAATTCGCTTCAAACTTATGACTATAGTAATTTTTTTTCCTCTGCAATTTTTCATTTTTTATCGATTTTTAATGCAATGTTTAGCGTTCCGCTGCTATTTTTTTAACATTCGTAAAAGGAATTAAGTTTCAAAATTTTAACCCAACATAATAAGTTTTGTTATATTTTCAATAAAGTTTATTCGAAATTCGTACAGCGATTTTGAATTTTTTTGAATTTTTTATGCATTGCTTAGAGATTATTCGCGCTGCGCGGCGATTTTTCTACATCCGTAAAAGGAATCCTGTTTAACTCTTTTAGACCATAATAATAATTTTTGTTCTCTGCAATTTTTGACTTTTTAGCTGTTTTTAGAGTTTTTTCGAATTTCGCTGCAATTTTCCCACGTTAGTGTAAGGAATCTAGTTTATAATATCTTCGAACCCAAAATAGTAAATTTTGTTCTCTTTAAGTTTATTTGGAATTCGTGCGGAGACTTTTTAATTTTTTGCGATTTTTGATTACAATTTTTTTTAGCTTTTTCGTGTTTCGTACAGTTTTTTGACGGGCCGGGTGACGCCGGGCATGTCAACTAATTAGTGCATAAATTTATAATATAAATACTGCAGTGTTGCGCAGGAAAAAGCGTACTGCCTATTCGCCAATGAATGTGCCTGTACAGATTTTACATTTATATGAAAATAGAAAAGTTTGAAAATATCATGGAAATCGATAATCAAATGTCAGACCGACACGACACAAAAAAAATGAAGTTTAGGCCTGGCCCGGGTTTACAGAAAAAATGTAGACCCGGCCTGATATTAATGAAAGAAAATGGCCAGAGATTGGGTTTATTGCTAGGTCCGAGTAAGAACAATTGAATATGTACTGTTTATTGTTACCAGATCCTGGTGAATCATCAGTTACTTAAAAAGATCGCTTGATAGATTTCAATATTTTTAATAAATATAAGCTTTATACATGATTTAGAGACAGAGAACATCTCTCTTTATATTCTATGCTTTGGAGACACTTGTGGTTCTTCTAGATTGGTTATTTGAAACAAAACTTAACTCCTCACCCCCACTGCCGAGTTTTTCAAAACTCGTAAAAAGGAAACTTTTTAGGCCTAACGATAGTACTGTGTAGTTTTGAGAAACGGCGACCCATCTTATATGTGTTTAAATAAGATCATATCGGACACCATTTGTTGTCCGTCTACAACGGGAATTTATTGCCCTATGTCTATGACGCCGAAACAGGAAAAGAAATTCTTCCGAGAACGTGTGTCAGTGTCCAAAAAAGAAAGGCAAACTCACCATGGAGAGTGCTTGGTTTTTTCCCATACGCCACGCTAAAAAATTCTAATTGTTTTACTTGTTTGCAAAAAATAAAAGTAAACAGAGAATTTAGAGAAAGAAACATTATCCATCGAAAACATTATATGCTAAAAAATTTTGTAAATTATGGGAAAATCCAAAATCTGAGATTTTTTTTTCTATGTCAGTTGGCGTAAAAAAATATAGCCCATCTCAAAAAATTATTGGAGGGGCCCGAGCCCCACGGGCCCATACAACTCTACGCCTATGAACATTAACACACATTTTAACATTTTCGAGTCAAGCCACCACCCCCTCTGGGAGGGGGCAGTGGTCAAGCAGATTTGTCATATATTAACTCAATGGAATGCTGTGGGGAAATAAAAGTAAACACCCCTTATTAACTCTGCAAAAAATTATCGTAGAAGAAAGTTACTGGTACCACACGATTGGTACTAAAGTAATAAAGTTTTAGTAATAAAGTCTACTTTTAAATGATGTATATAAAATTTGTTTAGGAGGCCATCTACATATTAATATGAACTATAACTTTTTTTTTTTTTTCAATAGCAGTACACAATTCTGACAGCATAAATGAACTCTATACCCTTCAATTAGCCAAAAAACAAATTTTTGTGCAATTCGTACGATAAGTTTCCGAGAAATTAATTATTTTAAAACGAGTGTATTTAGGGGCTGTATCCAAATTGAAATTCGGTACTCGATTGTTGACCGATAGAGCCCCCATCAAGGCATCACTCAAGCAGTCATTGAAGAATATTAAAGGGTGCCCTAAGAAATTTCAAAATATCTTGTCACTTCTATCATAGACGAACCCTTAAACCATCATTTTGCTGTTTTTTAAGCATAATTTGAAAACTAATTGGAAGAAAAATGTGAAATTTTGGATTTCCATAAAGCAGGACTTAATAAATCTAAATCCGTCAAAAAAATTGTAGGTTGCAATTCATAATTTTTTTCGAATATTAATTTCATAATACATATCATAAAATTATAAAAATTGCAAATTCAACGTATTTATGTTTGGGTATTTTAGTATTATTGTTACACACAAAATTAGCACATTAGGAGTATAATTTCAGGAGATATTAAGGAAAATATGAAAATGTAATTTAACATTAGAAACACTAGATTTTGAATGTTTATAATTCAAAACCTTATCATTCAAATGAATTGAAATTTGGTGACTGGGCATAGTTTGAACCGAAGATTTGAAATATCTTGTTAAAACTGGGTATTGCCATTGAAAAAAAAAATGAAGTTTGGGTTCGTTTTAATCTGTAGATGGCCCCCTAAGCAAATTTTATATACATAATTTAAAAGTAGACTTTATTTCCAATCGTTAGATACCAGTAAATTTCTTCTACAATAATTTGTTGAGGAGTTAGTAGGGGGTGTTTACTTTTTTCTCCACGACTGTACTTACTTATGTACTTTAAATTACTATTTATTAATGGTAGATACTCTATATGAAGTTCAGTGAAAGATATATAATATTTTAGTAAATACTTTGCATTCGTGGCTGCCCGCAACGGGTAGGGAAGTTGCCTAGTCACAGTAATGGTTTTACTTTTCATTTTGTTTATCTCTTCCAATAATAATAAAACACATTTACTTTTCATTTTGTTTCTCTCTTCCAATAATAATAAAACACATTTAAACATTTTCGAATTAAGCAGGTTTGTCATATATGAATTGACAGGATGTATTTTAAATTACTATTTATTAACGGTAGATATTATAAATGAATTTCAGTGAAAGAGTATAATATTCTAGTACTTATTTTGTAGTCGTGGAAGAGATGTTCCCAAGTCACAATAAAAGTTTTACTTTAAATTTTGTTTCACTCTTTCAATAATATTAAAACACATTTTAACATTTTTCTCTTTCGAATTAAGCAGATTTGTCATATATGAATTGAATGGGGAATGCACTTATGTACTTTAATTTACAATTTATTAATGGTAGATATATTCTATGTGAATTTCAGTGAAAGATGTATAATATTCCAGTAATTATTTCTCACTTCGTGAGCGGCCGCAACGGGGAAGGAAGTTACCAAGTCAAAGTAATAGTTTTACTTTCCATTTTGTTTCTCAGTTTCATTAATATTAAGACACATTTTAACACTTTCAAATTAAGCAGATTTGTCTCGTATGGTTTGAGTGGAATGTACTTATGCACTCTAAATTACTATTTATTAATGGTAGATATGCTATGTGAATTTCAGTATAAGAAATCAGGGAAAAGTGAAAGTTATTTTTTGTAAAATTTATTATATCTTTGTGAAAAATAATATTTTGTAACGAAAGATGAAATCTAGTTACTCAAATTCGGACCAAGCACTTATTAATAATAACTTCTTTAAGTCCTTCTATTAAAGTTTTTCTTTCTGGCGAACTTGTTTTGTTTGCAAAATAAACATGTTAAAAACTAGTAAAATAAAAATAATTAACTAAGAATATGTTTTTATCGAATGAAGTTTTGTGAAGGGGCTTATTTTATTAAAATGAAGTTTGCGAAAGGGGCTGTTTTATTAAAAGGAATTTTGTGAAGGGCCCTATTTTATTAAAAGGAATTTTGTGAATGGGCCTGTTTTATTAAATGGATCTTTGAGAAGGGGACCTAAATAGACCTCAAAATTTGTCGCAAGGTAAAAAATAAAATACGATAAAGTAAAATACAATAAAATAAAAAACCTCCTGTTTATATATGTAAAGCTCTTTAAATATAATAAATAGTTCTTTAAATATAATTTTAATTTAAATAATCTCATTTAAACAATTGAATAAATGCCCTAAAAATTTTGGGACAAGAAACGTAAGTTGTTGAAATATTTAGTTATTAAAAAAAATGTCAACAGTTGAATTTTAATTCTTCGAGAATATCAAAAAGTACATAGTTTTAAATGACATTTCTTTCCTTAAAAATCCAGATTAAGATTCTGTATTTTGTCTTTACATTTTTCCAAATTCATTTAAATCCGAGGAGAGAACCGGTGCTCTGTAACAATCGTATGTCGTTGGCACTTTGATAAACATTCATTGGATTTAAAAATGCTTTTTTAGAACATTCATTGCCAAACTGATTAATTTTTCACCCAGAAAATTCACCATGACGAAAGTTTTCACATTTTTCAATGATTGTTTACAGTAAGTATTTATGTGAAACCAAGTCAAAATTTTAGAAATACTTAAAAATATATTAACGAATATTTAAAATTAAGATACTCATTTTTTTTTTCACTATTTGTTAATATATTTTATTTCTTATTTTGCAACTTGCTTTCAAATAAATAACTATAAACTATTCATGAAAAATTAATGAAGTTAACAGCATCGGGCCAAGTCAGTACTTTGAAGTGTGATTCCTGGAAACTATGTGCTCCTGTTGGTATCGTATTATTGGCGCGTAAAATCCGTGGTGTTAAATGTCCCCTCTTGATTAGAGGTCGATAGATGGGAGAAGGGTACCGAGCCGAAGATGTCCCCCCCCCCCTTCCCCTTCCGGCTCAGAGCAAACTTTGTGCTGACGTGTTTTAGAATTCCAACCTCTCTTGACTTTTTGATGGGACTTTTTTCAAGGAAAGTACCAAGACACTTTCATGGACTCGACAACAACAATATACACTAGTGTGCAAAACTTAAGCAACAGTCACAAAATGTTTATTTTTGATCACGTGAATACTCAAAAGCAAATCATGTCATTCAAAAGGGAACTAACTATTCCTGCAGCAGTTCTTGTCGATGTGACATCTTGTTCACGTCACACATGGTCACAATATTACAGTAACTACGGTGAAACAAAATATGGTATCTTTCCTTCGTCTCATTATTACTCTCAAATGATCATCGTATGGTGACTCCGCTGAGAAATCGCCATGACTATTACTTGTGATGAATCGCCAGGTGACATTTCATTCAAGTCACCTCGCGATTCTCATGTGACTATCATATGAAGAGTCAATTTTGAAGTCATCGTGAGCATTACATTGCGATGGGTCATCAAATAGTGTCACAATAAAGTCAAGTGATGACTTTCAGGTGATCCAGACTCTACTGTGAAGTCACCATTGCACTCCTTTGGGAAAAATCACCAGTTGATTCCATTTTCTGTCACTTGGGAACTCGTCACAAAGCAGCAATCATGAGGACTGTACAGTGGAGTCTCCAAATGACGGTCACACAAGAGTCACAAGGTAACTTCATTGTAAAGTCACCTCACGAGTCTTTTCCAAATCAGCACTCACAGTAACTTCTCAATGGAGTGACCAAGTGATTGTAAGAATGAGACGAATGAAAGATATCACATTTCAGTTCATTGTTGTGACTGTGACTCTTGTGACCATTTGTGGTGTCAAGGAGAGTTCACATCGACTGGTCGTACCGTTAGGGTAGTATCTATTTTCTACACTTGCTGTTTATAGAATTTTCTTTTGAGTATTTACGTATTCAAAAACAAGCATTTTGTGACTGTTGCTTAAATTTTGCACACCAGTGTATATTAAAGGCATGAGAAGATATTTAGGTGCCTTTCTTACTTTAAGGCTGTTCTCAACTGCTCTGCTGAACAAGCTCAAAACGTTTTGACACATTCCCAAATTCATTTTTTAACGGAGAGATATAAAACTGAAAGGCTTGACTATGGAAGCGATTTGGAATCGAACTGTGTTTTCCATTTTTTGATAAATAAATTACCTATCGAGTTATAAACAAATTTGATCACGTGACACGGCATTTTTCTCCCTTACTCACTGGATTTTCTTCCTTCGTTCGAAAGTTCGGTTCAAAATGCCAACTTTGACAGTGTTTTCTGAATTATCTATTGCGTTTACAAGGAAACGGAAAAAACAGCTCGATGACATAGTTTCTGAATAACAATACCTTCTAGCTTCATGCGTTTCCGAACAAAGTTGAATTAAAACTTATGTAAAAAAGTTGACCCTTTGGATTTGAGAACAGCCTTAAGTTTTCCTTAACTAAATTTATCTGAAATCTGATATATATCACAGACTCGAAAATTTTCGCATAAATGTACAATGAATTTTATTATGTTACTTATGGACCCATATATGTCCTATAAATAATACTAACAAAAACGACTTGCATGTTTCTACTTTATATACAAATAAAGAATACATGTTTTGATACGAAGAGAATGCTAAGATGAAAAGCGTAATTCCTTTCATTTATTTGGCGCAGTTTTTTCCGAGTTTGTGATGCGATATTTCTCCCGTCGCCTGCAGTTATTCTGGCAACCCTGTTAAATGATTCAATAGTGCTTCCGCTACTTTTCGCTCAACATAGAATGATAAGTAAATAAATAATATTTCTGGCATAGGTATTAATTAATGGCCTAGCAGCTTAGCTTACGAAATTTCTCTTCCCCTTTTTTTTATGCGTACATAAATGCGTTCATATCATTTCTTTACACAGATGTCTTTGGAAGTGTTGAATTAAAAGCAGTTTCCTGGTAAAGCGTTCCTCATATTATGCGGCCAGAGGCTAAAGTTGTTCATCTTCTTTTTTTTTCTTATTATTATTATGAAATGTTAAGTTGAAGTTTACTTGAAATTTATGAATTCATGATGAAGTTTAACATCAAATGAAAGAAAAGGAAAGAAAATCTGCGTAAAATAATAATAATAATAATAATAATAATAATAATAATAAAAATGCGTACGCAAACCCTCCCATCTTTTTAAACATTTTCAGTTTTTCTTTTCCTTTTTTATGTTTTTGAAGAGTTCATTGTATTTTATGTTTTCAGACGTGTTAATATCATTTATGCTTCAATAGTTTTAAAATTAACATGAAATTAATTCATAAGTAATTTAATAATGATGTTTAAAAAATTTTATGAAATGAAAATTATTATTATTATTATGAAATGTTAAGTTGAAGTTTACTTGAAATTTAGGATTTCATGAAGTCTACATCAAATGAAAGAATGAAGATCTTCTGCGTGTGCTACCACTCCCACCTTCTTAAACATTTTCAGCTATTATTTTTATTTTTTATGTTTTTGAGGATTGCTCGGTATTTCATATTTTCAGACGTGTTAATATCATTTATGCGTCAATCGATTTAAAATTAACATGACATCAATTCATAACTAATTTTATAATGAAATTAAAATTTTTTATGAAACGAAAATTAATGTTAAGTTGAAGTTTACTTGAAATTTATGAATTTATGATGAAGTTTAACATCAAATGAAAGAAAAGGAAAGAAAATTTGCGTATGCAACCCCTTCCACCTTTTTAAACATTTTTGGTTATACTTTTTCTTTTTTATGTTTTTGAGGAGTGCTCGGTATTTCATGTTTTCAGACGTATTAGTATCGTGTATGCGTAAATCGGTTTAACATTAACACAACATCAATTCATAACTAATTTTATAATGATATTAAAAAAAATTATGAAATGAAAATTATTATTATTGTTATGAAATGTTAAGTTCATCATGAATTCAAAAATTTCAAGTAAAGTTTAACATCAAATGAAAGAAAAGGAAAGAAAAACTGCGTATGCAATTCCTTCCACCCTTTTGAACATTTTTAGTTATTCTTTTTCTTTTTTATGTTTTTGAATAGTGCTCGATACTTCATGTTTTCAGACGCGTTAATATCATTTGTGCGTCAATCGATTTAAAATTAACGTGACTTCAATTCATAACTTAATTTGATAGTGATTCAGCATTTTTTTAATGAAAATTTTTAATATAGATGTAATTTTTATTACATGTATTTGCTACTATTTTGCTGATATTGTCTTCTTTTTTGGCATTCTTAACTTTCCTCCCCTATACTATTCCAGTGTTGTATTCCAGTTTAAATCTAAGTTAGAAAACTATAAGCATATAAGACTCTTAATTTAACCCTTACAGGGGCGAAGTACTTCTGTTGTTAAAATATTGAAATTATTGAATGACACCAGGATTTATGAAAAAAAAATATTTGAAATTAAGTACATGTTTTTTTTTTTCTTCATGTGTATTATAAAAGCAAAATTTCATTCCAAAATCCTGGTGCTATTGTGACATTTGGGATTAAAATGAAGTGGGATATATAATATCCCATCGTTTTTCAAGGAGTTAATCAAAACAAAATAGGTATTAACAATTTAGTGCGTAGCTTTGCATATATGCAAACAACAGTGTTTTGAATTTAATAGATTTTTATTATTATTATTATTATTGGTATATACCTAATTCACACCAGAGAATTAAAATAACAATATTTGCTTTAATTAATAACAGACATCCCGTATTCAAATTAAGCGAAATTAACCATTAAAACTTTCTGGTATAAAGTCAGATTATCTGAACTACGTAATTTCTAGAACGTATTTTATCATGGGAATTAAAGGGTTAAAGGTTAAGTTTTATAAAATAAATAATTATATAAAATAAGGTATTTGGTGACATACTTATTAAAATATTTACTAATTTGCAACATTTTAGCGTAAAACAGCCACACGACAGCAATTTTTTACTTATATTGCAGATGTGCAACAGAAGAAAAGATTGACGTATTATATAAAATATATCTCTGATTTTTTTTCATTATTTCTCCTGTGTTGTAAACCTTTCAGATAATAATGTATAATTTTTTCAAAACAAAATAAAAAATCGCGCATTTAAGGGTTAAAATCTACTGTCCTATCACCATAGATGTCAACTAAAAACATTGCATAATCAGAAGGCGATAGCTCGGAGTTCTTTTTCTTTTCCGCGCTTGCGAACTTTCCCCCAGTCTTTTCAAAGGTGATGTCAATTGATAATGTCAATTTTGAACGTTGTGTATTACATACATTATTAAATTATTCTTGAGGCACCATTCCTAATTTATGTTAAATGAATGTATATGTTATTAAGTTTGGAGTTACTGTTCTAATTTACATTAACTAGAGAAATAAGCGGATGTTCAAATTGTTGAGAATTATTTGGTCATTCCAAAATTTGAGAGAACTGATTTTGAATGAAAATAATGGTTAATTAAAATAATTAAAATAATAAAACTTTGTAAAAAATCACCATAAAATTAAAACAAAACACAGGACGCGTTTCGAGCTAAAAACATAACAGCTCGTCATCAGCTAAGCATACACGTGTCCGAAAACGAACAAGTTCAAAAATGAACTTGTTCGTTTATTTGTTAAGGCTGTTCTCAAATAGAAAAGGGTAACTTTCTGACATAAGTTTAAATTTATTTTTGTTCGAAAATGCATGAAACTAGCTGGTGTTGTTGTTCAGAAACTATGTAACTGAGCTGCTTTTTCCATTTTTTTGCAAACGCAATAAATCTTTCAGAAAATAATGTTCATTTTTGAACTTGTTCGTTTTCGGACACGTGTATGCTTAGCTGATGACGAGCTGTTATGTTTTTAGCTCGAAACGCGTCCTGTGTTTTGTTTTAATTTTATGGTGATTTTTTACAAAGTTTTATTATTTTAATTGCTTCATATCGCCAGTCTTCGGTGCTGTTTCGCTCAATGGTTAATTTATCAATTTCTTATAGAAAATAATAAAATGTGCTGGTAAGTTGGGATTATATGTAAAAACATTATGTAATTTGATTTGAAAAAACATAGCAGGACCTTAAATTATACATCAGTTTGTTTACCAATTCTTATTATTCTTTTTCGTTTCATGCATATGATTCAAATCATATCAAAGTTTATTTTATTTGTTAAGGCTGTTCTCAAATAGAAAAGGGTAACTTTCTGACATAAGTTTAAATTTATTTTTGTTCGAAAATGCATGAAACTAGCTGGTGTTGTTGTTCAGAAACTATGTAACTGAGCTGCTTTTTCCATTTTTTTTGCAAACGCAATAAATCTTTCAGAAAATAATGTCAAAGTGGGCGTTTTGAACCGAATTTCCGCGCGAAGGAAGAAAGAGCACCCAAGAGCGGGCGAAAAACGTGTTTGTCACGTGATCAAAAAGACTTATAACTCAATAGGTAATTGATTGATCAGAAAATGGAAAAAACAGTTCAATTCCAAATCGCTTCCATGGCCGCGCTTTCCAATTTTACACCTTTCCGTTCAAAAATGAATTTGTAAATGTGTCAAAACGTTTTGCGCTTGTTGAGCAGAGCAGTTAAGAACAGCCTCAAAGCCCTATTCATTTACGAGTAATAGTTATCGTTTTAATTTATTTATGTTGTTTCTTTTTTGTGCTTTTCAACAATTTTGTTTATTTTAAAAAATATGGTTTAAATGGAGAAACCACTGCATTTCAATGTTCAGTTTAGAATACATTTTGAAAAAAAAAAAAAAAAAAACTTCATATTTAATTAAAATTTTAAAGTTAACAAAAATTTGAATTTTTTAAAATGCTTACTACTTTTTTAAATATAGTATTTTTTTTTTTTTTTTTAGATTTTTAAATGTGTATTACACAAAACTGCGCATGGATTTTTAGATAAATCTACTAATATTATTACATTTGGTATAATTTTTTTGTTGATATACGTAATGTAAAACGACGAAATCTAACATATCTTCATATACTTTTATTTTTAAAAATAGAAAAAAAAAAAAACTCCTGAAGGCTTAATTCCATGCACAGATTTATCACATATATAATAAAGAACATGTACAAAAATGTTTAAATCTCTATCTCAAATAACAAAAAAAAAAAAAAAAAAAAAAAGCCTTAGCATTTTTAAAACATGAAAGTGAAGAAAATGTGAACATGGGAAGCCATTTAAAGTTTTAACCTGTGTAGGTAATTGCGCTGGGTGTATTAACACTAGAACGCCAGGGAATTTTACTCAAGTTTCATAAAAATATTTCACTCCAGAATTTTTATTTAAAATTATTTAACTGATTTATTTAACTTAATTCTGCGTCGCTCAAATTTAACTTATTTTATGAAAAAAATTCTGGCTCCAATGGACAATCATGTGGTCGGAGTCGAATCGACTCCTTCCGGGCGTTCTAGTGTTAACAAAATTTACAATATCTCGCGATATAATTGCCGTATGGTATGGGTAAAAATGAGATGTCAAAATATTCGCAATTAAACAAGATTTTGTTTTTTTTTTAATATTAAAAAACAAAAATCTATTTATGGATCAATTTTGCGGTAAACTGTCCCCTTAACAGACCTGCCAACTGCTATGAAATAATCGTAATTGCTACGATTTGGACCTATGAACTACGATGCTACGAAAATCGGTCTTAAACTACGATTTTTTGCAAAAAACACAAAAGCATTTTTTGTTTCTAGTTGCGATTTTTATACCGCGCAGCATATTTTTCAGGAGTGATTCTGTTCCGAAATTTCCAAGTATTCATTTCCGAAAGTTTTAAAAAATTGGCCATTAGTCCGAAAATTCGGACATTAAAAAATGCTCATGAGAAAAAAAAAATTCTGGGCTGCAAAAAAAGAAAAAAAAAAACTTCTTAACATAAAATACTCTATACGTGTTTCTGTAAATATTTATACCGGAATTATCTTCTTCAGAAACAAGGGTGCCATTTTAAGAATTCTGGAGGGTGTTCCTTGAGGGCCAAGGTTTGAAATAGTGTGCAAATTCGCACGATTTGCGATAAAGTATCGCAAATTTCGACAAATGACCGTGTAAAAAAAATCAATTTCTTGAATTGGTCGCAGAAGAAAATAAATTTCGTTAAAGGATCGTGGTAAAAAAGTGAATTTTGTCGAAGTATCGCAGAAAGAAAACGCGAATTTCGTCAAAAAGATCAGTAAGATAATGCAAATTTCATCGAAAGATTAGTAAGAAAACGCAAATTTCACCAAAAGATCGCTGAAAGAAAACACTAATTTAGTCAAAAGATCGTGGTAAAAAAAACGCAAAATTCGTCAAAGGATCGCGTAAAAAATGCGAATTTCGTCAAAAGTTCATGGTAAAAAGTGCGGATTTCAACAAGGAATCATGATAGGAAAATGTGATATACGATTGTGGGGGAAAAAAATTGTGAATATCTTGAAATGATGGCCGGAAAAGATTTCCGTCAAAATTTACTGCACTGGGCTAAAAAATTGGAACCAGGCTCCTTTTACAAATGTAAAAAAAAAAATTGCTGCAAAACGAAAATAAACTCTAAAAATCGTATAAAAATTTTACTATATTGAGTTGAAATACGGGAACCTTATTCCTTTTACGAACGTCAAAAGATGGCTGTGAAACACGAAAAACCAACCAACCAACCTTCAGATTAATTTAAATTTTGCGTGCTACGATTTCTTATTTTCAAAGGTTGGCAGATCTGCCTTAAGTGCCATATTTTTTATGGAAGATATTATTATTATTGATTATTTTCACATAAAAAAATACTTATTTACTTTCGTTTCTATTTTCTAAAAATATTGAGGGGAAGTAAATGCTTTCTAGATTTTTATTTATTTGTAAATGAATAAGTGTTTCAAAAGTGGTTTTGAATCCTTTTCTAATATTATGATAATTTTTTAATAAATAAAAGCTACCTTGCAGTTTGAACATTTATTATTAAATATGCATAGTTTATAACTTAGATTTTGATTAAGTTAAGTAAATGTAGAATTTTAAATTCATGCTCTATAATATGATTATTTTTATTCTTTCAGATTGTTTGAACGACATGACGCAAAAGACGAACTCTCATCATAGTTTCTAAAGGCATTTGTCTGATTTCCGGCTAAAGATGAAAGATACGCCGGTAAAGCCAAGTATTGCGCCTCCCTTGCCTATAAAATCAAAACCTGGCCCCAAGAAAGATAAAATGGCCGCCAAAAAATTAAAAGAGCATAAAACTCCAATTATGAAAGTTGGAAAAACTAAAAAAGCATCAAATATGGACAAAAAATCTAAACTAAATAAAGATAATTCAGTGCCTGAAGTCAAAAGGAAACGTGGCAGACCCAGGAATGAGGACAGGTTGCTTATTAAAAAACCAGTGAAAGAACAAAAGAACACTAAGAAAAGCCAAGATGGTAAAACACCTGGGCGAAAAAGGAAAATAAATCCTGAAAAAGAATTTGTATATGGACATCTTAAAAAACCAAAGATAAGTGATAACAACTGTAGCATAAATGGTGATATCAAAATGCCAATTACTCCTGTTAATAAACCGTTTGTGCAAAAAGGAGAATCGCCTGCCGTTGTTGAACATTCTGTATCAAGTGCATTGAACAGCAATGGCACGATTCATAACAAAAAAGTTTCAATGTTCAGCCAGAAAAAAGCTCCTTTATCTATTTTAAA
Source organism: Maratus speciosus (assembly GCA_963932465.1). Lineage (NCBI taxonomy): Eukaryota > Metazoa > Arthropoda > Arachnida > Araneae > Salticidae > Maratus > Maratus speciosus. Next base: position 206,429,322 of record OZ010794.1, on the reverse strand, counting down.
AGCCGCCACTTTCCAAATTCCTGCACCTACTCCCCCGAAAAAAGAACTATTAAATGGGAATGGTAGCCTACCCTCATTCAAATTCCAGCCTAGTAAAAACAAAACGCTCTTTAGAAAAGACATTGAATTTAATTCGTTACCTAAAGAAATGGAACTGAACTCTAAAGTTGAAAAGCTAAACAATTTTTCTGTAAACAATTCTTCTTTGCCGGTCAATAATGATCTATCAAAATGTCCACCAAAAGAAACTAAGCTGTTTTGTAAAGAATCCGTCAAATCTCAGCCTAAAGAAACTGTAAAACCCCAAGTAAAAGATTCTCCAAAACCCCCGGTCAAAGAACCGTTAAAAAGTTTGCCAAAAGAAACTGCAAAACCACAAGTTAAAGATAATGTCAAACCTCAAATAAAGGACCAACCTAAAACACAACTAAAGGAACCTGCAAGACTTAATTCTACCAAAGTACAAGAGCCTAATAAATCTCAACCGAAAGACCCAGTGAAACCACAACCTAAAGATCCCGTGAAACCCTTACCAAAAGACCCTCCTCCACCTGTTAAATCTCATCCTGTTAGAATGGCTACTCTAGATGCCTTGGCTAGAATGCACGTTATATGTACTACTGACAGAAAACCTCCTAGACCGAAATCAACGGTCGCAGTTTCTCCTCAGCGACCTTTTAGTACTCAAAAGTCAATCACTCATGAGAGAATTCAGGTTGATGTTAAAAAAGAAACCAATGAATTTAAAGGTAATATTGTACATAAGCAAGAGATTAACTTCGTTAAAGAAAAACAGCAGGTTTTTGTGTCACATTCTGTGGAACAGTCTTCTATTGTAGAGCATGAACAGTCAAAAACGGTAAGTACTAAAACGCAGCAAGAAAAAGAGAAGAAGAAGAAAATCAAGCTGCCAGAAAAACCAATTACAAACAATAAGAAAATAGTGAAAAGTAAAATGAAGCCAAGTCCCTCCATTAATTTGAAATTGGCTGAAAAAGTTTCCAAATTAGAAAAGTGCAAGCCCAAAGGTGCCAAGACTAAGGAAGTTGAAAAGAAGAATATCAAAATTCCAGGCAAAACCCCTCCTAAAGCAACAAAAGTAGTAAAAGAAAAGCCTGATGTGAAAGGTAATTGCAAAAAGACGACTAAGAAAGTAGAACAAACTAAATCAGAAGTGAAAGTTAAAGAAACTATTAGAATGCAAAAAACTTGCACATATCAATCTGTTACTACAGTGAACAGTAATGGTACTACTAACACCAGTGTCGTCCCTGTCAGTCATGTTGGTATGACCACTAATTTTTCTAAAACAAAGAAGACTGTTGTTACTGATGAAGAGTGTAAAAACAAAGTAAATTATTCCAGTGGTAGTGTGATTAATAATACGTACTGTTTGACTACTGAGAGTCCTTGCTCTGTCGGACCGCACACAGACTGCTGCAAGTTACATGCACATCCACAATTCATACCTCTTGCACATGTGCAAGCTTGCTCCCTAGGGCATAGTATGAACAGAACTTCGGACCCAACCACTTCAGCATCTCACTGTGATGGTAGTAGTTTTCCAATGCATAGGTTCGGGCACCAACAACCAGTCATCTTAACTCCTTCTGAATGTGGTAAGTCTACATTTCTCATTTTTATTATTTTTCCTGCTGTTTTCAATGAAATTTTAAATACTTTTAATAACTTTATATTTATTTTTAAGCATGTGGTTTAACCCTTAGTGTACTATGAAACCTGTTTTTTTTATTCTTCCTGTCATTTTTTAATGAACTGTCATTTTAAGATTGGAAACACATAAAAAAATTAATTCGGTAAATTAATGTAAAAAAGGGCTGGATTATCGATTTCTTGTAGTTTAATTTTATATTTATTTTTTAAGCATGTGGTTTAACCCTTAGTGTACTATGAAACCTGTTTTTTATTCTTTGTCATTTTTAAATGAACTGTCACTTTAACATTGAAAACATATAAAACACTAGGGGCTCAGCCCCCTACGAGCTACGCTCGTCAATCCCCGTTCAGACACCGCAGACTCTAAAAGCACGCTAATTTGATCGGCTTTGATTTCGAAAGATTGAATTATTATTTAAAAAACAGTGGCGATCTGCTGTTAAAAGATACAATGGCTGTTTTCGTCTTTAATTAAATAAAATCAGTTAAACATACCAATATAAGCTAATATAAAATGAATTAAGTAAACATAGACTTTCTTTCCCTGTTTTTTTTTTTTTTTAACAATGCGAAAAGAAAGTTCTTTTAAATAGCACATTTTACATATACCGTTTTTAATCTGACGTAATTTTCACCCAAACTTTCCTTTCTCTTTTTAATATTCACGTGTAAATACTTTTGTTAGAAATGAAATTTCATTTGCGCTGTTCTAACAAAAATAGTTGAAAAGATCTTATCAAAATATCAAATAAATGTCCCGCTCAATTTTTAAATTTAAACTGTTTTGCGATATTACTTTTTGTTCATTTTACTTAATAAGTGTAATGTGACGTAATTTCTCCTATTTAAGCCTTCTAACGCATGTTAATGAATTTATTATTTTACAATATTCTTTCTCTTTTAAAATTCACGTGTAAATACTTTTGTTAGAAATGAAATTTTATTTGCGCTGTCCTAACAAAAATAGTTGAAAAGATCTTATCAAAATATGAAATAAATATCCCGCGCAATTTTTAAATTTAAACTGTTTTGCAATATTATTTTTTGTTCGTTTTACTTAATAAGTGTAATGTGACGTAAATGTGACGTAATTTTTCCTATTTAAGACTTCTAACACAAGTTAATGAATTTAATATTTTACAATATCCTTTCTCTTTTGAAATTCACGTGTAAATGTAGTTTTTATGACGTAATTTTCAATAAGTTCCTGCTTTTTATACCTAATTATTTAATTCTAATTTGAAGGTTTTTTTCTGTTTATAATAGTCACTTGTAAATATTTTTTTTTATTTGAAGCAAACATTATTGCTTGCGCTGTTTATTCAGTTGGCAACAGTTTAAATTAAAATCATTTTCTAAAATATGTAAAAAATATCTCTGGAAAAGCTGAAAATTTGAATTTAAATAGCTATAAAACCTCAAAAAATAAGTCAAATTAAAAAATGAATGCAGTCTGCACACCGGGAACTTCAAATGAATAAAATGATCTAAAAATGATTAAATTCCCATGTACAGTTTTTTCTGCTATAAAACTTTTTTAATGGAACGATTTTGTCCAAATTTAGCATTAAATATATCTTAAAATAATTCTTCGATTTGAAAACTGTCTGCATCAGCGTGTTTATCAAACAATTCTATATAATACCACTGATTTTCATATTTTTGTATGCAATATTTCTCTTGATATTAACGAAGAAAGACCTCCGGTCACAAAAAAAATTCAGAACTGGCGGCGGTGACAGCGTGAGTTACTTTTTCTTAGAATAGAGATATTAACTTGGTAAATTAATGTAAAAAAGGGCTCGATTATCGATTTCTTGTAGTTTAACCTAGAATAATAAAACGATTACTTATGAGTTTTTTTCTTAAATAATAATTTTAAAAAATGACAATTAATGATTTATTTTTATTAATATTATTTCAAAAAGTAACACTCACGATTTTTTCAAAAGTCATTTAGATTAATATTACTTTAAAAGATAATATTTGTGTTTTTCAAGTCATTTTTTAATGCACTGTCAATTTGAAAGCACGTAAAAAAATTTATTTTGTGTTAATGCAGATAAGGTTGGGTTATTGATTTCTTGTAGTTTAACGTAGAATAATAAAGTAATTATTTATGAGTGTTTTCTTAAATAATAATAAAAAAAATATTAATTTGATGTTAATGTACAAAAGGGCTGAATTATTTATTTCTTGTAATTTAACCCAGAATAAGAAAGTGATTATTTATGAGTTTCTTAAATTAAATTAAAAACATTGCCCATTGGTGATTTTGATTAATGTTACTTAAAAGGTAAAACTTGTGAGTTTTTCAAAATAATAAAGTAATTATTTATGAGATTTTTCTTTAAAAAAATGACAGTTGAGGATTTTTTTTTTTTTCACTAATATCACTTTAAAAGGTAACAAACGAATTTTTTCAAAAATCATTTCGATTAATATTACTTTAAAAGGTAACACTCGTGAGTTTTACTAGTTTTTTTTTTTTTTTTTTTTTTTTTTTAATGAACTGTTACTTTAAGATTGAAAACACACGAAAAATTAATTTGATGTTAATATACAAAAGCGCTGAATTATTGATTTCTTGTAATTTAACCCAGAATAAGAAAGTGATTATTTTTTAGTTTCTTAAATTAAATTAAAAACAAATTTCCCATTGACGATTTTGATTAATATTAATTTAAAAGGTATGAGTGAAGTTTTCAAAAACAATAGATTATTTATGAGTTTTTAATGACAATTGATGATTATTTATTTTAATTAATATCACTTTAAAAGGCAACACTCGTAATTGTTTCAAAAGTCATATTGATTAATATTGCTTTAAAAGGTAACACTCGTGCGTTTTTCCAGTCATTTTTAAATGAAATGCTACTTCAAGCTTGAAAACACATGAAAAACTGATGTTAATGTATAAAAGAGCTGAATTATTGATTTCTTGTAATTTAACATATAAACAGTGATTATGTGCGAGTTTCTTAAATTAAGTTAAAAAAAAAAAAAAATATGCCCATTGACGATTTTGATTAATATTACTTTAAAAGGTAAAACTCGTGAGTATTTCAAAATAATAAAGTGATTTTTTTATGAGTTTTTTCTTAGATTTTTATTAATATCACTTTAAAAGGTAACATTCCTAATTTTTTCAAAAGTCATTTCGATTAATATTGCTTTAAAAGGTAATACACATAGTTTTTCAAGCCATTTTCAAATGAATTGTTACTTTAAGATTTAAAACATATATTAAAAAAAATAATAATAATAATTTGGTGTTGATGTAAAAAAGGGCTGGATTAATCGATTTATTGTAGTTTAATCCAGAATGAAAAAGTAATTACTTATGAATTTCTTAAATTAAATTAAAAACAAATTGTCCATTGATGATTTTGATTAATATTACTTTAAAAGGTAAAACTCGTGATTTTTTCAAAATAATAAAGTAATTATTAACGAGTTTTTTCTTTAAAAAATGAGAATTTATAATTTATTTTTATTAATATCACTTTAAAAGGCAACACTCGTAATTTTTTCAAAAGTCATTTTGATTAATATTGCTTTAAACGCTAACACTCGTGAGTTTTTCAAGTCATATTTAAATGAATTGTCAATTTAAGATTGAAAACATATAAAAAATTAATTTGGTGTTGATGTAAAAAAGGGGTTGATTATTGATTTCTTGTAGTTTAACACAGAATACGAAAGTGATTATTTATGAGTTTCTTAAATTAAATTAAAAACAAATTGCGCATTGACGATTTTGATTAATATTACTTTAATGTAAAACTAGTGAGTTTAAAAAAAAAATAAAATAAAATAAAGTGATTATTTATTAGTTTTTCCTTTAAAAAAGGGACAACATTTTTAAATGAACTGTCACTTTAACCCTTTCACTATCGACATTTAAAAAACTTAAATAAAAACTATCAAGTTTTCATACATTGTTAATAATTCTCCCAATAAGCTAAAAACCAACTCATAAAGAAATCCTTTCGATTATTTTTGTTGTTATAGATTAGTTAAACGTCATGGGCACGCATTAACCTTTTATGTACTGAATTATGAATTCATGAAAATTTTATCTTCTAAACCATTTTTTTTTTTTTTTTTTTTTTTGTGAATTGTTTAAACTACATTAGAAGATTTACATAATTATTTAATAAATTTTAGAAGGATTGAAGGATTTAGAAGGATTCATTAAATTTGAATTTGCAGGGATTTTGTGCAATACTGTGATTTGACCCAGCAGTTTGTTGCATTCCGATGTCTAAATCAATTTAACGGAAGAATCTATCACACAATCAATCTTCCAATACTCAAAAACTCGAGAACTAATTGTTCAATTTTAAGGAATCTTCTTACGGCGATTGAAAGATCTAATTAAGAGTTATAAATGATAGTTCTATCTATTGTCTGGAGTTTGTCGCATTCCGATGTCTAAAACAATTTTTGAGAAAACAAAGAGAAGACAGTAGAATATATCACTCAACCATTCAATACTCGAAAACTCGAGAACTAATTTTTCAATTTTAAAGAATCTTTCGGCGATTGAAAGGTCTAATTAAGATTTATAAATGTCAATTCTATCTATAATCTGCAGTTTTTCGCATTCCGATATCTAAAACAATTTTTGAGAAAAAGGTAAAACGGGAGAATCTATCACTCAACCAATCTTTCAATGCTCAAAAGCTCCACCAGTGGCTGAGAGGTTCTGCTCTCGAAGCTGGTAGACGGGAGGTGCTGGGCTCGAACCCAGTCGCGCCCTTCGGCCTAACCGTTTCGGAGTTTTCGTGGTTTTCTTCGAAGCCGTGGATTTCCATGCGTAAATACGGGTTAGGTTCCCTTAGAAAGACCCCCACGAAGGGCATTCCTCCTAGGGCCTATATCCCAAGTGTAGATAATCGGCCGTCAAAAATCAACCAACCAACCAACCACCAATGCTCAAAAACTCGAGAAGTAATTGTTCAATGTTAAGGAATCCTACGGATGTTGAAAGAGCTAATTTAGATTTATAAATGATAATTCTATCTGTGGTCTGCAGTTAGTTGCATTCCGATATCTAAAACAATTTTTAAGAAAACAAGGAAAAAACGAAAGAATATATCACTCAACCAATCTTTCAGTGCTCAAAAACTCGAGAACTAATTGATCACTTTTAAAGAATCATACGATTACTGAAAAATGTAAAATCAAGATTTTTAATAATATTAATTACCTTTTTATTTTATAATTAATACATTTTAATTTAAGAACTGGATTGATAGGTGTTTTCCCCCAAAACTTGAAAGATCTTATAAAATAAAAAGGCAACACAACGGGTTCCTACGCCATTAGTACCAAATAAAAAGGAATAATATAGCTTCCATTATCTTTTTTGTCAACTGAAAAAAAATCAAAAATGTAAAAAAAATAATTACATTAACACCTTTGAGGTCACACATGTGTGTTAGGGAGGGGAGGGGGTAGATTAAAATAAAATTTTGCATTATTATATAAATATTTTATAAGAAACACATATTTTTTTAAAGAGTATTGTGTATTGCCATACTTTTCATTTAAATCCACAAACCAATCTAGTTAAAAAGCTTTGAACAAATCTTTGTTAAATTAGTTATTTTGATTTGGGACGGAAATAAAAGTTTGATAACGAAAGTAATGCAATAGAAACATGTTTAAAAACCTATAAACATTTTATTAACTATAAATATTACTTTTATATTTATTATCAAAATATTACTTTTTCAACGTGAAATGTGGATTTAAAGACCGAGACATTAAGCAGGCAATTTATTTTAACATTATCCTTAAGACTATTAAATAGAGCTGAGACGTTAGAGTAAGAAAATAGTTTTCTTCTTTTAATATCAATGTCAATCATGCATAAATAATTCTTAAAATTTTATGTTTTGAAGCGCAATTTAAAATTTATTACTCTGATATTAGTAAGACGTTTTATTAACGCAAAAGCCAGGATTCTTTAAAATTTATTCTCCAGAAAATTGATATTTTAAGAAATTATTCTATCTAAATACTCATCAAATTTAGAAACTATTCTTTTCATATAAAAAGGGAATTTAAGGATTTAAAATCCATCAAATTTTCTTATTATAAATAATAGAAAAAGATCAGCTATTTCGGGAAAAAAAATCATGTATTATTATATTTATCATGTTTTGATTCCTGTTTTATATCAGTTTCTTTCCCTAATATTTTTGTTTTTATGATTATCATAAAATGTATGATATAAAATTGAATAAATTGAGTAAAAGTATTTATTTTAACAGAGTTTCCTTCAGGCAGTTTCACAATTTCAGGATGCTGTACTCTGACTACACTTTAATAATAATAAAAAAAATAGCACCGATCTTGCTCTTATGAAACTTAGATTGAGGAGTTTTGCATATTTTCATGATAATATCTCTTTTTTTTTTCTTCTATTTCATAATTTAAAAAAAAATCTACATTTTTCAGGAAATTAAATAGTAATATAATAATAATTATTTTTTTTTACTTTTAATTATTATTAAAAAAAAAAAAAAAACTTACTTTTCCTTTTACTGTTAATTTTGTAAATTGTATATTTCTTGTAGTTTTAAACTCTTTTCAATGAATTATAAGATACACATTGAAAAGAGTTTAAAACTAAAATAAATGTACAATTTGCAAAATTAAGAGTAAAAAGAAAAGTAAGTTAAAAAAATAATTATTAAAAAAATATATATTATTATTATTATTATTATTATTACTTTATATAATCACACATAAAGAAAGGTTCTTTATGTGTGATTATATAAAGTAATAATAATAATAATAGTAATATAATAATATTTTTTTTTTACTTTTAATTATTATTATTATTTTTTTAAAACTTACTTTTCTTTTTACTCTTAATTTTGCAAATTGTATATTTCTTTTAGTTTTAAACTCTTTTCAACGAATGATAAAATATACATTCTCCCCTTTCTTTATGTGTGATCATATAAAGTGATAATAATCATAGTAATATAGTAATAATGGTTATTATTATTATTATTTTACTTTTAATTATTATTTTATTATTTTTAAAAAACTTACTTTTTTTTTCTCTTACTTTTGCAAAAACTTTTTTTTCTTTTTACTAATATCTACTATTTTTACTTCATAATAATAATAATGATAGAGATTTTCTTTAAATTAGAACTTTTTCTAAATTTTACTTTGCTATTATTTATTATATTTTTATTATTTTCGTTTTCTTTTTTGTTTTCGTTAAAAAGAAAAATCCCTTTTCAATGAATACATTCAAAGAACATACTAATAAATAAGATAACAGTTATTATTAATATAATTGTTATAATGATAAACAATAAGAAAAAAAATATTATAAGCCTATTAAAAAACTATTTGAAATGTAGCTCTGTACAGCAATTAAAAGAAATTAAATTGAAAAACAAGTTTAAAAGAGATTTCTAGACTATTCTTACAAATTTAAAATTTAAGTTATAAATTTTTTGAGTTTTAAATCTTAAAGAAATTAGATATCTATAGGCAATTTATTGTAATACAATATAATTAATGAAAATGATACTGCTATTAGATTTCAATCAATTGTTTTTTCTCTAACTGCATTTTTAGCTAAATAGTTTTTGGTGTTTAATGTACTACAGTTAATTGAGTTTAAACCTTTTAAGAAAATTTATTTATTTTATGTTTCTTATAAGAAAATGCATTTTTTCAGCAGTTTAAAATTTTATAAGTAGTAGAAGATTATTGAATCTAATTCCATTTTTATATAAGCTAACATTGTGAACAATATTTGTTAATTTATATTTAATGTATGCGTATCTAAAACGTATACAGGGTGATCCTGAATTCATGGTACAAGCTTTAAAAGTCGGTACACGACACTGTAACAATAGGCAACCCCCTCTAGCAGTAAAAAGTGGAACTAAAAACTGACAATCGAAAACCACGTAACCAAACACCACCAAACCCCGTTGAAATCGGGCCCATAGAACCTGAGATAAGAATGCGCCACTGACGGTGGAACTCTAAAAACTGTGAGAAAAATGTAAGCTAAATTGAATTAATCAATTCTCGTTGAAATTGGACCCATAGAACAAGAGAACAGAATGTGCTGTTAATCTTGAAAAACGGCGGTATCTGTAGTTTAAAGCTAAGTTGAAGGAACCAAATCCCGTTGAAATCGGACGCATGGAACCAGAGAACAGAATGCACCAGAAATACCGCGTTCTGCATCCTGGACACGAAATTCATCTGTATTAGGCGTAACTCTTGGCTTCTAGACCAACAAAAATTCACAAAGCGTTCATCTTTCTTAACATTATGCAAGCTGCTTGATGCATTTATGAGTCATTTATAAAACTATTGTTAAGAGATTCTAAATTCTCCCCAGAAAGTTTGAATACTTATTTTTGGTTATTGATAGATGCTTGGTTATCGTTATAATGATAGACACTTCGTGAATAAAATGAACAAAAAATGGTATTAAAATTTTTCTGGGGTGAAGTCGAAATTTCTGATTAAAAAAACCACCAGATTTGGGCAAAATTGTTTGCGGCTTGTATAGTGTTAATAAAGAAAATCTCTCTTCTTGAATAACAAGTTTGCACGTGGCGATTTACGCAGTTTTATAATTTGGCTGTCCCCTTCCGACCGAAAGCCAGTATGTTCGGCAGGCTGTAGCAAAGTAAATAACGAATGAATAAAAACCCCTTTTAACAGCACATTTTACACACTTATACGTTTCAGAAAGGAAAAAAAAAATCAAATTTTTTAAAACGTAGCCTTAGTCTTTGAAAAGCTATTTATGGTAATTAACCGTATTAATGTGGAACATAAAAAAAAAGGTTTGTGATTTTTTTCTCGATTAATGATATTAGGTAGAAAATTTAACTGTTTTTGCCGTTAATAGATATTTTATTGTAATAAAACATTAATTATGAAAATGATATTGCTAATTATATCATAATTAAAATTTCAATTAGTTATTTTTTCTTTGCAAAAACTAAATATTTTTTTATTTAATTTCTAATTAATTAATTTAGCATTATGATTCACGAAAAATATAATGCAAGTTTTATCATAATTAAAATTTCAATTGGCTGATTTTTTTTTCTGTGCACTTTTAACTGAATCATTTTTAATATCTAATTTCCACTTAATTAATTACGAATAAACTTTTAAATTATTTTTCTTTTCTTGCGTTATATTGCTTTTTTCCCAGCAGCTGAATTTAAAAAATAGTTACAATAATTTAGGGAAAATAATATCATTTGAAAACAGCTTTTTTTAAAGGTGGGGAAGATGTTTTAAGTTAAACGTATTCATAAAAAGTACTATTTTTTTCTTTGAAAATTACAATTTTATTTTGGTTTGAATAAAAATTGTGAAAAATTGGTATTCATTCATATCTCTTAACATGAAAACGAGCTACTTGAATCTACTTGTTTTTCGGGATACTATAACAGTTTAAAAAAAATGTTCCTGCTCTTTTGGTTTGTTTACTTGTCTTAATAAAATCTCTCCTTATCGTCTGGATTTATACAGTTTTAAACATTTTTATTTAAAGCAGAATGTCTTTATTAATGGCTTTTAAATTTCTAATTTAGTTTTGTTAAGGAAATTGAATCTATTCAAATTATAAACGAAATGTCCAAAAGTTCTTTTTCCAACAATTTCAAAAGAGTGCTTCATTTGGTTAGAAAAATAGCACCATTCTTGCCTTTCGTACGAAAAATATCACCCTTCTTTCGTCTGATTTAAAAAAAAAAAAAAAAGCCTGCTCATTGTTATGGATTTTAAGTATTAAAAGTATCTTATTTAGGAGCCAAAAAAATGCCTTTAACAGTCAAAAATATAGCCATAAGAATCTAAGACCTTTTCTCACCAATTGCATTCTGCCCTTTTTTAAACCCACGGAAAACTCTTAATTTTATTATTCTTTTTAAGAAAGCAATCCGAGGTATAAAACAAAACTTTTCTAAATATGAAAACTCTCAAAGTTCGCGCCCTATCTTTAACTTATCATGCACTTTCCTGCATTTATGAGCCGTATTCACTAATCTTATTGGGCTTTGGGAATATTTAAAAATCTCCTGATTTTTGCCTTCTGTAACTTGGCAACTCTGAGAAAAACTGTTCGATTACAAACCACTTCAATAATCATGCTTGCAAGTATTTTTGCTTCCATGCATGCTTTTATGTTTAAAAAATGCCTCAAGCAGTTTCGCGTTATTGAGTCTTGTTTAATTAAAAAACAAGAAAAAAAGGGAGACATTTCCACTGAAATGGTATCTCTCACATTTCCCTACGATAGTTCAATAATAAAGTAGTACTGTTTCATACTTTTTTTCCTGACTTTTTCCTTCTTTTTTAGCAGTACATCGCTGTATATTATTAAATATTGTGCGTTCAATTGAAAAGAAACTATTAATTTAATATTACTCGCTGTTGTTGCGTTGACGCAACAGTAAAAATAAATTTGCATGCTGAAATTAACTATCAAGCTATCAGTATTTTTGAACTAAAAGGTTTGAATTTTTTAACAACAGAAACTTTAATCCTTAAATAAAGCGAAGATTATCTTTCAAAATTTGTGGTGGCGAACGTTTTTCTGCAAAAAGTGGAACATCCTTATATTATAGTTTTGGCGGGGTTAAGTATGCATCTTGACTTACGTTAGCCAAATACTATAGCTTTACTTTTGCTTTAACACGTTCACGTCGGCGCGGTGGGTCACGCTCGACTGTCTCAGAGTTGTCAAGTCTCCGGTTTTTTGCACACCACTGTTATTTTAGAGAGAATGTTGTTCCTTTAAATCGCCCAATAGTTCTAATTAAATAAAACAACATTTTCTGTATTAAAATACTGGTATACAAAAAGCTGGAGACTTGGCAGCTTTGAGACAGTCGAGTGTGACCCACAGCACCGGCGTGAACGCGTTAATGAAGAACTTAAGCTTTATACAACATAGTTATAGCCAGAAGCACAATATCAATTATTTTCTTAAATGAATGATTTTTTTTTTTTTTTTTTGTCAATTTTATTAGACGATAGAAAAGTAGTACATCCCCCAGAAAGGCGAAATACCCTAAAAACTTGGGAACCACTATTTTAGAGTGCATTTTTGTAACCGGCGAAATAAAGCTCAAGTTGACTAAAAAGCTCAAATTTGTAAGTTTTTAGTGTTTTTACTTAATAATGTAAAAAAATAATCCTTCAACCCTGTACCGGGAGGAAAAGGTTAGATTCTCTATTCCTTACTTAAAAAATTCAGCCTATTTGATATGAGAACACGAAAGCTAAAAGACTTCGAACCCGGTAAAAGATTCTCAGTTTTCGTCAGTACTGAATTTAAATGGGAATTTTGAGAAATTAGCCAGATTCTCTATTCCTTAGTTAAAGAATTCAGCCTATTTTATATGAGAACACGAAAGCTAAAAGACTTGGAACCCGGTTATAGAAGATTCTCAGTTTTCGTCAGTACTGAATTTAAATGGGAATTTTGAGAAATTAGCCAGATTCTCTATTCCTTAGTTAAAGAATTCAGCCTATTTTATATGAGAACGCGAAAGCTAAAAGACTTGGAACCCGGTTATAGAAGATTCTCAGTTTTCGTCAGTACTGAATTTAAATGGGAATTTTGAGAAATTAGCCAGATTCTCTATTCCTTAGTTAAAGAATTCAGCCTATTTTATATGAGAACGCGAAAGCTAAAAGACTTGGAACCCGGTTATAGAAGATTCTCAGTTTTCGTCAGTACTGAATTTAAATGGGAATTTTGAGAAATTAGCCAGATTCCCTATTCCTTAGTTAAAGAATTGAGCCTATTTTATATGAGAACACGAAAGCTAAAAGACTTGGAACCCGGTTATAGAAGATTCTCAGTTTTCGTCAGTACTGAATTTAAATGGGAATTTCGAGAAATTAGCCAGATTCTCTATTCCTTAGTTAAAGAATTCTGCTTATTTTATATGAGACCACGAAAGCTAAAAGACTTGGAACCCGGTTATAGAAGATTATCAGTTTTCGTCAGTACTGAATTTAAATGGGAATTTCGAGAAATTATCCAGATTCTCTATTCCTTAGTTAAAGAATTCAGTCTATTTTATATGAGAACACGAAAGCTAAAAGACTTGGAACCCAGTTATAGAAGAATCTCAGTTTTCGTCAGTACTGAATTTAAATAGGAATTTCGAAAAATTAGCCAGTTATCGCCAAGATGGCTTCATTTATGATGGCGACTGATTTCTGCTTTCGAATTATTTGTATTTTTGAGTTTGATGCTGGCGGACACCGTTAAGTACGTAACATCTACACGCGTACGCAAATATTCGAATATTTTATGAATATCGTCATTTTTTTCTTTTAAATATGGCACCATTTTATGATTATGATTAGGTACTTTTAATCGCAACAGTAGTTACAATTAAATTTGTAACAAACCACGTTCGTTAAAACTTAAATTAACAATGAACTTGATTACAGAAGTATCCTTAATTTTTAAGTCGCTGTCTTGTTTCAAAATGTCAGCCACCCTAGAACTTCACACTGCTATATCTTAACCATTTTATACGGTAGTGATGAAACAAGAAATACTCTAAAATCATGATATCAAGCCCTAACACTTTTGGATTTCTAAATTTTGGGCACTTTTCTTTAATTTGAAATCTCCAGGTGGCTGCGATTTTAAAAGAAGATAGCGTATCAAGCTGGTCAACGAACTTGTTCGAGATCTTTAAAATCCCTAAACACGCGCTCAGTTACATTCAAATCGGTTTAATCAGAATTTCCCCCGGGCAGTTTCAGGAGGGTGCTGCACCCACCTGCCCTTTGTTTTACAAAATAACACCCCTCTTGCTCCTCATTAAAAACATTAGCGCCCTTTTTACCCTTCATTCAAAAAATTAGCACCCTTTTTGCCTCTAAGTAAAAAAAATGCATTTTCTCCGTTTAGCATTAAAACATTTGCTTTCACAGTAAAAATTGACTCAATGTTGTCTTGAAAGGCTTTAAAAATCGAAAGAAAGAATTTAAAAATCCAAAATGCGCCTTTAAGAATCGGAAACGTGCCCTTAAGACTCCAAAATATGCCCTTTAGAATTAAAAAAAGTGCCCTTTCAAACATCAAAGATGATTGATTCTTGAATACCTACGTGAGGCGTAATGCCCACGTTTACTTCACATCTACCGGGTTACCAAAAATGACTGATGGATTTTAAAATCCAATAACTTGCAAACGGTGACAGATATTAAAAAAATTCTTGCAGGAGGATTATGTATGATATCAGGAGTCTTTATACTGTGATTCCTGATTTTAGTTCAAATTTCAAACAATAGATGTCGCTAAGAGCATTATGTGCTTAGTCCGTACCCGATTTTGGTACTTCGGGATCCATTCAATACATTTTAATCCCTTTTTTTCGCATGGAAGAACAGAGAGGTCGAAAAATCGAGCCTGAATTTAGCGGTGTTTGCTTACAGCGCCATCTATCGATGCTATTTGTAACTAAAACTGAGAATCGCAGCATGAAAACTCTTGATATCTTACATGACACCCCTGCAAGAATTTTTTTAATATCTGTCACCGTTTGCAAGTTGTTGAATTTTAAAATCCATCAGTCATTTTTGGGACACCCGGTATTTGGGAACCAGTCTATGCAGGAAGCATCAGGATTTTCTGTATAGAAAGTTCATCTCGCTCACCGGTAGCACCCTGCCCTTTTTGAAACCCAGGGTTTTGTTTGTTTGTTTGTTTTATTGGACACATACATCAGACTTGTGTGCTTGACAACGAGGCCCGCTTATAAGTCATCGTCCATATACAGGGACGAAATAGCACAATGAAATTTACAGCACAGATAATTTTTTACATCCGGGAGCTCCACAAAGAGTGTGCAACGGAGCCAGCGGGAGTCGAACCCAACAAGCCTCCTACGCTCTAAAGCGATTAGCAGCGTGGTGTCTTAACCACTCGGCCGCGGAGGCCCCAAAACCCAGGGGAAACTCTGGGTTTATAAGTAGAAGTGCTATCGCATGACAAAAATCAGATAGACACATCAGCATTTGATTGGAGTGTGGTTTGGGTTCTGGAGGTGATGATCGATGAAAATGTACGGGATTTTTCCGGAATTGCAACCCTAAGGACGGTTGCAATAAGTATATTCTCACTTTTTGTAATGGAAACTACCTAATAATGAAACAGGTGAATAAACAGAGTTGAAATGAATTTTATTATAGAAACCCTATTACTACCAAGGATTTTTTAACATCCTCTCCCTTGAACTTTAACGCTGTTCTCAAATGCAATGTTCAACAAGCGTGAAACTTTCTCACACAATGACGGACACATTTATAAACGTAAAGGTGTAAAATTGGCAGACCTGACTATGGAAGTGATTTGGAATCGAAATAATTTTTCCATTTTTTGATACATAAATTACTTATCGAGTTATAAGCAATTTTGATTACGTGACAAGTCATTTTCCTCTCTTCGCTGACTGGTTTTTCTGGTTTCGACCGGAAATTCGATTCAAAACAGCAACTTTGACAGGATTATTTGAAAGATTTATTGCGATTACAAAAAAACGGAGAACTTCTTTCGATTACATAGTTTCTGAATAACAACACCTCCCAATTTCATGCGTTTCCGAACAAAAATTAATTAAAACTTACGTCATAAATGTGTCCCTTTGAATTTGAGCACAGCCGTAAGAAATTCATTTACCGTTTTATTGTACCATCAGTTGCATTCTAGATTTTCTTAGTATTTACTTTTAGCTTGTTTACAAAGTTTTTCTTATCTCAAAACTGTATATTCTGCACTCAAGAGGTTTTTGAAATTCACGGTTCAATTATAGTGCCTTGCGTTCAATTTCGATAATATCCTTTTCCTTTTTTTCCCCCTTGAGATAAAAATGTAAAAACTTTCAAACTCTATATTTTATATCTTTTTAAATACTCCTTTTATTTTATGAAAAAAAGAATTTGTAAAAATTTCTTCAGATTACGGTTTATATATATATATATATCTGTATAACGACATTCTTAAATCTTAAAAGGTGTATGCGTTAATTAATCTTATTAATAAAGAACATTTTTAAAAATCTGCAATTTTCCTCCGATTAATCATAGAGATAAAAACTTTATATCAATTAAAAGTGACTTAATAGATATTTTATGGTAATAAAATAGTATTAGTGAAGAATATAAGGCTAGTTGTATGATAATTACAATTTCGATATGTTCATTTTTCTCTGCATTTTTAGCTGAAAATTTTTAATATTTAATTTCCTCTTGACTGCTAATAGTAAGTTTTTAAGGGAACTAATTTATTTTGTGTTTGTTACGGGAGGTTTTTTTTTTTTTTTTTTTTTTTTTTCAGCCGCTGAATCTGAAACTTATTGAAAAGTTGGGAAATAATAATGTCATTTTCTTTGTGTTAACTTCTATATACGTTTTTTTTTTGGGGGGGGGGGGGGCGGGGGGGGGAGAAATTATTTTTAGCTTGTTCACACAATTTTTCTTCTTACAAACTCTACGTTTTATATCTCTTTAAAATAAAAGATCTTTTTTCTGTTTTATAAGAAAAAAAAATATAAAAATTTCTCTAGATTGCGGTTTTTATGAATATCTGTGCAATGACATTCTTAAATCTTGAAAGGTGTATGTGTTAATTAATCATGTTAATAAAGAACATAAAAAAATTCTGCAATTTTTCACCGATTAATCATATAGGGGGGAAAACGTTTTATCAATTAAAAGTGACTTAATCCTTTAGTGTTTACTTGTATTGCAGATGTGCAACAG
Source organism: Maratus speciosus (assembly GCA_963932465.1). NCBI lineage: Eukaryota > Metazoa > Arthropoda > Arachnida > Araneae > Salticidae > Maratus > Maratus speciosus. The sequence continues at coordinate 206,411,835 of OZ010794.1, read as the reverse complement.
AAGAAAAGATTGACGTATTGTATGAAAAATATATCTCTGATATTTTTCATTATTTTCACTGTGTTATAAACCTTTCAGAGTATCATATATAATTTTTTCGAAACAAAATAAAAAATCGCGCATTTGAAGGTTAATAGATATTTTATGGTAATAAAATAGTATTAGTGAAGAATATGAGTCTAGTTGTTAAAATTTCAATATGTTAATTTTTTTCTGCATTTTTAACTGAACATTTTTAATATTTATTTTCCTCTTAACTTTTAATAAGCTTTTAAGGAACTAATTTATTTTGTGTTTGTCACGGGAGATATGTCTTTTTTCAGCAACTGAATCTGAAACTTACTGAAAAGTTAGGAAATAATAATGTCATTTTCTTTGTGTTAGCTTCTGGATTCTTTCTTTCTTTTTTTTTTTTTTTTAAGAAATTATTTTTAGTTTCTTCACACAGTTTTTCTTCTTATAAACTCTACGCAGGGCTCGCAGTGTTCCTAAAATTTTCACACTTTTCTACCACTATTTTAAAACGACAATCTTTAGTATATAATTCTATTCTAGATGTTACAGGAATCTATCACGAAGAATTTTTATTTAAAATACTGGTAGCAGAGTGCGAAAATTTTAGGAATGCTGCGAACGCGAACCCTGCTCTACGTTTTATAACTTTTTAAAAATAAAAGACCTTTTTTCTATTTTATAAGGAAAAAAATTATAAAAATTTCTCCAGATTACCTTTTTTATGTATATCTACATAATGACATTCTTAAATCTTAAAAGGTGTATGTGTTAATTAATCGTATTAATAAAGAACATAAAAAAAAAATTCTGCAATTTTCCTCCAACTAATCATAGGGGTAAAAAAAAAAAAAAAAAAAAAAAAAAAAACGTTTTATCAATTAAAAGTGACTTAATAGATATTTTATGGTAATAAAATAGTATTAGTGAAGAATATGAGGCTAGTTGTATGATACAGTAAACTCCCGACTATCCGGCCTAATGCGGCGGAAGGGTAGACCGGATAACAAAAAAGCCGGATAGTCCAGAGTTCTATAATAACTTCCTGCCCTCCACCTACCCATATATTAAAAACGCATGTTACACATTTTAAGATAAATATTATGTATACAGTACATACAGTTTCAAAATACGCGAAACATTAACGTAAAACGTAAGCCTAATTCGTAAAAAAATGAGTAAATCTTATTTTGCTGTTTATTAATAAATGATTGCACAAATATGAAAAGTTATGCATAAGATAAGTATCAAAACTTAGTTTTTAGTTTTTGAAAAAGTGCTTGATAGATGACTGCTTCTCCCTGTCAGCCCTCTTTCGCTACGCAATGTCCCTCCATTTACGCAAGCATACGATATCAGGTGGCGTCGCTTTCTCCTGCTAACTTGTAGTTTCTCCTCCATAGTCACTACAACCTTCTTTCGTTTGTCACCCATTTCGTTAATCTTCAATAAATAAACACGAAGCGCACCAAAAGACTATACGAAAGTAACCAGGATAAAACATTAAGGATAAGCGGAAAATAACGTCCGCACTTGTTAACATCCGTTGCGCAACTGACGAAACAGGCTTTCAAGCCTTAACCCCCTCCCCCTCACTTCCTGTCTATCTCTGCTATTGCATTCTGCAATCCCTTCTTGCTCATTCCTATCATGTGTTAGCACTTTCCTACGGACGGGAACCTGCCTGTCTCGACCGCTTGCAACATTCCTCATTTTTTTTACTAGGCCGGATAGTACGGAGGGCCGGATAGTCGCGAGCCGGATAGTCGGGAGTTTAGTGTAATTAAAATTTAAATATGTTAATTTTTCTCTGCACTTTTAGCTGAAAATTTTTAACATTTAATTCCCTCTTAACCCCTTGGGAACGAGCGACCGGTATACGTGCCGCGTAAGGTGCTCAGAATCCGTGATTATTCTACCCACTAAATTTTTATTGTACATTTTGCCTTATTTAATTCGAACATTTTCCCGATTCAATTACACAAAAATTTCTGTTTAAAAAACCGGTGATAAAAAAATTAAAAATTCTGTAAAATACACTCGGCCCGAATTTGTTAACTGTTAATAAGCTTTTAAGGGAACTACTTTATTTTGTGTTTGTTACGAGATATTTCTTTTTTCAGCAGCTGAATCTAAAACATACTAAAAAGTTAGGAAATAATAATGTCATTTTCTTTGTGTTAACTTCTAAAGTCTTTTTTTTTTTTCTTTTTTTGATAAACGAAATTACTTTTAGCTTGCTCGCACAGTTTTTCTTCTTACAAACTCTACATTTTATATCTTTTTTTTTTTTAAATATAAGACCTTTTTTCTATTTTATGCAAAAAAAAAAAAATTATAAAAATTTCTCCAAATTACGGTTTTTATATATATCTGTACAATGACATTCTTAAATCTTAAAAGGTGTATGTGTTAATTAATCGTATTAATAAAGAACATATAAAAAAAATCTGCAATTTTCTCCCGATTAATTATAGGACGAAAAAACTTTTTATCAATTAAGAGAGACTTAATAGATATTTATGGTAATAAAATAGTATTAGTGAAGAATATGAGACTAGTTGTGTGATAATTAAAAACTCAATGTGTTAATTTTTCTCTGCGCTTCTAGCTGAAGATTTTTAATATTTAATTTCCTCTTAACTGTTAATAAGCTTTTAAGGGAACTAATTTATTTTGTGTTTGTTACGAGAGATTTCTTTTTTCAGTAGCTGAATCTAAAACTTACTGAAAAGTTAGGAAATAATGTCATTTTCTTTGTTAGTTTCTGAGTTTTTTTTATTATTATTATTATTACTTTTAGCCTGTTCACACAGTTTTTCTTCTTACAAATACGTTTTATATCTTTTTAAAATAAAAGACCTTTTTCCTATTTTATGCAGAGAAAAATTATAAAATTTTCTCCAGATTACGGTTTTTATGTATATCTACATAATGACATTCTTAAATCTTAAAAGGTGTATGTGTTAATTAATCGTATTAATAAAGAACATAAAAAAAATTCTGCAATTTTCCTCCGATTAATCATAGGGGTAAAAAACAGTTTTATCAATTAAAAGTGACTTAATAGATATTTTATAGTAATAAAACATTATTAGTGAAGAATACAAGGCTAGTTGTATGATAATTAAAATTTCAATATGTTAATTTTTCTCTGCACTTCTAGCTTAAGATCTTTAATATTTAATTATCTCTTAACTGTTACTATGCTTTTAAGGGAACTAATTTATTAAATGTTTTAAATAAGAAGTAATTTTATACATTAAAAGCTTTTCGCACGATATAATTTAATTATTTTAAAATTTTCCTACTTTATTCATGTGTTAATATATTTTTTAAACGAAAAAGTTGCTTGGAAATTATTTGGAAGTATTATTATTTTTAAATTCTGGCAACAGTATAGATAAAACCGGCTATTTTAAACTATAAATTAAATCTGTTCATATAATAAAATTTTGGATTAAAAAATTGAAAAAAATTCTTAAAAAAATAGACATTAAAAAGAAAAATGATTGGAAACTGCACACTACAATCTAAACAAATCAATCTCTTGCGAAAGATTGTAAAATTGCTATACATAGATTTGATCCTATATAAAAGTTATGTAACTGAACTATGTTGAACGATTTCAACAATAAATACTACTTTAAATAATTTTTCGATTTCAAAAGTACCTGTTTTAGCGTGTTCATCGTACCTTTATCTATAAAGCTACCAGTTTTCATGTTTTATATGCAACTAGCTGTTTAACCCGTTCTATGCACGAGAGTTCATGAACCTAAATTTTCTAAAACCTAAATTAAAAATAACTATTTGATTTAGTAAAATATTTTTCTACTACTGCGTATTTTTTTAAGGAAATTTAATTTATCATGTTACGATGGCAGCAGACGATAGGGCTGGACGATATCAGAAATTTAATATTATGGGATGAGACTCTATTTAGGAATCATAACTCACTTCTGAGACGAACACTGACATTTATTAAGACGAAGACAAAACAAAAATACAGTTAAAAAGCACTCTTCTCAATCTATATTTAGCTTAAAAGATACAACTTTGACTTCATTTATTTAGCACCGTCGAATATTTCTAAGATTTTCTATGGTTTAAATATTCTATCTTTTTTCGTCGAAAAATGTTCTGTTCCTTTTAACAAAACCTGCGTCGTCATTTTCATTCTATTTACTTTTTCTGCATTTTCACTTCACGCAGCTTCGTTGACTTTTTAATCTCGAAGCGGAATACGGTATCGGAGACATTCAGTCTGATTCAAGTGTTCTTACGAAATTCCCACAATATCGCAATATATCAACGAGTTAATATCGATATTACTGATATATCGCGATAACTACTGTAGAGATCTGCATGGTCCAGCCCGTGGGCCGGGCCTATTTTCGTTTATGGCACTTGGACCGGCCCCGAGCCATACTTCTTTCTGAAGGCTCGGGCCTGGTCTCCCTCCACTCTTTTCGGGCAGGGCTGGGCCCGAGCCATAACTTTTTCTAAAAGCTCGGGCCGGGCCGGGCCTAACTTTTTTTGTACAGAGCCGGGTCTGGTTTCATTCCTAATCTTCCCGGCCCGAAATTTTCAGTCCTAGTTTTGACCCGGCCCGTATGAAAATCATTGTCTCAGCGTGGCCTGGTCCATTCAAAGGTCAGTAGAATTAGGCCTGGCCCAAACATTTTTGCAAAAAATGTATATTCTTTTAAATCACCATTATTTTACACTTAAAAATAAAAAATATTATTTTTAAAGAAGAGTAGATTTCTATGTTTATTAAAATTTAGCTGAATTAAAATATCGTAAAACGTGTGAAAAAGAACCTGCCAATGACGGAACCCTGTTTTAAACTGAAAAACGTGTTTATCCATGCAAAATTAATATACTAATACGTAAGAAAAGAATATATAAAACATTTATTCTTGCTAAGAAGGGAACTTGCCTATAACGCATTTTTTTTTCCTATGCAATTCCGTCTTAGAAGATTTTACTGTATAGTATTTTTCAGATTTTTAACACTTCAATACATGGAATATGGATTAACAATATTAATGACAACTAACACATTTACATACACGAAATAGAGATTCATTAAAAAATAATTATCGCACCCTGCGGCACTTCTATAAAAATGGAGATTATAAACATGAAAAAAAAAACTTAAGATAAATATATTTGGTCAAAATTCCTCGTATGAGACAAATTTTTAACCTAATCGATGCAAAAATCAATGTTTTGTAGAAATTCACTCGGGCCGAGATTTTAACTTTTTTTCCGGGCCGGTGCGGGCTCGGGCCGAACTTTTAATTTTTGTATCGGGCCTGGCTGGGCCAAATTTTTTTTCTATGAGTCGGGCCTGCCCATACCTGGAAATGTCGGCCCGTGCTACCTGTTAAACTGTCCTACTCTAAACTACCTTAAACTGTGTAAGAATAGAAATATTGCTAATTTCGAAAACAAAAATGGTACAGTAGCAGCAATTTAAGTACTAACAGATGTAGAAAGCTACAAATGAATGTTTTATACCTATATATCTTCACACAGCATAATTAAAATCTGTATATATATCTATGCAAAATAGAAATATTTTAGGGAACGAAACCAATGTTTGATAGCTGTTTGCACTTATACCATTTGTTGCATAGTATTTTTCTTTAAAAATAGTATTTTTTCTTTTCTTCCTAACTTTATGGATTATTTATTAATAACATTTTGACTATTTAATTACTTCGCGTATAACTGAGAATATTATAAAAAAAAAACAAGAGTGACGATTTTAATATAATTAAAATAAGTAAAAGCAGGGGAAAAACTAAAATAATTCAATGCCACATATCATGCTAATATACTTGTAATTAAGTAGATTCCAGTGAATGATAGATGCAGCAGACATGTTGTTTTTCAATCTTTCTCTAAGAAATGAATGGATTCTTAATCGAAAACATTCACTGTATTCATATCTTCTTACCTATTTGCTACAAGAAAACAACATCGAAACCCTATTTTTTAAAATATAAATATTCAAATCAAATTTCGGAATAGTTTTATACTAATTTAAATTTATTTTTTGATAAATATGCCCTTTAAGCTAAAATGCAAGACAGGATATGTTAAATTCATGAGAGAAAACTTCGCCCTGATGAAAATACAACAAACGACAGAAAAGAAAGAATATCAATACACAATATGAATAAGCATTGTATTCAGTAGCATAGTAGACATTAGAGTCTGGGAAGCTTTTTTTTTAAAGCAACGAATCATCACAGTGAAAGACTGCTTTGTCCTTGCTTTTTACCCAACTTGACTAGAGAGAAAAGTAAAGTTTACAATTAGCGGACTCTGATTGGTCGCTCGCAAGTGGATCATCCCACATTTTCGGCTAAGTACTCAACCAGCTATATTCTGTATCAACTGGAACTCAGCAATAATCAGAGCTCGTTTGGTTATTCATGACATATCAATATCTGTGGTTATATCAATAAGTGTGGATTCAAGTGTGGATAAGTGTGGTATATCAATAAGAGGGCGAGAGAAGAGAAGTACGATAAGTGTTATTCAGTATTACGCAGACAGGCAGTTTTCACCGAAGGAACACTGGAAAAATTGGAATATGTCTAGAGATAATCAAAGTAAAGAAAGATAGTCGAGGCAGATTTTCTGTTTTGGAAAGGATAGAGGGTGAAAATATTGTAATGGAATATTGGGCTATGTTTTTCGGGGCTGTGGCGGTGTGCGCAAAAGATTATTATTTTATTTGGTTTTGAGATATTCTACACTCTTTCTTCGAGGCTTATGTTCAAAATTCCAGTGAGCTCAAAACATTGTTATTTTATTGGGATATATCAATAGAGTCAAGGTTTAGATATTGTTATTGCGACATTAAAATATCAATATTTGTCGATATATTGATAACCAGCCCTAGCAGACGATAAATCGATATCTTTGGAATAAGAGAATAAATAGAATAAAAAGTTTTGTTGATAAAATGTTTAAGTAAAAGTGTTACTACATTCCAGACTTTTACAACGTCTAGAAGAAAAGTTTTATTTTAAGAAAATCGTTTTAAATAAGAAGTAATTTTATACATGAAAAGCTTTTCACACGATATAATTTAATTATTTTAAAATTTCCTTACTTTATTCATGTGTTACTATATTTTTTAAACGAAAACAATTGCTTGGAAATTAATAGAAATATTATTATTTTTAAAATCTGGCAACAGTGTAGATAAAACCTGCTATTTCAAACTATGAATTAAATCTCTGTTCATATAACGAAATTTTGAATAAAAAATAAAAAAAAAATTTAAAAAAATTAGATATTTAAAAAAAATAATTGGACACTGCACACTACAGTCTAAACAAATCAATCTCCTGCGAAAGATTGTTAAATTGCTGTGCGTAGATTTGATCCTATAAAAGTTATGTAACTGAACTATGTTGAACGATTTCAACAATAAATACTGCTTTAATAATTCTTCGATTTAACCCCTTAACGGTCGCATTAAATTGCGGTTTAAAAATTCAAATCGCTTATTAGCACCACTTTTTTGAAAAAGAAATATTCATCTTATTTAGTGACAGCTAAAATGATACCAGAATAAAGTCAATTACACTATTTTATAAAACTGGTGGGAATCAAACAATATGAATAAAAGGCACAGCCCGTGAATATCACGGGAGCGAAAATTAAGGGGTTAAAAACTGCCTGCTTCAGCGTGTTCATCATACTTTTATCCATAAAGCTACCAGTTTTCATGTTTTATATGCTATAGGTATTCTAGGATAAACCAAGAAAATGAAAAAGTCATAACAAATTCCAGCAACATTAGTTACTTTATATATATATATATAATAGAGAGAGATACTGGTATAAATAAATAAAAAATAAATGCTTTACTGCAGCCGGTGTTAACCTATATGCTTTCAGTGCATACTTATTTAATCTTTTAAGCTCTGGTGGGTGAATTTCTTCCCACATAATTTTAATTCCGAAATGTCACAATGGGACCGGAATCATTGTTGCCAGTAGGCTACTTTTTTAAAATTTAGATTTCTTGATTGGCAACACTCATTTGAAATTCAGATTTCTTGATTGTCAACACTTTTTTGAAATGGTAAAATTCGCCTGATTTAATTACATATTAATTAATTCTAAAGCAAGGGGAATAATTAGGGGGCTATTTCGATAAAGTGGTGCCTAAATTTAAAATTTATTAAAAAAGTGGGGCAATTTAAAATCTTTTTAACTCGAAACATTATTTGTAGAATTTCAATTTTTTTTCATTTAAGTAAACAGAAATATATAAATTTTAATTTTGATTCAGCTTTTTTTTTAAAATATTAATTTAAATAAAAAATAAAAATATTTAAAGTAAAATAAATAAAAAAAGGATGTAAATTTAAAAAAATCATATTATCAAAATTAAATATTTTTTTTCAAATTTGTTGAATCAAAATTAAAGTAAAACAATTGAAAAGACATATTCCAATTTTGAACCATTTATCTTTAACGGTTCTTGACTTATAACAATTTAAATACGAAAAAAAGTGGTGGAAAAACCCATCATGAAGATAAACGCATCGCAAGAAGTCGTTTTCGTGACAACCATTGCTTGAAAGTTAAATTTTGAAAACAAACCAAAACGAAAAAATTATTATTCCCTGTTCCAATTTAGATAGAAACATGATTTAAACGTCATTTTAAGCAGAAAAAAAACAGAGAAATTTTTAATGCAATAAAATTTTTGTTAGAAAATTTGAAGATTTTTGTGTCCAGGACCCGCTGAAGAAATTTTTTTTTAGAACCTTTGTACAATTTGTTTACGCTTTTCTTTTCTTTTTCTTCTAATAAAACTGGGTGTTGTCATTTGGAATTTTCGAAATTTTGTCAGCGTAACTATGGTATCTCTATTGTTATTATTGTTATTATTTTTTAAATCACACTTGCCTTATTTAACTTCACCTCAAGCCTATGACATAAAATACCTATATCCCAAACGCTATCCCGTTTCCATGAACACCACAATCACTAGGGGTTCAACCTCATATACCGGCAAAGTTTTTATTTAAAAGCTTTCAGACTTAATAACTAATTTTAAAATTTGCTTTTATGTTTCATTATAATGAAATTTAGGTTTTATTTATTTGTTTATTTTGTATAATTAAAAAATTTTCGATTTGAAGTATATTAAAAAAAATATTTGCAATTCTCAAAAAATTGCCTTTGTTAATTAACCATATTAAATTAGACAATATATAATTAATTATATTAAATCTTATAAAAGTATTTTTTATATTTTCTTCAAAATAATATTAGCATGCAAAAATTATGCATGTTTTTTTTTTTTTTTTTTAAGTCATTTAATAGGTATTTTATTGTAATGCAACCTAATTAATATATTTTTTTGTATTTCTAGTTAAATTATGATTAAACTTTCAACAAGTTCTTTTTTCCCTGCACATTTGTCTGAATAGTTTTTAATATTTAACTTCCACTTAATTAACTTTGAATGAAACTTTTAAAGGAATTAATTTATTTTGCATTTGTTACAAGATAGTGCTTTTTTTCGACTGCTGAATTTTTAAAAACTAATAAGAAACCACCGCATATAATTTACTTTATTTTCATGTCTTTGTTTCTCAGATTATATATATAAACTGATTTTATTAAATTTTATGTTAACATTTATCATTGTCGTAAGAGACAATAGATATTTTATTGCAATACAACGTAATTAATAAAGTTTTTTATTCCTACTTCTATCATAATTAAAATTTCAAACAGTTATTTTTTCTTGCACTTTTAACTGAACAGTTTTTAATATTTAACATTCACTTAATTAACTGCTTTTACATATTTTATTATTTAAACATGTAAAAGAATTAATTGGATTGCATTTGTTACTTTTTTTTTTCTTCACATGCTGAATTTTCAAAATGTACTAAAAAATATAACTGTATTTTCACTTTTCCTTTTTATAAATTGTTTTTCATTGAAATTGATATTAATGTTTATTTAATGCTTACAGATGTAAAAGTTTTATTATTTATAGTTTTTATTACATGTATTTTTTATAATTTGCTTTAACTGCTTATGGTTATTTCAGATTGAAAATGTATATTAAGTGTCATTCATTTTGCCTCTAAGTATTTAGATTTAAATAAAGATTTTAACCCTTTATGTATACTATGTACTGAATTGTGAATTCATGAAAATTTTATCCTCTAAAGCATTTTTTGTGAATTGTTTAAATTACATTAGAAGATTTACATAACCATTTAATAAATTTTAGAAGGATTGAAAGATTTAGAAAGATAAATTAAATTTGAATTTATAAGGGTTTTGTGCAATATTTATAACCCCACTCAAATCTTTTATTTTAAATATTTTTCTTAGTATTTTGTAGAATTAGGAAATGTACAAATATGACATTTACAAAATGTCATATACGAAATGTACAAATATGACATATTTTCTTACAATAGAAATATAGAAATATTTCCGAATTGGGTCCCCCCCCCTCCCCCAGCGCCAAGAAAGCTGAAAAAATGCAAAGGCAAAACCCTTTTAAAAATATTTTTGCTTTGCGTAACCAATAATGCTTTTGGAATAAGATAAAGTAATGTATCTATAGCTCATTCTAAACTGTAGTACAACTAATCGATGTATTAAATGAATTTTAAAAAGTTATTTTAAAGCTATTTTAATGGCACTTATAAATACCGTCAGTAGATAAAGGGTTAAATCCTTTTACTTTCTTCTTTCTAAACCATTAAGCATTGTCAGCTTCCGCTTTTTGGCGGATTTACATGTTTTAGGGTTCAGCGACAAAATTTCTGTCTGTCCGTATGTCCGGAAATACTCTTTGTACCATCGAAAAGTGTATGAAGTTATGCATAGAATTGAACCAATTTTTTTTGTGTATGTTTTTGGCTATGGCCAGCAGATCCTCGTTGAATACGGAAATATTCCGCTTGAAGGGGGCGCTGTAATAAGAATGTTTGTGCCATTTTCATTATTGTACCTTCGAAAAGTGTATGAATTTATGCATAGAATTAAACCAAATTTTGTGTGTATATTTTTGGCTATGGCCATCAGATTCTCATTGAATTTGGAAATATTCCGCCGGGAGGCGGCGCCGTAATAGGAACTTTTGTGCCATTTCCAATATTGTACCAGCACCATCGAAAAGTGTACAAGTTATGCATATAACTGAACCAAATTATTTGTGTATATTTTTGGCTATGGTCAGCAGGCCCTCATTGAATTTGGAAATATTCCGCCGGAAGGGTGCGCTATAACAGGAATTTTTGTGCCATTTTCATTATTGTACCACGAAAAGTGTATGAAGTTATGCATAGAATTGAACCAAAGTTTTTGTGCATATTTTTGGCTATGGTCAGCAAGTCCTCCTATAATTTGGAAATATTCAGCGATTTTTTTTTTTTTTTTTTTTTTTTTTTTTTTTTTACATTTTCATTATTGTACCATGAAAAAATGTATGAAGTTATGTATAGAATTGAACCAAATATTTTGTGTAAGTTTTTGGCTGTGGCCAGCAGGTCCCACGTGAATTTGATATTAATCAGATAGGAAGGAAGCGCTGTAACAGCGAATTTTCTCGATTTTTTACAGTTCTATTGTACATCGGCTGTTCATGCATCGACGGACAATTCGCATCCAGCTAACCCGGCGATTCTCGAGCAGATGATGTACAACAGAATAACAAAAATTATTGATTTTATTATGATTGAGATTAACTTGTTTTTACTCCTATTAGTAAAATGAAGCAGAAACTGAAGATGTGAATCAAAGTTGGTGTACATTAAAGTAATAACACTGTATTAACATGCATTAACTGTATTAACATGTGTAATAACTTTTTGAAATATTAACATGTATGAGAAAGCAGGAAGTTTTGGAATTGGTACATCCGATTAGTTTTTTAAGCATTTACAAAATTTATACTTGTTACTATGAAAACGCTGTTTTTAGTTAACTTTAAATATCGTTTTTTCCTTTAAAAAATATATAAATTGTTTTATGCGAAAATTCTTAAAATTTTATATATGTGTAAATTAATGAAAATTATTATTATTTTTTTTAAACTAATGAAAATGAAATATTCTTAATCTTTATAAAGCTGTTTAGACTAATCTTATTAATGTGAATAATTTATGATTAATTGTAAAAAGATTTTCTGCTATTTTTCTCAGATTAGTTAATTAGGCATGATTTTTTTCTTCTGTAAATTCCCGTAAGTGTCTCGTGTAATAAATATTTTATTGCAGCAAAAAAAAAAAAAAAAAAAAGAGAAAGAAAGAAAAAGAAAAAAAATGAAGTTTTTACTTTGAATTGTTTCTTATTAAATTTTCAACAAATTATTTCCCCCTCCATATTTGATGAACAGCTTTGAATGTTTAATTTCCATTTAATTAGTTGCGATGAAGTAAGTGCATTGATTTATTTTGTGTTTTCTTATAAGAGATTTATTTTTTCAGTTGTTGAATAAAAGAAAATATAGTCAAAAAGTTAAAAAAGTTACTTTCTTTTTCACATTTCAATTTTAAATCTTTCTACATTTTAGGATTCAAGCTGGTATCTATTTTTATTGATGCTTGCAGGATTAATAAAGAGGAACTGACATACCGTTAAAATAGAAAAGCTTCAACTGTAACCGCTTTCGCAGGGTTTGATTATTGCATTGGCAAGCTGCCACCAGCAAATTTAAATAGAAGCTTTCTCCTTATTTAAACGCCTTATTAGTGAAAGACTTCAGTCATAAATAATGGCAAAAACAGGTATTAATTTTTACTGGTGGAAGTTTACTTCGGCGATAGTGAAGCCCTGCGTTTCCACCATATTTTGATAGCCTAGACAACCTCATGTCTGTGTCAGTGAGAAAGAAGTCAGTGAAAAGATACATGGGTAAACTGCCACCACTAAAACAAATATAGAAATTTTTACCATATTTGTGAGAGAAATTTCCCATGAATAAAGCGCTTAAATAACACGAAAGTTTCTATTCAAATGTACTGGTGAAAGTTTGCCCAAACAGTAATCGGAAACTGTTAATTCTGTTTAAAAAAACAACAACAAAAAAAAACAGTTGTCATCTTGTAACAACCTCCTCAGTTACTTCATTCGCAAATGGTAGACAATACACAATATGTCTCCGTCTCTTTATTTATAACTAGCAAAACCCGCGGCTTTGTTCGCGTAATATTTGAAATATACCAAGTGATATTTATGTGTCTAATATTTATTAAAAGGTACTAACTAAATTTTTCTTTTATTAAAAGGTATTATTTTATTTTATTAAAAGGTACTTATTACTTTTAGGAATAATTCAAAAATTACTATTTAAAACACAGTTTCATTAAACATCAGTATTACACTGCTTTAGGCAGAAATGAGACTTAAATTAATAAAACGAAATAAATGATAATTTAGAAAATATTTTGAAACTTTTATGCTGAATTAATACGTTCATTTCAGTATTCATTTGAAGTTTTGAATCTTTTAGAAACCATCTTCTTACATCTTAAAATTAACTATCATATCAAATTCAAAGTCCTACCACCTCTCTCACAGTTATGTTGAAATAGGAACTGTCACCATTAATTTGCAAACATTAATTTTGAAATCGGTTTGTGATTTCTTAATATTCACAGAAATGTAATTTAGAAAGCATTTAAAGGCCTTTTTTAGAACGTTTGTTGTTCCTATGAACCCCAGGTGGTAGAATCATCGGCGTAAAATATAGCCTGTGTAGGATCAGAGACTGTTACCATTGATTCGCAACTATTACTTTTATAATCGGTTTATATTCTCTGCAATTGCATAGAAATTGTAATTTAGGACTTCTTTAGAATGCTTTTCGCACCTCCCCTTCTCTTCACCCCTTTTTAATTCGAATTTATTTTCGACAGTCCTTCGTGGGCATTTATATTTTATAAGTAACTACCATGCCATATTTAAAGTTTCTAGCCTTTTCAGTATCACAGAAATCGCAAATTAGAAAGTTTTTAGTTCCTGCAAACCTCTGGTGGTAGTGGCACAGACATAAAATATAGCTTATGTTTGAGCAGGTTCTATCAACAATTTGTCATCATTATTTTTTTAATCGGTTTGGTATTTGATAAGATTGCATAAAAATTGTAATTTATGACGCTTTTCGCACTTCATCTTTTTAAATTTGGAATTTTTTTCGACTGTTCTTAGAAAGCAGTTGCATCTTGCAAGTAAATACCGTGCCATACTTCAAAATGTTAGACCCCTCAGTTCTGAAAAAAACGCAAATTAGGAAACATGTTTTGCTTTTGCAACCCTCAGATGGAAGTGACAGCAACATAAAAAAAACCTATGTTATAGCAGGGACTGTCACCATCGATTTGCAGCCATTTTTTTTTTTTTAAATAGCTTTGGTATTTCCTGAGATTGAGTAGAAATCGCAATTTAGAACGCTTTTGGCGCATTTTCACCCCTTTTTAAATTCCTAATTTTTTCGAAACTGTTCTTAAATATCATTTATATCTAATAAATATGTACCTTGCCTAATTTTAAGTTGCTAGCCCCTACCGATCACAAAAATCGAAATTTAGAACGCTTTTTTATTCCTGCAACGTCTAGATGATAGTGATACCGACATAAAATAGCGTCTATGGTAGAGAAGAGGCTGTCAGCATCAATTTCCTACCATTACTTTTGAAATTAGTTTGATTCTTCCTTATATAATGCTGACAAATCGGCATTTAGAACGTTTTTAGAACGCTTTTCGCGCATTTTGCACCTGCATCTCCTCTGGAGTAGTGGAAACAGATATAAAATATAGCCTATCTTGGCGCAAGAACTGTCACCATCATTTTTACAGCATTATATTTGAAATCGGTTCAGTACTTCCTGAGATTGCATAGAAATCGCAATTTAGAACGTTTTTTACAACGCTTTTTGCGCATTTTGACCACTTTTTAAATTTCGATTTTTTTAGGAAATGTCCTTCGAGATCATTGATATCTTATAACTAACTACCATTCCAAATTTCACGATTCTAGGCCCTTCCGTAACGCAAAAACCGCAATTTAGAACATTTTTCTCCTGCACCCCCTTTGGAGTAGTAGCACCTAAAACATAGCCTATGTTGGAGCAAACGTTTTCACCATCATTTTGACGCTCCCCCCCCCCCTTTTTTTTTATCGGTTTGGTATTTCCTGAGATTGTGTGGAAACCACCATATAGAAAGAGCGTTTTTTAGAACGCTTTTCGCGCATTTTCACCCCTTTTAAATTTCGAATTGTTTAAGAACTGTTCTTAGAAATCCTTTATATCTAATAAGTAGCTAATATTTCAAATTTCATATTTCTAGGCCCTTCAGTAACACATAAATCGCATTTTTAGAACGTTTTTTGCTCCTGCTATCTTGGAGCAAGCGTCGTCACCATCATCTTGACACCAATATTTTTTAAATCGGTTTGGTATTTCCTGAGATTATGTAGAAACTACCATTTAGAACGTGTTTTCGAACGCTTTTTGTGCATTTTCACCCCCTTTAAATTTCGAATTGTTTAAAAACTGTTCTTAGACATCCTTTATATCTTATAAGTAACTAATATTCCAAATTTCATATTTCTAGGTCCTTCAGTAACGCAAAAATCGCATTTTTAGAACGTTTTTTGCTCCTGCACCCCCCTTTGGGGTAGTGGCACCGACATAAAATATAGCCTATGTTCTAAGTTAGACTAACACCATCATTTTGATACCAATACTTTTGAAATCGGTTCGGTAGTTCCAGAGGTTACCTCCTTCAAATAAACAATTTTTACCTCTTTATAATATTAGTATAGACTACATTTATCTTTTAGGACTTTCTTAGTACCGCAATTCCGACGTATAAACCGTGGCTGAAATAAGTGCGTTTCAAACCAGAAAATTTACTTAATAAACGAAGTCGAATAAGTACCTAGTTGAAGTTAATTAAAATTTATTGAATAAAATTTCTTATAAGGAACATAGTTATTTGAGCGGCGGCTTATTCACCTGAAATTACTGTATATATTTTAAATTTTACTTTTCTTGGTGCCATATTAGGTTAAAAAATATATTATTAAACTTTAGTTTTGCTCCTGATTCTAATAGCAATTTCAAAAGAGAAGAAACAATTTTTTTTTTTTCGTGTATAGCTACACGTTTGATTGTCTGAATAAATTTTTATTTCATAAAATTATCATTATTGCTGTCTAAATTAAATTCCAATTTCTTAGTTTCATTTCAATATTTTTCTTTCTTTTCTTTTATTTTATCCTTTTGACTTCATATCTGAATCTTTTATTCTGCAACTACAAGGAGAATGTTTTTAATCAAAGTTGCATCTGAAAAATTGAGTTATATTTAATTTGACAAATGAATTTCAGTATAAACAGATACTATGCGTTCAAACGAATAAAATATTTTGGGATGTTTCGTGATTTTTTTGTTTGAGAATTAGAGAAATTCTTACAGGGTTCGGCCGCTATTAAGCCACACCCCATTTTGTAAGGACTCTACCACCAGTATTATTATAAAGATAATTTTCTTCACGATTCATTAGCTAGAAGATAGTTTTATGCGATTACTGGTGGTAGAGACCTTATAAAATGGGGCGTGGCTTAATAGCGTGCGAACCCTGTCTTATTAAAAAAATGTTCTTATTTTTTTAATGTTGGATGTAAACTAATCCAAAAGTTTGAAAAATTGTAAAAGTTTTTAAATAAAGTATGTGATATATAATCTCTATCAAATTTGCTATGTCTGTTTTGTTTGTTTGTCTGTTTTTAATTATGACTGTATTTTTCTTACAAGCTTGTTTCAGTGTAATGAATGAAAATTTTATTTATAAAATTTCCAGGTTATTAGGCTAAATACAGCATTCCTGTTGCTTTAGTTTTTCTAACAAGTAAAGGTACTACAGTCCGTGGCGGAAAATTTCGATTTTTATAGCTCATTCGATTCATCTTATCGATCTAAATAATTTGCCACCTCGCTTATCGGCTATTGAGTTTTAATAATGACAGGGGGCCGGGTCAAATTTCAAAATTTCATTCATTGAAAAACAGATGCCCTCAAAGAAATAAGTGCGATTTAAGTTTACTAATTGTTCTTACAGTGCTAATCTATATAATAAAAGCCTAAGTCATGTGACTGTCATCAATAGTTCCGGGTTGACCGCTTCACTTTTTGTATGCAAAGCGGCCAATTTGGTAATTTAATATTAGCCGGGAGCACGTGATAAATCGCCAGATATTGTAAATATCATGTCATCAGTATTATAATAGTCCATTTCATGCGACTGTCATAAACAATTTTTGCGTGATAAATTAAAACAAAGCTTTGATGTTCAAATTAAATGTCATGGTTTATGGTATTATTTATTACTTTTTTTAAAGCAATAACTGAGAGTCATAAACTTTAAATATTTCAGTTTTAAAGTTATGCATTTTAAATAAAATGAGTGAAAGTACTATATTTAAACGAAATTAATGAAATATGAAAAAATACGACGGGAACAATGTTTGGCGATTTATCACCTGCTCCCGGCTAACATAAAAATGCCGAGTTCAGGATTTTTGTATCAGAATCTTCGGATTTGGCTAAGGATTGAACAAGTAAATTAAATTATGTTTAAAAGTAACGTGATACAATGCTTAGCATATGTTTAAGGGAGACCAAACTGGTCGCCAAGGGCGGCTAGTAACAACTATAATGTTACATTATTGCTGTTATTATAAGAATTTGTAATTTCAGATAAAATATTCGTATGCTACATGACAGGCAGGTTTTCGCAATTTATGATGTCCTCGTCTAGTTTTGTTCATCCTGTCAATACTTTTCCAGAATTGCCAGCAAAAATCTTTGTAACCACAAATTTTCGGTTCTTTTGTCATTTTTTCAGTCTCTTCGTAACTTTCGGGACGTCTGCGTACTATTGCATGCGAAGGAATTTTCTGCTACTGTTTTATTTTCGGCAGCTCTCATTAAGGGCTGCCACAGGTACTATTTTTTAATTCTATCTCGCACCACTTTTATAAAACAGAATTTTTTCAGATACACTGTGACAACATCTGCAAGGAAAATGTACAACAAAATCTTTCTCTTAAAATAGCGGTGCAAATAAAATATAAAAATAGTCGCCTTTGGCAGCCTTGCATATGCAAATTTTTAAACTTTGACCCGGCCCCTGTCATCATTAAAACTCAATAGCCGTTATGCGAGGTGGCAAATTATTTAGTTCGATGAGACGAATCGAATGAGCCATAAAAATCGAAATTCGCCGCCACGGACTATAGTGCCTTTACTTGTAAGTAATAGCTGTGATATATCGTGTGCAGTTTGTACTTCGTATATTTTAACAACAAATAAATTTTGATTTAAAATAAAAAGACTTTTCATCATTTTCTTAATTACGAGTTTGTTTCATAAAGAAAAGATTTAATCCATTAACCCCTTGGGGACGAGCGACCGGTATTCGTGCCGCGTAAGCTGCTCAGAATCGGTGATTATTCTCACAAAGAAATTTTTATTGTAAATTTTGCCTTATTTAATCAGAGCATTTCCCCTATTCAATTATAGGCAAAAACTTCTGTTTTATAAAACCGGTGTTTAAAGATAAAAAATTCTGTAAAAGACTCTCGTCCCGAAGGGGTTAAGGACCGTACCTTTTTCTACTTGACACAAATGAAATAAAATTTTATTTTATACATATTAATGACTAATTAAGATTTTTTAAAAAAGCGATATTACTTTTTTTTTTAATGTGAGATATAATATGTTGCAAAAACGCAACGTCAGTACAAATCAACAACATTTTTACCATATGAAAATCTTGAAGCATTTATTATGTACCGGTTTATTACATTTACTACAAATATGCTATAGTTTGACAGGTACAGGGTTCGCACAATTTAACCACTAAATTTTAACAGTATTTTCAAAGTATTTCACTGCAGAAAAAATATTACGAAATCTGTGGAAAAAGGTGGTGGTTGCGAATTGTGTGTTTTAAAAATCAAATGTAAATTTTCTCATTATTAATAGTGGTGCCAGAGTCCTTCGAAATTCCAAGGAGTGTGCGGACCTTGCAGCTACAATATCTGTATCTTGAATTGCTGAATTTTATTTCATTCATTTCAGTGCATCTAGGAACATAATTCGAAATTTATCAATAAAAATTTTAAAAACGTTCCGTACTATTTCATTCATATTTTTAATTTTTTTTAACTACTCGAATCAAATTAACAATTGTTTTCTTAAAAAATAAAAGTCCTATATACAATATATGATAATAATTTTATTGAAAAAGATATTCACAATAAAATAAAAATATCACAAACATAATGTTGCGAAAACGTAACGTCAGTCTGTAATGGGTTAAAGACCTGTTGGAATATTCTGACAAAGTGTAATAAATTTTTCTTCTGTTGCCGTAAATAAAAATCTTTGTGCGACTAGGATAAGTAATTCAGTTTCTTTTGGGACAAGTAAGTCGAGATCGTAAGATAAAAATATTTTATTAAGATTAGCATATACTGTTTCTTTTTCTTTTTGTTTGATTGCAATTTTCTAATTTTTGCTCTATTACTCTTTCAAGGTTGCTGTTGCTCGCCTTCTATAGTTCAAAATGTTCACGATTCTTGTCTTTTGCGAAAGAGTATAGTGGCTTATCCTCATCATCTGCCATCGCGTCACTCCCATCTACCTGCTTATTCGTCGGACGCCATGTGTTCCGACTGTCGTCCTAGCAACCCATCTGTAGAATCCCAGAGGCATCACTCGCAGCACTTCACCATCTCATCCTCTACACATTCTGGTGTCGCTTGCTGCGCGTGCTGCAAACTACGCCGTGAGAGCAATCAGCATCACCATCAGTCAAGCCTTCATTTTGTGTCTCAACCAAAAACCTCTTCGAGTCTAGTGCCTTGTGAGCAATCCCCCTTAGATTTATCGTTGACTTCAACGACATCTAATATAAATATCGAAAGTGATATCGCCCTCCCGCAGGGACATTGTTCCAGTCCATTATGTTGCAGCAGAGACCTCTTGCTCTTGAGGACGTCACCGCATGGTTTCCAACACAAAACGTTTGCGACCAGCAATTCTTGCTGCAAGTGCACCGCTAAAAAGATGGTGTGTGAGACTCAGGCCGTGGATAGTGTGCAATCGTTATCGTGTTCCAATAAAAGTATTTTGAAAGTCGCTGGTCAGCCGCAGCCTGTTGACCACGTCACCTTGCTCGCGTCTTCACACGGTCAAGGATCTGTCCCTCCAATACCTTCTACTTCTGGTGTCTCGAACAAAAGTGTGCCTCACGTTATAACTGATGACACATTAGTGACTGCTAAGCAAGAAAAAGGTATTTCACCTAAACAATCATCTAAACTTACTTTAGCCTCCAAGAAGCGAGTTTTTGCTCATGGTTGGAGTTGGAAAGGAAAAGCCAGAGAAAAATTAATCGCCCTCACAGTAAGTCAAACTTGTTATGAATAAAAATGTCTTTATACATCATTGTATTTCAAATTAGAGATGTTACCAAACGGACCTCAATTTAACGACTGTAAAGGGTCAATTGAAAATTATCGTTAAGTAACTAAATTTTCAAAAATTTGCCAACCACTAGTATTTAATTACAGTTCATTATGGAACATTAAGTATACATTCAAAATACTGAAAATTCCTTAAATATAAAAGTTGGCATAGCATTTTCAGTTGTTTCAAAAGCATTATATCCATCTACTTTTAAACCTCATTAAGTGTTTTTCTTTTTTCTGCTTAATGTAATCCAGCATTGGCTTCAATTAAAGTAACTGTTGAAATTTTATAATGTTCTGTGTCAGAATCAGGATCTAAATCAGGCAGGCTTATTCTCGTCTCTATATTGTTATATAATCTGTAGTACAGAAAATATAACGCACTATATTGTTATATAATCTGTAGTACGGAAAATATAACGTGAATCACAGTTCTCATGATTTGGAAATGAAAAATTCTGGCCTCAAATAATTTCATTTGCTCCTTTCAATATTTAAAAATTTTCATTAACTGCGTACAACAGAATCTCATTTTAAGTTTATAAAAATTGTAATTGTTTTCGATGTTTACGTCTACGGACATTTATTTTATTTATTTATTCTGTGTTCCTACAAATGCGCAAGTTCCAACCACTGAACTGCATAATAGTGCTAACTCATCGGTCCACTTTCTTCCACCTTCGGCTTTTAATGCGCGCAAGTGATTAGCCCGCACTTTTCTTAATATTAACGCTATTTTTTCTCGATAATTTTGTTTCTACACCTTTTTCATATTTTTATGAGCAATACTCAAGAAATTTTTCATGTTTCTTGGTGAGCTTCCATAAAATTTTATTTTTAAATAAGATGAAATTAAATTTTTGGGATGAAATTAAACAAAATCTGCATATTTTGAAATAATAATAATAAAAAAAAATCAGTGAAAACTGCAGTAACTTCGTCATATTTTTAAAAGAAAATAGATTTTGACAATATCAACCTTATACTATCCTACAAAAGAAAATCAGTATTTTACCATGATTTTTCTTACGAAATCCATGGCATTTTGTATTCATGGGCTGACCGTTGTATTCAATGGAATTTACCCATGTCACGTCAGCTGCAGGTATGCAGAAGAAAAACACCAATAAGCGTTAAGAACATTTTAACACTGCTTCCCCTTCGTCAAATAAACAGTCTTCTTCGGAGGGTATTTACCCGCAGAGGCATGACTGTTGCCACTCGTGGTTAAAGTCCATTTAACAAAACGGACTTTACCCATTTGATGTCAGGCCCCGGGGGAACAGAAGAAAAATACCAATAGGTGTGAATAGCATTTTAACACTGCTTCCCTTCGTCCAATAAACAGTCTTCCGCAGAGGCGTGGCTGTTGCCATTCGTGGGTAAAGCCCATAGGGTGTTAGCACTCCGTTCTATAGACCCCTTGCATTAACGTCACGTTGCTATTAGCAACGACTGATACTATAGCTTCTGGAGCACACACGTGGAGCACAGAAGTCCCCGTTTGCCGTTAAAAGCACGTGTTATCTTTCTCTTTAATTTAGAGCTTTCTTATTTTTATTATTATAGTGCAAATAAGTCTAAAAAATCAAATGGAGAGCACCATATTCGCCTTATATTTGGGCGCCATCTGAAGCGATTTCAGACATGTGACGTCATGTGCAACCCGTCTATTGTGGAGGTCAGTGGGTTCAAGGCATACACACAATACCTGTTCTCATCAAACTACTGAAGTAAGCAGTAGAATGGCATAACAAGGTTGTGTCCCTGATGCAGGACCTGTGTACTGGCGGGGAAAAATTATGCCAGTAAATTTAAATACAAAATTTTGACTTATTTAAACGCCTTATTCATGCAGAATTTCTTGCCAAAATAAGGCAAAAATTTCTGTTTGTTTTTACTGGCGGAAGTTTGCATCAACGGTCATCAGACCCTGCCTAGATGCTCTGCATACACTAACTTTTCAATATGAGCATCCAATTTTGATCATATTTTGATACTTTTTTTTTCTTAATAAATTTTTTTATTAAATTTCGTAAAGTTTTCTTCACCATATCTAATCGGGGAATTTACAAGGCGGAGAAAACTTAGGAAATTAGTAGTAATCAAAGTATCTGGCCGCTCAACCTGGCTACGCCACTGCAGCATCAGGGGCGATCTGTTTTAGAGCAGGCTTACCAAATTGCTTAATAAGCAGGAGCGCATATCAGTTGGTGACAAATATTGAAGGACGTCATTATTCACGTGATTGGAAATAGAGTAATATTATCATGTTATAGTAGTTACACAAGTGTCTACATACCTTATAAATGTATATTTCAAAGTTGTGACCATACGACCATTACAAAATAAAGGCCCCATGTAAAAATAAATTGCCGAAACAACATAAATCATAGTAAATGTAGTATTACCAGTTTACTTATGAGGCAAGATAGCCATCTAAAAGCATTTTGCAGGGGAATAAGCCAAAAACCTTAATGTCGCTTACAGCTTGCATACATTACTGATTTTAATCCCTTAACTGTTTCATTTTTTTTTCACATCAAAAATAAAAATAGGGGCGGAACGCCACTTTTTCCGTTCTAAAATATTTGCCTTATATAGTCGAAAAATGTCTGACAATTAATAAAGAGAAAATTTGCCGTTACAAATTAGTGGTGTCCAAAAGGTTTTAATAACGAAGCGGTTTTAGAACTTCTTGCCCGAACTAGCTCGCTTCGTTACTAGTTAAGTGTTACTAATGTCGTTACTAGTTAAACAGTTAAGGGGTTAAGGCGAAATATCATATTAAAATGGATTGTTGTTATCTCTTTTAAAACAACACAAAAATTACAAAAAAAAAAAAAAAAAAAAAAACATATGAAGGGCGCAAGAGAACCCCCAAAGAAAGTAGTATACGCCAAAGGAAAGCCCTACTGTGGAGGATGACTCTTGGGCTCCACACAGACGCGTGTTTTGTCATCCTTCTCCAGTTTTCATGGAAATCTTTTGTTCAGGACCATTCTGCGGTTTATTCACAAAAGAATGAGGGGAGTCAACGATGGGTCAGGAGATAAGGAGCTCAACCCTACTTGAAGGAATGGTTCCTCTTTTGCAGGACATCAGTCCCTTTCCTTTTAAAGTCATTAAAAATCAAAGACACTGCGTGGCTACAAGAAACGATGCCGACACTGATAACAGCTAGAAGCATGGTGCGTTCGCAGCCTTAGGAACGCTCCGCTGCTGTTGTAATCGTATTGATGTCACAGACCAGCAAGAAAAATTTGCAAAGTGAGATTCCTCTCGCTGGGATAACGGCAGGTGGGAAATGAGTGCCGAGCCGGGAACCCTCCCCCCCCCACTTTCGATTATGATGAAAATTTTGGGGGAAAATGGAAGCCACATCAGGCTTCTGCCCTTTTGGTGCTTCGTTAATTGGAAGCTATTCACTTGAAAGGAGGACATATCGCAGACACAACAACTTATTTATAACTGTAAACAGAGACGTAACTGTGGTGCGGGTATATTTAAATGCAGACGATCAAAAATAAGCTCAATTTTATAAAAGTTGGAGTGGGAGGGATCTTTTCCCAAAACTTATTAAATTTAACTCACTTAATACGGCTCTAAATGAACTTACAGCTCGTTCTACCACGAACCTATGAAAATCTCTGTAACAGTTCAGATAATATCACTATAAAATGGAATCCCGTTAATTGATGTATCTTTATTTGTAGTAGAAAGCTCAACTTCTTACCGAACTGACGGAAACTCACAGCCGAAAACCCTATACAAACTGCTAATTGGAAACACTAAAGTCAACACATGGCTCGAATTTGCGAGAGAACTCATGTACAGTCGTGGAAAAAAAAAGTAAACACCCCCTACTAACTCCTCAACAAATTATCGTAGAAGAAAGTTACTGGTACCATACGATTGGAAATAAAGTCTACTTTTAAATGATGCATATAATATTTTCTTAGGGGGTCATCTGCATATTAAAACGAACCATAACTTTGTTTTTTTTCAATAGCAGTACACAATTCTGACAGCATAAATGAACCCTACACCCTTCAATTAGCCTAAAAACAATTTTTTATGGAATTCGTACGATAAGATTCCGAGAAATTAATTATTTTAAAAGGAGCGTATTTTAAGGACTGTATCCAAATTGAAGTTCGGTACTCGATTGTTAACCGAGAGAGCCCCCTTCTTGATCAAGGCACCTTAAGCGACATTCAAGCAGTCATTGAAGCATGGACAGCATAAGAAATTTCAAAATATCTAGTCACTTCTATCATAGACGGCCCCTTAAACCATCATTTTGCCGTTTTTTAAGCATAATTTGAAAACTACTTGGAAGAAAAATGTGAAATTTTGGATTTCCATAAAGCAGGACTTAATAAATCTAAATCCATCAAAAAAATTGTAGGTTGCAATTCATAATTTTTTCGAATATTAATTTCATAATTCATAAATCATATCATAAAATTATAAAAATTGCAAATTCAACGTATTTATGTTTGGGTATATTAGTATTATTGCTACACAAAAAATTAGCACATTCGGAGCATAATTTCAGGAGATATAAATAAAAATATGAAAATGTAATTTAACATTAGAAGCACTCAATTTTGAATGTCTATAATTCACAAACTTACTATTCAAATGACTTGAAATTTCGTTTCTAGGCATAGTTTGAACCGAAGATTTGAAATATCTCGTTAAATTTGGGTATTGCCATTGAAAAAAAATGAAGTTTGGATTCGTTTTAATATGTAGATGGCCCCCTAAGCAAATTTTATATACAACATTTAAAAGTAGACTTTATTTCCAATCGTCCGGTACTAGCAACTTTCTTCTACGATAATTTGTTGAGGAGTTAGTAGGGGGTGTTTACTTTTTTTTTCCCACGACTGTACATGAGGGCAGAATGCATTCAAAATCCATCGATTCCATCTACACTGTTAAAAATATCGTGAAAAATTACCACTATTTTCAAAGGCTATCTATTTTCTGACCAATGAGAAAGCTACATAAACACCTATCGAGCGTTCTTATTGGTCAGAAAATAGATAGCCTTTCAAAACAGAGGTAATCTTTCACGATATTTTTAACAGTGTAGTTTGGTCACCTTATGCATAGCTTTGAACTAAATGCATATTTTTGTTAACTCTGGTTTAGAATATGGTTATATTAGTCCAAGAGCCGACAGCACAAAAGCCTATGTTATCAAGTACAAGAAAAAACCTTTATTTTATGGAAGAGTAGAAGTAAGATAATCTACACTGTTAAAAATATCGTGAAAAATTACCTCTGTTTATAAAGGCTATCTATTTTCTGACCAATGAGAACGCTACATAAACGCCTATCGAGCGTTCTTATTGGTCAGAAAATAGATAGCCTTTCAAAACAGAGGTAATCTTTCACGATATTTTTAACAGTGTACTATCCTATTATATATAGCTGCAACCACAGTTACTAAATTAACTTATCATTGCAAAAATAACCGTGACAACCAGATTCCCGTAGCTACATATCAATTTTGCGAAACTTCAAGAAATGTCAGAATAAGTTTCATTCACGCACACACACATCATGTTACAATTCGTACCACTTTGATCTCACGCAAAATCTCTAAACTCGCTCGACCACTAGAGAGTAAGTAGATAGGCATTCTGTTACAGCTTTACCCCTTCGATACAGCGTCTAGAATACCTAGTGGGGAAATATATCCAAACAGTGCTAAAAATTTGTATCCCTTAAATGTGCGACGATACTGCTAAAATCCCAAGTGTCGATCGGATTTTCGTATTACACTGTATAGACTAGCAATATCTTGCAGTAGAAAATATCCTGCAGATGTCGCTGCGATCTGTATATTTCAGCAGCAACGTTGCCCATTTAAGGGATACAATATTTTAGCACTTTTTTAAGTAATACAGGGATAGCCAATTTCCACACTACATATTCTAGGCGCTATAGCTTTACCCCTTTGACCTCAGGGACATGGCCTTCATTTTGTCCGTCTACTCGTGAGGTTCTTAGTTTGGTTTTTTTTTCTCTAATTCCCAGGTTCGAGAGTCGGGTGTATAAAATAAATAGGTTCTGGAAACATTGAGCATGAAACAATAATTTATTAGTTAATCAAAATGATAAAACATTAACATCATGCCTGGAGTAAATTTTCCCTAGGTATATAAATATTAATAATAATCAATACATAGAACATTTGTATAAATTATAGTTTGAACCTTCATAGGGACTCTAAGGATGCCTGACTCATGTTTATTTGCAAATTACAACTTCACTATAAGTTATTGATTGCCCGAAAGAACGATAGATTAATCCCACTCACCTCTTAATTCCTGAGAAGCATCGCTTATTCCTTCGGTTTTATCCATATTTGCACCATCGTTTTATCCATATTTTGGCACCATCACATCAATAAAACTATTTATGTACACCATGCGGCCGCTTATGAGCAAACCCGCATTCTTTTACATGAGCCTGGAGAATACAAAGATCCCTTCTTAAAAGGCACAAGTTAGTTTCTCTCAGTAGATCTAAAACTTCATCTCCCGGAAAAGGATGTTTCTTCTCCAAAATCTAAACTCCTCTTCTCACTTCTCAATTCCTCTCTTCCTTATTTTTTTTTTTAATGCTTAAACCCCTCCTAAAAATCACCTCATCCTATCAAAATTTCCAAGGGGCGAGATTTTTCTTAACCAAACCACTGACGCTTGTATAACATTATAATATTATAGTAACGCTACAGTAGTGTGTGGTGTGGTCTAAAAACTAAGCCCTTAATACCTTAATCCCTTTTTATGGCGTAATCTGAAACCCATGTTACTAACATGAGACATAACATGAGACATTTTTATAGCTGCTCACAAAACTATACTCATTTGCAAATCCCTCAGTGGACATATTTATTAGACTGTTGATGAAAACATCACCAGATGGGAAAACTTCAATACCCTTATCTTGAAACTCTATCTCTTCAAGTCTAGCTTGTGAACGTTTTAGACAAGATTATTGCCCAACCGAACGGCTGCTCTTTCGCATTCTGGAAATTCCATCTTCTCGCGACCCCACGCAGTACATGCAAACCTAAAAACATATGCTGGTAGTCCAATTTTCGTGTTCTGTTTTATATTTCTTTCTTTTCCCCCACCTAACACGTGAATATGTCGGGGTTATCCCGATAATCTGTTTTTTTTTTTTACTTTATTACCTCCAAACCAATAAATATGAGGTTCTGTTGCACTGATGTCCTCCTATACGTAAAATGCTTTACACCTTCTAAAATGAACTTTTTTTCCCCTCTCTAGTAACATTTTATTTCTCCCAAACATATAAATATGAGATTCTGTTATTGCACTCATGTTCTTCTAGTTTAACTATCCGTCCTTTCTAGAATGATTCTGTTCCCTACCCGAGAGTCTGCTATCCCAGCGTTCAACACAAGGAAGGTGATACCATAAGCGAGAGGGACTGCGTTCTTCTCAGATCGGGACCGAAAGATACTGACCTGCCATATGTAGCAAAAGTTGCCGCATTTTGGGAAAATCCTGAAGATGGTATGTATTTAAAAAGTTTATTTGCGAAGTTTATTATTATTTTTATACATTGTTAAAAAAAAAAAAAAAAATACCTGTTGTTTTAACAGATATTCTATTGTATTTTTACATACTACCCCAATTTCATCTAAAGTACAGATTTTTTCTCTGTTATTCAGCATAGCTCTCATTTTCGCCCTCCAGCGAGAAATTTTAAAATCTTAAGATTTTTGATTGACAAAGAAAATACAAAAGACTAGACATGCCGTCACCGGAAAAAAGAAAGTAAATGCACAAATAGCTAAAAAAATTATCTCTTACCTTTATATTAACAATAACAACAACAAGAAAAAAATCTGTTAAATTGTAATAAAAACTATATAAAAAGTGCTCTGTAAATTACCTTTTTTAACCTCTTCGCTACCTGGGTCCACATATGTGGACCTCTTTTCTTTTCCCCATAAAAACTAAACTGTTTGACTTTTTTACATTTTGCCTTCATTTCTTATTTTTTGCTGTAAAAGCAAACCAATAAATGGCAAAATCTATGCTGATTTCCTCATAAAATAGATGTTATTTTCATCTGAGTTTGCAAAACGCCTTCAAGAGGGTATGGCCAAGAAATTGAGAAATTTTCGTACTTATTTAACTTAAATCCTTTACAATAAAATGTTTTGAGGATTTGTATATCATTCACTTGATTAAAGACCTTAAATTTGTGATTGTGCTAATTTGGGTTAGTGAAAATTAAATTGATATTTTAACGGAATTTGTAATTTTAGATCCCTATTTGTAAACCTAAATTACTAGACCCCCTAAAGTATCAATTTCCGAAAAGTTCTTTTTTCTGTCATCTATGATGTCATTTTGTTTGTTTAAAACCAATGAATGAGTATTTGTAGTATTATTTTAGCTTTGAGAACGAAGAGGTTAAAAAAAGTCCTGTGCTTTTGCTACCTCCTTTCTACTTAGCTTGCCCTTGCCCCTATTTTGAACCTTAACCCGAAGGGAAAGCAAATTACAGTAATTTCGGGTGTATAGCCCGCAGATCAAACAATTCAGTTTGGACCCAGAAATTTTATTCAGTATTTGAAGACCAATATTTACCGTGATCTAAATAGTTACATTTTATTTTTAAAAATATTTGAGTCGAAACACAATTGTTTGATCCGCGGGATCCTATACACCGGAAATTACGGTAATCCATATTTTAATGCAATTATGGAAAAGTAGTCTACAATTACTGATCTCTAATATCAATCTTTTTTGTATAAAAATGAACAAACATCTGTTCATTAATATTATAGTTTTTTTCATTAAAAAAATTCGTTCTTTTTTAAAATCAGATCAACTCTGAACCCAATCCGAAAGTGTGAAAATCCAACCCGAACCCGAAACATTTAAAATCAACTCGACCCGCAATGAAATAAATTAGCACCAACCCGATCAAACGTTAGCCGCGGGTCTAGGTTGAGTAAAATCAGGTTGCCCGATCCGATGCAAGACTCTTTGTATTATTTGAAATGCGTAGTTGCTACTTGCCAGACCTCCCGATTTTTGAATATTACTATATTTTCGAATAGAAATATTTGCTTTATACGCGACTAACGACACACAAGGCCAGTTCATGACTTTTAAAATGTCACACAGAGTGGATCAACTTTACACCGCGATTTGCACAAAACAATGGCCGCGCCGCTTTGCATCAATCACCGGGCAAAGGTGATCCACTCTGTGTGACGTTTCAAACGTCATGAATTGGTCTTGTATGTGGTTGGTCGCGAGTTATAATATAATCGTCGAATTCTGCGATTATATACACTTAAAAATCGTGAGACCCGGCAATTATGGAAATTCTCGGGGCCTATTACCGGTAGGGCAAACTTCTACCAGTGAAAACGAATAGAAATTTTTGCCTTACTTTTTACAGGAATTTTGCAGTAACAAGGCTCAGACAAAAATGTCTATTTAGAATTTCTGGTGGAAGTTTGCTCCGCCGGTAATCAGGAACTTGAAATTCTATAAGTTTTTTTTTTTTTTTTTTTTTTTTTTTTTTGAAAAAGTATAATAAATCAGTAAAAAAGTAAATTAAACATGTCATGGTTGTCATGTTTATTTTTATTTTCCTAGGCGAAATGATGATGAGCTTGTTGTGGTATTACCGGCCCGAGCACACTGACCAAGGGCGCAAGGCTGGGCAGATGGAAGATGAGGTTTTTGCTTCCAGACACAAAGACGTCAATTCAGTGGCATGCATTGAAGACAAGTGTTATGTTCTCACTTTTAATGAATACTGCAGGTACTTATTGTTTTTTTTCCCTATATAGGTACCCCTCGCTTAGCACGATTTTCAGTTAGTGCGGTAAACTTATTTTTAAATGCTCCTTCGATTCGTGCGCGAAGCACGAAATGGGTGATGCTTTTTTTTTTCCGTAAAATGCCGTCGAATTTTTGAAAAGTAAATTTTCAGAAAATACCGAAAAAAGAAATAACATTAACCCATTAACCGCCGAAACTATGAGATAGGGATCTTCAACTTTTTTGCTAAAAAACGTTTGCCACCACAAATTTTGAAAGATAATCTTCGCTTCGCTTTATTTAATAATCAAAGTTTCTGCTATTAAATAAGACAAATGTTTTAATTAAAAAATAGTGGTAGCTGGATAGTTAATTTAAGCATACGTATTTATTTTCACCATTGCACCAGACGCAACATCAGCGGGTAATGGGATATGGAATTCTAAACATTTTAAGTATTAGAACTCCCCAGACAGCTTTTGATAAATATAAACCCGAACGTCAGCGGAATTATGCCAGTCACCCAGGATTAGAAAATAAAATTTTGTGTTATCGCAAGATGTTCAAAAAAGAAGAAAAAACTGCGAAATTGGGAACTGCATAGCTGCCAACCTCAAACTAATCTTCCGTAATACTTGCGTTAATTTACCCTGGTTTAATACGTTTCAAACCAGAAATGTTTCTAAGAAATGAAAATAAACATGTTCTACGTAGAAACCTGGAATTAAATAAATAAGCATTCATGAAATAAATTTTCTGGTTGGAAATGTGGTTAACCTGGGTTAAATTAATCCAGACATTACAGAAGATTAGCGGAAGGTTGACAGCTATGGAATTGATAAGTTTCAGTTTAAATAAATTAAAAGGTATGTAAGTTTAAAGAAATCAAATTGTTTTAGAATACATATTAAACAAAATTATGCAATTTTTAAGTAAGCTAACATAAATAACCTAAAGAGTTTTAATAACGCAAAATTTTTTCAGTTAATTAAAATAAATAGTGTTGCCATCTAGAAGGGGAGTAATAGTTATAGAAAAGAAAAAGTTTTACAAATTACATAATGCGAACTTAATTTTTTGTTTACTTAAAAGGTGCAAATAATAATACAGATGTTAAAAGTTCATTTTATTTAAATTTCGAGTATTACTTTTGGTCTGCATTCGCAGCCTTCGTCAGGGAATATTTTCATTAACTGCCGTTCCATTCATTCAGATACTTCACTTCGTTTGAAAGGGGAGAGTCTATAATTCCTAGGTGTAACTTGAATATTCCCAGACGAAGGTTGTGGATGCAGATCGAAAGCACTCGAAATTTAAATAAAATAATATTCCCTGACGAAGGCTGCGGATACAGACCGAACGTACTCGAAATTTAAATAAAAGACATATTTTAAACTTTTAACATCTGTATTATTATTTGTCACCTGTTAAGTAAACAGAAAAGTTTTAAAGTTCATATTATGTAGTTTGTGATTCGATCAAGGTGGATTATTACATTTCGTTTTATGGTTGTTTTTACTACGTAAGAAAAGTTTTATTAAACTTTAAGGAGACAGTTTACCCCAAAATGTCGATTTTTTTATATATTAAATGAAAACCCGTTTAATTGTGAATATTTTGACACCTCATTTTTACCCATGCAGTAATTATATCGCGAGATATTGTAAATTTGGTTAATACAACCAGCGCAATTCCCCACACAAGTGAAAACTTTAAACGTTTATTTCGCTATATTTATATTTTCTCCACTTTCATGTTTTCAACATGCAAAGGCTTTTTTTTTGTATTTGAGATAGAGATTAAAATTTTTTTATACATGTTCTTTATTATATATGTAATAAATCTGCGTATGGAATTAGCCTTCAGGTTTTTTGTTATTAAAAAATAAATAAAAGTATACAAAGATGTATTATAATTCATCACTTCACACTATATGTATCACTAAAAAAACTGTATTAAATGTACAATATAAGATGTATTAAAAATCCATACGTAGTCTTGTGTAACATACATTTGAAATCTTAAAATAATAATAATAATAATATTTAAAAAAGGAGTAAAGATTTTTAAAAATTCAAAATTTGTTAAACTTTTAAAAAAAATAATTAAATATGGAGTTATTTTTTTTTTTCAAAATGTACATTTTTTTTTTTTTTTTTTTTTTTTTTTTTACATTGAAATGCTGTGAGTTCACCATTATTTGAACCATATTTGTAGAAATTAACAAAATTGTTGAAAAGGTAAACTGTCCCTTTAAGTTAAAAATATATATTCTTCTTTGCGAAATAGCGGCCGTTCCTTTTAACCAATCGAGATGAGATTTCAGATATAGTTATTCACAGGTATGAGCTCGGGATTCTGTGAACGGCATCAAATTGGCGCTCACGGTTACAGGTATAGGTACAGAAACTCGAAATTTTCGAATGACAATGCCCATTTTTTTTTGTAGCAAAATGCTCAGCGCATTTTGCTCTGAGCATTTTGCGACGAAAAAAAATGGGTGTTGCCATTCGAAAATTTCGAGTTTCTGTACCTATAACCGTAACCGTGAGCGCCAATTTGTTGCCGTTCACAGAATCCTGAGCTCATACCTCTGAATAACTATATCTGAAATCTCATCTCGATCGGTTAAACGGAACGGCCGCTAGAGTTCCAAATATCGGCAAAGTTTTTTTATGACCACCCTGTATATTTAATATTGGACTTTTAAAAAAAGGTCATAATTATAATTCATTGTCTGTTTACTATTAGGTACAAAGCAAGTTTAACTATGGATGACGCCATGGTGTCTCTGTCCTCCGTGGTTGTTCCAGAATTGCCAGAAGGTTATCCTAGGAAAAACAGACTTCCATGTGAACCAGTATCCCAAGACATAGTTTTCTTCTGCCGACACGTCTACGACTTCCGACAGAAGAGAATTCTGAAAAATCCCACATGAAACCAAAATACGTTTAATACTATTTAAAATATAAAAAAGAGAATTAAATAAAGAAAAACTATATTCAAACTTTCGTGATAGCAGCTAGTCTAAAACTTAATACTGAACTGAAGAGAAATGAAAAGTTATAGACTATGTTTGAAATTATCTTACTAAATCAACATAAATAACTAGTTGGATATATGTTGGTTTCTTACTAAATGTTAAGAAAGAGTTTTATGGTTGCCACATTGCATATTTTATTTGTAAAAATGATAGTTTTTACAGAAAAAAAATAGTGTTTAACTTCTACTAGTTGTGTACTGTGTAACTGAACTCTATTTCACCGCAGAATAAATATTTTCTTATTATAAATCAAGTAGTTACAAGTTTTTGCTGGGCACAGTTGATGAAAGACTTGAACACAGTAGGAAAAAGTTAGTTCTTTATATAGGATAATTTTGTAGTTATGTTACTTGCTCATTTGTGTTATGTATAATATCTCAACGAATAAATACAGGGTGTCCTCAACTGCACTGAACATTTTTAAATCAATAACAGATAAAAAGTGTCAGCTATTGAATGTGTGAAGTTTGCTATGCGTTCTTTTTTTTTATTCTAAGCATAACGGATAGATGGCGCTATACTACCTCAAACTGTTAAAACGCTCAAAGCCATGTATAAAAATTGATCAAACATAATTCAGCTTTTAAACTTCATTCTGTTTAGCTGATGAAATGCCAAAAAATGAGGTTTTCTTTTCTGACTGCAAGGTTATTTTGAGCTGTATTACAGTTTGATGCAATACAGCGCCATCTAGTACTAAAACAAAGAAGAATACTATACACTGGCAGGCGGCTGCACAACCCCTCACCTCATCGAGTTGGCGGCTGAAATACCAAGATTAGTTAAAACTCGATCCGCATATTAAGATTCAACTGGTCTGCCAAGTAATATCTTGGTGGGAAACACCTGCAAATCTGATTTTAGTGGTTGACAAGTAGGTTTACCATTGTGTTTTCCTGCTTCCAGTCCTCCATGTTTTCATATCTTTGAGTGTAAGAAAACACAATAATAAATCTACCAACCAATCACAAAAATGGGGGTCTGCATGTGGTTTCCACCAAGATATAACTTGGCAGACCAATTGCATTTTAATACGCTAATCGAGTTCTGTCGAATCTTGAAATTTCAGCCGCCAGCTCGATGAAGTGATGGTCTGTGCAGTCGTCTCCTGGTCTACTACTACATAAATTCCTGACATCAGGCACATACACACATTAATCTCTTGCAAGAATAACTTTCCAAGCCGCCATCGTTTGTTTGTTATTCCTTACAAATGTTCAGTCAATTTTAGGACAATTGTATGAAATTAAATAGAAAGTATCTTTCTATGGAGTTTACTGTACAGTGTTTGAAAATGTAATTTTGTTTATAAAATACTGGAGGTTTATGTTCTAAAACGATTGCAATCAAACTCACTTTTGTTCATTTATTTTAAGGCTGTTCTCAAATCCAAACTGTATACTTTCTGACACGTTTTTTAATTCCTTTTTGTTTGAAAACGCCTGAAATTAGTAGGCGCTCTTATTCAAAATCTATGTAATTGAACAGTTTATCTATTTTTTGGTAAAAGCAGGAGATCTTTCAGAAAATTCTGTCAAATTTGCCATTTTGAACCTAATTCTTGGACACGGCAGCGTGGGCAAGCCAAAAACTGCTGTCTTGATACAACATTGCCTTTAACCCCTTAATTCTCGCTCCCGTCATATTCACGGGCTATGTCTTTTACTCAGATTGTTTGATTCCCACCAGTTTTATTAAACAGTGCAATTGGCTTTATTTTAGTCATTAAATAAGGTGAATATTTCTTTTTCAAAAAAGTGGTGCCAATAAGCAAGTTGAATTTTTAAACCGTAATTTAATTCGAGCGTTAAGGGGGTAATTAATTTACTGAGAAGTGAGAAAATTGTTCAATTACAAATCACTGCAATAATCAAGTCTGCAAGAGTCAGGGTTTTCCGTTTAAAAATTAGCCCTTAAATTTGTCCGAAAGTATGGCGTTGCTGAGCGGCAATTTCTTTTCTTTTCCTTTCTTTCTTTCTTTTTTTTTTTTTTTTTTTTTTTTTTTTGAGAACTACCTTAAAAAGATTAATAGAAATCTTTACTGCCTTTTGTGAATTATTTTATTCCCTTTCAGTTCTTTAGTGTAACATTTCAAAATACACATGTGTACTTTATTATGTCTCTTCCTTTAAGTACAAGCTTCAAATTTTTTAACCAAAGAAGAGTGTAAATTTTTACATAAAAATATATATTATGATTTGATTTTAAGTTTTATGAGAGATATTTTTATTGCATAATTTATATATTACAATTACTTATTTGCCAATAAAAAAAAATATAATTTTTTATAATCACATAATTATTGATGATTAATGAAACATTTTATTAATTACTTGTTTTGACAAGTTTCTCAATTTCATATTAGTTTTAATTGTGTTTTTTAACATAACATCCTTTTGAAAAATTGGAAATTTTTACCTGCATTTTTTAATATTGCAAGTAGCTTTTCATTCTTTTCTTACTGAGTTACTTGTTTAGAACTTTCTAATTTTAGTTAACTTTCATAAATTTTAAAAGTTTAGTATAAAAAGTTGATAACTTTCTGACAATTTAATGATTAAATTAATTTTCCTTCCTTCTTTCTTTTTTTAAAATTTGATTAATGAGCTTTTTTAAAAATTGTTGAAATGGAAATCACCAGTGTTACCTCTTCTGGCTGGTTTTTTATTTAGGCATTCCGTATTCTCACCAGTAAGTTTTAATAGTTATTTTTAGTTTATAAGATGATAGTTATTCCATAACTAAAATGAAATAAAATTGCTATTCAAAATTTTCTGGTGCGAATTCAATATTTCTATAAAAAAAATCTGCTAAATGTGGCAACACTGGAAATCGCAGTTTAAAAAAATAGTTATTTTTGCTTTATGAAGTGATAGATTTCCTCTCCCCCCCCCCCCCATAAATAAAATAAAATAAAATTGCTATTCAAAATTTTCTGGTTTGAATTCAATATTTCTAAAAAAAAAAAAAAAAAAAAAAAAAAAAAAAAAAAAGAAAAGAAAAAAATTTGCCAAATGCGGCAACACTGGAAATCACAGTTACAAAAAAACAATGTCGAAAAAGCAGTTCATAAAATTGTCATTTTTTATTGATTTATATGTATCAGTTAATAATACTTTGCATACAAATAATTATCCTTTAGTTAATTACAAATTGTAATGATAACATAATTTAAATTTTCAATTTCCATCTGTTGTATTCATCACAAAATGTCATTCAATTTTAAATAGCATTATTTTAGAAATATTCATCAAGATCATAGCTAGAGATTTTATTGGAAGGGGACCACCTTTTTGAGATCCAGTGACTTACTTTTGAATGAAAATATATGCACTGTACCCTTATCTATAGTGTCTTGCTTTCTAAATGGAAATTTATGCATTGTACCTTTTACCATTTACTGGGAAGTGGGGGGAGGGGGATTAGGGAACGTCGTATCCCCTTATATCTACAACTTTATATCTACAATCTTTCTTTCACCATCAGCAACAATGGCATATTGTAGTCAATGAATTATAATAATAATAATAAATCATGTGCATGTAGTTTGTGACATACTGTTGTCCAACTACAACGTTACCTATTAATTAAAATTATAGTTAGTAAAAAAAGGAAATCTTTAAATTTAAGTTTTATTATGTCTTCCAATAATGCAATAATTTTTTTTTTATCATAATCATTCTCAGATATTCCTTCTAAAAATGCCTTTTTCTTTTTAAGATAACCTGAGAGTTTTTCATTTATTTAATTGCTGCAATATGTATTTACAATAACTTATAAAAGAAAATGACATAATGAAGATTATACATTGAAATAGGGTTGTCAGATTGTACGTTTTTAATCGCTTTTAGGACTATTGTACGTTGTACATTTTAATTTGTCTCGTACGACAATTTCTTCCGTTTTTCTACCACATCTTTCTTTTGATAGTTTCAAGAATTTTTTTTCCTTTTCATTTTGATTCAAATTTTCAAACGTTTATTCTTGTAGGGTGCCCATTACTAAAATTTTCATGATATTCAGATTTCATGAATTTTCGCGATAAAACCGAAATTAATTAGTGTCCATCAAAATCTTCCGTTTTTTTTCTAAGATAAATCTGGAGATCCTACATTGAAGAGTGCAATGGCCACACAAATATGACCTCCACTCGTAGTGTGCTTTTGTTTGTTTCATTTTGGAAAGCATGCAAATAAATTCATTGATGCATTTCACATGGAATTCGACAGTATCAGCACAAATGTTGAAATTTTCTGTAAAATTACTTAATTCGATCTGTGTATGCTTAAAATAGTTAACATGTACTTATTTTTAAATTTGAACATGAGATTTTTTTAAAATTCACACGAAGTTAAAAGTTAGTGTGAATGTAACTTAACTAAAATGTGCTAAACTGCACTTTTCAATCTGTAAATAGTCAACCAAATTTATCAACGTCATCATGGATGTATTGTGCTGGATTTATTGTTTGAGGATGTTATTATTTGTTGATTAATTTTTCAAATCAGAGAATAATCTGTAGAAACAAAACATATTTGGTAAACCTTGTCTAAATAAACAAAACATTTAAAACCTTATGCTGTTTTCACAACATCTAAAATATTGTCTAAATTGCATTTAATTTATTTTGAATCTGAAAACCTGTTGTTTACAAATAAATATCGAACTTTTATGAAAAGTGATGTAGACAAAGTCATTATATATTAAGCCTGCACAGATGAATGGAAAAAAATTAGTGAGTTAGTGCCTTCAAGCGTCCGATTGCACAAAATTTCACATTGGATAACCAGTTTGCGTAAAATATTAATTCATAAAAGTAAAATATTAATTCTTGTTAGACCAATCTTAAAATCTACTAAAACGTATTTGTCTGCCTATTTAAAATCTTTAATTTATCTCTTTATTTTAGAGCTTTTATATTAATATAAATAAAATGCTTCAGTAACAAGATGTTTTTTAAAGGGGGAAGCACGAAAATAAAACGCTTCTTCAAGTGATGAAATACTAGTAACTGGTTTCCTTGCAATCCTTGTCTGTTTTTACAACCAGCCACAGGAGAGTAAAGTAACATTTGTATTTGTTAGCAATTTTAACACATACTGTGCACGCTGTAAGTTATACTTGCTCTGGATATAGATTGTGTTTTGACCGAATGTTCGGAGAAGTAAATTGATTGAAAAGTAAACAGATTTCTCAATTCAGAAATCAACTATAAAACACTGGTGGATATTACTAAATTTAACTCCCGATTTATGAACTTCTTCATTCTTAACATCTATATACTGCTTAACTTACTATACTTAATGTATTCTACTGTGCTCAAGTCTATATTTCTTGTAATGTACTTTCTGCAATCTGCTATATTGCTATGCGTATGCATAAACGTTGTTTTATATAAATGTAATGATCTAAAGAAAACACATTATTTTTATTTTCTGCTACTGTTTCTCTCAACGCTTTTTGAAGTACTCTATTCTAAAAATAAATGTCCAGAATATTTTACATGAGTATTTTTATATGTCCTTAATAATTATTTGTGTGAACTCACTCTGTAATCCTTTATAAATTATTCAAGTTTAAATTTTTGTTTTGTGTTTTTTTTTTAAATATCAGATTTATGCTTTAGTTTTATATTAATATCTGAGAAAAAGATCTTAGAAGCTATTTCCCTAAGCAAAGCAGTAAGTAGTCATATAACATTGGCTTAATCCAGCCAAAATATTGGTCCAATATTTTGCACTATTACAACAATATAGGAGAGTTCCCATTTTTTCTATATACCAGCACAGATAAGATATTAGTTGTATGTGGAATAAATACATTCTGTGGTGTAGTCAACACTATACTGTGGCATATTTTTATCTTGAAGTCAGGCTCTTCCTTTAGGAGCAGTTTTAACCCTTAACCCCTTCGCGACGGGAGCCTTTTACGAAATGTTTATTACTTTGCTACCGGTTTTAAAAAACAGAAGTTTCTGCCTATTCAAATCGGGAAAATGCTCATATTAAACAAGGCAAATTTTACTGTAAAATTTTACTGGTGAGGATAAACGAGGATCCTTAGGCCTATTTCCGGCACGTATACGTGTCGCTCGTCCCCAAGGGGTTAAAGCTCCGGCGTCTCTTGCACAAATTTTATTCGATCGGCATCACCTTTTAAAAAGCAGTTTCCTCAAGTACACAATTTCAAAAATGCTCTGATTAAATAAAGTGAATTTTATTTTCCTTTATTACTGGTACCAAAAACAAATTTTGCAAAGACTTAGGATGGCTCCGCAACGGAGTGGGAAGGGTTAAAACATTTACTCATAAAAATTGCACGCACATACAAAATGAATAAATAAATACATCTTGTTACATATATTGTGGTTCAAATTATTAATTTTTTTAGTAATAACTATTATACATAATTTTCCTAATAATATTCGCTAGTTATTAATACTAACTGGATTTATGACATGAAACGTATGATAAATGTAAAAATAGTTTCTTCATGAAAACACGAAATGTTAAAATTAATGTAAAGAAAAGCACGAAGAACCAGAATAAATTTGTCATACAGCTATTTCAAACCTTTATAAGTTTACTTCTTCTGCTGTACAAAGCAGCAATACCGACCATAGGTGCGAATGCGAATGTTGCCAGGTTTCCCGTGTAAATCGCGCTCCAAATGCTCTGGACACCAGTATTTTAAAGTAATTTTCTTCACCTTATTTAATGGCAAAATTATCTGCGATTAGAAAAGGCGAAATAAACTGTAAGAAATTAGCGGTGTCCAGAGCATTTGAAGCCCTAATTTGCGTGAGATACCTGGCAACACTAACAGGTGCCGACTTAACGTGGGTAACGGGGAAATCAGGTATACCTCCAACACTAATTTTAAAACGAATTGAATTTTTCCAACTGAGCGAAAAAATGCCCAATCCGGGAATCGAACCCAAATCCTTGGCTGGCGGGGCCAGTGCCCTACCGTTTAATCTAACTGAGCTGACAACCGGCGAGCATGTTTCGCCCAGATAACCTTAGTGGTAATAACATTGGTAACAACAACACCCTATTGGTTATTACCAAAGGGTTATCTGAGCGAATATATTCGCCGGTTATTACCAGTAAGGTTATCTGAGCGAAATGTGCTCGCCGGTTGTCAGACCAGTTAGCTTAAACGGTAGGGCATTTGTCCCGTTAGCCAAGGATCTGGGTTCGATTCCCCGGCCGGACATTTTTTCGCTCAGTTAGAAAAATTCAATTCGTATAATAACTTTACCAATCAGTTTGATTGTAATAAAATAATACTAACTTTAAAACGTTATTTTTGGTCTTAATTAATCACAGTGATAAAATAGGGGGAAAAAACTTTTATAAATTAGTGGTAGATGTATGCCTGATTTCATATTTCGCCCCTGTGAATTCGGCGTCTATCATACCAAAATATGTGCTCCAGTTTCTGCGTTGCTAACCCTGCTGTTTCTGACTCATTATTTTTCATTGAGACTGAAGAATTGGTCCTTTTATGAATCTGGTAATAACCTGTAATGAAAAAGCTATATGCCAAATTTATTTCATCTTTTTGAGCTGTTCTTTACATTACTTTTTAGGACAGATTTTTCTAATTTCTTTATCAATTTTCTTAATGCTCTGGGAAAAAAGGAGGGTGGGTTAAACAGTTAAATAATTCCTTTGTAGTATTGGTGAATATTGGCGTGACATTGTCAATATTCTAATAAAAGACAATAAATCTGCAGTTTTGATACTATATTTAAAGTCGTGAATGCAATATTGGACCAATAATGGCTTGCTACTGGGAGAAAATTATTTGTTTGTTGAATTTTTTTATTATTTTCTTATAAAGAGGATATATTTACCAAACAAATTTCAAGATTTAATTTAAAAAAATGTTTCATTAAATTTTGTTACCGTATAAAAGTTTCATTCAATCTTTAGATCATTCTTTTTTCTGTTTAAATTATATAAATGTTAAAACTTTTTAATTTTTTTGTAGAGAATTTTGATTATTTGATTATGAAATGTTTATTAATTTTGTTTATTTGTATGGCTTATGAAATTTGAAAATGTCTGTTATAAATATTATGTTTGAAATCTGTTAATTTTATTTTAAACAATGGATATTTTCAACACCAGTGGATATTTTAAATTACTTGGGAGAAAAAAAAAACCATAAATCAATGAACTATATAAAATTTAAATTACTAATCGTTAAGTTTTTTTCTTTTTCTTTTTTTTTTTTTTTAATATTTACTGGAAAGAAAATGAAATTATAATATTTGTTTTATATCAGATTTACTTTACTTTACATTTTATTTCTTGAAAAAATAAATGTCTAAAAGTATCATGATCCGTTTTCTATTGTTTATTTTGTTCGTTTGAAAGAAATATTATTTTAAGGTGATGTTTCGACGTTCATCCTACAATATGAAATCTCATGTTCCTAAATAGTTCCCCTAAATTTTGAGTCTATACAAAAAGTAACAAATTTTTTCATTTATATTCCAAAATTTATTGCCTTTCAACATATACTTTATACAATATAAGTTTGAGAGACAATTTTCAAAAACATAGAAAGTTGGTATCAGTCATAACTGAAGAAATTTTATTATAGGAATAAAATTGAAGAAATTTCATTATATTTTATTTTCTATACATTTTTGGAATTTGGTTTTTATCATCAAACAATTGAAAGTAAAAATATTTTTTTTAAACACACTATAAACGTATTACGTACGTTTTTTAAACGTACTTAAAAGAAGAAATATGCTGAATTTAAAATGAATGTTTTACAAGTGAAAATTCATGTTCTGTGGCCTCATATATGATGTCACCGAGGCTAATGAAAAAGACAGGCTGCCGCTGCCCACATTTTTTTTTTTTTTTTTTTTTTTTTTTTTTTTTTTTTTTTATCAGACCGCTAGAGTGCGTGATGCTCTTTTCGTGCACCTACATTAGTTCATTCGAGTATCACGTGACTACAGCGGTCTGTAAAAAAAGATACGTGGATTGCACCGCGGTAGCCTGTCTTTTTCGTTAGCCTCGTAATTTCATACTCGCATGTAAAAAAATGTATATTTCTTTGGACTCCGGCATCTCTCACGCAAATTTTAATCGGTCGGCACCACTTTTTTATTCCCTTGAGGGGCGGTGGGATATATTTTATCCCACCTACGATTAATGAAGATTTACACCAGAAAAATTTTATCAAATTTTACTTTTCTAACTTTGGTGGAAAATTGTCGTAAAATTGCTTTTCATTATTTTGCAATAAATCTTTTTCCAGATTCCGGTGCGAATTCGACGTCACAGAAACACAATTACTTGCCCCTCAAAGGGTTAGAAGAAGTTTCCTTCAAGTACGCAATTTTAAAAATGCTCTGATTAAATAAGGCAAATTTTATTTTCCTTTATTACTGGTTCCAAAATAAATTTTGCAAACAAAGATGATGTCTCCACAGCGGCAACAACGGAATGCAAAGGGTTAAAAGTTCAAAATTAATGGATTCCAGCATTTTTTTTTTCCTTGCCCAGTTTTTTAAAGATATGACAACAAGACTTTTATATTGCTGCAAGATTTATTTTGCATTAGTGTAACCAAAAAATATTCATTGCTGAGCCACGTGGGTGTAATTTATTTTAAGCCTAAAATTTTTTTAAAAAAACTATTTAAAATTTTTGAATTGTTTTCTTAATGTATAATCAAAATTTAATTAAAATTATTCTATTAATTGATAATTACATTAAAAAATCAAAATGGAAATATTGTCAGCTGTAACACATAATTGTTGCACTGTGCATAAATTGTGGAACTTTAGCATATCAGGAAGTGACCGAAAAACAAAAATTCAGTCTTTACATACATGAACAA
Organism: Maratus speciosus; assembly: GCA_963932465.1. Lineage (NCBI taxonomy): Eukaryota > Metazoa > Arthropoda > Arachnida > Araneae > Salticidae > Maratus > Maratus speciosus. The sequence continues at coordinate 206,368,501 of OZ010794.1, read as the reverse complement.
TGTCTGTAAAATAAGATGGCTTTTAATATGTATACTTTCTAAGTTTTCTAAAATTGTATCTCTAAACTTATGTATATTTTAGAAAAAAAAAACAAAATCTTTACTTAAGACATTACTTCAGACACGCAAAGAAATGAGAGCGCTAATGTTAATCCTATGGGGGAGTTATTTTCAAATTTCTCGCTTTCATTTTAATATTTTTAAATGATTTTTTTTTCTTTGCATAGGATAGCTGAGGACAATCTATAACCGGGCTAGTTTTTACTTTTTCGATTTTGGTTTCAGATTTAAAAAAAAAAAAATTACTTTCACTTTTGGAACCGGTTCTGAAATTGAAACTATCTTAATTAAAAAAAAAAAAAAAAAACTATAACCAAAATCGAAAAAGTAAAAACTAGCCCAGTTGTAAATCGTCCTCAGCTATCCTATGCAAGGAAAAAAAAAAAAAAAATCAAATCAAATCAAATCAAAACGAGAAATTTGAAAATAATGGCCCCATAGACTTAATATTAGCGTTTTCCTTTCTTCCCGTGACTGAAGTAGCCTCTTATGTGAAATGTATTGCCTTGTAGAAAATATTTGAAATTCATGAAAGTAAGTTTAGAAAACATATTATATTTGCTACACATACAGCCATTTTCTAATGGTAAAAACTAAAAGTGGATTTCACAAATTCTAAAAGGTAATCTTGTAATTTCACCAATCGCATAATTTTTTATCTGTTCTTATCGGCAATATATCCCCTTGTGTATGGTTCTTAAAAAATATCATTAAATATTCTTAAATCATTATCTTGTACTTTAGTTCGTATGTATTAAATTTTCATGGCTGTTTTGAACTGTGTGAATGTTCAAGTTAAAAAAGAGAAACTTAGTCCATTAATATGTGTCTGTACTTTGAATGTGAAATGAATACTGAACTAAAAGAACTTATGATATATGCTAAAAAATATAGCATCCCTTATTTTTGCATTGAAACACATGTGTAAATGTTTCGTGAAATGTAATTATAACAAGTGCAAAATGTGGGGATATCACGGTATTGACCTTCCATTAAAAAAAAGGTGAAACATATAAATTAAAAGCCAACAAAAATAAATTTTATATGTTTCGGTGCTTAAAATTTGTTATTTTGAAGCCTAGAAAACTTAAAGATAGATAAGATTTTTTAAATTATTATTAAGCCATTAAAATTAGTAATGTGTTTAAAATGTTAGTCCAAACACACAATAAATAAAAAAAGAAGCGTTGTTTTGCTTTGTATGTTTTTAAAAAAAATGTTGTTTATAAATTTTCTGAGAACGTTTTATTGTTATCATTATATATTGTAGAATAATTATTCATGAATGATGCAATACTTATATTTTGTTCATAAAAAATATGACATTTTTATCAAAATTTATTTAAAATTTGTTTAAAAAATATGCTTAAATGGCTTTTGACTGTTCAAAATTCATGAAAAATGTCAATTTTGACAAACTGTTATCGCTATTAGATTAATTTTAACACAGTTATTATAAATGGTAAATAAATCATATTATAATAAATTTCCAACTGGGCGAAAAATGTCCGGGCCAAGATTAGTTACAGGGACCTCTCGGCCGAAGCTGCCAACGTTCTTCTATACGAACTATCCCGGACGAATTTAGAGAACGTAACTTGCCCAGCTAACCTTATTGATCATGGCATCTGGTATGATAATATTGACAAGTGCTATGTTTAAAGCTGGTCTGATCATCATCAGACCAGATGCTATGATCAATAAGGTTATATGAGTGAATTAGGTCTTCCAAATTCGTCCGGGATAGTTTAGATGGAAGAACATTGGCATTTTCAGCCAAGAGATCCCTATTTTGAATCCTGGTGCAGAACATTTTTCGCCCAGTTGGAAATTTACATCTCATATTATTGCTATTATTAGTAATGAGAAACCAATAAATTTAGCAGTATTTATATTTATTAAGTGTCCCGATAACTCTAATGACCTATAAGTTTAACCCTTAAACGTCTGATTTTTCAAAAATCATTGTAATAATGTTTTTCGACTTTCATTTTTTAAATAAATCATGGGAAAAAATGCTTACAAAAATCATATTTTGTTTAAAGTATGGTTTACGACTACAAAACAGTTTGTTACTAATCGACAATACTGGTCTTTAATTGAAAAAATAATTTTCCTTGATAAAATTCTATAATGTTAAACACACAAGAATTTTACGAACTATAAGAAGAAATAAATTTTACTTGCTCACTGCAGAACAAAACAGGGTATTTCGCAAGCTTCCAAACAAAACAAAAAGAACATATAGCAACAATTGAAAAAATAAATCTATCTTTATTCTTAAACAGCACAAGTGTTGTCATCTACATGTTGAAAATCGATTTAATAATATTTTCAGAATATATTTTATTGCCAACATTAGACATTACAGCTTCAATATTATTATAATAGTATTTTAGAAGTCTAAAGTGGGTATGTTTCCGAAAAGCAACAACCGGCATTTAAGGGTTAAAAGTTAATAATTATAAAAGATATAAAAAAAAATATGTTTTTCGAATATTCTTCATCAATTGCGAAACAATTACATAGTTGCGAGCTTTCGTGCTGTTTTGTTACCAGTAAAATTTAACAAAATTGTTTGTCTTAACAAATCGCAGTTTTTGATGAACAAATAAGGCAAAATTTACTAAATTAATGATTAAAAAAGGTCTAAAAGGTATGTAAATTTAATTCCAAACATGCAAATGCATAATCAAGATGTTTTCTCCTATTTCTTTTATGGTCCATTTCAAGTTTGGGTTGTCTATTTTAGTACTAGATCTACGAATTAATGAAATATATTTTGAAAACACTATCTTATTACTTATTGCATTTAAAATTTGCAGGATTATTTTCTTTTTTAAATACAGCTATTGTCAATATCTTAATTCCACTGCTTCTAAACGATCCACCTTTTTTAATGCAACTTTTATCGTACAAAAATCAGGCGTCGTTGAAGAAAATGCATTTTCTGATACATTTTTTTGAATTAGGTTTTCGCCATCAAATAAATGAAAGTATTTTTTTTTCTTTCTGCAAACACCTTTTTAAATGTATTTAAAAGCAGAAATGTGCTGAATTTAAAATTCACGTTTTAGGAATGAAAATCCACGTTCTGCGAACTCATATATGATATTTGTGATATATGATACACTTTTGATACATATGTTATATATGATACTCATATATGATATCACATTGACATGCAAAGAACTTAATTAAAGGTTATTTTAACGGTACTATATTAAAGATTCAAAATTAATGGATTCCTATCAAAACATTTAAATTTTTGCCCCTTTTTTTAAAAATATGGAAACAGGAAAGATTCTATTAGCTCCTAATTTTTCCTAGAAAATTTTGTAGAAATCTACTTCAAAGGTTAATTCTATTGCAATAATTGTAAAACCAACCGCGAAAATTTTCTTAAGAAGCACTGGTATTAAAAACTAACGGACCGTTTGGGAGCCCTGAACTATAAAACATCTTTATCATAATGAACCAAACAAAGTAGTTTTTAATTTTATATTTAAAAATCTATATCTATGAACTAGCGAAAAAACGCCATAAAATCATCGCGACGTTGCATGCTTTTTCTTCAAGTTGTTCCAGTTCAAGCGAAAACGAAGACCATACTTACTTACCTGAGTAAAGCTATGCATTAAAAAAAAAAAAAAAAAAAAAAAAAAATAGAATCATTTCTGTGGGAAAACAATGCCGACCTAACTATTTTCATATTTTATTGTGATGACTCAACATGAAAAGCAAGTAAAATTAACATTAGCATAAAAAACGGACTATTTGAGAGCCCTGAACTATAAAACATCTTTATTATCACGAATCAGACAAAGTAGTTTTTAATTTTATATTTAAAAAATCTATTAACTAGCGAAAAAAATGCATAGAACCATCAGGACTTTGCACGGTTTTACTTCAAGTTGTTGCAGTTCAAACAAAATCGAGAATATATTTAGCTGAGTAAATATCTGCATTAAAAAAATAAAATAAAATAATTTCTGTGGAAAATAACGCCAACCTAACTGTTTTCATATTTTGTTGTGATGGCTTAACATGTTAACACCCCTCCCCCGCCCCCAATGTCACAGTTTAGTGTATCTTGACTAGTTTTAAAGTGTGATGTAGTTAATTAAGGGGGGGGGGGGATATCTGTAATTTAAATTATTTAGTTTCACATTATTTTAGTAAAATTAACATTTTCATATTTGAACAGTCAAAAAGCTTACTGAAAACTTAAATATCCTGTGATCTGTGATTCTAATGAATTTACTATTACTGTCAATTTAAGACTGAAATTTAACTTCAGTTATTTTTGTTGTGGGTGCATTCAATTTCTCAGTACTGTAGTGTTTGTTCTCCTTCAAAACTGTAACTGTGCCTTAATTTTTAGTTCCCTCTAACTTCTTTAGAAAAAAAAAAGCTTCTTTTCTATCATGAAAAATATTTTTCCAGGAAAAAAAGAATTAGACCTTAAAAATTTTGAGATTTTGATTTAGTAAACATTTAGAGTGTTGTATCATGTGTTTTGATTTAGGATTCCATGTTATATTTTTATTCTAAAATGGACCAAAAAATATGGTTTTAAGTACTTGAATTACTGAAGGTATAGTTGGAGAGAGATGACTTGGTATATGAAACCATTGGTTTCACACCTTTGACCCCCTTGTATATGTGTATGTATCTATTATATTATTGTCTTTCATTACAACTTCTGTTGAAAAATAAAGATATTTGCTGAATTGTACCGTTGTTCCTCGCTTAAAGAGTTATTTTATGAACTATCCATATCCATTGCTTGAATCATTTGTTTTTTGCTGTATAATTATTAGAGATACGTCATTTTAAACAGTTTGTTCATTACTGTGTACAAAATGCAGTGGTTCTTCTGCAATATATCGAATATCAAAATTTTCTTCTGCATATTGTTTTACATTTAGTTCATTTGTTTTCTTTTTCTTTTTCTTTTTCATAATTCTTATTCACTACATGGACAGCTCTGATATTGTAGATCATTGAAGTATTAGATTTTTTATTTCAATAATTTTTATGTTTTTTAATATACATACACGAGTATGTATATGTATCATATTATATGTATTATTGATTTAAACTGAAATGTTTAATAAACAATACCTTTAAAATTTTATGTCATGTTTTAGTTATTTAAGAAGCATGCACAATAATCAAACCGATCACAAGGATAATGTATTAAAAATTCAATGTTTTTCTTTTTAGCCAGGCAAGATATTTCTATGAGTTGGAAAATTAAAATAAAAGTATTAGGCTTAAAATGTGCTTGTCTGAAATCCAATATGTATGGATTAAGCTAAATCTTAAACAATAAACTCCACCTTGTATATTCTACATTATCACGTATACCCTATTACAATTCATCCTACCCATCCCTTGACTGTAATTTGTTTAAAATACAGGGTTATTCAAAATGATATACCGTATTTCAAAATATTATAATAAACTCATTTTGAACTTACCAGAGGCCTAGTTCCATGGGTGTTTGTAGTGTAAGTCACATAGCTGATAACTGCTATGCTTGTTGGCCACCGTTATTTTCGAAAAGCTTGTTTCGCCCTATTCAATTATTGAGATATTTCCCATAAAGTAAATCACATTTTCCATTCTAAAATACTGATAGCCAAAAATCGTACCGTGTGACTTACATTACAGGTACTCATGGAACTAGCCCAGAACGTGTTTAAAATGAAAGGAAAACATAAAATATATAATGCGAACATTAAAAAGGTCCCCAATCTTACTTAAAAGGCGAGTAAAGTAATGAAAAAGATGTTACAAGTTTAAAATATACATTTTATTTAAAACTTCTTAGTACTTTCAAGCCTTCCAGGCTCATCATCAGAGAATATCTTCATAACTAAATGTTGTTTATTTATACAAATACGTCACTTTGTTTTGAAAATGAGAGAGCCAATAATTACTAGAATTGAAAGTAGAAGTAGCAGTAGCAGTTTCTTTGATTGAGTTTAATTAGAGGAAATATATATTATTATTATTAATTGCAGTTCCTTTTATTTTATGATATATAATAATAATAATAATAATATATGTTTCCTCTAATTAAATTCATAATAATAATAATATATTTTTTCTTTAATTAAATTCAATCCAAGAAACTGCTACTGCTACTTCTACTTTCAACTTAGTAATTATTGGCTCTCTCATTTTCAAAACAAAGTGACGTATTTGTATAAATAAACAACATTTAGTTATTAAGATATTCTCTGATGATGAGCCTGGAAGGCTTGAAAGTACTAAGAGGTTTTAAATAAAATGTATATTTTAAACTTGTAACATCTTTTTCATTACATTATTCGCTTTTTAAGAAAGATTGTGGACCTTTTTAATGTTCACATTATTCATTTTATGTTGAATCGAGGTGAAAAATTGTGTTTCGTCTTATGATATTATTTGAAGGAAAACATTTTCAACCTCCTCTTGGCTGGTATCTAGTGTTGCCAGATTCACTGTCACAAAAAGCGGGACATTCTGAGAAAAGTGCGTGGCAGCACCTTCAAAATCAGGCCATCAAATATGAATGAAAGCAACCTGTTTATGATGAAATCTTGTCTTCAACGTTAAAAAGTCATGGTCCCTACGGAAGAAAACTCATACAGTTATTTCTGCTAAGAGAGAAACGTGTCTAAAACAAAAATATTACATATTATCAAGTTTTACTTATGTAATAACTCTATACAATAAAATCTGTGAATGCGGTATCACCAGGAATAGAAACCGAAAAAGAATCAGTTTTAAAGAGGTTTCCGATTGGGCATTTATAATCGTAAAGTATCTTGCGTAGAGACTATGAAATTTTTACATTTAACCCGGAAGAATGCGCGCATACCCAAGGAATGAATGGTTTTTACTTTGTCACCAATAAATTCAAATAATAATCCTCACCTTATTTAGTCGGTGACAATTTTGTGATAAAAGAAGTTGAAGATTACTTTTATAAAGATAGTGGTGACAACTGTAAAAACCGTACGCTCTCCGAGTCTATCAGGCCCGGCGCGCGTCCTCCCGGATTAAGGTGCTCTTAACTGCTCTTCTCAACAAGCGCAAAATATTTTGACACATTTATAAATTCATTTTTTAACGGAAAGGTATAAAATTGGAAAGTCTGGCCATGGAAGCGATTTGGAATTGAACTGTTTTGTCCATTTTTTGATCAATCAATTACCTATTGAGTTATAAGCCATTTTTATCACATGACAAACACGTTTTTCGCCCGCTCTTGAGTGCTCTTTCTTCCTTCGCGCGGAAATTCGGGTCAAAACGCCCACTTTGACGCTATTTTCTGAAAGAGCTATTGCGTTTGCAAAAAAATGGAAAAAACAGCTCAATGACATAGTTTCTTAACAATAACACCAGCTAGTTTCATGCATTTTCGAACAAAAATAAATTAAAAGTTATGTCAGAAAGTTGCCCTTTTCGATTTGAGAACAGCCTTAAGACAAGATTTTGTTTTCACATTTTTTACTGAATAAATTATAGTAAAACCTAGAGGTTTTACTATAATTTGCTAGAAGCCTGAAAAATATTTCGCTTTAGTCAGGCTTCCATCTTAGCAGGTACATTTGTACTTTGTATTAGGGCTTAATTTCTAACAAAAAAAAGTACCGGATCCCTGTTTTTCCCGGAATTTTCTGTAGTACCGGTACTAACAACTGTACCGTTACCCCCCCCCCCCCCCCCCACTGTCACTCCAATCTGCATATTTATATTTTGTACATTATTTGCAAAATTTATAGCTTTTTTTTCTTTAGCAAAATAAAAATTTTAAATATATCTATCTGCATATACTTAGCTGTCAACTATTCCACTTTTTAGTTGTCACTATGTCCGACTACTCGTGAGGTTTTTAGTTTGGTTTTTTACTTTATTTCCCAGGTTCGAGAGTCGGATGTATAAAATAAATAGGTTCTGGAAACATTGAGGATGAAACACTAATTTATTAATTAATCAAAATGATAAAGCATTAACATCATGCCAGGAGTAAATTTTCCCTAGGTATACAAATATTAATAATAAACAATACATAGAACATTTGTATAAATTATAGTTTGAACCTTCATAGGGACTCTAAGGATGCCTGACTCATGTTTATTTGCAAATTACAACTTCACTATAAGTTATTGATTGCCCGAAAGAACGATACATTAATCCCACTCACCTCTTAATTTCCTGAGAAGCATCGCTTATTCCTTTCGTTTTATCCATATTTTGCACCATCGTTTATCCATATTTTGCACCTTCACATCAATAAAACTATTTATTTACACCATGCGGCCGCTTATGAGCAAACCCGCATTCTTTTACGTGAGCCGGGAGAATACAAAATTTCTCCCTTCTTAAAAGGCACAAGTTAGTTTCTCTCAGAGCTAAAACTTCATCTTTGGAAAGGGATGTTTTTCTTCCAAAATCTAAACTCCTTCTCTTCCTCCACCTCTCAATTCCTATCTTCCTTAATTTTTCTGTCTGCTTAAAATCCCGCCTAAAAATGATCTCGTCCTATAAAAAATTTCTAAGGGGCGTGAGTTCTTTCTATATTTTATTTTAAACGGCACACTCACGCTTACATAAAATTATAATTTTATAGTAACGCTCACAGCGGTGGTCTAAAACTGAGCCCTTACTATCTTAATCCCTTTTTATGGCGTAATCTGAAACTTGTGTTCCTAACATGGGACATTTTTAGAGCTACTCACTAAAATTTACTGTTGACAGACTCACCAGAAGTTCAAAAGTTCAATCCCTTTTATTGCCTAACCGAGTATTTTCCACTGAATCCTCTGGTCCTGTAAAAACACCCGCTCATTCTAGAAATTCCATCGCACTAGCGACCTCCCACGATATGCTTGCATCTCAAAGAAGCCACGGTGGTCCAATTCCTATATTGTTTTTGTGTCTCTTTCCTTCTTTTTAAGCACGCGTGTGATATGGCGGTGTTATCCCGACAACTCCTTCTGAATAGTAATCTTTGCCTAATTATAATGTTAATTGCGATTTTTTGTTCATGCTACGATTAAATATGGTAAGGATTATGATTCAGAAATAGTGTTAACACAAAAAAGGAATAGTTCGCATCTATGCATTTTTTATGAAAAAAATAAACGAAATTTACAGAAATTAATGTTTATATGCTGAAGAATGGAACAATGTTTTTTAATTTCCTATAAAAGGTGCATAGCTTAAACTATAATCGATTCCTTCCGCATAACAATCTTTTGTGGTGAGTCCCTGGAAACCAGATTAAATAAAAAATTTCACTCCATTGTGGGAAAGATTCGATGCTTTTATAGAAAAAGTCGAAACACTGCTCGATCGCTATCTATCAGAATAACAATACATGACAATTATAGCTACTTACAAATGAAAGTGACTTCGTAAACGTGCAGAGCAGAGCCGTAGCATCAGCAGCGTTCATGATACAAAATAAATAGAAAAATTTATACTCGTACGCAATAGAAGACAAAAAACTCACACAAACAAAACCTCAAGCTGATGATCGTTGCTTAAGAACAGAAAACATTCTTTTCAGGTTAGATATCTTAAAAAAAATAAATAAACAACAATAAAAGTTATCCTACTGTCACAAAAGAAAATCGAACTGAAAGCAAATTCATAGTACAGTCTCTTGTGTGGCGCTGTATTAATGCGTCGCCGACATAAATTTGCAAATATCACTAGAATAGAAAAACACGATTTCTGTTTTCCCTTCATTCTGATCAAAATAGCATTAAAATGATTTGAAATAGAATATAATACATAATTTTGAAAGAGAGTTTTTTTTTCTATTCATGAATAAATACAATTTTGAATATAAGACAGATTGAGCTTGAGTCACTGATAACAACTGATATAGAAATTGAATCCATTTTATCTAAATCTCCTACGTCTGTGACACATTACGTCACACATAAAGTGCTTTGATAAAAAGAATGCAAAAACCCGAAGATGGGAAGGAAAGGAAAGGGTAATTTAGGCTTCGATTTTTCGGAAGCGCTATTGCACTGGGCTCCGGAACTCTGTATTTATAAGCTCCTGTGAATGCCAATCAGTATTTAAATATTTACTAAGAACCGAGAAATACCGGAGCTGGGCTCCGATGGACTCCGGCGCAAATTAAGCCCTGCTTTGTACGCTGTTTTCATAGGTTTAATTGTATTAGGGACCAGTTGATGCAGACTATAAGGAATATCACGGACTGAAATAAATTTAAAAGAGTTTGTGTGTCATGAAAAATCGGGAGTTTTAGCGTCCCGCGCAATGGTGTGGCGGGACGGTTCTTGGAACTTATGAAAATCGGGACTGCGGGCAACACTACAATTTTAAAGTTATACAAATCTCCTATAAAACACGAATCTTTTTTCTCTTTTTTCTTGGAACCTATGAAAATCGGGACTGCTGGCAACACTACAATTTTAAAATTATACAAATCCCTATAAACACGATTTTTTTCTCTTTTTTTCTTGGAACCTATGATAATCGGGACTGCTGTCAACACTACAATTTTAAAATTATATAAATCCCCTATAAAACACGAATCTTTTTTTTTCATGGAACCTATGAAAATTGGGACTGCTAGCAACACTACCATTTAAAACCTATGCAAATCCCATATAAAACACGAATCTTTTTTTTCTTGGAACCTATGAAAATCGGGAGTGCTGGCAACACTACAATTTTAAAATTATACAAATCCCCTACAAAACACGAATTATTTTCTCTTTTTTCTTGGAACCTATGAAAATCGGGACTGCTGGCAACACTACAATTTTAAAATTATACAAATCCCCTATAAAACACGATTTTTTTCCTCTTTTTTCTTGGAACCTATGAAAATCGGGACTGCTGGCAACACTACAATTTTAAAATCCTACAAATCCCCTATAAAACACGAACCCTTTTTCTCTATTTGTTAAATTTAATTCGCATAAAAAGGTTTTCTAGCTGTCATAGTAATAACAAAAAGTAAAATAAATAAATAAATAGATCTAGCCGCATCCTATGTAGTATTAACAGACATGTCCTTCATAAACATTCAACGTGCAATCGAAAAAATTACTTCCCCAACCTCAAAACATCTTAACCACCAAAGCATGCGCGATTCTAATTTACAACATTGAAATTAAAACGTTCCCTTTCCTCTGGAAAACGTAAAACTATCTTAGATTCCAATATTGCAAGGGTTCGTACGCTCCAAGGACTTTCAAGCACATCTTACCAGAACTTTTGTAAAGTAATATTTGCCTTATTTAACAAAAAAAAAAAAAAAAAAAAAAAAAAATAATAATTCTAATTTCAGGTATAGCGACCAGTGCTTTACGAAATTTCTGGTACTAAAATATACCTAAAATCCAACGAATCCCTTGATGCGTACGAACCTCGTATTACCATCCTAGATAAACAACGCTTTCATATTGATAATTTCATTTTAGAATATGTAATTCATTCCTAGCTATACATTGCAAGTAACTGCAATCTATCAGACAGGTTATATAATTTTTTTTTCATTTCATCGAAACTGGGAAGAACTACAGAATAATTGTTGTACAGGCTTATCACAACTGATAGTTAATTTTTATTTTAAACAACAGAAACACTGACAGAAAGTTTCTGATCATCTTTTTGGACGTCTCGGTTTAGCTTTAGACTATTATAGCGCATGGTTCGTACGGATTAGAGGTCTGCACGGGCCGAAATTTCCAGGCCCGGTCCCGGCCCGCCTTGTAGAAATGAAAATTCGACCCGGCCCGGTAAAAAACTTAAAAGTTCGGCCCGGGCCCGGCCGAAGTGAATTTCTACAAAACATTGATTTTTATGTCGATTTTGTTAAAAATTTGTCTCGTACTAGGAGTTCTGACCAAAAATATTTATCTTTTTATATAACTTTATATATAACTTATTTTTCATGTTTATAATCTTCATTTTTATAGAAGTGCCGCAGGCTGCGATATTTATTTTTTTAATGAATCACTTTTCTTGTATGTAAATGTTTCAGTTATCATTCATATTGTTAATACATCACTCGAGGGCTGCAATAGTGGCACAACTCAAAAAATACTAATTTTGAGTTAATGCGCTCCAGCATTGCAGATTGGTATTCTTTCCAGCAGCAACAGCGGCATATCTTGTAGTTCAGTATTTCACCAACAGATGGCAGAAGTGCCGCTGTTGCCTTATATATGATATAATCTGAATGCATCATCCATAATCATATTTATCATCAATATAACACGGAGTGTGAGGGTACTTTTTTTTTTGCATTATTATTTATTGAATCTTTACGGAGTCATTTAGTACCACTTAACACTTATGACAAAAATGAATCGTACAAATTTTGCATTTCATTACAAGGCAAAACTTCAAACCCATTAATCCCAGAACCTGATTTTTTGAGTTGTGCCACTATTGCAGTCCACGAGCGACACATTCCATTTATTGAAGTGTAAAAAATCTGAAAAATGCTGTACAGTAAAATCTTCGAGGACGAATTGCATAAAGAAATGCATTATAGACGAGTTCCCTTCTTAGCAAGTGTAAATGTATTATATATTCTTTTCTTAGGTATTTGTGTACATTAATTTTGCATGGATCAACACGTTTTTTTTTTTACTTAAACTGGGTTCCGTCATAGGCAGGTTCCTTTTCACACGTTTTACTATATTTTAATTTAGCTATATTTTAATAAGCGTAGAAATGTACTATTCTTTGAAAATAATAAATTTTAATGTGTAAGTGTAGAATAACGGTGATTTAAAAATATATGCATTTTTTGCAAAAAAAATTTTAGATAGGCCTAGTTTAACTGACCTTTGAATGGACCAGGCCACGCTGAGACAATGGTTTTCATACGGGCTGGGTCAAAACCTGGAATGAAAATTTTGAGCCTTGAAGACTAGGAATAAAAACAATCCCGGCTCTGTACAAAAAAAAAAAATAAAAATAAAAATAAATTAGGCCCGGCCCGACCCTCCAGAAAAAAGAATGGCCCGGGCCCGGCCGAGCCCGAAAAGAGTGAAACCAGGCCCAGCCGTACAGATCTCTAATACGGATACCGTTATTTCTCCAGGATCTACCAGTATCTTTTTATCGAAAAAGAAATCTAGATTAAACGCCCAAAACTTCGCCTTCTTTTAAGAAGAGATTTTTTGTAAGAAAATATTGGTGCCGAAAAATTTTCTGGTCTGCAAAATTCAAGGAGGCGTACGAACCATGTTGTACGCGGGAATGAAGTTTGTAAGCAGTGTTGCCAGTGGTCTACTTTTTTAAAATGAGATTTCTTGATTGGCACCACTTTTTTGAAATAGTAAAATTCGCGTTATTTAATGACATATTAATTAAGGCGAAAACAAGAGGAATTTTACCATTTCAAAAAAGTGGTGCCAATCAAGAAATCTGAATTTAAAAAAAGTAGCGCACTCAGTGTTGCTAGATGGGCTACTTTTTTTAAATTCAGATTCTTGAATGGCTCCACTTTTTTGAAATTGTAAAATGCCCCTTATTTAATGCCATATTAATTAAAGCGAAAACAAAGGGAATTTTACCATTTCAAATAAGTGGTGGCAATCAAGAAATCTGAATTTTAAAAAAGTAGCCCACTGGTAACACTGAGCCCACTGGCAACACTGCTTGTAAACGTGAAGGGTGACTGGGTAATAAAATGCCAAACAGTCAGACTGTTGGCTTTTTTTTCATTCATGAGAGAGTTGAAGGTTTTTTGGTTTTGTTTTTTGCTATTAAGTAGGATTTTTTTAAACATGATTTACTCGTAAATTAGGATCTCTTTTGTGTTAGTGAAACTTTTTTTTTCGTTTTTAGAGGGTTATTAATGCTGTTCTTAACTGCTCTGCTCAACAAGCACAAAACGTTTTGACACATTTACAAATTCATTTTTTAACGGAAAAGTATAAAATTGGAAAGCCTGGCCATGGAAGCGATTTGGAATTGAATTGTTTTTTCCATTTTTTGATCAATCAATTACCTATTGAGTTATAAGCCTTTTTAATGCGTGACAAACACGTTTTTCGCCCGCTCTTGAGTGCTCTTTCTTCCTTCGCGCGAAAATTCGGTTCAAAACGCCCACTTTGACACTATTTTCTGAAAGATCTATTGCGTTTGCAAAAAAATGGAAAAAACAGCTCAATTACATAGTTTCTGAACAACACCAGCTAGTTTTATGCATTTTCGAACAAAAATAAACTAAAACTTATGTCAGAAATTTGCCCTTTTCGATTTCAGAACAGCTTTAAAAGCTAGAAAAAAAGATTTTGCAATTTTATTTTCATCGCAATATAAAGTTTGTGTTTCTTAATTTTTCTTTTGTCTTTTTTTTTTAGTTTTTGCAAGAGAAATGGACAAACCATTAAAAAATCAATATGGTGTTTTTTTTATAATCTGTTACTGAAAAACAAACTTCAAAGCAATAACAGTGTTTTATTACGGTTATTTTTAATAATGCCCACCTCTACTGTACAGGTACATTTTGTTACTTGCTCTACTTGAGCATGTTTTAAAATCCAAACGCAGGGCTGCCACAGGCAACTATTTTTTAATTCTATCTCGCATACCACATTCCCAAAACAAAATTTTTTTACATATACTTTGTCAACATGTGGAAGAGAAATATACTATAAAATTTGTATTTTAAAAATAATGGTGCGAATAGAATGTAAAAGTAGTCGCCTGTGGCAGCCCTGAAACGGTACACTTTCTGACGCATTTTTTACTTCGTTTTTGTTCGCAAACGCAGGAAATTGCCTAGTGCTCTTATTCAGAAACTCTGTAATGAATCTGTTTTTATTTTTTTTGGCGAAAGCAGAAAATCTTCTAGAAAATGCTGTCAAATTTAAGTTTTGAACCGAATTTCCGACCTGGTTAATACGGGGTAGGAGGAAAACTATTGTCACGAGACAACAATTGCTTATAACTAAAGATATAATTAACTCAACGGAAAATCTATATACATATTTCTTTGAGAATCTACTTAATGTCCTCATTGTTAGTACTAATTTAGAAAAACGAAAGATATAATTAACTTAACGGAAATCTAAAAACTATTCACTTCAATTACCATGCTTGCATGTATCATGCTTTTTTGTTTATAAATATGTCAGGAAATTTCGCGTTGTTGAGAGGGGAAAATATTCCTTTGAGAATCGCCTTAATGTCCTCATTGTTATTACTAATTTAGTAAAAAGAAAGATATAATGAACTTAACGGCAATTCTAAACACTATTCAATTGCAAATCAATTACCATGCTTGCATGTATCATGCTTTTTTGTTTATAAATATGTCAGGAAATTTCGCGTTGTTGAGAGGGGAAAATGAGAACCGCCTTAATGTCCTCATTGTTAGTACTAATTTAGAAAAAAAGAACTTAAAAATAATGCACAATTAATTATTATCTTTACTAACGCAATAAATTAAAACTGAATCATATTTTTTAAAAATTGACCATGCAAACTTCCACTACATAGTATTGAAATTAAAAGTATCTTCAAATACCTCATTATTCGAGTGCGTTGAGTTTTTAACCCTTTGAACTCCGGCGTCTGCTACTGAAATTTTATTAGGTCGGCACCACTTTTTTAAAAGAAGTTTCCTTCAAGTACACAGTTTCAAAAGTGCTCTGATTAAATAAGGCAAATTTTATTTCCCTTTATTACTGGCGCTGAGAACAAATTTTGCAAAGAAAGATGATGTCGCCACAGCGGCGACAACGGAGTCCAAAGGGTTAATTATAACAGATTCTCAAAAACTTTCAAACACAATGGCACACGTCTATGTTGATGCAACGAAACCCATTTTAAAATGTATATATATATATATATTAACGCCCACCTTGAGCACATTGCAACAGGTACTTTAAACAATGGAGTTATGAATAACGCGGAGGAGACATATGGTGTACAGTCTATATGTTGCGAGTGAAGTAACTGAGGAGGTTGTCACAAGATGGCGGCTATTTTTTAATCGAATCAACAGTTTCTAATTATTGCCGGAGCAAGCTTCCCACCAGTAAATTTGAATAGAAAATTTCGTCCTATTTAAGCGACTTATTCATGGAATTATTTTCTAAAAAATATGATAAATATTTCTATTTGTTTTTCCTGGTGTCAGTTTGCACAGGTGTTATAATCTTTTTCACTAACACTGGGAGGAGGTTATCTAGGTTGTCACAACATGGCTGAAACACAGGGTCTGATTACCACCAAAATAAACTCCCACCAGTAAAAATGAATATCTGTTTCTGCTATTATATATGACTGAAATTTTGCGTTAACCCCCCCCCTTTTTTTTTTCTAACCGATGACCAGGTCCCTACCTGCCGGGTCTCCACAGCTGAACGGGTTTGATACCTCGTATCGGGGCGGTGATAAATATGATGAGGGCCTAGGTCTTCATCCTATCGATACGTTAACCTTTTATCCACTGACAGTACTTATAAGTACCACTCGCTTTAAACTTTCATCCAATTGTGAATATTACTAATATTCTAATGGTACTTTGCAAAAACACTCTTTTAAGCCTTTGCGCTCGGCGTCTCTTACACAAATTTTATTCGATCGGCACCACTTTTTAAAAAGAAGTTTCGTTCAAGTACACAATTTCAAAAACGCTCTGATTAAATGAGGTAAATTTATTTTCCTTTATTATTGGTGTCAAAAGCAAATTTTGCAAAGAAAGATTATGTGTCCGCAGCGGAGCCCTCGAGTGCAAAGGATTAACTCCACTTTATCCGGATACATGTTAGCAGTAGTTCTAGGTTTGTTATTTTAGCGAGGAAGGAGGGTATCTTTGACACATACGATGGGTTTTGTACCGACATTTTGTACAGATTGTCACGCTCGTGTTTTTATTGCTGCAAACACAGTAGAGCATATAAAATAAGTGTTGATTTTTTTTTATGTGTTCATTATGATCTTAGAATACAGTTTGACTATAGCTAATTTAGGTGAACGGTGTATGTATTTCATTTAACAGTTGAATTACTTGGTGGTACTTATAAGTACCGTCAGTACACTGGGTATTGGAGAAAAACTTCTTGTTTACTTTTCGTCTGCGTAGTTATCCGTCGTTTTCATCTGCTTTAAAATGTAATTACTAAAATGTAGTGTAGTAATGATTTCGCTGGTATTTCTTTTCTGTTTCATTGTTATTTTCTATAGGAAATTGAAAAAGTTGTGGCACCGGCTCGTTTTTGCTAAGCTAGAAATGGCATATGTAAATTCATATATTGCATATGTGGAGATGCTAGAGAACATGTTGTCCCTGGAATATAGACGTCGCATAACTAAAGGACTGCTAACAAGATCGATCGAAACCTTAAAAAAATATAGTTTTTTTAATCCTTTCAGGAGCAAAGCATTTTCAATGCTAAGGTGTTGAAATAAATGACTGGCATCGGAATCTGCCAAAAGATTTATTTGTAAATGTGAAAAAGCCTATATTTCGCATTCTTATTAAATCGAAAATATTTTCTGGTGCCATTTGAAATATTTGTCGGTTTTTTGTTACCATATTTTAGTCATAGTGTACTGACGGTACTTTAAAGTACCACTTTCATTAATTACCTCTAAATAATTAAATTTCTCACGGGTGAGTATTTTTTTTATGTTTATCCTTTAATTTTCATTGTAGTAACTGAAAAAAAATATTACATGGAAAAAATTGCAGTAGATCGTAATGCAGTAGATAAAGGGTTAATAAGGAGTTTAAATTAGGAGAAAATTTCTCTTTAAATTTAGTACTGAAGAAGTTTCTCCCCAGCGGTAATCAACCCTTGCGAAAGCGGTTACAGTTGAAGCTTCACTATTTTAGGGATATGTCAGTTCCTTTTAATTAATAGTTCCATTCTTTAAACATATAGTCAAACATTCTCAATTAAGATCTTTAATTCCTTAATTCTTGCGCCTTACACTGGGGTATTTGAAGCAAAATCCTGGTCAAAATTACTTTTCATGTGTTTTACAGTTAAAATCATTGCTGCTGACTTACTATTAGTAAATACAATTAAGTAATGTTATATGCACATAAAAATATGCATTTACTTAAAAAAATAAATATAAAATACAAAGTTTACTTAACTTTTTACTGTGTAGAAGAGGAAAGTAATATTTGATAGAGTTGTTTTACTTACAAGTAATGTTTAATTAAATATGGTTACTTATACTATATGTAAACTTTTAATTATTCACATAAACGAAGGAATACAGGAGTGGCGCCGGATACCACTAATTTTTTAAAGAAATAGCCGACTTCTTCAGTCTCAAAGATTCGATCAGGCAATGATTATTATAAAATTTTAGCGGTATCTAGCGTGCCACAGTTGGCCACCCCTGTATTAATATATGTATTATTTGCATTTAGTATATTCGAGTTGAGTCTCTAAAGTTGAGTTACAGTATGAAGATTCTGGTTTTTGAGTTTTATTAATAGATTTCCAAAACAATTTTTATTTTAAAATGGCAACTATATGCGGAAGATATTCTTTTTAAATATGGCTTTCAAAACTATAAGCAATACAACTGTACTTCAACAATGGCCGGCAAACCCCAGCACACCTTCAAAAGCAGGGGTGTCCAACTGTGGCCCGCCGGATACCACTAAAATTTTACAGTTATCTTTGCCTTATCTAATAGTCGAATTGCTGTGATTCAAGTTGTCGACTATTTCTTTAAAATTTTAGTGGTATCCGGCGGGCCACAGTTTGACACCCCTGTTCAAAAGGCTATAAATTTAAATCAATATACCGGGTGTCCCAAAAAGAACTGGCTGATTTTAAAATTCAATAACTTCCAAACGGTGACAGATATTAAAAAAATTCTTGCAGGAGGGTTATGCATAAAGTCAAAAGTTTTTTTACAGTGATTTTCGATTTTAGTTCCAATTACAAACAATAGATGGCGCTGCGATAAATAGAGGCTCAATTCAGGCTCGATTTTTGGTACTTCGTGGCCCGGATAATACATTTCCATCTCCTTTTTCTGCATGGAACAACAGAAAGGACCAAAAATCGAGCCTGTATTTAGCGACTATTGCTTACAGCGCCATCTATTGTTTGTAATTCGAACTAAAATCGAAAATCACTGTAATAAAACTTTTGACTTTATGCATAACCCTCCTGCAAGAATTTTTTTAATATCTGTCACCGTTTCGATGTTATTGAATTTTAAAATCAGTCAGTCCTTTTTGGGACACCCGGTACCTAAATTAGAGCTAAAAAGGCTAAAAAAGAACACATTTTTATGTTATTTTTTTATTGCATTCAAATTAAAGCTCTAAATAAAACTAAAATTAAAGTAGTTAACAATTCATGAAGCCAGAAAAATATACGTTTAACCCTTTCAGGGGCAAGGCATTTCTGCTCCAAAAATGTTCAAATAATTAATTCACACAGCAATTTAAGAACAAATTCACTTAAAAATATTCAAAAGCTTTTCTTCACGTATGTTATGGGATCGAAATTGTACTAAAAAATTACTGCTGCCACTCGGCAGTTCTGGCATTAAAATTAAGCGTTTGCAGACTGTAAACGCTTGCCCATGGAATTGTCCATATGGCATATGGAATTGCCCATTTGCATTTTGGCCAGTTTTTTGCGTCAAATACTCCATTGTGAGCCCGTGACTTTCATAGGTACTGTAGGCTACTCCTCTTATTATTATTATTATTCAGATTGTTTGATTCCCACCAGTTTTTTAAATTAGTGTGATTGGTTTGAATTCTCGTATCATTTTATCTGGCATTAAATAAGGTGACTATTTCTACTTCAAAAAAAGTGGTGGAAATAAAACAATCTAAATACAAAAAAAAGGAGCTTACACTTTTTTGGCCCGACGCTTAAGAGTCACGGGAAGAAAAATAAACGCTAGTGTTAAGTCTATGGGAGCGTTATTTTCAAATATTTTGCTCAAATTTTAATATTTTTGAATGATTTTTTCTGCATAAGATAGCTGAGGAAGATCTACAACCGGGCTAGCTTTTATTTTTTCGATTTCGGTTTCAGATTTTTTTAAAAAAATACTATTACTTTCAGAACCGGTTCCAACGGGTTCCAAAATTGAAACTACCCTAATAAAAAAAAAAAAAAGAAAGAAAAAGAAAAGAAAAAAAGAAAAAAAAACTATAATCAAAATCGAAAAAGTAAAAATTAGCCCGGTTACAGATCGTCCTCAGCTATCCTATGCAAAAAAAAAAAAAAACATTTAAAAATATTAAAATTTGAGCGAGAAATTTGAAAATAACGCCCCCATAGACTTACCATTAGTGTTCAAATATTTCCAAGTGACTAGTATGGACTCTAAAGGGGTTAATACGCTACGGCACTAAGTATCGCGTAACCATTACAGTCACATCCACAGTCCATTTATTAAACAATTCTCTGAGTCCACTGCCCCTGAGTCAACAAACAACCCTTTAGTCCCTGAAAGGGTTAAACACAAAAACATAATAACAACTGTGAAACATAACAATAAAGCACGTCTTCTCGCAAAGAAACCTGCTCTTCATCTGAATCTAGGAGCTGCTGGATAAGTCTCGTGCTCCTGAAATAGACATAGAACGATGCTCCAGTAAGTCAGCTATTATAAAATATGCTTATAAAATATAGTTGTTGAACAAATTTTAATATTTGGGCAATTCCATACAAGTGTCAACTTTGATCAATTCTTTTTTATATAATTTTTTTTTAAATTAAGTTAAAAAATATATTGAAATATATTCCAAGTTTTCAAATTGTTGTTTTAGATTCAAAACTTTTATTTTATTTGCAACTGACAAAAGTCCAAATACTCAACATGGCTGAAAAGTAAAATGCTTGCAGTTGTGTACAAATAGTATTCTTGAAGAACACTTGGAAAAAGAAGGTTATTGTTGTTTATTTTGCATTTTTTTAAAAATAAATGAATGCATGTAGTATAATATTTAACGGTTTACAATAGCCTTGAAGCCATATTCTTGATAATAATGCATGAAGAATAAAGTCTTGTGTTGCGTCATTCTGTCACATATTTTTGTGCCTTTTTTTAAATTTCAAATAGTAAGTAATCGTGCTCGATATGTTTTTGAAAGGCTATCAAAAATGAATAGTTATGTAATGTAATTTCTTACGATCACTCTGGATAATAAAACAATTATGAAATTTATTAGTTTAGTCAATTTTTTTTAAATAAATGTTTAAGAAAATTTCAGTCATTTCGTCACGTCAAATGACAGTTAATAACTTCAACCCTAGTACAGATAGGTTGCTCTAAATTATAATTTTGTACTGATTATACATCATATTTAAGATACGTATTCGTTTTAGAACTAAATGGTTTCCTAATTCACAATTGTTTCCAGTTTTGAGTAACAGGTTAGAGTCATGTTTTCAAAAATGTCATTCTGTCACATAATGAGAAATTACTCAAAAATGGAAGAATAAAATACATAAAAAAATGTTTCAGATATCTTTTTTAAGCTTTTAATCAATAACAGTCATGTGCAAACTGGAAAATCAATTTTTGTGTGAAAATAGATTCAGGGTAACTGCTTTAACTGTAATTCTACAACTCAAAATGTCATTCCGTCACATATGGAATTGTCCATTTGCATTTTGGCCAGTTTTTTGCGTCAAATACTCCATTGTGAGCCCGTGACTTTCATGGGTAGTGTAGGCTACTTTATTATTATTATTCAGATTGTTTGATTCCAACCAGTTTTTTAAATTAGTGTGATTGGTTTGAATTCTCGTATCATTTTTATCTAGCATTAAATAAGGTGACTATTTCTACTTTAAAAAAAAATGGTGGAAATCAAACAATCTGAATATTAAAAAAAAAAGTAGCTTACACTTATCGGGCCCGTGTCACGGGAAGAAAGGTAAGCGCTAGTGTTAAGTCTATAGGAGCGTTATTTTCAAATATCTCGCACAAATTTTAATATTTTTGATTGATTTTTTTTGCATAAGATAGCTGAGGAAGATCTACAACCGGGCTAGCTTTTGCATTTTCGATTTCGGTTTTAGATTCTTAAAAAAAAAAAAAAAAAAATACTATTACTTTCGGAACCGGTTCCAACCGATTCCAAAACTAAAAACTACCCTACTATAGATATATATATATATATAAACTATAATCAAAATCGAAAAAGTAAAAACTAGCCCAGTTATAGATCATCCTCAGCTATCCTATAATAAAAAATCATTCAAAAAATCTCAAAATTTGAGCGAGAAATTTTAAAATAACGCTCCCATAGACTTACCATTAGCGTTCGACTTTTTCCAAGTCACTAGTGTGGACTCTAAAGGAGTTAATACGCTACAGCACTAAGTATCGCGTACAATTACAGTCACATCCACAGTCCATTTATTTAACAATTCACATATTATCTGGATTTCTTTATGTACAAATAGCCAAGAGTCACAATAAACCCACTGAATATTTTTTAGGTTGGAATCATGATGTCATTATTCTTTTGCAAAAATATTTACAGAAATTACATATATAGATATCTAAAAATTATGCTTCTTTTTCCACCTTTATACAGCATATTCCCGAACTTCAAAGCGATTTCGTCATTACCTACGTTGATCAGGTGGCTATTAATTATGCTATTACCTGCAAATATCACTATCATTACCTTTTAACAACTGCAATAAGTTCAAAAAATGTTTTCACATTTCACAATGTCTCATTAGAGGAACAGTATCGACATATCTTCAGTTATCATAATTACGTGACTTAAAAAGCAAAATCTAATTATCCATATATTATTATAATTTCCAAGTTTCGTAAAAATCCTTTAAAATTCCGCACTGTCACCGTAGGATGCAATACATATTATACACATGCTGCAACGCTATCTATTTTGATAAGAGAAAGTTTTTGTCTTTGTGTGAGTCTGTTCGTTCACGATGGCTTAGGGAAATTTATTGGAGGGGTGTAAACTTGGATAAGACTAGCAAAGGGCGCAGATCCGAATGCACCTGAAACTAGAGCCGTGTTTGGGCCGGCAAACTGAGGGAAAATTTTTCAACGGGTCGAGCCGCTACCATCGAAATACTCAAGGCCAGAGGGCACGAGTGTGACACGTCATCACTAATAGACCGACTTTTCATTAGTGTTGGAATTCACACCGGAAAATTTTAAAGAGCAGTTTTCTTTTATTTTATTTGTAGAATATCTATCATCTTATAAAGCAATAATAACTATTTAAACTTACTAGTGAGAATTCGGAATCCCTAAATAAAAATTCAGCCAGATGCGGAATGCCACTGTGTTGCCGCATCTGGCTGATGCTGAATGTGTAACGATGCTGAAATACAAAAAGTCGAATGCAGCGACATCTGCGGATAGTTTCAAATTTCAGTGTAAACATTGTATTATTATATAGCGTCAAGAATAGCAATCATCTTGCAGTTGTAGAAAATAGAACATTTGAAATTGGATTTGGAGGTAACAGAAAACCTCAAACTAAGAAATGAATTTAAAGATAGCAACTCTGAATCATTTAAAAGGCAGTGGATAGAATAAAATCTTTTTAGCATATTTTTAACTATCGGAACATAATTTCTTTCTAACAAGATCCATCCAAAAATATTTTGTTTTACTTAAGTCTAAAATATTTCCTCCATTTACGTTACTTATTTTTCACACCATTTAAAATTTATTGATAATGTATTTTATATATATAAAAAATACATATTTAAACATCTAAATTATCATATGACTTGTCTTTCATGCTTGGCTCAGAGCGGTAATGCACTCACTTGCTCTCGCTTGCAGAGCTAATGCTGCCAGGCACATACAGCGGACCTTTACAGTGCCCGGCAGAATGTTAGACCAATGGGATCGGTCACAGGGCCTGATTACCAACGGGGCACATTCCCAACAGTAAAAAGAATCAGAAAATTTTGCCTCGTTAATAGCAGAAATTCTACATGAATACGGCGTTTAGATAAGGCGAACGTTTCTTTTAAAATTTATTGGCGTAAGTGTGCCCCGTTGGTAATCAGGCCCTGATCGGCCAGGCTGCTGAGAAGATATTACAAAACAATTAACCGAATAACATATGTCAAATTCAATCTTGATACTATGACGTAGGTTATCGGATAATTTATCGAGCTTTAACCCTTTGAGGGGCAAGTAATTGTGTTTCTGTAATGTCGAATTCACACCGAAATCTGCAGAAATATTTATTGCAAAATAAGGAAAAGCAATTTTACAACTTCTTACCACTAAAGTTAGAAAAGTAAAATTTAATAGATTTTTTTTCTGGTGCAAATCTTAATTAATCGTATCTGACAACAGTTATGACCAACGGAAAGCGTCTAACAATAGTTAATATGAATTTTGTGTACTGTCCCATTAAACATATTAAAAAACCAGCTTTGACACTTTAAAGTAGATAAACAACTTTTTTAGGAACCTTTAATACCTGTTACCTGTCAAAAGACCACTGACTGAAGTTGGCTGATATCCATACGTACATCCACAGAAAAAGAACTAAGTTTGATACTATAACGTAAGTCAAGCGGTTCTGGGGTCTTGCTCTATAAGGACGAGATAGCCACAAGGAAATTTATAACACCAGATAATTACAATCAGAGCTCCACAAAGAGTGTGCAACAGAGCACGCGGGAGTCGAACCCGCAGCCCACCTACATCCTCAAGCGATTAGCGGTGTGGTGCCATAACCACTAAGCCACGGTGGACCGGGGAGTCGAGAAAAGATGATGAATACGAGCGTTACATTTGCAATTGGCTAGCTGTGTTGCCAGTAAACTACTTTTTTAAAATTCAGATTTCTTGATTGGCACCACTTTTTTGAAATAATAAAATTCGCCTTATTTAATGACATATTAATTAAGGCGAAAACAAGGGGAATTTTACCATTTCAGAAAAGTTGTGGCAATCAAGATATCTGAATTTTAAAAAAGTAGTCCACTGCAACACTGCCGGGTAGTACAGTAACACTTTTAAAATGTAAAAAAAAAAAAAAAAAACGAAGCTGATAAATGTCGATCCCTGTGACATGTGGTAGCTTAAATGCAAATACAGCGTCTAGAATACCTAGTGTGGAAATATGCTATCCAAACAGTGCTAAAAAATTTTATCCCTTAAATGTGCGACGATACTGCTAAAATGCCATTGTCGATCGCAGCGACATCTGCTGTATTTTCGTATTACTAGTATTACATTGCATAGACTAGCAATACCTTGCAGTTGTAGAAAACATCCTGCAAATGTCGCTGCGATCTGCATATTGTAGCAGCCTCGTTGCATATTTAAGGGATACAATATTTTAGCACTTTTTTAAGTATTTCAGAGATAGCCGATTTCCACACTGTATATTCTAGTCGCTATAATGCAAACATGATATAAGTATAGCATCTAGAATATACTTATACAATGTTTATGTTTGAGTTAACAGATGTCGCTGCAATCGACAGTTATCTTTCAGAATCGTTCGACGTTTATCAGCTTCAAAATTTTTAGCACTTTTTGGAATAGCCGGTTGCCACGTTATATCTTCTGGACGCTATAGTTTCGTTCAGTGTTGGGTACGCTCACAAAAAAAACGAACTAATTCAAACTCAAACTCAATTTCTTAAAATTGAGTCAAGTTCACGTTCAAATTCAAAATTTTTCAAACGAACTCGTTCAACTCAAACTCATCTATGAAAGTGAGCAAAGTTCACTAAAAACTCGTTTTTTTTTTTTAAATATATATTAGAATTTTATCGTCCAAATTTACAAAATTTTGTGAACTAATCTTTTGGTTATTCGATGTAAGGGTCTTCATGGGCCCGGCCCAATTTTCCTTCTAGACACTCGCTCCGAGCTTGGTTTAGGGATTACTTTTTTCTAGAGGTTCAGACCGAGATGGGCAGGGACTGGATTTATTTTCCGGCCCAACTCGGGGCTGGACTGCATTCTTCTTGAGGTCTGAAGAGGCAGAAATTTTCAGCCCCAGTTTAACCCTGCTCATATGAAGATCATTGAACAGCCACGGCTCTCTCGTATCCATTAAAAATATCAGTAAAATTTGTCCCAGCCCTTTTTTTATATATAATTCTTGATTTCTTTTCACAATTGCATTAATCCTAATTTACTTTCCTTTCATTTCGGTTTCGGGTCGGGTTGCTGGTCGACGAAAATTATTTTGGTGCGTTCGGGTCGAGTTGCGTGTTGATTTCAAATGGAATTTTCGGGTTCGAGTCTAGCAGCACTCGACCCGCACAGGGTCGGTTTCTGATGATCTTGGAAAAAAAAAAAAAAAAAAAAAAAAAAAGAAAAAAAAGAAAGAGTAAAATTTACTCGTCGTAAGTGGCGCAAAAAAATTAAACACCAAGAAAACCAACAATGAGAAATTTGCGCCCTGAACACCCAGTGGAAGACAATTTTTAACACTTTCCAACAAAGTTGAAAAGTGTTTATGCATATTAGTCAAGTCAGCCCGACTCGAATCCACCAAAGAAATTTCTTCGAATCGCAACCCGACAAAAAAATTTTCGACGACCCGCAACTGCACATCTGCACCTGATCCGAACGCGAAATTCTTCTACTTGCAACCCGAACCGAACCCGAAATGAAAAGGAAGTAAATCTTGTTTTTTCATTGAAAATAATCTATAATTACATGTTTAATAAAAATTTTATCTTTTATATAAACAAATGTACATATGTATATTCTTTAATACTCAAAAACCTATGAATAAGCAAACATCTCAGGATCGTTGAATAGAGTCCTGCATCGGATCGGGTTGTACTTTTTTTTTTTTTTTTTTTTTTTTTTTTCCGGGACGGGGTTACTCTAATTTTTTTTTTCTGTGGGTTGGGTTCCCTCTAGAATAATTCTTATGGGGCAGATTTAAGTTTTTTGCTAATCGGGTTGTTGGGATTTCCTCTAAAAGTTTAGAAGAATTATTTCCCAGAAGAAAATACAGATGTATTTCAGTATGAATGAGTATATATTCAATTACTGCTTCAGAAATAAAATTTACTATATAAGAAATGCAATCGTAGATTATTCTTCTTTTACGGTACATTTAAGAACCATTTTTTAGGTGCGTTCGTAATTATATAAATACGTAGCACCTATAGTCGTCGTTCAGTCCGTCCGTCTGTCCGTCTGTCCGTCCGTCTGTCCGTCCGTCTGTCCGTCTGTCCGTCTGTCCGCATGTAACAGAGCAAAAACTACCCAACCGAATAGTCTGAAATTTCAAATATGTGATTGTTGCAAAATTTTGTCGAGCCATTTCAAATTTTATGAAAATCGGATGTATAGTTTAATTACAGGGACAGTCAAAAGTTTTTCTTTACATTACGGCCAATGGGAAAAATTATTGCAAGTGGATTTTAATGATATTAGAGCCTTCCGAATGATCTGAAATTTTAAAGATATAATTGTTGCAAAATTTTGTCGAGCCATTTCAAATTTTAGGAAAATCGGACGTATAGTTTAATTACAGGGACAGTCAAAAGTTTTTCTTTACATTACGG
Source organism: Maratus speciosus (assembly GCA_963932465.1). Classification (NCBI taxonomy): domain Eukaryota; kingdom Metazoa; phylum Arthropoda; class Arachnida; order Araneae; family Salticidae; genus Maratus; species Maratus speciosus. Next base: position 206,340,920 of record OZ010794.1, on the reverse strand, counting down.
CCAATAGGAAAAATTATTGCAAGTGGATTTTAATGGTATTACAGCCTTCCGAATGGTCTGAAATTTTAAAGATATAATTGTTGCAAAATTTTGTTGAGCTATTTCAAATTTTAGGAAAATCGGATGTATAGTTTAATTACAGGGACAGTCAAAAGTGTTCCGAAAAAATTATTGGAAGTGCATTTTAATGATGTATCAGACTATGCACGTTATGAAGTGCAAGAAATTATACATTCAGTACAATATGGGGTGCAAAAAATAATTTTAAAACTAGTTATAGTACGAACGCACCTCATTTGCCACGTTTGACGAGCAATTTCCAACTTGTTTTCTCTCGTAACATGGAAAATATTATAATTCGTTTTTTACACACAACACATATATAGTGTTTGTGATAGTTTATGCACGCGTTTATATACTGCATGTGTATAGATTGTAAGATGTCCAGTATGCAGCGGTAAAAGCGTACAATACAAATATATAATTGTGTTAAAAGTTGAAACGTGTTTGCTAAATAGAGATGTAACGCTTTTTGTGTGTGTCCGCTATGTAGGTCTTATTGCATATAGATTTTTAAACTTTATTTTCGACATTCTTTTGAAAAATCGGATCTATCCGAACCCGACATGCAAGAGTGAAAACTCAATCTGAAACCGACCCGAACCAGAAGTCAACCTCTAATGCCAAGTCCTTTGAAGCGGTTAGAGCCTTCTTTAGTGTTCCTAAAAGCAGAGCCTAGAGGTCTGAACGGGCCGGAATTTCCAGGCCCGGGCCCGGGCCGTATAAAAATCAGTGAAAACAGGTCCGGCACGTGGAAAAATCAATTAAATCAGGCCCGATCCAACCCGACTCAATTTCTACAAAAAATTCAAATTTTTCTAAACATACAGTTAAGATTCTTTTAAAGACCACATACATATTTATGGGATAATTTTACAGCATATTTTAAAATTACTATGTGTTTGCAAGATACACAAAAAATACACGAAAATACACGAGAGCAACATTAGCATTCTTAGGGTCTTAGACGTTTCAACATTCAAACAAGGATTCATTAAATAATTAATGTAGTTTAGAAAAAAAAAAAAAAAGGAGTGTTAAAAACATGATAACATTTGAAGCTGTATAGTAAAAAGGAGATTTGTTAAACTATTTCTCTGCCATTTATTAAGGCTTTTCTCAAATCCAAAGGAGCTACTTTCTGGTACATTTCTGAATTCATTTCTTTTCAGAAACGCACAAGATTGGCAGGTGTTCTTATTCAGAATCTGTGTAATCGAATAACGTTACCCATTTTTGATAAAGGCAATATATCTTTGAGAAAATATACTGTCAAAGTTAAATGTTTGAACCAAATTTCTGGAAGCGATAGCACGGGAAAGGAGAAAAACAAGCAGTCACGTGACAAGAATATCTTATATCTTGATAAGTAATTTATTTATCAAAAATGGAAAACGCTATTCGATTCCAATTCCTTCAATAGTCAGGCCTGTCAATTTTATGTCTTTACAGTTAAAAATAAGTCAGAAAATTTCTCATTGTTGAGCAGTGAATTTGAGAACCACTTTTAGGTATATAATAAAACACACATACTATATATATTAAAACACACATACACACATAAATAACGCCTGCATTCATCAGTTAAAGGTATATATAAATATTATACAGACATACATACAATAAATACAATAAACCCAACTGTAGTGAAAAATTAGCCAGAGCCAGGAATCGAACCCGGGACCACAGTACACAAGACTGCTGCTCTAACCACTGAGCTACTCCGGCCGATACATGGGTCTGTAATTTATCACTAATAAACCATGCTGGGGAAATCACTAGCCATCTATACGACAGCCTTGGATGACCGGACAACGATGAATAGATTTTACTATTACATCGATCTTATCACTTTTAGGTATATTTCCAAAGATTCCGCTAACATAAGTTCATTATCGCTATTAATATTTTTACAAAACATATTGCCTTCCCTACACATCTTGAGAACAATAAAGCCTAGTCCTAGCCCTGCTCGACTATGCAGCAAAAAAATGCAAGCTTGATTTCTGCCCGGCACGAGTCTGCTGAAAAAAATGAAGCCCGGACCCTGACACCATGCAACTGTCCGATGCTGATCTCTACGCTGGACATGTTACAATTTTGTATTGATGCTGTCAAACCAGCATCGGCTCGTGACGCACATTTATACTTATTCTCGCGAAAATCACATTAATTGAAAATGGCTCATACGGCTTCGATTAAAATTTTTTATAGCGGGACGGTAGGCCCGCTTAATTTTTTTATCGGCCCGGCTCGGTCCGATAGGCCCGTTCAATTTTTTTGCCGGACCGGCTCGTCTATTTTGTTTCTCGGGCCTCGGGCCCTTTCCCTTCATTTTATTCACGAAATATTTATACTTATAATAATCAAAAATAATTATTCAAACTTTCTGGGAAGAATTTAGAATTTCTTAATAATAGTTTCTGTAAATGACGCATAAATGCATCAGCTACAGCCTGTATAGATATTTTTTACGTCGATATGTTTAAAAAGTTCTGACAAATATAAAATTATTATTACAGTCTCTTTTTCATGTTTATATTCTTCATTAAAAAAAAAAAAAGTTCCTCAGGCTACATAAATAGTCTAAGCACATCCGTTTCAAAGTACTGGTTCTCCTATATTTCTTTCACCATATCCTATTGTAAACCACATTGATTTTTTAATGAATTTTTATTTGTATGTAAATATCTGAATTATTATTAATATCAATAATCCATTTACACGGCTTGGAGACTAAAAAATCTGAAAAATTCTATACAGGAAAACTTTCTAAGACGGAATCACAAGAGAAAAAAAATCGTTATAGTTAGGTTCATTTTTTAGCAGGATGTCTTTTTTTTTTTCAAGCGGATTATTACATTTTGCGTTGATCAAGAAATTTTTCATTTTAATTTCAGTTCAATTTAATTTTTTTTTAATATACATTTTAATTCGTAATTTAAATTATACTAAGTAATTTTAGTGGGAAACCGGCTTCAGAAAAAGACCCATTCTTACAAATCCGTTGATCAATGGATACACAAGCTCCCCCCAATAAAATTTACTTGATCGAAGGCTAATTTAGGTCATAGATCATTTGTATTATGAGAAACAATAAACATTAAAATGGGGTCATTAATATTGAATCTAACGAAGGATAACAATATTACTTAACAGTAGAAAAGGAGTATATTCTTTATAGTTTTATGGAAATAATTATCCATCGCGACTTACAGAAAGCCAGTTTGACATGTTTAAGGTAAACGGTAAAAATAAATAAATAAAATAAAATAAATAAATAATAGAAAAAAAATGAAAAATCTAATTTTTTTGTGTTGAACCAAATTTCCTAAATTGAAAAAAATAATAAATTTTAAAAAGCGGATTGACAAAGATAATGATTTCCTATTTCATACAAAATGTGTATGAATTACTAAGTACATACAGTTAAAATTATGCTATTAGTAATTTAGATTCGTCAAAATCCATGTTTTACTACTAGCATCGTGTTTCTAATAATAACAAAGTAGATCAACCTTTTACAATTTATAAAGATTTTTTTAAAATTAATTTTAATGCGTGTTTAGTTTTATTTCTGTTACTTAATTTTTAAAAAATGTATATTTAAACTAAAATTTTGATGTTTGGCCTGAAATTTGACAGAATATTCATTTCCAAATCACTATTCGTTACATCCTATTAACCCTCTCGTCACCCTGAGCCTCAAATGAGGCTCCTACTTCGAATTCCAATATTTGAAAGAAAGAAAATATTTTTGTTAATTTCAGTACCTAATAGTGATATCATATGTCGATACATTTACTATTATTACTTTACTTATGTTTCAACATTTAATAATAATAATATTAATAAAAGTTTTATTAATTATTAGTAAACCGTTGGCGTTTCTTTTAATTCAAACATATGTTTCACTCTTTAAATTTAAAATAGGGACTCATTTTCCGAATTAGTAATTTGTGATAAAAGATAAAAAAAATACTACTATTTTTTTATTTATGTTTGTTTAATCTGGTTGTAATACGACATTTTCCAAACGTCTTAAAATATTCTTCCTTAGACTATTTTTATATGAAAAACACGCAACATAACTACATTCGTTAGGTTTCTGTAAAGAACACATTCGTTAAATTTCAGTAAACTGTATCTTCTGTGATTTCGATAGTTACTTTTAATTTTGTTAGCGTAAAAGTAATTTCCCCCAAAATTGGAAAAAAAAATCGGTGCCGAGTGGGTTAAGGACCTAGTAAAATTTGGGTTAAAAATGATACTCAGATTACATTAGTCAAGTTCCGAAATAACAATAACTTCTTTTTAAAAAAATCCTATAAATATTATAATTTAATCATACTTAGTTATATTTCGTATGTAAAACGATATAAAAAAAAGTGCTTCATATATGATATTTTTAAATATTATTAATCGAATTTGAAAAGGAAATAATTTGGAAATTATATTAAAAAATTATATATTATATATTATTTCATATCCATATGCTCATTTATATTATTTCATTAAAGATAATAATAGGAATAGAAATGGAAAGTTTTTTCAATTGTTCTGTGATAAAACACAGTAATAATTATTTATTCTGTGGAGCCATCCACAGCATGTGTTGAGAATACCCCTCCCCAAACAAAGACATTATGTTGCTAAGTAAAAAAATATAGTAAACAAAATCAATAAAAATTCTTATTTTTATCAAGGCTTGTTTACAGATATAAGAACATGAGAAATTGTTTCCCACGCGCAAATTCATGGAACTGACCGCCGCTAACCACATATAACCATTTAGCTTAGGACCTCCTAGATAATAGCCTTGTTCGGCCTCGGCCACCTATGGTGAATTCGGATTCGCTGATAAGAAAGTACAAAAGCGAGCCCTGCATTGTACATAACATTTAACAAGACGGTGACAAATGTAAGTGAAAGTCATCCCCCCATTGCACTTTTCTTCCGTTTTTAAAAGACATTCGAAAAATACCCAGATGTTCGCTAAAAGGAAAAGATTGTAACAAAAATAAGAATTATAATGTGCAGAATTTTTCTTTTCAATTTATTGAATCAGTGTTTTAAATAGATATATTTTTTTCATTTTATCTCATTTATTTTTTAAATTTCCTTTTTAATTACATAATTGCTCTGTTTTGAAAAAATTCTCAAGGACAAATGAAACATACAGCAGTAAATTATATAAAACAATGTTAGATCTAACTTTTGTTGTAGCCAAAAATTTTAAGAACTTTATACATTTTAAAAAAATCATTCTTTTCCTGTAGAAGATGTAAGTGAAAAAATAACATAGAGAGAGAGAGAGAGAGAGAAATGAAAACAATAAAAAGAAAAAAAAATAACTTTCTATGCTTGCCAATGCGAAATTTTTGACATATCCATGGACGCCTTTTTAAACATAAAAACACGAAATTTTCAGGCATTGTTTTAGAAGTGATTTGTAATTCAATAGCATTTTTAAATTCTCGATAAATATATTACATTTTGGGTTATACAGAACCACCCACCAGACGGAAAAGGGGGGGGGGGAATATACGTAATTAATTTAGCTAGAAGCTATGACAAATTGATGGAAATAAATAGGAAACGGGTTTCAGTGACGAAACTAGCCTCTTTTGTACCCGGGGCAAACATAGATTTTAGCCCCCTCCCCCCCCCCCTCCCGCCTCCGCAAAGTAAATTTACAAAGAGAATTTTAGTAAGTTTCTAATAGTCGACTTGTTTTCAAATTTAAAATATGTAATAAAAAAGTACGTAATACGGAATTACGTAATCAACTTTGTCAAATATTGATACATTAAAACCTTGAAAACGAAATCCAAAGGAACCGAAAAAAATTCCGCTTTATACAGTTTTCGATCTTAGCAGGTATAATTGTTGGTATTTTTTATGTTGGGAACATGTATTTTTTTCATTTAAGACAGGGTTCCGTAATAGACAGATTTCATTTTCACAGATTTTACGGTAGTTATAGTTAGTACAAATGAGGCGTTTAAAGTCACAGTGATATGAATCACATTGTCTTAAAAGACTACATTAGTCACGGGAAGAATCCAAACTCGCAAGCTAATGTTAAACCTATGGGAACGTTCTTTTCAAATTTCTCGCTTGCATTTTAATATTTTTAAATGATTTTTTCTGTTTGGGATAGCTGAAATTGATAATTAACCGGATTCGTGTTTACTTTTTCGATTTCGGTCGCTGCTTTTTTTTATATATATATAAAGTTACTTTTACTTTTGGAACCGGTTCCGAAAGTGAAAGTAGCCTCATAAAAAAAGAAAAAAAACTGCAACCAAAACCGAAAACATAGAAACTAACAACATTAACGATCAACTTCAGCTATCCTAAGAAAAAAAAAATCCTTTAAAAATATTAAAATGCAAGCCTGAAATTGGAAAAGAACGCTCCCATAGATTTAACATTAGCAAGCGAGTTTCTTCGCGTGACTAGTGTAGGTGCTTAAGAACTCAAAAACCAATCTTCATTTGGTGCCCTGTTCGTTTTCCGTTCTGACGCCTGGGGCACATGCCCCTTCTGCTCCCCCCCCCCCTCTAGTTTCGGCCCTGGTGGGGATTCGCAAAATTCGTGGTACAGGAAAGAAAGACTCATGGGCGATTGCTGGGAGCATCTCGGCACAGATTTCATTATTTTTAAAAAGAGAAGGGCGCATTTTTCCGATTTTAAAAAGGACAGAGCGCTGCACCCTACAAAAATGGCCTAGAGCAAACACTATCTATATTCTTTAATAGGTAAAATCCCGAATAACAGACACTTTGGGATCGTTGAATAGCGTCTTGCATCGGATCGGGTTGTATTTTTTTTCGGGACAGGGTTACTCTGATTTCCTTTCTGTAGGTTGACTTCACTCTAGAACAGTGGTTCCCAACTTGGGGCGTGAGGCCCCACCGGGGGGCAATTTCAACTTTGTAACTCACCCATTCGCTGCGAGGTTTTTTGGGAAAGTAATCTTTAAGACTAAAAATAAAAGTTATGTATTCAAAATTAATAATAATGATTTTTTTCCCCAAGATGTTCCGAATCAAAAGCTTAAAATAAAACTAACACCAGAATAATTACATGAACAAACTTTACAACTATTTTTAAACCCTTTTTAATATTTAATTTTTTTGGGGGGGGGGGGAGGGGAGGGGAAGGTTAATGATCTAATTTACAATTTTTTCAACTTTTTCGATTATTTATGAAATGAGCTTTGTATATCTATTTACTCTGCTGTATGCAACATGGAGAAACTTTTATACATAAAACTACTTAAAAGTATATCTAAATTTTACTGTTTTGAACCTATTTAAACGAAAAAAATATTTGGAATATCTAAACGTGGTACTATAAACTTTATAAATCTTAATGCTTCTTGTGTATTTTGTTATTCATAGAAAAAATTGTACGTTTTTTGTTATCAATTTTAATGCTAAATGTGAGTCTCTCCAGCATTTTGTGAAGATAAAAATGCGGACCGTATAACACTTTCGTTAAATATTTAGGTAAGTTGGAAAGGCAAAACAAAACTCTTTTGTGCATAAAAGTGAAGATGTATCGCCTCATTTGTAGAATTTTGTTAAAAACACATTTATGATAAAAAAATTCATAATTTGATAAGATAAAAAAAATGCGAAATGAATAATTGTTAAGGCTGCTTTAGGCTTCCTTCAGGTTAATAGACTTCATTTTAAAATGATAAGATATATCTGTTACAGAATTTGTGTGTGGGAAAACGGAGGGGGGCCATCGCGACTTAACAGATGCTTCGGTGGGGCGTGGCCAATAAAAGGTTAGGAACCACTGCTCTAGAATAATTCTTATGGAACGTACACATTCTACTACATTTCTTTCTATTTATCCCATTGTAAACTATATTGATTTTTTAATGGATCTCTATTTGTATGTAAATATCTGAATTGTTATCAATACCATTAATCTATTTACACGACTTGAAGACTTAAAAATCTGAAAAATTCTATATCGAAAAACCTTCTAAGACGGAATCACATAGGAGAGGGAAAAAATCGTTATAGTTAAGTTCCTTTTTCTCCAGGTCTGCGGTCTCTTGCAAATGTATTATTTATTTTCAAACGGATTATATATCCAATTTGAAGATCCAGATCCACCGATAAAGAAATTTTTCCGTTTAAAACAGGAACTCATCATACACAGATTCTTATAACATGTTTTACAGTACTGTATCCCCACCTCTAGAAATGTATATGTACTACTATTCTTTAAGGAGAATGTTAATTGTAGAATAATGGTAGTTTAAAAATATATGTATTTTCGGAAAAAATTGTTAACCCAAGGTAGGTTGTTCCTTAAGGCTGTTCTTAACTGCTCTGCTCAACAAGCGCAAAATGTTTTGACACATTTACAAATTCATTTTTTAACGGAAAGGTATAAAACTGGAAAGCCTGGCCAAGGAAACGATTTGGAATAGAACTGTTTTTTCCATTTTTTGATCAATCAATTACCTATTGAGTTATAAGCGTTTTTGATCACGTGACAAACACGTTTTTCGCCCGCTCTTGAGTGCTCTTTCTTCCTTCGCACGGAAATTCGGTTCAAAACGCTCACTTTGACGCTATTTTCTGAAAGATCTATTGAGTTTGCAAAAAAAGGAAAAAAAAAAACAGCTCAATTACACAGTTTCTGAACAACAACACCATCTAGTTTCATGCATTATCGAACAAAAATAAATTAAAACTTATGTCAGAAAGTTGCCCTTTTGGATTTGAGAACATCCTTAAACAGATTTTTGCATGAGTCAGACTGGTACAGGGCAATAATTTTCATACAAGCAGGGGCGACCGGGCCACATAATTTCTGTCGGTGCAGACTTCTAGGAAGAATAAAGAACAGGTCCAGAAATAAGTCCGGTTCGGTCCGGCCGGGCACAACCCAGAAAAGCTGATGATCAGACTCAACCCGTCCCGATTCCGTTTAGGCCTTTAAATGGAATTTGAATCGGAAAAAACGTGTTCTTAACGGCTGGAAAATTTTAAAAATAAGTTATGAAAAAAATTGAGTTTGAGTTGTAAATTTCGTTCAAACTCACGGATTTTTTGAGTTGTCGATCAGTTCACGTTCGTTTTTGAAAAAGTGAGTCAAGTTCAACTCAAAGTTCACAGAAAGTGAACTAAGTTCGTGAACTTTCGTTCAATGAACGCGCTCATACCCAACACTGGTTTCGTTATAGTACAGCGCCTATAGAATAAATAGTGTGGAAATCTGCTATCCAAACAGTGCTAAAAATTTGTATCCCTTAAATGTGCAACGATGCTCAAATCCGAAGAGCCGATTACAGCGAAATCTACGATATATTTTCAAATTTCAATGTAAAAATCGTATTACTACAGTGTCTAAACCAACCAGCGATCGACTCTTCGAATTGCAGCATCGTTTGACATTTAAGGGATCCAATGTTTTAGCATTCTTCTTAAGTACAGCGCCTAGAAGATACAGTGTGGAAAACGGCTATTCCTATAATGCTTTAAAAAGTGCTAAAAACTTGTATCCCATAAATCTCCATCAATGCTCAGCGGCAATATGCTCATACGAGCGCCATCTCGTAACTCTTTTCAATATAAACCCTGTGTTTTAAAAAATTATAGAATGTTAAATATCGGAAACTATAAATATAAGATATTTTAGTCTGTTATAAGCTAATTTAGTTAAGGAATGACGTGAAATAGGTTAAAGAGTCTCTTTTAGAATGACTATCGTTTTTAAATCACTACGATGGCGCTACGATCGACATCTTGTTATTCAGCATCGTTGTACATTTATGGGATTCAATTTTTTAGCACTATTTTGTAGCCGTTTTCCACACTGTATCTTTTAGGCGCTGTATTCTTAAGTATAACTGGAATAGCCGATTTCCACACTATATATTCTAGACGCTGTAGTTATAGTGACTAGAAGATCTAGTGTGGCAATCTGCAATAGTAAATTGAATTAGCAGTAATACTTTTTTTAAGTATTACTTGGATAATAACCGATTCCCACACTATATATCCCAGACGCCGTAGTTATAGTGCACTAATAAAAATATCGTGAAAAATTACCTCTGTTTTTAAAGATTATCTATTTTCTGACCAATGAGAACGCTCCATAGGTGTTTATGTAGCGTTCTCATTTGTCAGAAAATAGATAGCCTTTAAAATCTGAGGTAATTTTTCATGATGTTTTTAACAGTGTGACTATAGAAGATCTAGTGTGGCAATCTGCCAACCAAAAAGTGTTTAAAAATTGCATCCTATAAACATTCAACGATCTGGAGCGATAAATGTCGATTGCAGCGACGTACAGTTAGTTCGAACTTAAACATTGTATAAGGATTCAATTCAGAAAGTTTTTCGGCATTAAAGTGCTAGCAGATGTCGCTGCGATCGACATATGTCATTCAGTATCGATCAACATTTATGGTGTTCAATTTTTAGTACTTTTTAAAGCATTACTACAGCGTCTAGAATACCTAGTGTGGAAATATGCTATCCAAACAGTGCTAAAATTTTGTATCCCTTAAATGTGCGACGATACTGTTAAACTCCCAAGTGTCGATCGCAGCGACATCTGCGGGATTTTTGTATTACTAGTATTACATTGTATAGACTAGCAATACAGCGCCTAGATTATATAGTGTGGAAATCGGCTATCCCTGTAATACTTAAAAAAGCGCTAAAATATTGTATCCCTTAAATGTGCAATGATACTGCTGCAATATGCAGATCGCAGCGACATCTGCAGGATATTTTCTCAACAGCAAGAAATTGCTAGTCTATACAATGTAATACTAGTAATACGAAAATCTCGCAGATGTCGCTGCGATCGACACTTGAAATTTTTAGCAGTATCGTCGCACATTTAAGGAATACAAATTTTTAGCACTGTTTGGATAGCATATTTCCACACTAGGTATTCTAGACGCTGTAGTAATGCTTTAAAAAGTACTAAAAATTGAACACCATAAATGTTGATGCGCTGTACTAGCAATATCTTTCAGTTATAGTAAATATCCTGCAGTGGCGCTGCGATCTTCATATTTCAGCAGCATCGTTGCACATTTAAGGGATACAATATTTTAGCGCTTTTTTAAATATTACAGGGATAGCCGATTTCCATACTATATATTCTAGGCGCTATAGCATTACTGGAATAGCCGGTTTCCACGCTGTATCTTCCAAACACTATACACTGTTAAAAATATCGTGAAAAATTACTTCTGTTTTTAAAGGCTATCTATTTTGTAACCAATGAGAACGCTACATAAACGCCTATAGAACGTTCTCATTGGTCAGAAAATAGATAGGCTTTTAAAACAGAGGTAATTTTTCACGATATTTTTAACAGTGTAGTTTGGTCACCTTATGCATAGCTTTGAACTAAATGCATATTTTTGATAACTCTGGTTTAGAATATGGTTATATTAGTCCAAGAGCCGACAGCACAAAAGCCTATGTTATCAAGTACAAGAAAAAACATTTATTTTATGGAAGAGTAGAAGTAAGATAATCTACACTGTTAAAAATATCGTGAAAAATTACCTCTGTTTATAAAGGCTATCTATTTTCTGACCAATGAGAACGCTACATAAACGCCTATAGATCGTTGTCATTGGTCAGAAAATAGATAGCCTTTAAAAACAGAGGTAATTTTTCACGATATTTTTAACAGTGTAATTATCCATGTCTGCCGGAAGTGAAGTGGTGCATTAGCCAAAAATTAATACCACTAGTGTTTGACTCGTAGCTTTATCATTGTGTTTGTCCTACAAACAAAGATATGAAAACATGGAAGACTGGGAGCAGGAAAACACAATGCTAAACCTACGAGTCAACCACTGGTGGTATAAATTTTTGGCTTATGCACCACTTCACTTCTGGCAGACATGGATAATTAGATTACCCTACTTCTACCCTTACATAAAATAAAGTTTTTTTTTCTTGTGCTTGATAACATAGGTTTTTGTGCTGCCGGCTCTTGGACTATATTATGATATGTCTGCCATCATTCTGCGTTCCAGTTTTAGAGTGACTCGAACGAAGCAGAGTAATGTTTGATCTTTGCCTATTGTGGTCGTAAAAAGTAAAAGATTTTCATTGAAGTTTGAAGTCCACCGAAGTGGGGGTTGCTTTGGGGGCTATAGCTACAATGACTTTCGCGTCGAATGATCCTTTATTTTATGTACAGAGATAATTACACATTTTTGACATAACAATTTCGTAAACATACAAGGACGAGATAGCAGAAAGAAATTTGCAACATCAGAGAATTAAAGCCGGGATCTCCACAAAGAGTGTGCAAGGGGGCCAGCGGGAGTCGAACCCACAGACCTCCTACACTCTCAAGCGATTGGCGGCGTGGTGCCTTACCCACTCGGCTACACGGCCCTTCATTAAACACTGTTAAAAATATCGTGAAAAATTACCTCTGTTTTTAAAGGCTATCTATTTTCTGACCAATGAGAATGCTCCACAGGCGATAAAGGACCGTTCTTATATGTCAGAAAACAGATAGTCTTTAAAAACAGAGGTAATTTTTCACGATACTTTTAACAGTGAAGTTATTCTGTACGATGCACTTGCATGCGTGTACTCCGCGTCATCCATGATTAAATTCTTTGCGCCATTAAACCCCATTTAACCAACCATGATTAAATTATCTGAATTAAGAACTGAAGTGAATTCGACTGAGTTGCTGTATTGTTTTGAGAATGCATGTGAATTAGTGGCTCCCTGGTCTCAAAGCAACCCCCTCCCCCCTTCAAAGTGGCTGCCTGTGTAAACAAAATAAATATATAAAAATATATAGTCCTTTGAATTGTTTTTTCCTGTGGATAGTTTCAAGATTATGTAAGTCCGTAAATACTATTTATTTCCATTATATATATGAAGACATAGATTTCCGGCATATAATAAGGCTTTTATGAAGAATGCAGCAATTGCATTTCGATTTTTTTTAAAGTATGTGTTCGACGACTTTTTGGATTGTTTCGAAGTTTTTCTAAACGTTTTGTCATTATTTCACTAATTAGAACAATATAATTCACTATGATTTATTCCACTATGCTTACATATTTCTTAAAAATAAATAAATAATAAAAAAAGTTTTAAAAAAATCTCAACAACGCTAAACTTTCTACGCACTTCCTTACGCTTTTTTAAACATAAAAGTACGATACTTGGAGGCATGATTATTGATTTGAAATCAAACAGTTCTTTTCAGTTTCGATAATAGAATTACTGACTTAGAAGCGATTTTTGTCATAGGACTGCAGTTTAACCTTTTTCTACTTGGTCGCAAAATCTGCCTTTACTGAAAACTCGAAGAGCACCTGCCAATTTCATGCATTTGAGAACGAAAATGAATTTAAAAAATGCGTCAGAAAGTAGCCTGTTTGGCTTTGAGAGCAGCCCAAATTTCAACTTGCTTTTTCAGTGTTTAATACATAGGGGAGAGTGAAGAAGAAAGGGACATTTTTTACAAAAATAAGAAAATCAACTTTGTTTCCATAAAACAAAAATTTCAATTTACAGAATACAAAATGGAACACTTTCTAATGTCCTTGAACAATATAGAAACATTTATTTCTGTTTGAAGATTAAGCGGACGATCAAAAACATAGGTTTATTTGATAAATTTTAAATGTATTTCGATCTTTCTTTGTATCAATTTGATTTTTTTTCCAATGAAAAGTGCTCATAACAATAGATTAAGATGTTATGTATATTATGATATACAGTGTTTACTGTATTTTCAATTGCTTGTCTCGCTCGTTATGATGATTTTAAAACTTCATTTTTAATTGGCATATTCGCAATTGTAGATTATATATATATATATAGGGGTGACTGGGGCACAGTGGACCACTTTTGCAGTTTACATTTTTTTATCTCTTTAATGGAAAGTCCAATCGGCCTGAAAATATTTTTGATCGTTGCTTAAACGTTTCTACATGCCACAGAATCTTTTCAGAACATAGTTTCAAATACATTTTTGAAAAAAAAAATTGTAGAGGAGAATGGGACACATTTTACAAAAATAAAAAAATCAACTTTGACACTAAAACAAAAATTTCAATTTATAGAATACTAGAATTACTACTATAGAAAGCTCTTTATAAAGTCCTTGAACAATATAGAAACATAATTTGCAGAAACAATTTTATGATTAAAGAAATTGTAAATTTCAAAATGTGTCCCATTGCCATACCTCCCCACTAACAGGGAGGTATGGGACAGCTATAAAACAAAGTATGATAAGGCACAAATAGTCTGGTGTAGGCTACATATATAGTATAACAAAGATTGTAGGTTGATAATGTCTGTGCTACAATATCAAATTCCAGTATTTTCATCACTGGAAGGAAAATTCAGGATTGTCAGTCACTGACAGGGCCTGATTATCAACGGGGCACACTTACACAAATAAATTTTAAAAGAAATGTTCGGCTTATCTAAACGCTGTATTCATGTACAATTACTGCCATGAATGAGGCAAAATTTTCTGTTTCTTTTTACTGGTGGGAATGTGCCCCGTTGGTAATCAGGCCCTGGTCACTGATGACATTAAAAAATGATCAGTTCAATTTATTTACATTTTGAAGTAAAGGAATATATTATCAACGTTATAATTAATATATTACCCTCTCTAAAAATATTTGCATATTAGCAATTTACATTCATCTTATTTAAAAAGAAGGAATTTAACTTGTCCCATTCCTCCCCATGCCTTCTTTTATCTTAAACTACTTGTATAAACAACAGTGCTGCTTTTAAACTTAGTTTAAATTGTGGATAATATACAGTATAATGTTCCATAAATAGGGAAGCTATTACATCGACATATAAAGAAATAATTAACATACAGCAGGAATAAAAAGTAATATATATATATATATATATATATATATATATTACATTAATTAAACATAACCTACCACCGTCAATTATTATGAATTAATATATATATATATATATATATATATATAACCATTATATAATTACAAATCATCATCTATTTCCAATTACTAAAATTAAATTATTAAATTAATAAATTTAGCTTCAATTCATAACCAACGATATATTGTTGAACCACTAAAAGACAATACAATACTTAACAACACAAAACAAACTAGTAAACAAATAATAGATCAAATGGATGGATGTAGCCGGAAGCTTATATAGCATTTCCATAGCTGCCAACTTGTACGGATTTTTGCTACCACTAAAATTTAATAGAAAATTTTGCCTAATTCAATCGCCAAATTGCAGTTAATTTTGGTAATTAAATAAGGTAGACATTTCTGTTAAATTTTAGTGGTAGCAAAAATCCGTACAAGTTGGCAGCTATACATTTCACTTCTTCAAGGGTACTTGAAATACAAATATAAGCAAAAACATAGTCGATTTCTGTAATAGAATCCAGCAATAAGCTAAAAATTGAATTCCATTATGTACCCGATCGACTACACACCAAAAAGTATAAATTGACCATAAGTTGAATTAAAAAAATTATTAATCAATGCAAGATCCGTAATAATGAATAATATGAAAAAATTGGAACATTTAATTTTAAGACATACCCAGCAAGAGAATTGCTATGACCATATTACACTCTCAAACATGTATCCCATTTTAGCACAGGAAAAATCCCGTCTGATTAAATGGTACAGTTAAAAGCGAATCCTTACGGTTGCAAATCATCACAGCTTGCAGATAATATTAACATTCTTATAAATATAATAATTATAATTAACTTATATAGTCTATATAATAAAAATTATTTTATGCTATTTTAAGGATCCTGGAATAAATTATTACTAGAAAGTACATAAAGAAGTATATGTTTAAAATTAAACAGGTATAAATAAGAGATATAATATAGCATGGCAACATAATTATTTTAGAACTGAATAAATAATTATATAATGCTGCCATATATCGGAACTTCAAAAAATTAAAATTAATGTCTATATGTGAACACAATTACGTCTAAAAAAAATAGAAATAATTTGTAGTGGTGCCATCTGTCGGAGTTTCCTCCTAGTCCGCACAACTTTGAAGAAATTCTTTTTTATTTATATGCTGCCACCACCGATATGATTACGTGATATCGGTCACGCACTGAGAGGATTGTTTAAATGAAAACCAACGCTTTCAATTAACTAATTTAACAATTTATTTACACACTAATTACACAAAACAAAACACTATTTACACTTAAAACTCGGATGTAGGGGATCCGGTTCAACATTAAATTAAATACAGTAAATGCTGGCTGTGTACTATTAAAACTACATTATCTCACTCTCTATACACGTTAAATCCGCTTTACCGGAGATCAATCTCAATCTCCCAACACATGGGCTCTAAGCCTAAGCTATCCGAGCCTCTCTCAACCTTGCGCTCTCTCTCAGAGCTATCCAAGGAACTACCCTTGCGCTTGGCACTCCAGCCTTCAACTGCCCGCTCTTATCTAAGAGCTCTACGCAGGAACTACTGTCCACCCTGCGCTCTCGGTTCCAACTGACTGTCTCAGCAGTAGAGCCTGCCCCTAGCAACCTTCTCCCTTTACTCAACGTAACATCCTCGGGGTTTTCTACCTGGCTCTCATTCCAAGCTCTTTTCTTCGTTCGTGGAAGTCCTTTGTCTCCCCATCTTCCACAGACATCTCAAAAGATTGGGCAAACCCCTCTCCAACTATCTTTTTCCCCCTTCATTCCATCTATACATTTCCACCGGCTTAGATCCAGTTTTAGACAAGGAAAGAAGGTTATTTTGAAATTCCAGTACACAGACCATACAACATATATTAAGACAAAAATAATATAGAACCCCAGTTCTAATAGCAGATGTTTCTCAGAACCTGACACCACCCACCTTAACGGAAAATATGCCATTTAGGGGCTAATTTTCCCCACACATAGTGATATCACCGAAGAGTTCAATAGTCTCTTTGCAGGTTTCTTCATTATTATTATTACATATATATATCAAGTGTCTGAACATTATCTACTGACATCTCTAATGAACCATGTACTAATATTATTATTACAGAAAAACTACGCATGCTAATACACTATTATAAACACAAAATTCAAATACAATTACACATACATAAAAAAAATTTGAAACGTGATGACATCCCTTTCAGGTGTGTCCACTATTTAGTCATTGATACCGATGGGCTAGCAACTGGCTGTTCTTCCCCACTCTTCCTATGTAGCCTAGAAATTGCATCAGCATTCAAATGTTGAGCTCCTGGACGATGAGAAATACTCAGGTTCCAGCGTTGCAAGGCAAGAGCCCATCTAGTGAGTTTGGGGGACCTTGGGGTTGTTTCAGTGAGAAATTTTAATGGATTATGATCCGTTATGATCTCAATTTGAGATCCATATGTCCATTTTTCAAACTTCCGCAACTCGAAGAGAACACTCCAAGCCTCTTTCTGTATACTCGGCCAGGCACGCTGAGCCCTTGATAATTTCTGACTGGCAAAAGCTATCGGTTTAAACTGACCCTTTTCATCTTTTTAAGTAAGACAAGAGCCTACTGCCATGTCTGAAGCATCGGCGTGAAGCTGATATTCCCGGCCTACGGTAGGTGCAGCCAAACGCGTCACGTTACTTAACTCATCTTTAAGGGTATTAAATGCTTCTTCTGCCCTTTCATCCCATGGTACAGTATTTTTAACCTTCCCTTTAGTTAATTCCGTTAAAGGTATAGCAATTTCTGCATAATTTGGAATATAAGATCGGTAAAATCCTATTAATCCCAAAACAGATCTAACTTCCTTCTTAGTTTTCGGTCTCTTTAAGTCACTTATTGCTCCTATTTTCTCCTCATCAGGTGCATGCGTTCCACCCCCAATTACATGACCTAAAAACGTAGTCAATTTCTCTCCAAATTTACATTTGTCTAGCCTAATCGTAAAATTTCTATTTTTGAGTTCTTCTATGACAGCCCTAACATATTCACAATGCTCTTCCCAAGTGTCGGAGAAAATGATGACATCATCAGTATATGCTTGTGCATACCTCCGATGACCTTGAAGAACCTCATTCATACCTTTTTGGAACGTAGCAGCCGCCCCTGATAAACCAAAAGGCATAGTACGCCACGGATAAGTCCCATCATGAGTTGTAAAAGCTGTCAAATGTTTACATTCCTCCGCCATTTTAATCTGTCAATAACCCCTCAATAAATCAATCGAAGATAAATATTTAGCTGCCCAGCAGTATACATGATTTCCTGCGAATCTTTCATAGGAAATGTTGGGACCTGCGTTACTGAATTTAAAGCTCTATAATCAATGTAAAGCCTAACAGTTGCGTCTTTTTTCGCCACGCAAACAATTGGATGACTAATTTCTGCATTTGATACTTCGATTAGATTTAATTCTAATAACTCCTGAATCTGTCTATCTACTTCCTCTTTATAAGCAACAGGTACACTATATAACTTTGGCTTTTTCCTAGTCACATCTGGTTTCAAATCAATACGGTGCTCCCCTACTTCCGCTGGTCACATAGGACCCATAAATACCTCTTTATTCTCCCTAAAAATGGACTTTATATCCTTGACTTGACTATTAGATAACCCTTTTATATCGAACCTTTCTATGTCCCGTTCTACCTCTTGTTCCCGGTTTAAAATAGGAATTTCCCCAACTTCTCCAAATTCCTCATCACCTTCAAAAACAATATTGACCATGTTACACCTGACAATAAATTCTCTTATTTTATTTTGGTACACGTGCTTCCTACTCCCGTCGGCTAATTCTTCCGCCCACATGCTGATCAATTAAGGTTACAATATATATTGATGCCCTTGTGAACTTTTAGGATCAATAGGCCCAATTAAATCAATATTAACTACCTGAAATGGAAGTTCTGGCCGCGATACTGGGGAAATAGGAGCTCTATCATTCACTTTAACCCCTCTAGTCAATTGGCACTCTAAACATGACTCACAAAATTGTTTAGTTTCTTTCGCCATCCCCTCCCAATAAAACGAATACCTGATTCTCTGTAACGTTTTCTTGGCCGCATGATGCCCTCCAAATACCGAAGTATGCGCTAATTTTAGGATTTCTTCCCTTCTTACCTTGGGTACTACTAATTGCGCTATAGTTTCACCTAACAATTTCTCTTTATGATACAATAAACCATCTACAATATAATAATCTCCTTTATCCATTTTAGCTAATTCCCAAACTCTCTCTAAATTTTTGCATTCCAATTGGGATTTCTTAAACATATCTGAATTACTAACGATAACTTTATTATTTTCCTCCACTTCCGTTTTTTCTGCATTTTGACTTTGTAAATTTTCCGATCTCGCTTCTATTGCGTAAACATTACAATTATCGCTACTGATATCTTTCCTTTCACTCGAGTTATCAATGCTAATTTCCGAACTTTCTAATTCTTGGGCCTCTAGCAATGGCTCCTCGCGATTGACCCCTGACAACTCATTAATCACCTCGGGATGTAAAATTACCTGCTCATTAATATTATCGGTCACCGCGCAAAGTACTTCCTGATGAATTATATTAGTTTGTCCGAATTGCAGAATAGCTAATGGTAATTTAACCAACGGTGATTTAACTGCTTCTCCAAATAATTCTTGTAAATAAATACTACCCACTCCTTTTAATTTCTCTTCCGGTACCAGATCTTTATGAATGACACTAATTTCACATCCAGAATCAACCAATCCTTTCGCTTTTTGCCCATTTACACTAACTTCAATTTTCTAGAGTTTATTTAATTTCTCACCAATAACATTAGTTCTCTGTTCGGCCTTTGCCGATATCCTCGCCACAATAGCTCCCTTAGGTAACTCTTTATTTCCTTTCACGATAATCTTATTTACACCCGCTTTCTGTTCACGCCCTTTACTAGCATTATTATTTCCCTCATTACCCACTTTATTACAAAAACGTTGGTAATGACCCCTTAAACCACATTTGAAGAATCTAGGACTATATCTCCTAAACTAAGTTTTTCTATCCGAAAAAGAATTAATCTCATTACTCCCGTTTTGCCTTCAATTACCACTAAATTTACTATCCTCCCTCGATCTCATTTTTTCACTGTTTACATACCTATCTTTATCCTTAAAACTTTTATACGTAGCCGCATAAGACTTATGTTTAGCGTCAAAATAATTGTCACATTCTTTAGCAATTTTAGAAGCTTCTAACCATTTACACTGCTGAGTTAACCCAATATATGATGCGGTTTCTTCATCTAACGTGTTTAATAACTTATCCGTAATTATTAACTGGTTGACCTTTTCATATGAGTCAGCACCACTAATCTTACAATAATTTTCCCATGTTGCTATTAAACGCGATACAAATAATACATGAGTCTCATTCTGGTTTCTCCTAGCCTTCTTAAAATTTTCCAAACACGCCTTCGGTGTCGGCTCATGTTTCCTTAGAACTAACTCCTTTAATTCCTCATAACTCTCAATTTGTTCCCTAGTGGTATAAATTAACAAATTATCTGCCTTATCTCCTAACATATTTAGTAGAATTTCGGCCTGCTGGTTTTCCGGTACCTTTTTAGTTTTGAATGCCCTTTCTAAACTGTTGGAAAATAAATTCCATCCCTCAGTCCCTTCTGGTACTTTGATAGACAGTTTTAACACTTTTAATCAATTTTTCTAGGTTACTTTCATTATTAGATTCCCTAGACCCATTTGAGTTATTTGTCAAACCTTGTACCCTTAGCCTCTCCATTTCTAATTCATGTTCCATCCTTAATTTTTCAGCCCTCTCTTCTCTTTCTAACTTTTCACGCTCTAATTTTTCTTGTTTTTCTAACGTTTCGCGCTCTAATTTGCCTTGTTTTTCTTCGCGCTCTAATTTTTCCTGTTTTTCTAACTTTTCGCGCTCTAATCGTTCCGCAACAATAGTGTTAGATAATTCCAAAACAGCCTCCTCGTCATATTCATCGCTGTCCATTAACTTTTTCTTAAGCTGAAATCTGGTATCATCTTCCGTGAATTCAACCCCCAATTCTTCGGCTATCATCTGAAGATCCACCCTTTTTTGTTTCAATAAGAAAGCCATACCTTCACCGATTACTATTACCACAGTACAATAATATTTAAACCTACCAAATTAATATTTCCTAAATTTCTACCTTAGTACAGTTACCTCCACTTATTATACTAATTAATATATTTCGGATAATCGAGGTATTATTTCTAATTTAACCTACTGTATAATCTGAATTTCCTCAACCATTGATATCACACAATTTACTTCCAATAAAACAAAAGGTAAAACAATAATTTCGATTTGATTACTATGCACTACAGATTCCAATTTATACATTAGATAATAACATACAATTTACATAATAATACTGATACGTTGCAAATTGAATAAAAGTATTGATGCCAGTAGAAACATCCACATAAAGAAAAATTGTATAACATACACCTATAAGTTTCTACAATTATCCTTAATAAAATATTTCCAAATTCAATACTGGTTCTCACACTTAAAACAAATACAATCAAAACCTTCACTTTTTTTTTTTTTTCTTTCACTGTCAGCCCTTTTTTTTTCTCGAAATTTACTTCTAGCCGATTAAAATTCTAAGCAAATGTTCATTACTCGTTTGTTATCAACTCTTCAAACTTAAAACAGTGTTGCTTCATTTAAATATTACTTTAACAATAATTTAGATTTAAGTAAATTCAACTATTCCTTCCATCTCTTATTAACACAATGCATTAATTTTGTTCACTACCATTATTAGTAAAAAAAAAAAAAAAAATAATAGAAAATCAATATTAGTACAAGTTATTATGACCTTTTCTTAAAATAATAGTAAATATGGCTCTTAATATCTCCTACCTATCTGAACACAATTATTTGATTGCACATAAATTATCTAGACAATTTATCTTAAATTACTATTAATTATACAACAACAAATACATTTGTTTCGAGAATGCCAGCAGACAGAAATGATCAAAACACCTTACCTTATACTTTATCTGCTTGGGTACTCCGCTGCTCACACGTAGTTTCACGATGAATTCAATATTTCGCACTTTAAAGTCACTTTGATGATATTCAACACTCAGGCTGTAATTCACCGTAATTTGATTCACTGTAGCGATGATAAGGCACAAACACTATTTCGGTTAGCCGTAACGACGATAGAACACAACATTTTAGTTCGGTTCGCTGTAACGATGATAGGGCACACACTCTCTGTATTTCTGCTCGACGCTTGGTTTTTATCTCTCTAAAATTCCGCTCGACGATCCGGCATTTCCACGCAAGAATTCCACTGGGTGCTCCGTCACTAACACACTGCAACACGGCTCGCTGGTCACTGGTCTGAGACGATTCTATCCCGTCGCTGCCATCAATTTGTCGGAGTTTCCTCCTTGTCCGCACAACTTTGAAGAAATTCCGTTTTATTTATATGCTGCCACCACCAATATGATTACGTGATATCGGTCACGCACTGAGAGGATTGTTTAAATGAAAACCAACGCTTTCAATTAACTAATTTAACAATTTATTTAGAGACTAATTACACAACACAAAACACTATTTACACTTAAAACTCGGATGTAGGTGATCCGGTTCAACATTAAATTAAATACAGTAAATGCTGGCTGTGTACTGTTAAAACTACGTTATCTCACTCTCACTCTATACACGTCAAATCCGCTTTACCGGATATCAATCTCAATCTCCCAACACATGGGCTCTAAGCCTAAGCTCTCCGAGCCTCTCTCAACCTTACGCTCTCTCTCAGAGCTATCCAAGGAACTACCCTTGTGCTTGGCAGTCCAGCCTTCAACTGCCCGCTCTTATCTAAGAGCTCTACGCAGGAACTACTGTCCACCCTGCGCTCTCGGCTCCAACTGACTGTCTCAGCAGCAGAGCCTGCCCCTAGCAACCTTCTCCCTTTACTCAACGTAACCCCCTCGAGGTTTTTTCCTGGCTCGCATTCCAAGCTCCTTTCTTCGTTCGTGGAATGCCTTTGTCTCCCCATCTTCCACAGACATCTCAAAAGATTCAGCAAACCCCTCTCCAACTATCTTTTTTCCCCTTCATTCCATCTATACATTTCACCGGCTTAGATCCAGTTTTAGACAAGGAAAGAAGGTTATTTTGAAATTCCAGTACACGGACCATACAATATATAATATATTAAGACAAAAATAATATAGAACTCCAGTTCTAATAGCAGATGTTTCTCAGAACCTGACACCATCTATTGGAGATTACTAAATATAACTGTAGAAAAACTGCATATTGAAAATATTGCAAATATTTGAACCGATTAAATCACTTTAAAACAGCACAACAATATCATTCTAAAACAACTCAACAGAACATCGATAATAATCATTTAGCATCTTTAATATAATGTTTTATAATTATTTATAATTATTTTATTTAAAATTAAGTAAATTAATAATAATTTCAAATAAGTTACAATTATAATAATATAAAAGGTTGTTTCTATTAATCACTTAATAAATTTAATATTTTAAATTTTAAAATGTTTCTTTACAGAATGGGGGGGGGGGGGTATATACAAACAAATTACATCATTTTTACATACTGATAAATACATGTATCATAAACTGTATTAGCGTCCACTATTATAAATCAAAATAAATTGAAGTAAATCAATAAAAGTGACATAAATTGATGTAAATTAATATAAATATTTTTATATAGTACTAACGACAGCAAATTCATACGTAAGATCATAATATATATAGTAATATGAAGCAAATATACTTTTGATTCTTGAAATAATCTTTTTCTTTATACAATTGTAAACTTATTCAGATCAGCAACTTTTTCCAACGGAAGATTGGGCTACCACTGCTTCATCTAGTGTGCGAAATGTTTAGAATGATACATAAAGAGAAAAACCTCCACTCCTCCCACTGTCCCATTCCACCCCACTCTCCCCTATATTTATCAACATGAAACTTATGTTAAAATGAACTTTAAACTATACTTTATAGAATTAATTAATGATATATAAATTCTTTGACAGAAACTATTTTAAAAATACATTTGAATTAAAAAAAAAAAATAAAAATAATGATGATTAAATAAAAAATAATGACGATATTTACTTATCTGAATAATATAAATTCATTCTAAAAAATATAGGTTACAGCTTTTTTAAACATAAGTTTTATGTTTATATATATTCTAAATTAAGTTATCGTGCGGATTGTGAAATATGCTAAAAAATTTTGCATTATTAACTGAACAGTATATTATATTACGTTTTTTTTTTTTTACATTTTATAAAGCTTTAAATATGGCTTAAATATATTACAGAGATTTATGTAATTTCAATTAATATTTAGACATTTATGAGAACTTGAAATTACATCCCTTTAGTGCTGACGACGGAGATTTTAAAAGGTATGAAACCCTTTAAGGAATTCGCTGTTTGCAGAAAGTACTATACTTCAGCAACATAAATCCAGGGCTTCGGAGTCGGACCCATTTTGAGCAAAAGAGTCGGAGTCGCTAAAAAACAAGCCGACCCCGTCACTAGCTTTTTTTTGTTAGACATTTTAAAGTGAAATTAAACTATTACTTTACATTTTATAAAGCCTTAAATATGGCTTAAATATATTGCAGAGTTTTATGTAATTTCAATTAGTATTTAGACATTTATGGGAACTTGAAATTACATCCCTTTAGTGCTGACGACGGAGATTTTAAAAGGTACGAGACCCTTTAAGGAATTCGCTGTTTGCAGAAAGTACTATACTTCAGCAACATAAATCCAGGGCTTCGGAGTCGGACCCATTTTGAGCAAAAGAGTCGGAGTCGCTAAAAAACAAGCCGACCCCGACACTAGATTTTTTTGTTAGACATTTTAAAGTGAAATTAAACTAATTATACGTAATTTTAAATCTATAAAATGAATTATTATTGTTATTTATGGACTATATCAGGCTACTCAAGTTAAAGATGACCAGTTTACTGCGGTGTACAAAGTAGATACAGGAATAGGCACAGGGTTACCACCCATGTACAGAGTAGATGAAAACTGTTTTAATTCATAACTGTAGTAGATATTTTACATTTAGTATATAAGTAACAAATTTGAAAGAATCAAACTACGGCAATAAAATGGGAGCATTTTACAATAGGCATGATTGGAGTGAGAATAAATATAAAAGCACGGTGGAACGTTTTAAAGGACAGGCCTTAAAATTTCGGTTCATGCAGATTGCTTGCCAGAGGTAATGCGAAAATTATAAATCTGTGTTATTTTTGGAGGCAAAAGAACTAAGAACCATGTATAGCATTGTAATAGAAGCCTTTTTCAGTCCCCCCCCCCCCCCTCAAAAATTTCCAGTCTGTATGATCAAAAGTCAAAATTCTAAAATACCCTTCCTTTATTTTTATTTATTTATTTATTTATTTATTTTTTTTAGGGGCACAGGAGTCAAAATAAGATGAAATTGTATTTTTTTTTTCTTTGAATCGGCGGTTCCTAAAATAACTATAAAATAACTATAAAATAGTAAAAATTCGTTATATTTCACTTTTTGAATCTCGGATTTTTCAGATCTGCAGAACCCGAAATAAAGCCAAAATTGTAAACTTAATTTAAAAAATGCAATTTTTTAAATTGTTTCTTTAGAAATCCACTGGATCCGAATTATTTCTACAATAATAAAATTTTAATGTTTCTGTTTCTTCCTTTCCATGTAAGTTTTTCGAGTCTGAAGGAGCAAAAAAACAACTAAATTGCAACGATTTCACTTTTCCTTCTCAGCCTGCAGATCCAAAATAGTAAAATTTCCATTTTGTGTTCTTTAGACTTCGATAGTTGAATTTTTCGGGTTTGCGGGCGCGAATTGTAAAATTAATGAAACAGAAAACATAATTTTTTCCGTTTTATTTTTGAAGCCCTAAAAAGATAATCAATGCCGAAATAGAGAGATTTTAGCTTTATTTTTTTTATATTCCATCATTATTTTAATCAACAGGCAACATTCGAAATCCATCCCGAGTACTAGTGTTGCCAGCTCCGGAGTCGGAGTCGGCCATTTTTCCCACCGACTCCGCAGCCCTACATAAATCTATGTACAAATATTTTGGTTCTTAAGCTCAGTTGAGGAAAACAATATGAAAGTTCTAATTATGATAAATGGCTCTTGTATATTTTATCATACTTTACAAAATGTATAAGATTTACAGGTAAAGACATTTCAGTACACAATTATACAAATGAGCAGAAACTTTTTTTTTCATTTTCAGGTATTTTATTTTTAACTTTGTATTACTTTTTAAAATAATTAATTTTTTTCTTAAATAACTTTCTTTTTTAATTCATTAAATGTTCTACTTTATTTTATTTTTAATTTTGTATTAATTGTTAATCTATTTTATATTTTTGCTAATTATTAGTTAGCTTCCATTGCAAAAGCTACCTATTACAGCTGTTCGGAGGAAAACGATTCCAAAAAATTTTGGTATATTTTCATCGATCATGACCCCCAGACCCCGAAACCACCCTCCGTTCAAATGTTGATATATAACCATTAATTAAACATTACTGACAACTATCAATAATTGTGATAGCATGAATGAATTTACAACTGTACAGTGTCTCCAATACACTGAATGGATACAAAAACATAATAAACAAGCTGCAAAGTATAAAATAAAAGCCCCTTGTACTATATAACAAAAATTAATAATGAAGAAAAAGAGAAGAAAATGGATTTCAATAAAAATAATTGAAAAGCTTATATATTGAATCACGTTTTCAAGAGTACAGAACTCAATTATACAAGCAAAATCGGTCGTTTTCTGTGAGAAAAAAAAGCTAAAAGCTGAAATTTTTTTCCCATGTACTCTAACGACCAATACAACCAGAAGAATAGTTTCAAACTGAAAACAGAATAAAATTAAATGCTATGAAATGGAAAAAGCAATACAACCTTTTATATAATTAATTTATATCAAGGAAAAATAGTAATATTACACAAAATACCTAATAAAATCCCAGTTATTATCTCCAAATACACATCCGCACATGATATCATCCATAAGCACGATAATTTTAAGGTTATTTTTACAGTTAACACAGATTTTAAAACCTAATATATACAGTTAATCAATTTTGATGTACCATGATAAATTGAATTAAAATAATATAAATAGAAAATAATTACATAATGAGTAAAGTCATTTAACACTTTTAAATTGTTTTAAATTTCTTAACTAAAGTAAAAATTCCAAAACTGTAAGTTTACAAAATCGCAAATATCCAATATTAAGCTCCACCTCGTGTTAAAAATTGATATTATTACTCTATTCGAATCATCAGACAGAATCCATTTTAAATTTTAGTGCTGCCTTCTATGATATTAACTTGAAACTAAAATTAACATAACATGTAAAGATATGCTATTATAATTTAATTCATTCATAATATCCCAACTGCTATATCCCAACAATTCCTAATATAAAAATACCATATTATATTTCATTATTCATATAAATATTAAATACAAATGTTAATAGTATTATTACAATATATTCTACTACCATACCCAATTAATCTATACGGAATATTTAAATAATTTTAAATCAATAATAATATAATATATCAATAGGCTATAAAACAAAATAATTTATGTATAAAAATTATATATAATAAAAATATATACTTATAAATATAAAAAAATTAATAAAATGAACAGGAAGAAACAAACAAATAAATAAATAAATTTAAAAAAAAATGGATGTTGATATAATTTTGTTAGAATCTTCATTTCCCAATTGCCTAATGATCACAAATAAATTATGTGGTTTATTTTCATATTAACCATAAGAAACTCAAGAATATGAATATGGGATTAACATTCACAAAAAACCGTTAATTAATCATTTAATACTAAGTGCAAAATTAAATATTATTAGAATGTATAGAGGAATAATAAAATACTATTAACCCAATTTTAATACAATATGTAATATCATTAATTATATCAAATAAACTTATATCCATATTCTTTACCATAAAGATGGTATACAATTAGAAATTAATATGATATTGTCCCGAGAAGACTAAAAATTAAAAACAAGTTAATTGTTAAGTTGATTAAATACTAAGCTTAATAAATTAAATATGAATTGAAATAAAAATTTAACATCACCATATATATATATAAAGTATCGAATCACCTCCATATAAAAAGTGTATTAGCAATGTTGTTATAATTAAAATGCCCCATCAATTTTTTTTAAATAAATTGACCATTGCGTATTATCCAGACACCACCACCCTCCTCCGTACTCTAACATCTACCCACCCATCCGTCCTATAATAATTTTTTTATTATTTTACATTTTTTTTAATAAATATTTTCTTATTTTATAAGTTTTTTTGTAATTTTGTTTACGCATGTGTTATTTTTTTTTTATTAAAAAAGATCATGTAAGTTCTAATTGTATATTAAAGAATATACGAATTTCTTTGGAAAACATTGATTTAATGCATCATAAATTAGTTTTTTAATATTATTATTAATTAGATGAGAAGAACATAAACATTTTATTCTATACAAATGGTTAAGTATTATATTTCGATATACAGAATTATGAAGACAAGATTTAAAATTTGTAAGTGTATTCACTTTGAATTTAAATTCTTTACTTTTATCATATAGATCGGTTATTGTTTTGTTGTCTTTTATTGTAATTTTAAGATCCAAGAAGTTGATTGCATTATTAGATAAGAGGTTTTCCGTTAATTCCAAATTAGTGGGATAATCTACTGGAAATTGAGAAATTTTAGTTTGATCAGTGTCAATTAAAATTATGTCATCAGTATAACGATATAAATGTAGATTATTATTAGTAAAAGTACGTTCATAGTGATATAATTATAATTCTGATAATAAACTGGATGTACAGCCACTTTGTGGTATACCGATATGTTGTAAATATAATGTGTTATCTTGCATGATATAATTATTATAGATAATGAAGTTAGTTAATGCTTTAAAATAAGCTATATCAATATAAGATGGTAAATCAAGTTTTTGATGATATTGTTTAAATAATACATTTATAATATTATGTAAGTCTAATAAATCTATATTATTTAAAAGATCTTTGAAGTCATATGTCGTTATATTATGTACACAATTAAGATATATATATATATATATATATATGTCACGCTGTAACTCTCGTATTTATGAACCGATTTGTATGTAACTTGGTGTGTACATAGTACATACCAATGTCTCGACTGAGTTCGTTGGCCAGCTTCATCCGCCATCTTGTTTCCACATGGCGGTCAATTAAAATTTTCAGGCCATTTAAAAACGTCAGCAAGTTTCATGTTTTTACTTTTAAAAATGAGACTGAAAATGTTTCAGATAATTTCGAGTTGTTGACCCTGGAACAATATTTTTTTTTTAATACCTCCTTTACATGATTTTGGTAAAACCAGCTCTTTGAGAAAAATGAAATTAAAAACTCGTCAAAAGCGGCCAGATAAAATTGTTAAACTGGGTTTATCTCTAATCTTTATTTAGTTTTTGTGGGTGAAATTAGTACTTAATTTCTAAATCTAACGCCGCCTGTAGGCCGAGCTGGCATGTATTTTTCTAAGATGCCTCGTTTGCATTTGAATATATTAAAATGATTTTTTGCATTGGATAGCTGGGGTAGATTTTGTATGAAGGCCGTTTTATACTTTTTCGATTGTGAAATTGAAAGTGTCCTCATTAAAAATACCTGTAAACAAAATCAAAAAAGTGCAAAAGGGCCTTTGTACAAATCTATCGCAGCTATCCAATGAAAAAAAAAATAATTTTAAAATATTTAAATGCAAACGAGATATCTTAAAAAACATTTCTCCATTGGATTAACATTAGCGAATGGTGGGTGTTTTCGCCTGACTGAAGGTAACCCCTTAAGGCTCCTGACCCTGTCGGCGAAGGCACTCACGAGCTAATGCTAATCCTATGGGGAGGGATTTTTCTAATATCTCGTTTGCATTTCGACATTTTTAAATAATTTTTTCTTTTTTTTTTTTTTTTTTTTTTGCATTGGATAGCCGAGATCCGTCTCTACATCGCACCTTTTTTGCTTTTTCGATTTTGGTCGAGATATTTTTTATAAAGTTACTTTCACTTTCAAAACCGGTTCTGAAAATGAAAGTGTCATTCTAAAAAAAATCTGCAACCAAAATCGAAAAAGTAGAAGAGGTGCGATGTAGAGACGGATCTCGGCTATTCAATGCAAAAAAATTAAAAATGTCGAAATGCAAACGAGATATTAGAAAATCCCTCCCCATAAGATTAGCATTAGTTCGTGAGTGCCTTCACCGGCAGGGACGGGAGCCTTAAGGCTATTCTTAACTGCTCTGCTCAACAAGCGCAAAACGTTTTGACACATTTACAAATTCATTTTTTAGCGGAAAGATATAAAATTGGAAAGCCTGGCTATGGAAACGAATTTGGAATTGAACGTTTTTTTCCATTTTTTGATCAATAAATTACCTATTTGTTATATGCGTTTTTGATCACGTGACAATCACGATTTTCGCCCTTCACGGACTGGTTTTTCTGCTTTCTTCGGGAACTTCGGATCAAAACGTCAACTTTGACACTATTTTCTGAAAGATCTATTGCGTTTGCAAAAAAACGGAAAAAATAGCTCGATTACATAGTTTCTGAATAAAAACACCTGCTAGTTTCATGCATTTCCGTACAAAAATAAATTAAAACTTATGTCAGAAAGTTGCCCTTTTGGATTTGAGAACACCCTTAATTGCTATGAAGGAAATTGCCTTCATATTGCCTTCTTTCTTGTTCTGTATAGATTTTTACGCTCATACATTTAAAAATTATCTTCTACGAGAAATTCTAGCAAATAATACCTCATTTATCTTATTTTCATGTTTATATTCTTCATTTAAAAAAGGGGGTCCCTTGGCTATGAACTACTAGTCACCTGTTCAAAAAAAAAACTCTTTCCTAGATTTATGTATGGCTGTCCAAATGTAAAACACATTGAGTTTTTTGTGAATCTTTGTGTGTAAATGTCTGAGTTGTCATTAATACCGTTAATCCTCATTCCGCTGTTTGGCGACTTTAAAATATGAAAAATGATATACAGTAAAACCTGTTAAGTCGGAATCGCATATGAGAAGAGAAAAATCCATTATTACGTTCTTGCATTTAGCGGAGAGGGGGGCACATGTGAACAGTACATTTCACTCAGTTAATTTGAAATAAAAAAATTAAAAGAATTACCAATATATGGCAGTATACTGGTACCATCTTTTGGCTGAATTTTCAGAACAATGAGCCGTTTTGATTTTTAGTAGCTGTAATTTATTTTAGAAGGTGTTAAGGGTGTTCTCAAATCCAAAAGGGCAACTTTCTGACACAAGTTTTAATTTATTTTTGTTCGAAAATGCATGAAACTAGCTGGTGATGTTGTTCAGAAACTATGTAATTGAGCTGTTTTTTCCATTTTTTTTTTTCTTTTGCAATCACAATAGATCTTTCAGAAAATAATCTCAAAGTGGGCGTTTTGAACCGAATTTCCGCGCGAAGGAAGAAAGAGACTCAAGAGCGGGCGAAAAACGTGTTTGTCACGTGGTCAAAATTCCTCATAACTCAATAGTTAATTGATTGAGCAAAAAATGGAAAAAACAGCTTAATTCCAAATCGCCTCCATGCCCAGACTTTCCAATTTTATACCTTTCCGTTAAAAAATGAATTTGTAAATGTGCCAAAACTTTTTGCGCTTATTGAGCAGAGCAGTTAAGAACAGCCTTAAATAAAAAAAGTGTTCTAAAGTTATTGAAGTAAAAATTCATTGGAGACATTTTTTAAAGTAGAATATCAACAATGCATTCTATAGTGGCATTAATTAGGTAAGTTTACAAAAAGTTTTGTTTCCTTATTTCAATTAAAAATATCCTTATATATATATATATATATATATATATATATATATATATATATATATATATATATATATATATATTTCAAAATTAATGAAAAATTATCGCATGAATGGCGCTACAGCAGCACATACCAAATGCTATAAAACATACTTTCTTGTTTTTTTAAGTATTTTATAGTTAAAAATTTTTGCAGATATACACCTTCCTTTTGGAGTTATGGTGTTTTGGCATTTTGAAATGGTGAAGTGTGTATATATATATCATTTATATAGAATAAAATGTTTAAGTTCTTCTCCTCTAATTAACAATAATATTAAAAAACTAATTTATGATGCATTAAATCATGGTTTTCCAAAAAAATTCATTTTTCATTAATATACAATTAGTACTTTTCTTACATGATCTTTTAAAACAAATTAACACATGCGTAAACAAAATTACAAAAAAATTATAAAAAAAAAAATATCTATAAAAAATTAAAAATTGTAAAAAATATAAAAAAATTATTATAGGTTGGTTGGGTGGGTAGATGTTAGAGTACGGAGGAGGGTGGTGTTGTCTGGATAATACGCAATGGTTAATTATATAAAAAAATGGGGGCTTTTGTATTATTACTATATTTTTGATACGTATTTTATATGGATGTTGATTTGATATTTTATATGTAAATGGAGAATTTCATTAATATTATAATTAGCTTAATTATTGATTAATCTAATTTACAATTATTTGTTATTAAATTTTAATTTACTAAGGACAATATCATATTAATTACTAATAGTATGCCATTTTTATAGTGATTAATATACATATAAGTATGTTTAATATAAATATAGTTATACTGTATGTATTAAAATTGGGTAATTATTTTTATTATTATTCCTCTATTCTTTTTAATATTTATTATCGGTTTAATGTATTTGAATGTCCCACATTCATACTTTTTGGATTTTTATGGATGTATGAAAATAATCCACACTCTATATTTGTGCTTTTTAAGTAATGGGAATTTAAGTATATTTTAACCTTCTATATACTTCCACATGTTTTTTATTTCCTGTTCATTTTATAAATATCTTATATATAATTGATTTAAAAAATAATTTTTATATTATTTTTAATAATTATTTATATTAATTATTACTGAATTTATTTTGTTTTATAGCATATAGCTATCTGCTATATATTATCAAAGTTCTAGAATTATTTAAATTCTTAGTTTAGTTTAAATAAGTTAGCTAATAGAATATTTTGTATACTTTTAAATTTTATTAACAATAGTTTTTTTAAATACATTGTGTGGTTTATATTAGGTTTATAATTCTCTATTTATAAGGATATGTTTGGTTTTGCTGTTTAAAAAATTATTTACATTCAAATGCTTACAAATATTTATCTTGCGACAGTTGATTAATATAAGTAATACTAGATGGCAGCACCAAAATTTGTCTCTTTAAGATTGCTCTAAATTTTAATTTTTCTTGCTCCATTTCAGTTATAATTTAATACACCAGGGGGTACTTTTAGCTAAATTTTGACGATATTGTTAAACAGTTATTAATTAATTTAATAGTGCATTTTAAATAATGTAATTACTATCTATTTATTTTATATTATATTAAATGTATTTAACAAGGTATTTCAAATTTTATTTCAAATTGTATTAACTGCATCCTTTGGTATCAATTACTGTGATTTCTTAACTGTTTTATTCACCTTAATCTTTATGATATTCTGTTAGACATGTGCGCGTGGTTATTTGTAAAATACTGAAATATTAATCGGTATGGTGTTTATTATTTATATTTAAATACGTTTTATTGATTCTTCCATTTCATATTATTTGTTTCTATTCTGCTTTATTTTTTAATCAATTCACTTGATTTTAATGGTTGTTTGGGCACAGGGGAAAATAATTTTTAGCTTTAGCTTATTTTTCTCACAGAAAACAACCATTTTGCTTATATCATTGAATTCTGTGCCCTTGACAACGTAATTCAATATATAAGCTTTTCCAATTTTTGTCGGTGTCCACTTTTTTCTTTTTCTTCCACAATAATTCTTATAATAAATTATTATTATTATTATTATTTTTTATACTTACAGCTTTAATTCATAATAATTGACGGTGGTAGGTTATGTTTAATTAATGGTTATATATATATATATAAGTTAGGACTAAGTTGGGGCACTTGTGAACAGCATATATGGGGGCAGATGTGAACAGTTCACAAGTGCATTTTTTAAGTCTGTAAATTCAATTTTAGTTTAAAATTTAATTACCTTGTTGAACATTGAGCTATAAATTCAATGGTTTTAGGATTGCTTCACAGTTTTAATTTACTGGAAGTTAGATAACAATTAAAAGTGATGGTTTCTGTAAAAACCAATACAGTAGAACCCCGCTAATCCGAAATTCTGGTTAATCCGAACCGATTTTATTTTCGAAAATTATACATGAACAGTGGTTAATCCGAACCGATTTTATTTTCGAAAATTATACATGAACAGATTAATTGAAAAGATTAATTTATGTTCAGGATTAAAAGATAAATGTCGGGAAAAACGTGTAGAAATTACAATTAAACAAAAAATTGCATTGAAGTATGTTTTTAATTCTTTAAACAGCTTGAATAGAATTAAAAAAAAAAAAATCAATAATGTAAAAGTACAACATATGTATACGAATATAAAATGAAAACCGGCACTGTAGCCCTACTCGTAGAAGCAATCTTAAAATAATCTCAAATATCAGTGTATTTGACTGTCACTATAAAATTCTTTTCTAAACTGCAAAAAGTATTTAATTCAGATGATAAAAAATTATTTACCTTTCAACAGTTTGATTTCACATATTATCTACAGAAAGTTTTTTTCTTCGCTCCTCGTCAACATGGTGACTGAGGTGTTTATAGATTCTAGATTTTGAACCGTTTGTAATGGGGTGTTACGTAATTCCTCATTCTGAATTTCCATTGGATTATTATAAACATCAGGAGTGATTAAACAAGTAAAACTATTTTTTCCGAAAGTTGTGCCGGATTGTTCAGCATGACGGACCTCTTAGGATGCCGGATTAGAGGATGTTTATTGTACTAATGAATACTTATAACTTACATTTTTTTTTTCACTGATCTTTTTCTTTTCTATTTTTATCGGAATTTCGGATAATCCGAATATTTTGTAATCCGAACAGGCACCGGTCCCAATTAGTTCGGATTAGCGGGGTTCTGTTGTATATGTTTATTTGTTATTCTTTAATGATTTCCAGTTTTAAATGTATTTATTGTTTTAGCTCATATCAATGTATTTGTAAGATATTTTATGTTATGAAAGTAAAATTTAGTTGGTCAAAAAAAGTGGTAAGTAGTGTGATAATCACCAATTTTTTATATCACAATTTTACCAATTTTTAAAACCATGATGCACAATTTTGTTATACACATTGCATAACATTTAGAAAAAAATGAAAACACAATAGCAGAATTATTCTATAACTTATTTAAAAGTAACTTAGTTTTGCTATGCTTGAAGGGTATATTAGTGCATAATTTTACGAATAATTTCTTGTATCTATGTTGAAACATTTATTGATTTATTCACCCAACTAGAAAGAGAGGGCATCTAATTAGTTTTTATCACAGTTTTTATTCACAAAAAATTGTTTTTGTTATGCATGTGTTCACATGTGTCCCAGGAATGTTCACAACTGCCCCTCCACCGGGGCACATGTGAAGAAATTTAGAAAATTTTTAGAGTGATAATATTAAGTCAACCTTTAACTGATGTCACAGAAAATGTCACATAACTAGTGTGTAGCGGTCTGTGAGACCGCTCCATCAAAAGATGAATAAAAGCCGCGATTAACTCATAGGATGTTGTTTTTGTACTAAACTTTTTGTACAGGGGTGTTATAATTAAAATTCGCCTATTCAAAAGCCTCTGGTGTTAGTACTAAAGTTCCAAACGAAACAAAATTTCAGTAGGGAAGACTTGGGAGACTTGATCCCTTTTTCAATTTTTAATTTTTATTTTGGAGAAAACAAAAAATTTTTTAAATGTTTCCGGTTATTATTAAAAGCTCACGTGTCTTTCTTATTGTAGTATTTTTTTTTATTTTTGAAAAACCATTTTTAAAATAAAAATAAATTGTTTTCCAAAAAATAAAAAAAGGATCAAGTCCCCCCTCCTTGATTTTTGAAACAGATGCATTGAAATGATTGAAATTAAGTAGTAGAAATCAAATTTATTGTTGACTAACATGTAAAATGGGAGAAAACACAATTAAGGATCCAAAAACATTTTCAAAGTTTGAAAAATCAAATGTAAATATTAAAATTATTGCAGTTCGAAGAATTCCACTAAGCATGGTTGGTTTTGGTACTTTTTTGACGATGTCATCAATGTCCACAACACTATTATCCACATTTTCTGGATATATAAATTGGTCGGAATTAAGTCCTCGTTTTCTTAGAAAATTTATGTCACATTCAGATGATAAAATTTTCTTTTTAAATTTTTCTTACGAAATGCCTAATTTTCTTCTTTCCCAGAAATTGCACAATGACAAAGTCATTTTCGTCAATCGACAAATTTTTTGGATCTTCAATGATTTCATCAGAATGTTCATCAAGTGGATCTGGGTCGGTTGAATCATAAACACTATAACTGATTTAATAACTTTCTGAAGATTCGGGTGCTTGCTAACCATCATATGCAGCCACATATTAACTTTCTGTCTTTGTCAACCCTCTAAAATCAAGGCAACCATATTCTAGCTAATGCAGATTATATCTAAATGTCACAATCAGAAGTAGGAGATTAATAAAATTTAACATTAATTTAGCTTAACACTGGTTTGGGGACACTCGATCCCCAGGATCAAGTCTCCCCATACAACAGGGATCAAGTGTCCCTAATGTGCATGTTTGTGAAAAAAAAAAATGCTAAATTAAAAATAAAGAAACTGTATTAGATTTAAATAACATTTAAGCAGTAAGGAATGTTAGTATATATCATATCAATTAAATTAAGTAATTTAAGTATATTTAGCAAAAAATATGAAACTCAAACTGCCTACTCAAAAAGAAGTTTGATTGTAAGAAAACAGAGATTCCTTTCTTACAACGAAAATAAAAATGACTGAATGAAATTATGTTGCTAGATCTGTTGATAAGGAATCACTTTATTAATGTTTCCAGTTTCAAAGACTTAATTGCATTTTTTTCTCTGGTTTTAGACCTAGGGATCAAGCCTCCTCAGGGATCAACTTTACCAAGTCTCCCCTAGTGTTTGTAGATAAACTGAAATTTACAAGTTAAAGTATGAAAATTGAAAAAAGCACCGGTCTGTGAGACCGGTAACATCATCAGTTAAAGGTTAATAATATATATAAGTTAATAATAATATAAGTTAATAATGTAATATTATAATAATAAGTTAGAAATTCTTGATAAATGCATCCAAAAGTTTCACCAAAAGAACAAACAAAGTGTAAGTATTCATATAATCAATTTTTGTTTCAATAGCTCATAACAATTTTGAGAAATGGTCAAAAATGTAAAAATTGTTCACATGTACTCCCCTCTCCCCTACGCGGTTTATTGCAAGCCTATTAAATTCTTTTCGCACGGATCAAGACACTTTTTCGTTTAAAACTGTTAATTTTTTCATAGGCAAATTTTCCCAGGTTTTACAGTAATTTAATTTTGTTGCCCAGAAGGTAGTATGTACAATGCATCAGGATAGTATTTAAAAAATATCTGCTTTTTTAGAAAAAAATTGCAGGGCAGGCAAGCCCAATAAGGGTTTTCATATGGGCTAAGTGTGGTACGTGCCTAACTTTTACCTTTTTTAAAGGGCTGGGACGAGTTCGGACCTCTGAATTTTTGTCCATCAGACCTTTAGGAAAAATCAATTCCAGTCCACGATCAGCCCTGAAAATAATAAATATCATCCCTAATCTTCAGAAAAAAGTAATTCCAATTGCGGAAAACGGGAAGGCAAAGTCCGCCGCGAGTATCGAGAATGAAAATTGGCCGGAGCTTCGGGCGAGGCATGGGCATTGGGCATGTACAGACATCCAGGAAGGTATAACAGAAAAATAAAATTATAATTATTTTTCTATTTTGATAGTAGATGGCAGCACCACAGTAAAAGCATTTTTTTTTTTATGTTTCTTGTTTCGTTTTCCTTTCTCCTTTTTTAATTATTAAAATTATTTTATGCATTATAACAGCTTTTCTGAATTTAAAATTTTACTTTGACTAGTATAATGAGTAGATTTAGTTCCTGTTACGATTCAGAAATTCTGAAAGAAACTGCGCGGAACCGAATATCGACTTCCTAACAGAACAATCACTTTCAAAATGGTGAAATAGATGGCAGCACCAAACTTCCAAGATTATTAATCCGATTTGAAAATCCTCTTCTTATGGACTTGAAATGCATTCGAATTTTCCAAATTTCCCATAAGAAAATTAAAATTTTTAACTTCTTTTTTCCGAATACAATATTTTTTCATATGAAAATTAAAAATTAACTTTTTCTTCCGAATTCCGAGAAGAAATCCGTCAATTTTTGAAGGATATTTCCATTTTTTTTTTTTTTTGTTCAAAATATTACTAAATTATATGCAGGGACCGATTTAGAAATTTGGGACCCCGGGGACAGATGCTTACGGGGTGGGTTGGGGGAGGGGAGTTCCCTTGCACCGATGTTTACAGGATTCTGGAAAATTTGAGTGAAAAAAAAATAGATATATTGAAAAAGGTACTTACTAAGAGAACCACTATTGACTTTAATAATTACTTTCAACTATACATTAAAAATTAAATTTGACAATCATTAATTTACTTTTAAATAATTATTTCACGATTATAAAATTTAAATGAGTAGACGTTTTATAATAAATTGTGTGGTGTTGATTATCTTTTCCATATTTGGAATGATGAAATATGCAACAACTAATAATACATTTTCAGCAATATCAAGCTACAATTATTTAAAATAAGAGGGGGCTCTGCCGTCTACGAGCTACGCTGACCAACCCCCAAATAATCTGATGAGATCAGGAACAGTAATTATAAATACAATACACTTTTAATGCGATAAAGATAAAAAAAAAAATATTTACTATAATAAAGTAATTAAAAATGGATGTTTCAGCCAAAATACACGATACAAATATAATACGAACACAATAAAATGTAGAATGACACTTATAATTCTTTTAGATGTTAAAACTACATCAGATTTTGGACAATAATGGTAAAACCTTCAGAAGCACTTGAGGTACCTGGAAATCTCTGTCTGGTCTCTGTGCCCGTGCCTCGAATGTCCGTCGTAAATCAGGCACTGACTATATGAATATTTTTATATTATAAGTGCTAAAATATTAGTAAAGCTATAGAATTGCGACATTTTTTAATTCATTTTTCTTCTCAAACGCCTAAAATTGGCATTTTATATAATTCCGAAACTATGTAATCCACCAGTTTTCCCTTATACATGACACGATAGCGATAGAAAGGGTAAGAAAAAGGGTTGTCTTGTGGCAACAATCGCTTCTAACTCGAGTTGTAGCTCAGTCATCGGAAAAGAAAAAAAGAAAAAAAAAAAAAAAAACTCTTCGATTACAAACCACTTCAATAATCAGGCTTGCAAATGTTTTAATTTACGTTTAAAAATGAGCCAGAAAATTTCGTGATGTTGAGCGAGGTAAAATCCTCGAAGAAAAATATGCAAAAAAAAAAATACTGAATAAGTCAGAAATTGTACGTGAAACGTGGCAAATTATGTGTGTTCGTACACTAGTTTTATAAATATTCAGATCTTGGTGCAATAGCTGTTGCACTAAAATGCATGAATACAAAATTTATTACGATTATATATATTAAATTCAGTAATATGGAAGTATCATGGCTCCATCTTAAATAGGGCGTAACCACCATGGCAACCTAGAATCATTACCTATCATAGGATATCACTGCATTAATTACGTATGGTAGGATTTAATAGAATAATCACTACGACAACCAACAATCCTTACCTATCATGGGATAGCATTGAATTAATTACGTATGATAAGATTTAATAGAATGAAGAAAACTTTTATTAATATCTTTTTTAAGTTTTGATTCGATTTTCATAAAATTCGAGATGATTCGACAAAATTCTGCAACGATTATATACAAGGTGTCCCAAAAAAATGTGTACAACTTCAAAATTTTATTTTAAAAAATGAATAGGCCAACAGCAAAACTATTTGCAACAAAAGATAGAATAACTCAAAAGTTTTTTCTGCTGCTTCAATAATCTTCAACATGAGATCCTTTCGTAGCATGAAGAATATCAAGCGGATATTCAAATTAAATTAACGAACGTTTTAGCGTGCTCACACCAATCGTTCGATTTCGATCGACATCAACCGACCAACATCAATCGTTTGATAATTTCTTTGAGTTTGAGTATCGGATTTTGTTTCGATAAATCACTTGACGCATTAAGCTTTCTTCAGGAGATCCGCAGTTTTTGAATAACTGTAGTCCAAAGCGATATAAGTAAGCGTCCTATCTTAAATGGGAGAGGTAACCGCAAGATTAAAGGCGAGGTCACATCAATCAAGGTCGCACGCCACGTAGCGGACGTGGTTAAACTACAGGAAGATGCCTAACTGTTTTCTTACTTCACACCACTAAAATTGTAAAGTTTTTTCCACCTTGATTAATAGCTGAAATGTCTCTGACAAGGTGAAGAAAATTTCGTGGTGTCAAGTGCATCTGGACGCCCCTCTCGCTACGCCATTATTTTGTACTAAATGTGGTAAACAAAAATCAGTTCCATGAGTCACTAAAGATTTAGAAAATATGCGCAGATGGTAGACATCCTGTCATATAGGACGTCACACTAAAAGCCCGCCTATGTGGATTATCAATCCTGTCCACAAGATGGCGCGACTGTGTTAATTTAGGTCCGATTCCAGTATTAAGTTTGTATGCTTACTTATATCGCTTGCAGCACCATCTATGACCAGAAACATATTGTACAAAAAAAACTTTTTGAGTTATTGTATCTATTGTTGTAATTAGTTTTACTGTAGGCCTATTCATTTTAAAAAAAAATAATTTTGAAGTTGTACAGATCTTTATGAGACACCCTGTATATTAAATTTCAAACCATTCGGTTGGGTAGATTTTGCCCTGCTATATCAGACCTGCCAACCTTTGAAAATGAGAAATCGTAGCACACAAAATTTAAATTAATCTGGAGGTTGGTTGGTTGATTTTTCGTGTTACTCAACCATCTTTTGATATTCGTAAAAGGAAAAAGGTTTGTCTTTCAACTCAATATAGTAAATTTTTTCCTTTGAAAATTTTTATAAGATTTTTAGAGTTTCTTTTCGTTTCGCATCGTTTTTTTTTTTTTTTTTTTTTTTTTTTTTTTTTACATTTGTAAAAGGAGCCTGGTTCCAATTTTTTAGCCCAGTGCAGTAAATTTTGACGAAATTTCGGATTTTTTTCATGCGATCATTTCAGTATATTCACAATTTTTCCGCAATCGTAATTCACATTTTTCTATAACGATTCTTTGTTGAAATCCGCACTTTTTACTATGAACTTTTGACGAAATTCGCATTTTTTACCACAATCTTTCGTCGAATTTTGCGTTTTTCCCCGCGATCCTTTTGACGAAATTAGTGTTTTCTTTCTGCGATCTTTCGGTGAAAATTTGCGTTTTCTTACTGATCTTCGGATAAAATTTACATTTTCTTACTGATCTTTCGATAAAATTTGCATTTTCTTACTGATCTTTTGACGAAATTCGCGTTTTCTTTCTGCGATATTTTGACAAAATTCACACCATTGAAAACACAAAATCTCAAATCTTCCGGGGGGGGGGGGGGATCCCTCCCCCCTGGGTCACCCTCTAAAATCAACACTGCGTTTTTACTACGATCCTTTGACGAAATTTATTTTCTTTTTGTGACCAATTGATGAAATTGATATTTTTTATACGGTCATTTGTCGAAATTCGCGGTAGTTTATCGCCAATCGTGCGATTTTGCACACTATTTCAAACCTTGCCCCTCAAAGAACGTCACCCCCACACCCTCTTTTCCAGAAATTCTTAAAATGGCACCTTGTTTCTAAGGAAGCGAATTCCTGTAAAAATATTTACAGAAACACGATTCACTCGTGGTTAATATACATAAAGAGAGTGTTTTATGTTAAAAAGTTTGTTTTGCAGCCCAGATTTTTTTTTTCCATGAGCATTTTTTACTGTCCGAATTTTCAGTCTAATGGCCAATTTTTTAAAATTTTCGGAAATGAACTTTGAAATTTTGGAAATTTCGCAACAGAATCACTCCTGAAAAATATGCTGTGCGGGATAAAAATCGCAACTAGAAACAAAAAATGCGCTCGTGTTTTTTGCAAAAAATCGTAGTTTAAGACCGATTTTCGTAGCATCGTAATTTATAGGTTCAAATCGTAGCAACTACGATTTTTTCGTAGCAGTTGGCAGGTCTGTTATATGCAAATGGACTGACAGAACGACGATAGGTGCTACGTATTTATATAATTACGAACGCACCTAAAAATACTAAGGCATTCCAAGCCTGCAGGATTAACAATGAAGGGATTTTTATCTGGCTGCTAAGGAGCCTACAAAAGGCCAGATTTTTTAGCACTTCCTCACTATTTTACATTATCTCTAGAAAATCAATATTGTAAATTATTCCAAAAAGAATTGAAATACTATTAATAATTTTTGTGGCACTGTGATTTGAAATTTAACTTGAAAATATACTGGCGTAGGAATTTGACGATTAAATTCTTTTATCTTTTATTCAGACTTTTATTCATACATATTTCCAAATTCACATGCCAGACACACTAATACCCGTACTGGCGGGTGAGAAAATCAAGGAAAAATATGTCATTTTGTCAGAGTTCTTATTTTTTTTTTATCGGTATTATCAAATGTAAATGGGGCATTCTCACAATCTTTTGACTTTTGGGGAAAAAAATTTGGTGAAATTAAACTTGCTAAAATAACATTTAAATCTGATAGACGAATGCCTTAATGATTCAAAATAAAGAAAAAATGGTCAGCAGCGAATTTTTTTTTTATTTAACTGAGGTTTAAGTTAAACTTGCGAGTTTAATTTTCCTTGCCATTTTACCACTAAAACTTTTTATTTTCTTCTAAATTTTTACTTATAATGAATTTGCATAGTACCCACAGGACATTCAAATAAGAAATAATGACAATGTAGTATTTTTAGTACAAAATTTTGGTATAACATTGTCTTAAAGGGGTTTGTTAAAGAAGGGAGGGTAATGTAAAAAAAGGGGATGGTATAAGAAAAAAGGGCGAAATGGGGAAAAAAAGGACGGTAAGGATGGAACAGCAAGGAAAATTACCACCTATTTTAGGCAGATCATATTTAAGACTAAGTGGTAGCCAAATTGTTCATTGATTTTTAGAAACAATTATTTACATTGAATTAAATTTAAAAAAAAATTAATTTACCTCGAAAAGTGCAGGAATAAACCTTGAGGACGCTGAGACTACCAATAAAGCCACGATGCTTGAAATTGATATTTAAATGCTGATTTAAATTCTACAGTAAATTTCCTGCCAAAGAATTTCAGACATTATTTCTCTAGCATACTTCTGCATGAGAAAAAACTTGAAAAAAATTCTGTGGCTGCATCTGAAGTGATTTTCTGTATAATTGTAGAAGAGGGATGGTAAAAAATCTAAAACCTAGGGACAGAGTTTGAAAAATAATAACAACCCTAAAAATGTGTGCAGGCTAATTTTTAGCTACTTATTTATATAAAACAATAGTTCCAGTTTCAGAAAAAAATTATATCGAATTATTTTTATTGAAACAATTTTATCCAGACAGCTCTAAACTTAAAAATCAGCATCAGGGACACGGGAAGGTATAGGAGTTTTCCAGGTGTTTGGACCCCCCAACATCGTCCAAAACTTATTTATCTCGTTAATATTGTTGTGCAATCAGGCAATGGGATGTTCCCAAGTATATGAAATAAAAAAAAACACAAGAAAGTGTATTAAAATAAAAAATTATTATTCAGGAACATGAAAGTCAAAAGATTGTGAGAATGCCCCAAATATACAACGCTGCATTTTCACTGATAGAAGCGTTCCGCCATTCGGAAATATGGTTCCTAAATCTTCAAATGGCACGATCTTGTAAAAATGATTGATTTACAATATACAGAAATAGCCGGATTTAAAAAAAAAATATATTTTCAAAACTATTACACATATTATAATAAGGGAC
This sequence comes from Maratus speciosus, assembly GCA_963932465.1. Lineage (NCBI taxonomy): Eukaryota > Metazoa > Arthropoda > Arachnida > Araneae > Salticidae > Maratus > Maratus speciosus. Next base: position 206,296,536 of record OZ010794.1, on the reverse strand, counting down.
ATCTACTTATATAAATTCCAAGTGTAGGAAAGTGTAGCCGAGGCGAACTGTGCCATCTATATACCGGGCGAGCCAAAAGTTCGTTAAAACTTCTGCTAATAAAGGAAGAAATTATGATAAAAGAGAGCGGTTTGCAAGAAAGGGCTCACAAAATAGTCGAATTTATTTTAGCGGCCAAAAAAAAATTTAGTTAAAAAATCATATGTAGAGGGCGCTAACGACGCGAAAGACAATGAACAGGACAACAATACGCTCTATTCATTTGTTCTTCCAATAACAAATGTTCACCATGGCTTCAGGAGCATTCTACGTCACAACTGCTGTCCTGTTCATTGTGTTTCGAGTCGTCAGCGCCTTCTACATGTGATTTTTTAACAAATTTTTTTGCTGCTAAAAAAATCTGACTACCTAGTGAGCCCTTTCTTATAAACCGCACTCCTTTATCATAATTCTTCCATTTTTATAAGTTTTTAAAGTTGTAACGAACTTTTGGAACATCCGATAGCACTTAAATGCTAAATTAAAGGGTGCGTTGCATTGCATAGTGTGCATAACGACGAATTTCTATGAAAAGTGAAAATTTTATATATTTTCCCAAGATTTATCATCTACGTAGAATTATTTGATGCGTCCAAGATATGGAAAACCATATGTTTTTTTTTTCTCACAAACCATCTAGTGTCGTTTTTGGAAGGAAAAGTATAGGAAAAACAGATGAAAACTAAAAACGAGTAACTGTTGAAAAAAAGTTGCTATGCAAGTCCAATTTTTTATATTGTTTTAAATAATTTTTTTTTTCGTCTTATGAATATTATGAGCCTTTTTTTTTTTCTTTCTTTTTTTTTTTTTTTTAAGAAATATTAAGTTTTGATACCTATGTATGGTTTTTGAAATGTTTATAATTTTCAACATTTTCGTCTGGTAAAGTAAAGATCTTGCTACATCTCGCAAATTCGTTCGTACGTAGGTTGTGTCGTAGTATCTGTTCATTGTGTTTCTTCATTTGTTGGCCCCACCAGTGGCTGAGAGGTTCTGCTCTCGAAACTGGTAGACGGGAGATGCTGGGTTCGAACCCAATCGCGCCCGTCGGCCTAATCGTTCAGAGTTTTCGTGGTTTTCTTCGAGCCATGGATTTCCATACGTAAATGCGGGTTAGGTTCTCTTAGAAAGACCCCCACGAAGGTTACTCCCCCCCTAGGGCCCGTATCCCTGGAGTAGATAATCGGCCGTCAAAAATCAACCAACCATTGTTTCTTCATTTTTTATGAGTTTTTAAAGTTTTAACGAAATTTTGGCTCACCCGGTATTTAAAACTCGACGCTGTTTTTTTTTTAGTCATCTGCCCTGAGCTTTCTACTGAAACGAGGTTTTTTTTTTTTTATGAAAACTGTTCATTTGTAGATGTGCCCTCACTAGCTATTTGTAAAGATTTCCATTTTTATATTTTTAATTTAATAATAATAATAAAAAAAATACATGAAATTTCTTCAAAATAGTGCCAATCGGATTACTTCTATTGTTTCAAATAAAATAGAAATAATGAAAAATATTTCGACACGTGGCTTTTTGGACTTAATTTTTTTATTTACAAATTATTTTCGGTACAAAAAAATATGCACATCTACTTTATTTTTATAAGCAAATAAAAAATTATATTTATTGCGACATCACGTGAATATTGTCTGTTGGGTTTATTTTATCTTTATGTATTATGACTTTATTAGCTTTTTTCATTACAATTAAACAGAAAAAATATTTTTTGAATATATTGTTGTTAAGCATAAAAATACCTTTTTAAAGTTCTTCGAAAATTTTTCCTTGAAAAAATGAAAAGTATCTAAAATAATTACATTTTTAGGTTTGAGTAAATACAGTAGATTATTTTAAATTCGCAACACTAAAATAAGCACATCATCGCAGATGTAAGCAAAGAAACTGACAGTTCAGCTGTAGGGACAAAATTAGATTTTTTTTTATTTTTATATCAATTCCGTATGTCTTTTAATATGTAATTCTCGTTAATATGACTGAACTCCTGGTTTTTTATGAATGAAGTATACATTTATTTTTGAAAAAATTCAAGATATTGCTGGTATCACTGGTAATCACAATCTTTTAACCAGATATATTTATGTATTAATCAAGCTTTTTTGGTTATTAAGTCTGGCTAAACCTGAAAAACTTCCTTATTTTATGATTTTGTTGTGATTTAGTAGGATACCTTTATGGGGCAGGTTTCGTTGAATAACTTAGGAAAAATGTATCTCATCTTTATTATGCATATTTAATGATACATTATTAACCCCTTGGGGACGAGCGACACGTATACGTGCCGCATGAAGCGCTCAGAATCCTTGTTTTTCCTCACCAGTAAAATTTTACTGTAAAATTTGCCTTATTTAATCAGCGCATTTTCTCGATTCAAGAAGGCATAAATTTCTGTTTTATAAAACGGTGACAAAAGATTAAAAATTTCGTAAAAGGCTCCCGTCCCGAAGGGGTTAATTATTTACTTTATCTTTATTTTTATTATAGATAAATCATTAAAAAAATTATCTTAATTTTTATTATTTTAGTATATTACTTTACTTACTATTCGTGGCCTCCCTTAAAATTTATATTTGGGAAAGCATGCTAAGCCTTGTATTATGTTACTTTTATTCATAATTTAATTTACTTGGATTCCCTTAAATATAATTAATTAATCCCTTAAGCTAATATTAGTTTTCGTTGCATTAAAATATTTCAATCTGTTGATTTTCTGTAAGCAAGTAAACCCAATTGGTTTACAATGGAAGTCTATGGGAATTTGCCGAAATATCAGAGTTATCGCTAATTTGGCGTCACTTTTGGCGACTCATTATGCTCGCCAAATTTGGCGATATGTCGCCAAGTTGGTAAAAAAACTTGAGGGCATTTGGCGACAGAACAGGCTCCCCCCCTATGATAACCCCCTTTATAGGTATGGAGATGTATTAAATGCTGTTCAATAACCAATGAGATGTTTCATTCCGGCATTGCCATTAAACAATTAACAAATAATCGCGAATTCTGTGCCGCATACGACAGCGTAATATATATATATATATATATATAGATTATTTTAGTATTTTACTATATTGTAAGCATTCGTTATAATTTCGATTGCATTATTACCTTCAAATTACAGTTTAAAAAATGTAAGCAAAGCAATGACCAAAAATCTGCAAAATTCTAAAATCCGCACTATTTCTGGTCCCAAGATTTGCGAATTTAAGAGAGTCTACTGTAATATATTCGTTAAATTTCAGTAAACCTTACCTTCTGTGATTTGGATAGCTATTTTAAATTTCATTAGCGTAAATGTAATTTTTTTCCAAAATTGAAAGAAAATTTTGGGCCGGAAGGGTTAAGAAATATTTGCCTTTTTTAAAAAAAAGTGTAATAGAAGAATTATGGATATACGCTTTACAGAATCGAAAGCCCCTTTCATTCAGCTTTGGGAAAAGGATGATCCAAATCCTTCTGACTTCATTTCTACTTTGAATGAAATGATAGTAAAATATTTTTTTTTTTCGCGTTCACGTTACCACGATCACTATCATATTTACGCGGATTAAACAGAGCGCGACTTTATTTTAATAAAACAACATTTTATTTTATTTTTACAAAAAGAGATCGCTTCCAGTGGAAATGTAGCCGTTAGTAGCATTCGATCTCATCCATGAATTAATTATTTTAATAATGGGATGAGTGCAAATAGAGAAACATTATAAACGTGCATAGAATTCTATAGGCTCAAGGGGGCTCTTTACTCAATTGAAAACATCCGTTCGCTAATCTTAAGGGGACTTATTTGGTAAGGAAGAAAAAAGTGGAATCCCATGTTATCCTATGGGAAAAATACTTATCCTTCTTGTTCATTCAAATTTGGAAATTCAAACAATATTTTTTTCAGCACGAAGATAGGAAGGTTCTTTATCCCTCTGTAAGCTCCAAATTTTTACATATTTTTTCAGTCCAAAGTTACAAACGAGTTAAGAGTACTTTTTATACTTTTCGGTATTTTTTTGAAAATTTAACACGAATTTTAAAATACTCATAATTATCTTTAAAATATTTTTAACTTATAGAGGGATAAAGAACCTTCCTATCTACGTGCTGAAAAAAAAAATATATATTATTGAAATTCCCAAATTTGAATGAACAAGAAGGATAAGTATTTTTCATATAGGATTACATGGGATTTCACTTTTTTTCTTCCCCAGCAGATAAGTCGTCTTAAACCTATGGACAGGTTATTTTCAAATTTCTCGTTTAAATTTGAATATTTTTAAACGATATTTTTTCCATAGGATAGCTGAGCTCTATCTCTAATAGGGCTATTGTTTACTTTTTCGATTTCAGTTGCAGATTTTTTCTTTTTTTTTTTTTCTTTTTTTTTTTTTTTTTTTTTTTTTTTTTTTTAAATAAAGGTACTTACACTTTCGGAACCGGTTTCGAAAGTAAAAGTATCTTTATTAAAAAAATCTGCAACCAAAATAGAAAGAGTACAAAATGGGCTTATTAGAGATCAAGCTCAGCTATCCTATGGAAAAATAGTTTAAAAAATATTTAAATTTAAACGAGAAATTCGAAAACAACCTGCCCATAGGTTCAGCATCGGCGAACGGATGTACAGTCGTGAAAAATAAAGTAAACACCCCCTATAGTAGGGTCTGAAATGTTTTCCAGCTCGATTTTTGTGCCAAGTTTTATATATTTTTTTTATTTTGTAGCTTTTGACATGTAGATTCCAAATATCTTAGGTGCCATTTTTTTCTTACACATTTTTGTGGTGATTTTCAAGATAGCGTCCAAGATGGCTGTCATTTACTGACTTTTTAAATATTTGTGGGATATTATTGACCAGTATATCAAATTATATGTTTTTGGGGTCAAAAAATGCGAATCTACAATCAAAATAGGCATAAATTGTGTTATTTATTATTTATTTATAAATTTACTACAAAATTACTAATATACTAGAGGCATAAAGTTTCACATGACTATCGTTTTGGCATGCTACGACCTTCTCTTTGAAACACTGCCACATTCTACAGAAATTATTTCCCTGCAAGCAAACTGCAACTCACTACGTGAGAAATTGTACAATTGTGAAGTTGAAGCTACAACTTCGTTTGAAGAGATCAGAATAGTAGTTGAAAAAAATTGTCTTCCACATATTACACAATGCAGTGATGATATGGCAAAGTTCTTACTACAATATATGAACCAATTTGGATCTTTGTGACGTTTCATCCGTGGCACTCGTCAAGGAGATTGGGCATTGCATCTCGCGTCATTAGAGGAACAAATCAAGTATTACTTTGCTCAAGACTTATTTCATTATGCCAGACTCATTCCAGTATACATAGCATAGATATGAAGGACCTTAAAACAACATATCCAGAAGTATGGAATGCTCTCGAATCTGGTTGTTTTGCAGTATCCAAAGCAAATGTGCCGTTTACGAAACTATTTTTAGACCAGAACTTGGAACAGAAAATCAAAGAACTGAAGAACATTGGTGAAGTTATTGGTTTAACTCAGAATGAAAACGCCCTCGAAAGGTATTTCTTGTGTGCACCAGAAGTATTACGCATTGTTTCAACTTTCTTTGAAAAGTACTGTCCAAATGAAGTCTCTAAGCAGCCCAGGAAACACTATCAATTTCGGACTTCCATGTCGCTAAGAATTTTTCACAATGCAGCCATCGTCAAGGAGAGTATTCGGGATCATTTTGGAGGAAACCCTTTCCAAGATAATACAACACAAGTGAATATTGCATCCTCTATGAAAGTTCCAGAATCTGCGAAGGATGATATTCTGAATCAACGACCAAAAAGGCCAATTGGAATTCGAAGAATTTGTAAGTGATAGACTAATTCGAGAAGATAAGCAACTTCTTGCTCGTTTTCTTGTTGTTATGGAATCAAGACCTCAAATGTCTACAAACCTAAAAGATGCAATTGGAAACTACAAGTTTTCTGTAAGACCAAGATCATTATTTTCTTCTGATGGATATCTTCATATTCCATCTGACAAAAGTTCATTTATTGCAGAAATAGAGCAATATAATCGATCACCCATACTTGAATCATTAGAATCCTCGATTACTTCTCCGATAGAAAAAGTGTGTATTATAGATGGAATGGCAATTGTACAATCAGTAAAAAAGACAGCTGCCATGAAAACTTGTGAAGACTTCGCAAATGCTTTTACAGAGATCATTATGAAAATGACAAGCGGATACACTGAAGGGAGAATAATATTTGACCAATACCTTGAGCATTCGTTGAAGGAGAAAACTAGTAAGAAAAGATTGGGGGCGACAGAACCTATTAGATTTACTATTACAAATAGTACCACTATAACGTTGGTTTCATTAAAGACGTTTCTTTCACATAATGAAACAAAATCATAGCTGACTGAGTATCTCGTGAATAAATTACTACAGGTTTTTGCTGCTAGTGAGAAGAAAATTGTTGTCCTTTTTGGCAGTAAGGCATACAGTAACCACGCGAATGTTTTCGATTCTGAATTATGTGATCATACACACGAAGAAACATACACCATTATACATCTTCATGTACTTGATATAGTGAACCATCATGATAATTATGAGATCGATGTATATTCGCAAGATACTGACATTTTCATATTGCTGATTGACTTGGTGTGAAATCAATTTTGTTACTGGTCGAGGCAACAAACACAGAAAAATTAATATTAATGAAAAAGCAAAGGTTTACATTCATATACTGGTCACTGGGAAGGAAAATTTGTAGGCATTTCAAAACTGAAGTGGATAAAAATGTATATCAATCTTCAGTGTGATAATAATATTATAACAGCTTTTCAAGAACTTGAGGAACCTAATGTTGATCAATTATCCAATCTATCGTTGTTTGAAAATTCACCGACTGTACTTATTTGAAAAATAGTAATTTTTAAAAGATTTCAGAGTTAAGATGGCACCTTTTCAGAACTAAAAGTTTCGAGGGGCAGAAATTAATACCAACCCTTGGAGCACTGAAGCCACTTATTCTAAGATCCAACTTAATTTGCACCATTGGAAAGGGCTACAGAAATCCTCGACCCACAATACCCCCACTTATTGGCAATAGTTGGGGGAAAATGGCGAGGGAGTAATTTCTCCAGTCTAATGCCTGGAGTTACGTACGCTCAAAGGAGTTATTGAACTTGTGAAATGTGAGTGTAAGAGAACATGTACAGTTGGGAAATGCGCTTGCTTAAAGAATTCTCTGGTTTGTACTGCCTTTTGCAAATGCAGTGACTGCAACAATACAAAGCACTATCAATATCATCACAGCAATAGCAGTGATTCAGAAGAGGATACATAACTTACCAGTACACATATACACATATAAATGCTGTTTTTAATAATTTAGTTCAATATCTCCACTAATTTATGCTATTTCATTTAAATACTTTGGTTGTGTATAACTGTCTAATAAAACGCTAGTATATCTAATGTCTTTCATATTTTTGTGCTTTATTTGCATCTCATCGCTTAAAACACTTGAAAAACTCAGTTTAAGCCTAATTTTATTATATATTTGTATTTCTTGACCCTGAAAACATATAATTTGACATAGTGGTCAATAATATGCCTCAAATAGTAAAGAAGTCAGTAAATGGCAGCCATCTTGGACGCCATCTTGAAAATCAACCCCAAAAATGTGTATGAAAAAATGGCACCTAAGGTATTTGGAATCTACATGTCAAAACCTTCACAATACAACAAAAATATCAAACTTGGCACGTCAATCGAACTGGAGCCACATTTTACAACATTTCAAACCCCACTACTACTAACTCCTCAAAAAATTATCGTAGAAGAAAGTTACCGGTACCGAACAATTGGAAATACAGTCTACTTTTAAATGATGTATATAAAATTTGCTTAGGGGGCCATCTACATATTAAAACGAACCCTAACTTCATTTTTTTTCCAATAGCAATACCCAATTCTGACAGCATAAATGAACTCTACACCCTTCAATTAGCCTAAAAACAAATTTGTATGCAATTCGTACCATAAATTTCCGAGAAATTAATTATTTTAAAACGAGCGTATTTTAAGGGCTGTATCCAAATTGAAGTTCGTTACTCGATTGTTAACCAAGAGAGCCCTTCTTGATCAAGGCACCTTATGAAGCATGTTAGATAGCAGGACAGCAGAAGAAATTTCAAAACATCTACTCACTTCTATCATAGACGTCCCCTTAAACCATCATTTTGCCGTTTTTTAAGCATAATTTGAAAACTATTTGGAAGAAAAATGTAAAATTTCGTATTTTCATAAAGCAGGACTTAATAAATCTAAATCCATCAAAAAAATTGTAGGTTGCAATTCATAATTTTTTCGGATATTAATTTCATAATTCATATCATAAAATTATAAAAAATTCAAATTCAACGTATTTATATTTGGGTATTTTAGTGTTATTGCTACACAAAAAATTAGCACATCAGGAGCATAATTCCAGGAGATATAAATAAAAATATGAAAATTTAATTTAACATTAGAAGCACTAAATTTTGAATGTTTATAATTCAAAAACTTATCATTCAAATGACTTGAAAATTGGTGTCTAGGCATAGTTTGAACCGAAGATTTGAAATATCTCGCTAAAATTGGCTATTGCTGTTGAAAAAAAAAAATGATGTTTGGGTTCGTTTTAATATGTAGATGGCCCCTAAAAAAACTTTATATACATCATTTAAAAGTAGACTTTATTTCCAATCGTTCGGTACCAGTAACTTCCGTCTACGATAATTTGTTGAAGAGTTAGTAGGGGTGTTTACTTTTTTTTTTTTTTTTTTTTTTTCCACGACTGTACATAAGGTGTCATTTTGGTCGGAATTAATTTCGTTAAACGAAGAATAATACATAATATGCAAAAGGTTATGGAGGAAACAAAATTTATATATTCTTTTTTAAAGTTTAGATATATGTAACAAAATGTTTTGATTTTATTTAAAATTTATATTTTATAGTTCTCCATTGTGTGGTATCTTTCAAAGCAGTCTCCAGTATGCAACCCTTAATTTTTCCGTTTGATCATACAGAACATTCTTTAGTTTTTACATCTATTTTTTAAACTATAGTAGAACCTCTTTTATCCGAAACTCTTTTAAGCGAAGCTCTCGGTTAACCGAAATCCATTTTTAAAGCTTTTTTTAACTATCATATTCCTTGTGTGTAAGCGGTCCTTTCTGAGCTACGAGTACATATAAATATTTTCGATCCCCTTTCTTATTAGAGTTCCTTTGAATTTAACTTGAGCTCCCGTAAGCTGCGGCGTGGAACGAAGAAAACGAACAAAGTACCAATCCTGAAGCTTTTGAATGTTTTGCGAAAGATTTGGCATGGCTGGAGCAGCAGAAAAACTGTGATATTGGTGAACTAATATTATTTAAAAACTCCGTGATAGAGCTTCAAAGAAAAGGCACTCGAAACTGCGACAAACGAAACATTTTTTTTCAAACCCTTGTGATATATGCAAAAGGTACTTAATTTCAAAATTAAAACAGGTAATTTATTCTTTTTTCTGTTTTGCTATTGCTTTATTATTATTAAGCACTAGTTACCACAATAAGAAATATTGTATATATTTCTCCTTAATCTTAAAATTGAAGCATTCTCGATCATCCGAAAATTTCGATTTTTTGAAAGATGGGCGGTCCTAATTACTTCGGATAATAGAGGTTCTACTGTACTTTCAATTTCACGGTACACTTCTGTAGGTAACTTTCTTTTTTCAGTTTCAGAGTCCTATTTTTAAAATATTATGAGAAGAAGAAATGCCTAATGACACTTAAATAATAATTTGTAAAATATTACTTCGATTTCTACGTATTTCCGAAGCTTGCTAATTTAATATAATATAAGATCAGTATGATTTTTTGCTGTGGTGTGACTGAGAGCAGAAATATGACTGGAACGGTAAAAAGTCGGAAATTGTATGTTAAACGTGGCAAATGAGGTGCGTTCGTATTATAACTAGTTTTATAAATATTCGGATATTGGTGCAATAGCTGTTGCCCTCTTATGCAAAAATGCACGAGTACAAAATTTATTACTATTATATATATTAAATTCGGTAATATGGAAGTAATACGACTCTATCTTACATACGACTTAATCACCATGGCAACCTAGATTCATTACTTATCTTGGGATATCATTGAATTAATTACGTATGATAGGATTTAATAGGATGAAGAAAACTTTTACTAATATCTTTTTAAGTTTTGATTCGATTTTAATAAAATTTGAAACGACTCGACAAAATTCTGCAACGATTTTATATATTAAATTTCAAACCATTCGTTTGGGTAGTTTTTGCGCTGTTATATGCGGACAGATGGACAGACAGACGGAGGGACCAGACGACGATTATAGGAGCTACGTATTTATATAATTACGAACGCACCTAAAAAGCTTTGGTGGCTAAGAATAGACATACGACCGCAAAGGGTTAAAAGAAATTTTTTTCTTTTTTTTAAACTAAATGCCAGTTTGTTGGATTTTACGAAGATGAACGTTTACTTGTTTTACTGGTAATTGTTGAATGTTGATTTAGGTCAGATCAATTTTGCTCTCGCTAATGTTAAACCCATGGGCGTCGAATACAATCATATTTTTAAAATATCTTCTCCTGTTTTTACAGTTTGCGGGGTCTGAACGGGGGTTGGCGAGTATAGCTGTAGGGGGCAGAACCTCCTAATTATCTGATAATACGAAATGACGTAGTGTTCCCTTAAGGCTGTTCTTAACTGCTCTGCTCAACAAGCGCAAAACGTTTTGACACATTTACAAATTCATTTTTTAACGGAAAGGTATAAAAGTGTAAAGCCTGGCCATGGAAGCGATTTGGAATTGAACTGTTTTTTTCATTTTTTGATCCATCAATTACCTATTGAGTTATAAGCCATTTTGATCACGTGACAAACACGTTTTTCGCCCGCTCTTGAGTGCTTATTCTCCATTTGCGCGGAAACTCAGTTCAAAATGTCCACTTTGACACTCTTTTCTGAAAGATCTATTGCGTTTGCAAGAAAATGTAAAGAACAGCTTGATGACATAGTTTCTGAACAACAACACCAGCTAGTTTCATGCATTTTCGAACAAAAATAACTTAAAACTTACGTTAGAAAGTTGCCCTTTTGGATTTGAGAACAGCCTTAAGGAGTCTCAGGATTCTTAAATATTCAAAATTTAAATTTGTTGATATGTTAATCTCCATCTTTTCTGAAAATTTTGATGTAATTATTTCCTTGAAATTCCCATTAGAACAGAAGTTATGGCTTTTAGAATTTTACCTGCTCAGAGTTAAAACGGCATTTCCAAAACATTGAAGTCATTTTTCTCAAAATAATGTTTTTGGGCATAACGCGCAGGATATCTCAAAAACTTTTCAATATTTTTTCATGGAATTTTCAATGGACATTTTTCATGTTAGTCTGCATAAACTGAACCTAACATTTCTTTTTTTTTCAATTCCTACTATTAGCTCACACTCTCCCTATATTTATTTATATATTTATATATTTATCTTGTACAAATTTTCAATCGTTAATAAAATACTCATTATTCATCCTATCAGGTTGAAATAAATTTTTTTAAACTTGTACTGGATGACAATTGATGTTAATAAAGTTTTTTCAAATATTAATTAATTAATTAAATTTTAATTAATTAATTTTAGTTTTGCATGGGAAACAAAATGGTCGCCATTGGTTATTGAATTTCAATGAAAGTATTTTCAATAAGGGTTACCATGGGGGGGGGGGAACCCTGTTCTGTCGCCAAATACCGCCAAGTATGTCGCCAACTTGGCGATATATCGCCAAATTTGGTGGCCAAAATGAGTCGCCAAAAGTGACGCCAACTTGGCGATATCTGTAATATTTCGCCAAATTCCCATAGAGTTCTATTGTAAAACCTACTTGCTTATAGAAAATCAACAAATTGAGATATTTTAATGCAACAAAAACTCATATTAGCTTGATTATATTAAATTTTTCTTTGATGGCCTAAGTAGGAATTGACTTTAAAAACAAAATTTTTATATTACTTGTTTATTGTTAAATTAGGTGGTTACCAGAAATGAGGTTTCCGCGTTTTTGCACACCAGTATATTCTTAGAAAAATGTTGTTCTGTTAAATCGCAAATTGTTCCGATTGTATGAAATATAATTTTCTTTAACAAATAACTGGTGTGCAAAAACGCGGAAATCTCATCCCCGGCTTATACTGTTGGAATTTTCAAACTTTTGTTTTAGCTAAATATAACTTTGTATTAAAAATATAAAGATGCTTTAAATACAAATTAATTTAAGTTCAGGGTAATTATTACAATCTATAATTAGGCACAAAGTTTTTATTCTAGATGCAAAATTTATTTTGTAATCCTGCAAACTGTTATCCCAATTTTCTGTTCGAAAAATGTCTAGCAGTTTCGAGTCCCCTATAAATACTATTTCAGCATCTTGCAATTTTTTAAATACATGAAATGAAAGAACATACTTATATCTTTAATCGCAATTAAAAATGCGTTTTAAAATCATATACATTTTAAGACATTAAATGTCGAAAATAGTCTTTTTTTTCCCAATTTTTTGAGCCCTGAGACCCCTGAGCGTGAAAGCTGTCATGCTAATTTCCTGCTGGACAAATCTTTGATATCCCTCTATAGACATTAATTCTGCACCTAGTAATTTTTTAAGGGGTCTCAGGTCTCTTAAAGATTTAAAATTTTCGAAATTTTAATTTTTTTAGGCGTTAAACTCTTTTTCTGAACATTTTGATATAATTGTTTCCTTGAAATTCCCATTAGAACAGAAGTTACGGCTTTTAGAATTATACCCGCTCAATAGCTGAAGCGGCCTTACCGAAACTTTGAAGTCATTTTTCTCCAAAGGGCGTTTTAGAACATAACGCGCCCGATATCTCAAAAATTTCTGAATATTTTTTCATGAAATTTTCAAAAGGTATATTTTATGTTAGTCTGTATAAACTGAACATAAAATTTCCTTTTTATTGTTTTAAAAAAATATTTTTTTTATGTGATTATATTGTTGAAATTTTCAAAATTTTGCATTAGCTAAATATAACTTTGTATTAAAAATATAAATATGCTTTAAATACAAATTAATTTAAGTTCAGGGTAATTATTACAATCTATAATTAGGCACAAAGTTTTTATTCTAGATGCAAAATTTATTTTGTAATCCTGCGTGAAAGCTGTCGTGCTAATTTCCTGCTGGACAAATCTTTGATATCCCTCTATAGACATTAATTCTGCACCTAGTAATTTTTTAAGGGGTCTCAGGTCTCTTAAAGATTTAAAATTTTCGAAATTTTAATTTTTTTAGGTGTTAAACTCTTTTTCTGAACATTTTGATATAATTGTTTCCTTGAAATTCCCATTAGAACAGAAGTTACGGCTTTTAGAATTATACCCGCTCAATAGCTGAAGCGACCTTTTCGAAACTTTGAAGTCATTTTTCTCCAAAGGGCGTTTTAGAACATAACGCGCCGGATATCTCAAAAATTTCTGAATATTTTTTCATGAAATTTTCAAAAGGTATATTTTATGTTAGTCTGTATAAACTGAACATAAAATTTCCTTTTTATTGTTAAAAAAAATATTTTTTTTATGTGATTATATTGTTGAAATTTTCAAAATTTTGCATTAGCTAAATATAACTTTGTATTAAAAATATAAAAATGCTTTAAATACAAATTTATTTAGGTTCTGATTAATTATTACAATCTGAAGTATAAGTAGGTACCAAAATTTTCATTTTAGTTGCAAAATTTATTTTGTAATCCTGCGCGTAATCTGTTATGTCGATTTGCTGCTCGTCAAATGTCTGACAGTTTGGAACTCCCTGTAAATGCTAATTCTGCATCTCGCAATTTTTTAAATATTTGAAATGAAAGAACACACTTATCTTTCATCCCAATTAAAATTGTGTCATAAAATCGAATACAATTTAAAATATTAAATGTTGAAAATGGTCTTTTTTTTTTTTTCATTTTTTCCAATTTTAAGAGTCCTGAGACCCCTTAAGGGAGCTGGTCACTTAGCTTCCGTTTTTTCCTCACTAATGTAAAGTCTGTGGGCATTTGATGCATTCGTATATTTAAAATATCTCCTCGGGAAATTAATATTCTTAGATTCTATTTTTTATGTACTCCTCCTAAAAGATTGTCTGTTTTTTTCTTAATTCTCAAAATATTTCTAAAGTATAGACTTAATTTTATAGGAGGTGTTAAAATCTTACTCACAGTTCGCCCTTTTTTAACCCGTAAAATATTAAATTCAGCCTAGATTTTAGAAATATTTTGAAAACTAAGAAAAAAAGAATCATCCTTTAAGAAAAGCACACAGAAAAAAGATGTAAAAAAAAACGAATTTCCCGAGGATATATTTTAAATATACGAATGCATCAAAATCCATAGGCTTAACATTACGGAGGAGAATTCCTAAGATGAATGATCAGCCCCCTTAAAAATATGAAATGAAAGAACATACTTGTATCTTTCATCCCTCCGAACAGGGCCTGTTTACGGAATAGGCCCGTGAAGCCCGTGCTTACCCACTGAAATAGAAAAGGGCCCCAATTTTACTTTTCAAAACTAATTTTTAGAAAAAAGAAACTCAGTCACTGTAAAAAATACATTTTTTTCTTATGAAACTTTTTTTTTCTTACTATATGACAGTTTGTAAATAACAAAAAATACTTTGAAGTTCACATATTCTCAACTATAGTTCCATATTTGACATTTACAAAATAAATTGGTCATTTACAATTAAACATATAATAAAATACTTTTATATGGGTAGTTTTAGTTTAATATTAAACATGTTATTTACTCTAAACTTTGATGGTAAAATTTCAAATTATTTAAGCATACGAAAATGAGATTTAGTAAATAAAAAACCAATTTGTAGAGTAATAGGGGGCCCCCTGTGTGACGTCGGGCTTCCCCCATTTCTAAGTGTTAAGCGGGCTCTGCCTCCGAAAATTGTGTTTTAAAATTATACACATTTTAAAACATTAAAGGTTGAAAATGATCTAATTTTTCCCCTTTTTTCCCAATTTTAAAAGTCTTGGTACCTCTTAATGACTAATTATACAAGCAGCCATCCCTGCTGTTTTAATTGTCTCCGAAACATTTGTTGATCCTTGACTTTGGTTTGAGGCATCATCCCATTTCTCTTGACACGCTTCTCTTTTCCCCTTCCCAAACAAACACGAACGCCAGGCCAAGAATTTTTCCGCCGATAATCCGACCTCCCCCTTCTGTTGCAGTCCCCATTGGCTGAGGCGATAAATTCGCGCGAGATAACACCGGCGAGAGAGAGTTGCGAGGCCACCCCGAGTTATTTGGTTCTGGGAAAGTGAAGACCAGAGGATGCTGGGGATCGTTTAGACAGAGAGAATCCATCTGAAAAGGATTTTTCAACACTATTTCATTCATAAGATATTTCTAATAAAGAGTATGAACGAAATCATGAGGTAAGTCTATGAAATTTTCTTTAAAAAATTAAAATAAATAAATGAAATATTAAGATTTTTATTTGTCTGTTTGTATAGCAAATTCCAGTTACTCCATTTTTTTTTTCCCCAAATTAAATTTTCATATAAAAAACTGTTATTAACATTATATATTGATATTTATATACTCACAATATATATTATATAATATTTTATATAAGTTATATTTATTATTATATAATTTGTATAATTATATAAATTATATATAATATTATATATAATATTTTATATATTCACAAGATATTTCTAATAAAGAGTATGAACGAAATCATGAGGTAAGTCTGTGAAAATTTCTTTAAAAAATTAAAATAAATAAATTATTAAGATTGTTATTTATTTGTTTGTATAGCAAGTTCCAGTTACTCCATTGTTTTTTTTTTTTTTATATATAATTTCCGAATTAAATTTTCATATAAAAAGACTGGTATAAAAATTATATATTTATAAATTTGATTATGATAATTAAAAAAAAAAATCAATAACAGAGAAATCAGGAGTTAAGCAATACGAAATTTCCTTTTAAAAATAAAATAAACAAGTAACTAAATATTAAGATTTTTATTAGTTTCTATTACAAATGCCAAATACTTGGGAGATTTTTTGCAATCTAAATATCTTTATAAAAATACTGGTACGCAAATTATGTATTTTTTTTCTAAATTAGATTGTGGTAATTAGTTTTTAAATATTCAATATGAAATAAATTTGTCTGTTCCTCAAGTTTTCTATTTAAAAATAAATAAATATTAATTTTATTGTTTGTTTGTATTGCAAATTCCAATTAAGTTGAATGAGTATTGAGATTAGTGGGTATTGGAATAGATATTTTATAATTCTTTGGAAATTATTTTGATAAATTGTATTAGAGGTCTGCACGGGCCGGAATTTCCAGGCCTGGCCCGGTGTAAAAATTGAAAGTTCGGCCCGAGCCCGGCCCGGCACGTTTGCATTTTTACAGTTCCCGGCCCGGCCCGTACAAAAATCACTGAATACAGGCCCGGCCCGACACAATTTCTACCAAAAAAATCCGTTTTTTCTAAACATACAATTAAGATTCTTTTAATGAATACTACATACATATTTATGGGAACATTTTGCAGTATATTTTAGACTACTATGATGTTCGCAAAACTGAAAACACACAAAAGTAAACATTAACGATTACTTACAGTGTTTTAGTCCTCGTGTCTACAGACATTTCAAAATTCAAATAACGATTCATTAAAAGATTAATGTAGTTCAGAATAAAAGATTAAAAACATGATAACTTTTGAAGCTGTATAATAAAAAGTAGATTTGTGAAAATATTTTTCTCATTTTTAAGACTTTTCTCAAATCCAAAGGAGCTGCATTTCGACACATTTATGAATTCATTTCTTTTCGGAAACGCGTAGGATTGGCAGGTATTCTTATTCAGAAGCTATGTAAATGTCGGTTTTTTTTTCATAGTTAAAAGCAATATATCTTTCTGAAAATACTGCCAAAGTTAGCGTTTTGAATCGAATTTCCGGAAGCGATAGCACAGGAAAGGAGAAGAACGTACAGTCACGTGACAAGAATCTCTGTTATCTGTGTAAGTAATTTATCAAATATGGAAAAAGCTATTCGTTTCCAAATGCCTTCAATAGTGCGGCCTGTCAATTTTATGCCTTTTTTGTTGAAAATGTGTCTGAAAGTTTCGCATTGTTGAGCAGTGAATATGTGAACCACCTTAAGGTATATTTCCAAAGATACTGTTAAGAGAAGTTCATTATCACTACTAATACTACAAAACATAATGACTGTCCTACATATCCTGAGATCGATTAAGACCAGTTCCGTCCCAGCAGGAGTCTGCTGAAAAAAATTAAACTCGGAATCAGATTTCTTGTAACTGTACGATGCCGATCTCTTCGACGGACATGTTACATTTTTGTATTGATGTTGTTAAACTCGCATCGGCTCGTGACGCACGTTTATACGAGTCGTAAAAATCATATTCATTAAAAATGGCTCGTATTTTATCTGCTTCGCTTGAATTCTTATATCGGCCCGGCCCGTTCAATCTTTTCGCCGGCCCGTTTGAAAATTCGCCTTCACTCCGCCGGTCGGCCCGGGCACGTGCAGACCACTAAACTGTATAAATGAAATCATGAGGTAGCATCATGAAAATAATAATAAAGATAAATATTGATATAATATTGAGGTTAGTGGGTATTGGAATAGATATTTTATAATTCTTCGGAAATTATTTTGATAAACAGTGTAAAAGAAATCATGAGGTAGAGCCACGAAAATAATAATAAAGATAAATAAACAAGTATCTTTTTGTTTACTTTGTAAATTTGATTGAGTAAATGCGTTGGCGCGTGATAATAAGGAGGGGGTCATAATTTAAAGGAAATTACGTTTTTCACTTTTTTAGAATAATAATAAAAATTAATAGTATAAATATAACGGTATTAAAAATCAGAATCAGGTATCAGAATTTATTTCTTGGAAATCATTCAGATTCCGATAGTATTTGCTGCGAAATTAATTTAATTTAATTTGAATTCATTCAGGTTTCCCGCATTTATTTCAGTATTCTAATTTGATCGTGTCCAAAATTTTCCAGATTTTATTCAGTTGGAAATTATTTTGATTTCATAATTTAATGGAAATTACTTGGATAGCGGTAAACAGATTTATTGGTCATTTCCTTGAATGGAATTTATTCAGATTTCTAATATTTATTCTGGCATTTTGATTCCATAATTTATCGGAAATTATTCAAATCGACTCTGGTATTTATTAACGGGTAATTTATTTAGAATTACAGTATTTTTCCCGAGTATATATGCAGTTATTAATTCTCTAGAATTCATGCAAGTTTCGGAATTAGATTAGTTATTTTTTCTTTCTAAATCGATCGTATTACCACCTTTTATTCGGTATTCAAAATTATTATTTATTAGATTTAATAGGTGATTTTGTGGTGTATATTTAATTGAAATATGATTGCTAAAGTTCACTTGTTTTTCAAGTTTTTTTCGTTTTATTTACCTTAGTTTAAAAAATCAAGCAGATTTTTTTTATTTACTTGAAGTTTTTTCTTTTTTTAATCGCAAAAACATTTAATGTGATTTACATTATTTTATTACCATTTTGTTGTGCCGTATAGTTTTTAAATTCACAAATTTACTTTGATTGCTTTATGCTTGGTTATTTTTACCCATTTGCATCCGAAGCGTTGATTTTAGAAATTTCTTTTGTGTATAAAAATCACAAATTTACACCAGGAATTCTAAATTCTGAAAAGCCTAATATATAGGCTTTTTAGAATTTAGAATTTCTGGTGTAAATTATACATATATTTTATTTACTGACACCGTCAGTGATTAAATTAGGAAAAAAAAGTAATTCTTTCAGAATTTTCGGTATATATTCGGAGTTTCTGAATAGAAATCCCTGAAATGGACGTATCTATGCGCTTCGGATGCGAATGGGTTAAGAAAATTTAATTTTTAACACTTATTACTTTTTGATACCCAAGTCCTACGTAATATGTCATGGACCTAGCATTATAAATAATACAGTAGAACCTCTTTTAACCGAAACTCTTTTAACCGAAACTCTCGGTTAACCGAAACTCTCGGTTAACCGAAATCCATTTTTAAAGCTTTTTTTTTCTTCTATTTTTTTTTTTTTTTTTTTTTTTTGCTATCACATTCCTTGTGTGCAATATCCATTTTGAAAGCCTTTTTTTTTTTTGTTCTAACTATCATATTCCTTCTCTGCAAGCGGTCCTTTCCGAACTAGGAGTACATATAAATATTTTCGATCCGCTGTAGAGTTTCTTTGAATTTAACTTGAGCTACCGTAAACAGCGGAGTGGACCGAAGAAAAACGAACAAATTAGCAATTCTGAAGCTTTTGAATGTTTTGCAAAACGTTTGACATGGCTGGAGCAGCAGAAAGACTATGATACTGGCGAATTAATAATATTGAAAAAATTCCGTGATAGAGCTTCAAAGCAAAGACAAGCGAAACTGCGATAAACAAAACCTTTTTTCAAACCCTTGTGATAAATGTAAAAGGTACTTAATTTCAAAATTCAAATTCAGATAATTTATTCATGTTTTTATTAAGCACACTTGTGACCATAATAAAAAATATTGCATATCCTTAATCAGGGTCGTACTGGCATAACTGTTAGGGCGGTGGCAAAATGGATAAAAAGGGCGCCGATTGCCTTACAAAAAGGCTCAAATGCATATATATATAAGGTGTGTCCCAACGAAATAAAGCCACCCTAATTCTGTGCCGTAACTGGACACGAAACAAACAAATAAGAACAAGACAAATATACTAAGAAAGTCCATATACAAATACATAATACATAGTAACTCATTCCCTGCCCCACCTGGGCAGGAGAAAAAGATGAATGTGTAAAAAAAGAGGGGAAAAAGTGTCCCGCCGAAATAAAGCCACAGTCAATATTAGTATGTATTGGTAACTACCGACATTCGAGCTGCTGCAGGTCAACATTTTTATGATGTCAGGAAGTTGTCAAATACTTATTCTGAGCCAGTCGGAATTTCTGCAGACTTTAGAAGGCTGAATTTTCTATTTCTCCTTCAGTATTGGAATGGGAATGAAAACCCACCTATCAAAGTTCGAAAAAGGACAAAAACAACTTTTAAGGAAAAAGGTCTTTCACATAGACTAATATCTAAGCAAATCAAACGATCTAAAACCGTAACAAACAATTTTGTAAATCAGGGAAATACGTACGGGTATATAAAAAAAAAGTGGTGTACATGCAGAAAAATGACTTCCAGGCAGAAAAGAGAAGTTTTGCGTCGTCTTCACGAGGTGGTATTTCCCTAAAACAGTTGCCAAACGAAGATAACATCCCTGTGACAGAATCAACCTTGAAACGAATTGAAAAACGTATAGGCATCTTGCAACACAAGAAAAGGAAACAGCTGCCCATGTTGAAAGTTATCCACATGCAATGGAAAGTCGATTAGGCCAAATATCATCGAACCTGGAAGGACCAGTGGCATCGTGTTATAGTCTCAGATGAGAAAAACATTAATTTGGATGGGCCAGACGACCTTGCTTTCTATTGGTATGACATGAGGAAAGAAGAGAAATTTTTTCCAAAAGACAGCAAAGTGGAGGCTCATTAACGGTGTGGGGAGGCATCGGTTATGGAGAAAAACATAACCTGGCTTTTCTCACAGGCCGCATGAAGCCTACCGATTACCAAGAAATGCTAGAAAACCATTTACTGTCATTTGCAAAGAGACTTTGTCGACTAAGTTGGATCTTCCAGGCGGACAAGACCTCCATTCACGTTCAAAAATCCTCCTGGGAATGGTTTTTGGATAATCGGGTACATGTCATGGAATCACCTGTACATTTTTCCTGATCTCAATCCCCAAGAAAATGTATGAGGTATCCTCAGTAGGGCTGTATATGCCAATAACAGACAGTTTCAGTCTGTGACAAAATTGAAGGTCGTCATCATTGAAGCGTGGTAGAATATTGATGCTATTTTCTTCCAAGGATTGGTAAATGGTATGCCACATCGTATATTCCACGTCATATATAACCATGGCGGATATATTGTCTATTAACAGTAGTGGCTTTATTTCGGCGGGACACTCCCCCCCCCCCCTCCTTTTTTTACAAATACATTTTTTTCCTGCCCAAGTAAGGCAGGGAGTGAGTTACTCCTTGTAAATATGTATTTGTATATATATTTTCTTAATATATTTGTTTCGTTCTTATTGGTTTTTTTCGTGTCCAATTACAGCACACAATCACGGTGGCTTTATTTCGGTGGGACACACCTTATATACACTTACAGTGAAACCTCCCTGTGCGACCACCTCCCCGAACGATCATTTTTGCATAGAACAAAATTTATTCCCATAGGCTCAATACTAATTTTACCTCCCTGTCAGAGACCATCCCAGTTGAACTCCCTCCATGAGCGACCCATTTCTTTGAAGAAAACGAAACAAATTCCGTTTTTTCCTGGTCGCCTGAAGAAGGTTTTATTAGAAAAATAATTCCGGAGAGCGCATTAGTCGTCAAACTTCTAAACTAAGTTTAGATTTTTTTTATTCCGGTAACTTTTAATTGTTTAAACTCCTGTGTGCCTTTTTAGACAATGAATTTAACTCTGGTGACAAATTAAGGATGACGGTCAATACACTTCCCTGCCAAATTCTGTCAGGAAACTCTCAAGGAAATAGATAAATGAATGAAATCGTCATTATTTGTTGGCATTAAAAAAAAAAAAAAAAAAAAAAAAAATGCATTTATTTACTGAACTTCGAAAGGATTTCGAAATAAAAGTTATAAAAGATAAAACCGTAAAATCAAAGCAAACGTCAACGTATTCATTTTTTACACTCTGCAGTAATTAACTTATAAAAGTTTAAGTATCAAAACATAAGTTAATTGCATATTTTTTTCCTAATGTGAAAAATAAATTTTAGTAACATTGTTACCTTTTTTCAACAATTAAAATCTAGATTTAAACATGACCTCCCTTAAGAGACCACCTCTTGGAGCGACCAATTTTTAATGGAACACACACATACATACTACACAAATTATGTATAAAAAAATACTTTAAAAATATATACGACTATTTTGTTATAGCGAAAACTTTATTCCTAAAATAATTATGACAACCAAATTAGTATTTTATACTATAGAAATGTAATTTACACAAAAATAGTTCCCCGCAAAACATTGCACTTCTGATGTTAGACCAGTGTTGCCAACTTAGAGGTATTTTTTTCCACCACACTTTTCTAAAAAAGCTATCTCTATTTTCGAAATCTGCTCACCTTATCTAATGAGTTAATTCAAACTTTACCCCGAATATCCGAATAACAATCTCCATACAATTATCTCCAAATGGAAAATAAAATATTAAAATAAAACAAACAAAAACAATTTTGTTGGGTCAAAACTCAAAAGTGCAAAACATTATTTTATACAATTGAATAACATTTTATATAATACAATCTCTAGGATACAAATACTATTTATGGTGTAAAAAAATTCAGAAAATTAATTTTGGTTTAGGGCAAGAATGACGTCTATTTTACGTGAATTATTTTAAAAAATTGTTTTATTTCTTTATTTTTTCAACATTAAAAAATTATCATAGAGAAGCATTTGGTTTGAATCCCGCTATTTAAACAGTTTAAATATATATATATATATATATAGTCTGAAATTGCATGAAAGAAAATATTCTTTAACATTATTACTACAGGTTTCGTTATTATTCACTTTAGTTCGTAGGTAGCAATAGTGATGGGCGATTCTCGAAAATTCGACAATCGAGAAAAATCGTCATCGTAAAAAATCACAATCGATACAGCCATCGATTAATTCCTAGTATATACAATCGAGATGTTTTACAATCGATTATAACGAGAGAAGTTAAAAACAATTGTTGGAAAACTTAGCTATTATTCTGGCCGAAAATTTCATAGTAGTGATAGGGCTTGGTCGATAATTCTGCTATCGCAATTATTTGCTCCCGATTTAGGCTTAAGGGGTTACTTCAGTCAAGCGAAAAGACCTGCTCGCTAATGCTAATCTTATGGAAGAAATTTATAAAGATATCTCATTTAAATTTCAGTATTTTAAAATGATTTTCTTTGCATTGGAATAAATTCCCCTTTCTTCTTTATGAAACTGCAATGTCCAAATCGCGTAACTATGGCGCATTTGATGAATCAAATAACCTTTCTATACTTTTTAGATAACTCCAAAAGGTTTGATACAGTTTAAAGTTCCCCTAAATGTCAAATAATGTGGAATTTCCCCATTGATCGAAAACAAAAGTTTCTTTCGAAAAACGTAAGGATAGTAAAGATACCTGCCAAGAGGGAACCTGTCTAACACGGAAACTGTTTTTCAGTACCTAGCGATTCCAACATGACTCTGTAAGTCTGTATTGAAATCCAAAGTAGCTATTTTATGACTCATTTAAAAACTCATTTTTTATTTTAGACGCATAAGCTAGAATCGATTAGCATTTCCCTCTTTTCGATAAAGGCAAAAGGTTTGATACAAATTAAAGTTCCCTAAACGTCTAAAGTGTATCAAATGCTGTGAAATTTCTCCGTTTATCAAAAACAAGACAGCTTTATCGAAAAACGGAAGGATAACCAAACATACATAACTGCTGAGAGGGAACCTGCCTAACACGGAAATTGTTTTCCAGTGCCTAGCGATTCCAACATGACTCTTCAAGTCTGAATCGAAGTCCGAAGTAGCTAGTTTTTGACACATTTACCAGCTCATTTTTTATTTTAGGCGCATTAGCTAGAATCGATTAGCATTTTCTTCTTTTCGATAAAGGCAGAAGGTTTGATACAAGTTAAAGTTCCCTAAATGTCTAAAGTGTGTCTAATGATGTTGAATTTCTCCGTTTATCGAAGACAAAGGAGCGTTATCGAAAAATAGAAAGGTAAACAGACAAATATATCCGCTAATAGGGAATTCTATAACTAAAATAAAACTTCAATGGACTTCATTTTTGGTATTTTGGATAATTTTAATCTTCCAATCCTTACCAACGTGGTATTAGATGATGGGTCTGGAAAAGGTAGAAAAAACGCCCCCCCCCTCCCCCGAAGCGGCATTAGGCCCCAAATTGACAGTAGGGCAGACCAAGGATGAAAGTTAACTTCATGTAAGAGAGGACTAGGGAAATTGAGAATGGTAAAAAGAACCAAACCATTGAATAAGAAAAAATTTGAAGAAAAAGAAAAATGGTAAAAGAACAAGTGAAGCGTGTGATTAGAGCCAGACAAATGGAGAGGGGCCCGATGGGCCACAGCTGGTCCAGAATGACTGCCCGAGTTGTCAGAATGTGTCAAGAACTTGGAGAATAGTATCTACAATGAAGAAAAACAATGAGACAAAATATTATGAAAAACAGATGAAAAATACCAATAGCCTGAGGCTAAAAGTAAAATGTTTCACTGGGCGGCGTCCCCTGGTGGTAGTAAAAATAAAATTGATACGAAAAGATAGGGAAGAGTGAAAAGACTTTATTTTGTGAATTTTATAATTTTTGCACAAACAGTATACTAAAGGTTTGAAGAAACAAAACTTTAAAGCGCCCTCTTGAGACGAAGAAGGGAGTTAAAATTAAGAAACATATGTCCATATTTTTTATTCGATTTTAGACACAATTTTATGTTAGTCTTATAATTTTCCTATGAGTGGAAGATACCGTACCAGAGTACGAAAAAAAACCCGCCGCTAAGTATATTCCTTTAGAACATTTTAAGCCCAGAGGTCTAAAATTAACGGTGGATTGACAAAAGAAAGGCAGATTTAGAAAGGTTATGAGATTACCCTTATTTTAATACATTACATGAGTGGGGTAAAATAATTTTGAAAAATCCTCTTCCCTGAGGCGCGACACTTAAAATCTTGAAAACACATAATTTGCAGTGCAATTTTGTTTTAACAATAGCATTCTAATATTAAGAGATATGGGACAGCTTAGGAGGGCTAAAATAAGAGAAACATTGAAAATCAAAGACAAACTGGCGCCAAAGTCACTAGAAAACTTCTATATCAACAACTGAAACCCGAACTGATGACTTGAGGGTCATGTCCCTGCCGGCGAAGACACTCACGAGCTAATGCTAATCCTATGGGGAGGGATTTTTCTAATATCTTGTTTGCATTTCGACATTTTTAAATAATTTTTTTTTGCATTGGATAGCCGAGGTCCATCTCTACAGCGCACCTTTTTCACTTTTTCGATTTTGGTCACAGATATTTTTAATAAAGTTACTTTCACTTTCAAAACCAGTTCTGAAAATGAAAGTGTCATTCTAATAATGTCTTGCAAATAGCGGTTGAAGAAAAAATCATCTTAGTAAGGGTGTACTCAAATCCAAACTGTTTATTTTCTGACTCATTTTACAATTCATTTTTGCTCTCAAAGGCTTCCAATTGGTACGTTTTCTTACTCAGAAACTATATAATGTACCGTAATGGTTGATTTTTTGATAGAGGCAGAATATATCTTAAAAAATGCTGTTAAAGTGGGCATTTTGAACCGAATTTCCCGAAGCGGATTGTGTTGGAAAAATCATTGTATTAAGGATGCACTCAAATCCAAACTACTTATTTTCTGACTCATTTTTAAATTAATTTTTGCTCTCAAACGAATTTAATTGGTAGATTCGCTTATTCAGAAACTATGTAATCTATCGTAATGATCGATTTTTTGATAGAGGCGGAATATATTTCAAAAAATGATGACAAAGTGGGCATTTTGAACGGAATTTCCCGAAGCGATTGTGTTAGAAACGAAAAATATTGTCCTTCTAAGAAAATAATTTTTTATATATCAAGTTTTAATTAATTGAACGAAAAATAAAAATACAGGTCGCTTATAAATCTCTTCAAAAATCGCGTCAGCAAGTTTCATATTTTTTTTATTAAAAATGAATCTGGAGTTATGCCAGAAAATTTCGAGTTGTTGAGCATGGAAAAGTATTTTTTTGAATACCACCTAACATGATTCTGCTAAAACTAGCCATTATATAAAAATGAAATAAAAACTTGTCAAAAGCGGCCAGACAAAATTGTTAAAGTGGGTTTATCTCTAATCATGATTTAGTTTTTGTTTGTGAAATTAGTATACCTGACTTCGAAATCTACCCCCGCCTGTAGGCCGGGCCGGCAGGGATTTTTTATTTTTTCGCAACAGTTATAAAGAGAAAATAAAGAAATACATTAGACAAATTTTGAAGATTTCACAAAAATCCAAAGTAATAAACACCCGGCCCGGCCGCGGGCCGGGATCGGGCCGCGCGTCTATTTTCATTCACGGCAACCGGGCCGGGCCTAGTCTACTCTTTACGGGCCGGGCCTTACTTTTCCCTGAAGTTTCGGGTCGGGCCGGCCCTAACTTATTTTGTCTGCACACACCCGGGTACTGGTTTCATTCCTAATCTTCATGGCCCAAAATTTTCATTCCTAGTTTTCACCCAGCCCGTATGAAAATCATTGTCTCGGCGTGGCCTCGTCCGTTCAAATGTCAGTAAAATTAGGCTTGGCACAAATTTTTTGTCAAAAAATGCATACATTTTTAAATCGCCATTATCCTACAATTAAACATTCAAATTCATTCTTTTTAAAGAGTAGTAGATTTCTACGCTTATTAAAATACAGTTAAATTAAAATATAGTAAAACGTGTGAAAAAGAACCTGTCTATGACGGAATCTCGTTTTAAACTGAAAAACGTGTTGATCCATGCAAAATTAATATACTACTACGTAAGAAAATAATATGTAATACATTTACACTTGCTAAGAAGGGAACTTGTGTATAACGCATTTTTTTTTTCCTTTTCTATGCAATTCAGTCTTAGATTTTACTGTATAGCATTTTTCAGATATTTAACGCTTCAATACATGGAATATGGATTAACAATATTAATGATAACTGAAACATTTACATACAAGAAATAGAGATTCATTAAAAAAATAAATATCGCACCCTGCGGCACTTCTATAAAAATGAAGATTATAAACATGAAAAGAAAAGTTAAGATAAATATTTTTGGCTTGAACTCCTCGTACGAGACAAATTTTTAACCAAATCGACGTAAAAATCAATGTTTTGTAGAAATTCACTCGGGCCGTGGCGGGCTCGGGCCGAGATTTTAACTTTTATACCGGGCTGGGTCGGGCCAATAATTTTTTGCTACGGGCCGGGCCGGGCTCGGGCCGAACTTTTAACTTTTTTACCGGGCCGGGCAGGGCCAATATTTTTTTGTACGGGCCGGGCCCGGGCCTGGAAATGTCGGTCCGTGCAGACCTCTACTACAAGTCTTTTCTTTTATGTACAGTTTGGCCGAATATTCGGTTTCATTTTTGTTTTCAGCCCAAAATCTTAGTTTCGGCGAAAGTACTGGCGAATATTCGATATTAATATAACTGCCCTTCCCTAGCCTCCCCCAAACGGCACTCCCATCCATTGAGCCGCACATAGTATGTATTCACATACAAGGGGATAAATTTAGAAGGTATTACTAATCGTTATTTTTAAATTAAATTATTTTTTAATATTTTTTTTATGTTTATAGCACCTTATATTGAATTATTTTTGTTTCAATCAAATTATTTTTTAATTAATAATTATGTACTGCTGTTTCTACTCAAAACATTATTCAGATAACATGTATATATGTATGTTTATGTTAATTACTTTGAATTTATTTTTAAAACAGTTTCGCTTTCGTTTTCGGTCGAAACTAGGAAGGTAAACGAAATTCGGTTTCTGTCGAACACTATTTTTATGTTTGTAAATGAGCAGAATTTTTCGCATTATTTAACGTTAAAAAATATTTCTTTGAGAACCGCTTTAAGGATTTACCACGTAATCATAACTTATAAATTTCAGAAAATCGAGTTTTATTTTAGCGGCTTTATCCACGAAAACTTCTTTATGTGGCCAAAATCTGGAATAGACGACTCTATGTAAGTAAAAAAAAAAAAAAAAAAAAAAAAAAAAAAAAAGTATTATATTATAATTATAACATAAAATTTAAACTAATAAAAATTTTCTCAAAATTGCATTTTTAAATTGTTGACTACGACACGATTACTTTAATAATAATGAATTGTTTTACTTTTGTCAGCTTTTTTTCTTATATAATTATGCAGTGCATTAAGGACTTTTTTTTTATCATCATAAATCAGTATTTTTCTACGGTAAAAGTTGAATACCCTCTTCAAATAATCAGCATTAAAAAAAAAAAAAAAAAAAATAAGCTTTTCGTAATTTCCACTCTTTGTCCCGTCTAGTCACTAAAATAAGTCATATTTAATTAAAAATTACTGTATATTTTAATTTCAGATAAGCTAAATTTAAACTACAATATTCGCCGCAACTCACACGCACAAAAAAACGCACCAGAAAAGAGGCAATAATTTCAAATATATTTACATTTTTCAAAAGTAATATGTATCAAAATTATATTTAAGCATTGTATTACAAAATAAAAAACAAAGTCAAAGAAAATAGAAATACTTAAGGGGGCTCGTCACTCAACTTCCAAATTCTCCTCCGTAATGCTAAGTCTATAAATTTTTGATGCATTCGTATATTTAAAATATCTTCGCGGAAAATTCACATTTTTAACATCTTTTTTTCTGTGAATTCTTCTTAAAATTTTAACACTTGACACACTCGTAAGGTTTTAACACTTCATATAAAATTAAGTCTATACCTTAGAAATATCTTGAGAACTAAGAAAAAAAAAGAAACTTTTAGGAAGTGTACACAAAAAATAGAAGTTAAAAATATTAATTTCCCGAGGAGATATTTCAAATATATGAATCTATCCAATGTCCATAGACTTTACATTAGTGAGGAGAAATCGGAAGCTGGGTGACCAACCCCATTAATTGCTTAATGTGGAAAAAAAAAATTAAAAGAAGAAGAAGAATCTTGTGTCGTGCGTTAATTAGTATTTCATGGGAAAATACCTTCAGCAGAAAGATATTGAGCACCAGAAATCTCAGAATACAGTATAATCAATAAAAAGTGTCACATCTGGTATTACTACAGAAACCATTGGGTGTCTATAGAACCCATTATCTAGTTAACTCGAAACCCCGCAGAAATGGTAATTTGTCTTCTTAGGAACTCCCATCCAACGTTATTGACTAACAGCATTGAAAACTGAACACAAACTGCACTTCTATTTACTTATATTCACCCATTCTTTTGTAAAACATCTTTTACAGTTTTAGTGGTTTGTCTATAAATCGAGGTAGTGTTTGAAGTTTAAAGCGCTTAAGCAGATCCGGTTTAAAAAAAACGTTTTTAGATATTGTCATTTTCGGATGCTAAAAGTATAATCGAATTTTTAAATATATATGAAAAATTAACGTTTTCTTCTTTCGAAAGCAAAATTTACATAAGTTTCCATTGCAAAATCTTGTGAAGAATTAGTCTTGACAGTCTAACACTTATATTATCATTAGGAAACTATGGAATGCTCCACTTTAGTAGAACAAGAGTATCAATTTATGTGTCTATTTGTGAAGAGTGAACGTGTATGTAAGTATGTGTGTGCGTGTCTGTGGGGGGAGGGGGGTTGCTATTACAAAAACACGATAATAGTTTTTTGAAAGTTATTTTTACAGAGGCGCTTAAAAAAATCTGACCAAGGATGGCGTGATGACAAAAGCACGATAGTAATTTTTTGAAAGTTATTTATACAGAGGCGTTGAAAAAAAATTTGACCAAGGGCGCCATGACTACTAAAACAAGATATTAGTTTTTAGAAATTTATTTTTGCACAGGTGCTGAAAAAAAAAAATTGACCAAGGGCGTCATGATTACAAAAACACGATGTTAGTTTTTTGAAAGTTATTTTTACAGAGGCGCTGAAGAAATCTGACCAAGGGCACCACCATAATTTCAAAAACACGATTTAGTTTTTTGAAATTTATTTTTACAGAAGTGCTGAAAAAAAATCTGACCAAGGGCGCCATGATTACAAAAACACGATAATAGCTTTTTGAAACGCATCTTTACAGAGGCGCTGAAAAATATCTGACCAAGGGCGCATGATTAGAAAAACACGATAATAGCTTTTTGAAAGGCATTTTTACAGAGGCGCTGAAAAAATCTGACCGAGGACGCCATGATTACAAAAACACGATATAGTTTTCTGAAAAGCAGTTTTACAGAGGCGCTGAAAAAAATCTGACCAAGGGCGCATGATTAGAAAAACACGATAATAGCTTTTTGAAAGGCATTTTTACAGAGGCGCTGAAAAATATCTGACCAAGGGCGCCATGATTACAAAAACACGATATAGTTTTCTGAAAAGCAATTTTAGAGAGGCGCTGAAAAAAATCTGACCAAGGGCGCATGATTAGAAAAACACGATAATAGCTTTTTGAAAGGCATTTTTACAGAGGCGCTGAAAAATATCTGACCAAGGGCGCATGATTAGAAAAACACGATAATAACTTTTTGAAAGGCATTTTTAAAGAGGCACTGAAAAATATCTGACCAAGGGCGCATTGATTACAAAAACACGATATTAGTTTTTTGAAAGTTATTTTTACAGAAGCGCTTTAAAAAATCAGAACAAGGGCGTCATGATTACCAAAGCCGCCTCTGACAATGGGACCAAATGAAATAAAAATAAAAATATGCTGTCTTAAATTGTCATTCCCTTTTTACTCTTGTCTTTTGTACTTTTACAAAAAGCAGAAATATCAAACTACCGGGCAGCAACCCCGGGCGCTTAATATTTGACAGAAAATATGCTAAATACGTTATTAATACTAATACTAATTTATGTGGAAGTTACTATTCTTCGGGGTACTGAATAAAATCTGGACCAGGGCGCCATGACTATCAAATTCTCTGCCAATGAATCCATTTAAAATGAGAATATGTTTCTTATACAGTGTTTCGTCGCTTATACTTGCACAAAAGACAGAAATACAAAAGTACCTGACAACACCAGGGGCTATACTTTAAAAAATAAAAAGCATTACTTTTTAATTTTCCAAATGAAAATTTTTGAAAATTTTATGCCTTTCAGAATACACAACTTTAAGCGTACTTAAAAAAAAAAAAATGACGATGGGCGCACCGGGCATTTGCCTCGTTGCCCGGTGGGCCAGTACGACCCTGTCCTTAATCTGAATATTGAAGCATTCTCCATTATCCGAAAATTTCGATTTTCCGAAAGATGGTCGGTCCCAATTACTTCGGATAATCGAGATTCTACTGTAATATGGTAAAAAATTTGTTACATTACGCATTATGTTTTCTTCGTTGTGATATAATAAGTTATACAGTAGCGCTCAAAAGTATTTTGACAACCTTATATTCTCTCTTATTTTATTTAATATAAAAATGAAAAAGAAATTATATTCCCTATAATTGAGAACACTATGACTGCAGTTATTCAAATGTATCAAGTTTCAACTTGTTTGTTTACATTCGGCGCCACCGAAGAAATATGACTTCCCCTTAGCTCAAAAGTATTTTGACAATTAGTTTGTATTTAATTTTTGAAGGTGTCAGTGGCGCTATAGCTTCGATTAGTGTTTATATTGACTTATTATGATTATTTTTAAGGATCAGGAATGCCGAAATGTAAAAAATATTGAAGTGATTCTAGAAAAGCCGCTGTAAATGCACTTAAGAAAGGTAGACTGCAAGCCGAACTAGCTCGTTCTTTTAACGTGCCTCGGCATTTTTTATTACATAGAATAAAGTTTTTAATAAACAGAAATACATCGAAAATAAGCTTCAAAGTGGCCATCCGAAAAAAAACAACTTGCAATGTTGACTGTATTATAAAAATGATATCTAAAAGTGATTGTCGTAAGTCCGCTGTAATAATAAAAAATGAATTGAAAGAAAATTACGGCATAGAAATACACGTTTCATCAGTCAAACGACGCCTAAACCTCTATGGTTTACATGGCAGAGGACCAGCAAAAACACGTTTGTTATGTACTAAGAATAGGAAGGTTAGAGTTGCATTTGTAAAACGGCATAACCCTTTCAGGGGCAAAGCAATTCCATTGCTAAAGTGAGGAAATTAATGACTGACACCGAAATTTGAAAACAAATTTATTTGTAAATAAGAAAAAGCTATATTTCACACACATAATAAACAGAATTTTTTTTTAACTAAAATTCTGGTGTCAATCATTAATTTCAACACTACAGCAATGGAATTGCTTTGCCCCTGTAAGGTTTATGCCGTTTTACAAATGCAACTCTCGCCTTTTTATTCTTATTAAATGAGATACGTGTTTTTGCTGGGCTTCTGCCATGTAAACCATAGAGGTTTAGGCGTCGTTTGACTGATGAAACGTGTATGTCTATGCCGTAATTTTCTTTCATTTTTTATTATTACAGCGGTCTTAAGACAATCACTTGTAGATATCATTTTCATAATGCAGTCAACATTGCAAGTTGTTTTTTTCGGATGGCCACTTTGAGGCTTATTTTCGATGTATTTCTGTTTATTAAAAACTTTATTCCATGTAATAACAAGTTGCCGAGACACGTTAAAAGTCTGCTTGCAGTCTACCTTTCTTAAGTGCATTTACAGCGGCTTTTCTAGAATCACTTCAATATTTTTTTACATTTCGGTATTCCCGATCCTTAAAATTAATCACAATAAGTCAATATAAACACTAATCGAAGCTATAGCGCCACTGACACCTTCAACAATTAAATGCAAACTAATTGTCAAAATACTTTTGAGCTAAGGAGGAGTCATATTTCTTCGTTCGCGCCGAATGTAAACAAACAAGTTGAAACTTGATACATTTCAATAACTCCAGTCATAGTGATCTCTATTATAGGGACCCTATTTTCTTTTACATTTTTATATTAAATATATAAGGTTGTCAAAATACTTTTGAGCGCTACTTTATGAAGAAAAAAAAAAAGATAGTTCAAATGCCGTTAATGTCTTATAAAAATAAATAGTCTTTTGTTTCTCGCACATTGACCTTATTTTCATTATTTTGGAAATTTTCTAATCGGCTTCTAAATAACGTTTATTTAAATATCCATTGAATACTTTATTGGCACCCTTTATTTTTGTTTCTCTCTCTGCAAGATTTCTGACCGAGTTCTTTTTCAACTAATGTTTATTCAAACATTGTACGTGTATTCTTTTCCTTTATTTTCTTTCCTTTGCTATAAATTTTCAAACGTGTTTGCGGTCGCCACTGACGACAAAAATATTTTAGCTGGCGATTATATTTTCGGTAGCTCAACTTTTATTTTATTCTACTATTTTGGCGAGAAATTAATTATAAAAAATATATCTTATGTCAGTAACCGTATCAGAAAAAGTGTTTGTAAGATTCTTATCTAAGGTAAAATGACCTAAAGCTGACTCTTCATTGTTTTGGCTAAGTAATGTCTTTCAAAGTAATTTTCTCTTGGAAAATGATTTTAAGTAAGAGCAAATGTTTTTTTTTTTTTTTTTTTTTTTTTTTTTTTTTTCCCAATGATTTCATGCTTTATTCGTTCAAATTTTGTAATAGGCGCTTCGCTTTTTTATTTTACAAAATTTTGATATTTTGTTGAAATATCTAGTTTGTTTGTAGAATTATTTTATTTATTTATTAAGAGTTTACGCGATTAGAGTTATTCAGATTAGATATTAGATTTCTCATCAAAACTGCATACGTATTAAGCGTCCTATCTTAAATGGGAGATGTAACCGCAAGATTAAAGAGGAGGTCACATCAATCAAGATCACGTGCCACGTAGCAGATGGGGTTGAACTACAGGAAGATGCCTTGCCTAACTGTTTTCTTACATCACACCACCAAAATTGTAAAGTTTCTTCCACCTGTTTCACCTGTTTGTTAAAGTTTTTTTGATTAATAGCTGAAAAGTCCCGATTAGATAAGGCGAAGTGGTGTCAAGTGTATCTGGACCCCACCCCCTTCTCGCTACGCCATTATTTTTGAATAAATCTGGTAAACAAGATTCATATTCCATGATTGACTAAAGATTTAGAAAATAAGCGCAGATGGTAGATATTCTGTCATATGTGACGTCACACTAAAAGCCTGCGTATGTGGATTATCAATCTCGTCCAGAAGATGGCGCAGTCGTGGTAATTTACGCCCGATTCCAGCATTAAGTTTGTACATTTAATATGTATGCAGTTTTGTTTCTCAATCAATTCATTGAACACACACACACACACAAAGTAGTTTCTGGAAATCTATAATTAAAGAGTAAAAAAAAATCGACAATGGTGTGTATGTGTGCGTGGCGGGAGGGGGGGGGGGGATGGGTTATTGTGTGCTTGCAGTGATGAAACAGTGGCTTACCACATAATCAATACTGACACCGCTAAATTTTAATAGTATACTTTATCTCAATTAAGGACAGATTTTCTGCACTTATTTAAGGAGAAGAATATTATTAAAATTTAGTGGTGACAATCGCCTAACTACTGCGCCACTGGATACTTGATATTTTTATTAGCTACGAAATTTTTTTCAATTTATAGAGCACTGTTCAGAGGGATGTTTTCTTTTTAAAACAATTTCTCGTTGACATTAATAATAGACAAGGAAGTGACAAAACTTTAATTTGCACATTAAAAAATGATAATGTATTTTTCTATAAGTGTAAGTAACGGAAATTTACGAATTTGTGAAAAAAAAACTACTTGTGTATGAGGCATAAAAATCTACACATTTTTTGTAATTTTATAATTTTGGAAGATTTTAGATTAGTTTCTTACTGAAATAACATTTATTTAAATATTCACCGTAGCCTGACTTAACATTTTTAAGAAACCGGACAGGCATACACCACTATTTCCAAATAGTTATTTTTTTTAAATTTATAACGGAATTTCTGCGTTTAAATAAGATAACGTTTACTATTCGGAAAAAGTGATACTTTTAACTGCTCTGATGCGGTTAGTTCCATGAGTACTTGTAGTGTAAGTCATATGCTACGATTTTTGGCTACCTGTATTTTAGAACGGAAAAATGTGACATATTTTATAAGGGATATCTCATTAATTGAATAAGGCGAAGCAAACTTTTTGAAAATAACGGTGGCCAACAACCATAGCAGTTACCCGCCATGTAACTTACACAACAAAAACCATAGGTGCCAACCTCAAACTAATCTTCCATAATATTTGCGTTGATTTAACACTGGTTTAATACATTTGGAACCAGAAATTTTTTAAAGAAATGAATTTAAATATGTTCCACGTAGAAACCTCGAATTAAATAAAGAAACATTCATGAAATAAATTTTCTGGTTCGAAATGTGGTTAACCCGGGTCAAATTGATCCAGCCATTACGGAAGATTATAGGAAGCTTGACAGCTATGCAAAAACCCACGGAACTAGCCATGTGTAATCAGCCCATCCTTAATTTTTGCTTCACTGCAAATTTTCTAATTGAGTTCTTCTCATTTAACTAATGTTTATTCAAATACGTTTATTTCCTTTGTTTTTCCTCTGAATAAATTTTCAAGCAGGTTGCGTGAGACATTTTTCATAACAATGATGTTTTTTTTCGATTTCCAAAAAATAAAGCCTACCTTTTTGATTTATGAACAGAGGAAGGGATAGATAAAACTTTAATTTGCGAATTAATAAATAATAATGCACAGTTGCTCAGTCTCCTAATTTTTGACTACCATCAATTTGTAGTAGAAATGTTAGCTTTATTTGATCATAGAATTCTGCGAGTATTTAATGCGAATTTTTCTATATGGAAATACAGTCAAACCCCGATTTAACTAATCGTTCGGGACCAGTAACTTTGTTCGTTAAATCGAGATTATTCGCTAAATCGGGATAATAAAAGGAATACTTTTATACAACAGAACAAGTTAAAAAGTGGCAATAAATAAGAAAAACAATGGTCACTTACCTTAATAATGATATTAAACATTTGTTGCTTTAAAAAAATACTCTGTATAAAATTTGATTCTTTTTTTTTTGTGTGTACTACTATAAATCGAAAATCATTGTAATTCAGAAAAAATCTCATTTATTCAAATTTTATCGATAAATTATAAGCCATCTTTTATAGATGTTTGTTTCGATTTTGTATTCTAAACTTCTTTATCGATTTTTTTCTGAAGCTGTGAAAACAGTGTCACCAACATTATGAGCCATCAACTACCGTTTCAAAGTATCCAAACTGCTAACTGCTTTTTTGAACGTTACATACTTCATTTCTATTTCATCATCTTCATCCGATCCACTACTAACTGCTATTAATGACCTCGGTGAAACGTGCATTTTCGCATGTTGATATTTCTGCATCACAAGATACATATTTAGAAAATTTACAATCAGGGACATTGAAAATTTATAATAAATATTGGAAAATTTCTTCAATTTTTCCTTTTTTTGACAACGAAAATTATTCGTTAAATAGGGATTATAAATTCGTTAAATCGAAGTATTTTCGTTCCATTTTCGTCGGGATTATAAAAAAATTCGCTAAATCGAGAAATTCGCTAAATCGGGGCTCGACTGTAGTTGTAGCAACGGCAACTATGATAATGTGACATCTAGGTGAGAGTAAATACCGTAATTTCTGGCGTATGTGCCGCGGCTTAGTTAAATCTTTTTCATACCGGAAAATTTATTTAAAAAATGAAGTAAAATATATGTTAAGCAAAAGTAAGTCACATTTTATTTAAAACAAAATCTGGTAGGAAATCGAGTTACCTGAGCGGCGGCACATATGCGCGACATTACGGTAACTTAAAAGCTACGCAAACTCAGTCTTACCAGTCCGCTACTTCAAAAAGAAAAAAAAAAGGTTCCCACCACATTTTTGAAACAATAATTATTCACCTTACTTTTTACGTATTTAACACTAGAACGTCCGAAAGGTGTTGATCCGACTCCGACCACATGATTAAATGCCAACTGGAACCAGAAATTCTTTTATAAAATAAGCTAAATTTAAAACACGCAGATTTACGCTAAATAAATCGGTCAAATAATTTTAAATAAAAATTCTGGTGTCAAATATTTCTATGAAACTTGAGTAAAATTTCCGGGCGTTCTAGTGTTAATTTGTAAATAATCCTCGGTCTAAAAAAAAAAAAAAAAAAAAAAAAAGCGTACAAAAATTAAAATAATGCATCCAACTGCAGTTAAAATTCATTACTTTTTATCCGATATGCTTTAAAAATGTTTCCAGATTTTTACGAATTTACATATAAAAATACGAGTTTACAAACCAATTCCAGCTTCACATTCAGCTGGATTTTACGGTATTTGAACTAATTCCGTTTTTCCTGTCAGGTCCGTTGGAGACGTCTGGTAGGCAGAGGTTTAAATATGAGAAATAATTCTATTTTAAAAATCTGGCAGCAATCATTGATAATAATCTGAATAATAGTCTAAATAAAGTTATGTCCAGAAGCACAGAAAGTCAACTTGGGCAGTATGTATAATTACACGTATTATTAATTAATAATTCTGTATATTTATGTATGAATTAATTACTAAAAAATGGACATCTTCCTTTTCGACCGAAGATAGAAAGATTACCTGAAATTCGGTTTCGGTCTTAAAAACTTCTTTCGGTCGATCCTTAATTATACTTTTTAATCATCAGTATATCCTGTAACACACGAATCAATTTTATTTATTACATTTCCGCCAACATTTCCTGTGAACCTTCACTTTTTCCGCGGTTTTGAACATGTTTCTTTCTTTAAGTTTTCATATGATGCTCCATTTTACATTATCCTTCAGGTGCACGATTTTCACTTTGTATTATTGTTCAGATTTACAATCAGGACACACAAGTTGTCCTAGAAACCTTGTATATTTTAATGTAAAAGGAAAGCAAATATAATAAATATACCTATAACAGCATGTTTTATCTTTTATGAAAATAATTTTAAGAAAGTGTACTGACTAATTTTTAAACCCAAAAATTAGATAAAAGGAATTTAATATTCTTGAATTTAATATTGCATGATATTAACCCTCTCGTTACCCTGAGCCCCACATGAGGCTCCTACTTCGAATTGTAATATTTGAAAGAAAAAAATTATTTATGTTAATTCCAGCACCTAAGAGTGATAGCATATGTCGATACATTTACTATTATGACTTTACTTATGTTTCAGCATTTAATAATAATAATATTAATAAAAGTTTTATTAATTATTAGTAAACCATTGGCGTTTCTTTTAATTCAAACATATGTTTCACTCTTTAAATTTAAATTAGGGAATCCTTTTCCGAATTAGTAATTTGGGATAAAATATAAAAAAATGCTACTAAATTTTTTATGTTTGTTTAATCTGGTTGTAAAACGACATTTCCAAACGTCTTAAAAAATTCTTCCTTAGACTATTTTTATATGAAAAACACACAACATAACTACATTCGTTAGGTTTCTGTAAAGAACAGATTCATTAAATTTCAGTAAACTGTAACTTCTGGGATTTCGATAGCTACTTTTAATTTTGTTAGCGCAAAAGTAATTTTTCCCCAAATTGAATAAAAATTCAGTGCCGACAGGGTTAAATTCATAACAGGCAAAAAATAATGGCTCAGTATTGCGTCATTACTATATTCATTATTTTTGCATTGGAAATACAATGTAATAATAATTTTGATTTAAATATTTAGCTAATATCAATAACACATATTTATTCAATATTGTAATGTAGTACTTTTTTTTTTTTTTTTTGTAGGATAATATATTACTCTAAGATATTCATATACATATTTTTCTATTATTCTAGGAATTATTTAGAATTAAATCATGCTTTTCATCTAATACTGGTATTTCAACTGGTGTGTTTGCTGTGTTGTGCGAACATTTATTATTTTTATTATTAGAGCTCTTAGTTCGGATTAAAGGAAAGTTCCTTCTAAATATTGTAATGTAGTACTTTTTTTTTTTTTTTTTGGTAGGATAATATATTACTCTAAGATATTCATATACATATTTTTCTATTATTCTAGGAATTATTTAGAATTAAATCATGCTTTTCATCTAATACTGGTATTTCAACTGGTGTGTTTGCTGTGTTGTGCCAACATTTATTATTTTTATTATTAGAGCTCTTAGTTCGGATTAAAGGAAAGTTCCTTCTAAATATTGTAATGTAGTACTTTTTTTTTTTTTTTTTTTTTTTGTAGGATAATATATTACTCTAAGATATTCATATACATATTTTTCTATTATTCTAGGAATTATTTAGAATTAAATCATGCTTTTCATCTAATACTGGTATTTCAACTGGTGTGTTTGCTGTGTTGTGCCAACATTTATTATTTTTATTATTAGAGCTCTTAGTTCGGATTAAAGGAAAGTTCCTTCTAAATATTGTAATGTAGTACTTTTTTTTTTTTTGTAGGATAATATATTACTCTAAGATATTCATATACATATTTTTCTATTATTCTAGGAATTATTTAGAATTAAATCATGCTTTTCATCTAATACTGGTATTTCAACTGGTGTGTTTGCTGTGTTGTGCCAACATTTATTATTTTTATTATTAGAGCTCTTAGTTCGGATTAAAGGAAAGTTCCTTCTAAATATTGTCATGTAGTATTTTTTTTTATTTTGTAGGATAATATATTATTCTAGGATAGTCATATATATATATATATATATATATATATATATATAATTCTATTATTATTCTAGGAACTATTTAGAATTAAATCATGCTTTTCATCTAATACTGGTATTTCAATTGGTGTGTTTGCTGTGTTGTGCCAACATTTATTATTTTTATTATTAGAGCTCTTAGTTCGGATTAAAGGAAAGTTCCTGGTAAATATTGTCATGTAGTATTTTTTTTTTCTATGATAATATATTTTTCTAGGATAGTCATATAAATATTATTCTTTCCTGGAATTATTTATAATTAAATCTTACGTTTTCTCTAATACTGGCATTTCAAATGGTGTGTTTGCTGTGTTGTGCCAACATTTATAATTTTTTTTTTATTAAAGCTCTTAGTTCGGATTAAAGGTAGTTTCTGGTAAATATTGCTTTTCTTCCTTAATTTTGTTAAAATGGAAAACAAAGGAACAAACTTTTTTTTTTTTTCCACAAAAACATACTTTTTCTTTCACCCAAAGAAAGTTGCGAATTACAAGATAATAAAAAATGGCTATAAATGTTTCTCTTTCTACACAAAAAACTTCGAAGTAAACTTCAAAGTAGCCAGATTCTAAATTTAGTCTGAAATAGTCTCGTTTAAAAATTACACATAATTTCTTATTAAAATCAGGAATATTAATTTAAGCAAATAAAATTAATTTTAATTACATTAAATAAAGAAGATATTGGTTATTGTAAAATTAAGTACTAATAAAAGAATGTCCCAGTTATAAATGTTAATAGTATCAAGTGTAAGCGTTGTAGAGTGTTGCTTCCAGGTCACAAATAAAGAGTAACTCAAA
The DNA here is from genome assembly GCA_963932465.1 of Maratus speciosus. Classification (NCBI taxonomy): domain Eukaryota; kingdom Metazoa; phylum Arthropoda; class Arachnida; order Araneae; family Salticidae; genus Maratus; species Maratus speciosus. Next base: position 206,255,922 of record OZ010794.1, on the reverse strand, counting down.
CAGTTTTAGATAAGCGCATGCACGAGTACTGCTTTGTTATTGTCTCACTTGCAGTGCCACGTACGCAAAATGGGGACTCCTGAGCGTAAAGCGTTACTGCTGGTCTGAAGATGTAAAAGCGCACGCTATCGGAAAAATCTTCCTTTGTGACTTAATAAAAGATAGTGTCTACGTTCCGCGCTACCAAACTGATTTGTCAGAGTTGAAGTGCAGAATTGTAGAGGCGATTGCTTCCATCACTCCGGGCTTATTAACCGAAGCGTGGGAAGAAATAAACTTTAGGTTGGATGTGTGCTGTATTACTAAAGATGCGCATATTGAACATTTGTAAGGAAAATTAGGTTAGTTTACCTTCAATTTAATGTATGGTTTGTTGTAAATATTATTTTTTTGTGTTTTAAATGTTTTAAATGTTGGCACAACACAACAAACACACCAGTTAAAATGCCAGTATTAGAGGAAAAGTAAGATTTAATTATAAATAATTCCTAGAATAATTCGAATAATATTTATATGACTATCCTAGAAAAATACACGAAGGTCGGCTGAAAAGTCCCGGCCCTTCACAGAGGTGGTGCCACTTGTTCAGTTATACGCTAGCATTGTATAGTACTATCCCTGACTAGCTTATGCCCACAGTTTCATAACAGTAGGCTTGGTTATTGTTTGATTGACAACATTTAAATCAAGACTCTTTTAGAGTTTTTACGAAAATGGAAGATTTGGAAAAACGAGCGGTAATTAAATACTTCCATTTGAAGGGTTTAACGGCTAAAGAAATCAAGGAGGAAATGGACAGCACATTGAATGTCTGTGGACCATCATATTCAATGGTTAAAAGGTGAATTACAGAGTTTAAAATGGGATGGACGAGCATGAGTGATGAGCCTCGCTCTGGACGTCCAGTGCAAGTGACAACTCCTGAAATTGTTGAAAAAAATCATCGAATAGTCCTGGAAGACTGCAGATTAAAGTTGTTCGAGATAGCAGAGGCTGTAAACATATCAACAAAATGTGCAGGTAATATTTTAACTAATATTTTGGGCTTCCACAAGGTCTGTGCGAGGTGGCTGCCGCATTTGCTGACACCTGATCAAATGTTGCATCGGAAAAACATTTCAAGTAAGAATTTGGAGCTCTACCGTGAAAATACCAAAAAATTTTTCAGACTGCTTATAACTATGGTTGAAATCTGGATTCACCACTACATTCTTGAAAGCAAATTACAGTCAAAATAGTAGATTGCGCCGGATGAACCAGCTCAAAAAAGGCAAAGTCAACTTTGTCAACTAACAAGGTTATGGAGAGTGTTTCTAGGACGAATTATTTTTATTTATTAGATAAAAAGGGTAAAAGTATCACTGGTGAATACTACGCTAGTTTACTGCAAAGTTTGAGCGAGAAGGTAAAGAAAAACGACCTCATTTGGCCAAAAAAATCTTGTTTCACCATGAAAGTGCTCCAGCACATCGGTCAGTCATCGCAAGGGGGAAAATCTACGAATTAAGGTTCGAATTGCTTGAACATCCACCTTATTCGAAAGATTTAGCACCCAGTGACTACCACCTATTCCCTAACCTCAAAAAATTCCTTGGTGTACGAAGATTTCAGCGCAACAAGGAGGTTATTGATGCCGAAAACAGCTATTTTGAGAAGCTTGACGAATCACATTATAGAGTTGGTTTAATTAAATTAGAACACCAATATGATAAATGCATCAGCCTTTCTGGAGATTATGTTGAGAAATAAATTAAAAAACCCCATAAAAATAAAAAGAATGTTGTTTCTTTGTCGGGCCCGAGACTTTTCAGCCGACCCTCGTATTATCCTAGAAAAAAAAAATACTACATTGCAATATTTACCAGGAACGTTCCTTTAATCCGAACTAAAGGCTCTAATAATAAAAATAATAAATGTTGGCACAACACAACAAACACACCAGTTGAAATACCAGTATTAGATGAAAAGCATGATTTAATTCTAATTCCTTGAATAATAGAAAAATATATATATGACTATCCTAGAATAATATATTATCCTACAAAATAAAAAAAATACTACATGACAATATTTAGAAAGAACTTTCCTTTAATCCGAACTAAAAGCTCTAATAATAAAAATAATAAATGTTGGCACAACACAGCAAACACACCAGTTAAATAAAGAGGATATTGGTTATTGTAAAATTAAGTACTGATAAAAGAATGTCCCAGTTATAAATTTTAAAAGTATTAACTGTAAGCGTTGTAAAGTATTGGCTTAAGGTCACAAATAAAGAGTAACACAAACAGTCTTAGATAAGTGCATGTTCGAGTGTTGCTTTGTTATTGATTCCCCTGCAGTGCCCCATACGCAAAATGGCGACTCCTGAGAGTAATGCGTTATTGCTGAGCTCAAGATTTAAAAGCCGTTAGAGCTATGCAGTTTTTTCTTTGGGGCTTTATAAAAGATCGTGTCTACATTCCGACGCCACCTAATGATTTTCCAGAGTTGAGACACAGATTTCGAGGCGAAGTTACTACTTTCATTACTCTCGACTTGTTATGAAAAGTGCGGGAAAAATGGGACTATAGGTTGGATTTGTGCCATACATTTAAAGGTACACATACTGAACATTTTTAAGAAGAACTAGGTTGGTTTACCTACAATTTGATGTATGATTTGTTGTAAATAGTCTAAATTAAACTGTTATACCATTGAAACTGGGTCATTGTTTTACGGACACCCTGTACATTAAAATTAGTCATTAACCCCTTGTGCACTAATCACAAGTTTAACTCGTGTAAAGTAAACTAGCATTCGCAGCATTCCTAAAATTGTCTCGCTTTACTACCAGTAATTTAAAACAATATCTTTTGTGTAAACTCGTATTAAGTAAATAAACCTTGGCTATCAATCACGAGTGTGACTTGTGTAAAGTAAAGTAGCATTCGCAGCATTCCTAAAATTGTCTCTAGTATTTTAAAACAATACCTTCTCTGTAAACTCGTATTAACCCTTTCAGGAGCAAAGCATTTTTGCTCTAAAGATGTTCAATTAATTAATTCACACCGCAATTAACGAGCAAAGTTATTTGCAAATAATCAAAAGCTATTTTTCGCGTATTTTATGAGATCGAAATTGTACGAAAAAGTTACTGGTGCCATTTGACAATTTAGGCATTAAAATTACCCGTTTGCAGACTGCAAACGGTGCCACTCAAAGGGCTAAGTAAATTAACCTTTGGTATCAATGACGAGTGTGACTACCCGTAAGGCATGGTGACGTCACGGCGACGTCGTTGTGAAGTCACACTGTGATTTTGTGACCGTCGATGTGACGTCACGTGACGTCGATGTGACGTCACAGTGACTAGAATGCGAGGTCGTTATGGCCGTTTTAGAGGTCGTTTGTGACGTCACATTGTGACCACTCTGTGAAGTCACGGTGTGACAAATTTGTGAAAAAAGTGTCATTTGTGACTATTTTGGCATTAACTTTGTGACGAACCTGTGACGAAAGCGACAATGCTTTGAAGTCACACTGTGACCAATTTGTGAAATATGTGTCATTTGTGACGAACTTGTCATAAACACTGTGATTTCAAATGAAAATCAAATTTCAAATTAATTGCTTAAAAGACGCAAATAGTGAAAAAGATTCCATGCTGGGACTCGAACCCGGGCCATTAGTACAGCGCACTGACATTCTACCGACTAAATCACATGGAACGATACCCAGGCTGGAAAATTTCTCACTATTACATGATGGCGAGGCTACAAACTCAGCACAAGATGGAATATTTAGCGTGAGCCACCAACATGATGCAAACACGAAACTTAATTAAATCCAGCATCGATTGAAATTATATTAATACTTGGAAATTTTTCCAGAGAGAACCATTCGCCTTGCATACAATATTTCAAATGAAAATCAAATTTCAAATTAATTGCTTAAAAGGCAATTTTAATTAGAAATGTTGTATGCAAGGCGAATGTTTCTCCCTGGGAAAATTTCCAATTATTAATATAGTTTCAATCGATGCTGGATTTCATTAAGTTTCGTGTTTACCCCATGTCGGTGGCTCACGATAAATATTCCATCTTGTGCCGCGTTTGTAGCCTTGCCAACCTGTAATAGTCAGAAATTTTACAGACTGGCCGTCGTTCCATGTGGTTTAGTCGGTAGAATGTCAGTGTGCTATACTGATGTCCCGGGTTCGAGTCCCGGCATGGAATCTTTTTCACTATGTTGGCCTTTGCGCCTTTTAAGCAATTAATATGATATTTGATTTTCATTTGAAATATTGTATATAAGGCGAAGGATTCTCTCTGGAAAAATTTCTAAGTATTAATACAGCGATGAATTTTGAAATAACCTTTTCTTGTAAATATAAAATCTTATCTTTTTACCGTACTTTTTAGCAAAATATCGCTATTTTGGAGTCTTATTCTTCTAAAACATTTTAAATTTTTCCACTTAAAAAACAATGCTTATCAACTGGCATATTTTTTTATTCAGTTCTATGATTGATATTAAGTTCTATGCTTGATATTGAGTTCAAGCTTGATATTTAGAATGTGTAAATTTTTTAATTTGTTGTGATTTGTCATTGCTTTATTAAATACGAACATGGAGACTAACGGATATTAATACAACTATTATTTATAGAGCGGCATGATAAGCGATATTTATTTAAATTTTTTATTCCAGTGTATATTGTATTTTATGAATATGAGCTAAATAGATTTGGTATGTTTTATAGGAAAAGACTGATCTGGGAAATAGAAAAAAAACGAGTAAGAAAAATCATGCGTTAATCATAGATTATAAAATACTTTCCAACACTTTCTGAATGCTTTAACAAGACATCGTAATTTAGGGAAATGACGTAAATAAGATAACTAAGTAAACATTTTAGAAAATTCATAAAACATTTGAAAAATTGATTTCAGCAGTTACCGTCCATAGCCAAATATGTTTTCCAATTCTTTTGAACAGCCCTGTATTTGATCTGTAGGTTGATACACTGAGAAAAATGAAGTACTCAAAAATAAATAAACCGACGTACTCATATCGAATTGAATATTTTTGGATCAAAAATGAACCCATGCTTTCTCTATTTTGAAACATCACATGTTATCAAACCCAAACAAACGAATAGTTTTGTACCCTGTAATGGTTCATTTCATTTATGGCGGCATAAATGATGTTTATTAATGTAAATATTAAATTATGCACAGCATTTTAAAAATAATTTAAAAGTGCTTGGAAATAATGCTCTTGTCATAAAAATATTCGATTTGAGTATCTTGTTAAGAATTTTGCTATTTTTCTTAATAAATAATCAATTAAACATTTCTTGTTAAGAACTTTGAACGGGAAATAAATGTCAGTACATTTTTACTTTAAATTTTAGGTTTTCCCTTTTTTTTTGGGAGGGGGGGCAGTACATAACGATTCATATTTGATCACAACCAATGAATAAAAAATGAGTACATGTGTTTCTCAAATTTGAGTACATTTGGATCGGAGCTATTTTGAGTATGTGACGCATTTAAAATTGAGTACTTTTTACTAAATTTTGACTTCCCATTTTTTTAAGTGTATATATACTATATAATGGGAAAATCTAGTTTAACAAGAAAACGCCTAACAGGTTGAAATTCTTTTTCAGCAATTTATACTAATGTATGGAAACATACTTGAATACTTTTGTACAATCCTGTAGTTTACCTAGAATCTTTATTACACGCCACTATTTAGTTAAAATTTAATTCAAACTAAGACACTCTGCTGAAATCACATTTCCAGAAATTATAATTTATAGACAGCCATGTATCCAATTCTTTACGTGACCCTGTATATCATTTTATCTATATTCTACAAACATTTCTTGGTAAATTAAATGCAGTTCAGCAAAAAAAGCATATCTCATTTAAAAACAACCTTTAAGCTATTTGCGCCCATACCCAGTAATCCTTACGAATACTTTTGTGTAGCCTTGTATAGGAATTATAGCATTTATATACACCATATACTATGCATAAATATAGTGAATCATAAAAGCGCATATCATAATTAAAAATGCATTTCCAGCAATCATCGCTAATGAACAGTCCTTCGGATACAATATAGTATCTGAAATATTTTGTGTGTCCCTGTAAATGCTATATACGTATTATTCGTATTATACATGAAATAATTTATAGTATGGAAACCTCAGCGACATATATCAATTTCATTATATATGAAATAGATTAACATAATTAAAGTATGCCGCAAACAATTCCCTCCACCCTTATATCATTATGTATTTGAATTCCTTTTTTAGCCCTGTAAATGAACAATAACTATTTTTTGCATCGCATAGTCACCAGAATACATATTTTAGTGCACTTCATAAATGCATATAAATTTTATTCTGTTTGAAAGCGTGCGTAAAATCATAAAAAAATCATTTGAAACGATTTTTTCCCATAGGCTGTAACGTAACGGAAAAATTTTGGCTGTCCCTGTAAATGAACAAAGCATGCTACAAACTTCATTACAAATAGGTACCGTGCTATGGTAAACGTCAATAACATCCAAAAATTTCAGGGCAATCCGAGTATATTTTCGAGAGTTAGAGTGCGGACAGACTGCTAGACGGACAGACGGAGAGACAAACCGAAGTCATAAGCACTTTTCAACTTGTGTTCTATATTATGTATCCTGTATTATATGAACTTTTAAAAAATATATACTAAGCAGTTTAATCTATAACTTCCCATCAGGCATGAAAAACACTTTGTTTCAAAGCTTAAATATCATATTTTACTTTTTAGTGCCAATAATTACGCGTATCATAAACGTAGAAAATGAATTTACAATAGAAGAAAATTTAATAACCGATTCAGAATGTCTATAATTAAATGTTTGATTAAAATCACAAACAGAAAAAAGGCTTACATACAATTAAAAAAAATAAATATACCAATTTGAAAAACACTAAAAATAATAATTAGTATTTATAATTGTACTATTAAACAACAGCAAACTCAATAGATAAATTAAATGCATTATTAGATTTAACAATATCTCAAAAATATTTCCATATGGTATAAGGAATTCCTATTATTTCATAATTTCGGCAAATGTTAAATCTGAAAACATTGGTCTGAAGATTTAGGATTTTGAAAGATAATTTAAAATATTATTAGCACTAAAAGAAAATTCTTTCAAATGTTTCACTTCTGTAATATGTAAAAATACAGTTTCCCAGTATAATGTTAATTTCTAATCTGAAACAGTTTCGTAATCTCATGATAATCGAACATCATATTTAACCCCAAAATAATAATAACTATAAGTGTTAGTAATCAAAAAATAGTAAGAATCCGATAAAATAATTCCAAATCATTGTCGTTCCATACATTTTTAATCTCAAGTAAGAGTAAATTAATGTTTATATTAATTCCAGTATGAATGTAGGCATGCACAGCCTCTCGCAGTTTTTTTTTTTTTTTTTTTTTTCAAGCGATGGCAGATTAAGATATTTTTCTTTACAGTTATCGAATTTGAAAATATCGCTAGGGACAATTAAAGATCAGTCTCTTACAAATATAACATAAAACTATTTAACTCATATGTACAAATCAGGAATAAAATATTTAAATTAAATAAAACTTACATATACGTTCTATTAATATCCGTGTATCCTAAAATGGTCATTTCCTTATCTTAAAATGTTGTAGACGTGGTGAAGGTGATGTTCTAAAAACAGTGAACTATTTATTTCCCGCGTCTTCTCAGGTTTATTTTTTTTGTGGGCAGACGATTTTCAAGCAGATGGTCTGGTACAGATTATTTGTTTTTGCATGCAAGAGATATGAAACTTGAATGCGCAGTAATTTTCTGAAAGTATGGTTAATTAAAATTTTGTATTTGAAGAAATGTCCAATGTATTTAAGCTTTTCTTTTTATCCGTACCGAATAATTCAAGTTAAAATGTATTTTAAAGTTCCTTTTTTCTAAATAATTATAATAATAATATTCATAATTAGAGTTTATTAGATATACCATTGTTTAAATTTTCAAAAGGTGTAAAAATAAATTTAATGGTAATAACGAGCCCCCCCCCCTTTTTTTTTCTTTTTTTTTTAAAGTAAAGTTTGTTTTGCACAAATTTTGCATATTTCTTTTATTTTCGGAAAATGCTAATTTTATTTAAAAAGTCTGAAAGAAGTAGAATTTATGACTTGAGTACAAATTATAAAAATATTCTAAAGCAAGAAATGCATAGATGACTAAACTCTGAAGACTCTTTCTACGTGCTCATTAAAAGGTGCAGATTTAACTGTAATAGAAATTTTTTATTTTGAAACCACAGAAGTGTTTCGAATAATCCTGGTCGGTAAAAAAAGAAATAAATAAATAAATTTCCTCCCAGCAAACTAAATATGTAAAGTGTATAAATTTAATATTCCTAATTCTAAATATATTATCCAAATGCTAGATAAAATTGAAATCATGAAAAAGTATACATTCACTATCTTAGATATCAAATTGATAAAATATAGCCTGAAAATTTAGTTTATTAATGCTTGTATCGTGCACTTTATTTATTATGCCACCCCCCTCCCCTTTAGTGACAGAATTTACCGTTTGCTATCCACTAATATATTTTTTTCCTTATGCCATGTAACTCGTGACTGTTTAAAATATTTCTCTTCATTTTCAAAGATTTTTGAAGTTCATATTTTTGTCACACTGTGACTTACAATATGGTGGTTTTTTTGTCACGTATGTGACGTGACGTACGTTACATAACAGTGACCTCACAATTTTTTTTAATTGCCAGAAAAACATAATTTTACAGTAAATAACATGTTTTAAAGAATTTTCGTAATTTTTTAGTTTTCTAAGAAGTTCACATCTCAGTCACAATGTGACATCACTGAGTGGTGGCATTTTGGTCACAGATGTGACGTGACCACAGTGACTTACAGTGACGTCACAACGACGTCACCGTGACCATGTATGCTATGAGGGTATGTAAGGTAAACTAGCACTCGCAGCATTCCTAAAATTAACCCACTTTACTACCAGTATTTTAAAACAATATCTTCTGTGTAAACTCGTATTAAGTAAATAAACCTTGGGTATCAATCACGAGTGTGACTCGTGTAAAGTAAGCTAGCACTCGCAGCATTTCTAAAATTGTCTCTATTACCTGTATTTTAAAACAATATCTTTTGTGTAAACTCGTACAGCTCATATTCAAAATATTAAAATAATTACTTTTTTTCACATACTGGAAATATCGTTTGGTAATTTAACATCTTTTAATACAAATATGCAAACGATATTTTTATTAAGAACTTATTGTTGATTAAACTTATTTATTATCTTAAAATTAATATCATTTCTGAAAAGATTAATTGAAAAAAAAAATTATTTTGAAAAGCCAAAATATTAGAATATTTATTCAAGTGGTTCAAAATATTAGAATATTTCGCATTAATTCTCCTTTAATTATCACCAATTCATAACTGGTGGCATCATTGATTAAATTCAGACGATTTTATTTAAAATCGGTGTTCTATTTACAGTTTGTTTGCTTTTTCGTCTTAAAATGGGTCGTGTGGCTGATATTCCTGAATCTATTAAACTTCGCATGGTTGGTTCGTATCGGCACGGTAAAAATCAATGTTATATAGGGAATTATTTACATTGTTCGCAATCAAGCGTTAGTAAAATACTAACACAATATTCAAAAAATGGAAAATTTCAGAATAATCGCTGAAGTAGTGGACGAAAACCAAACGCATCTGCTAGAGCTGACAGGAAACTGAAGTGTATAGTTAAGAAAACCGTTTTAAAAGTGTGCAATTCTTGTACCGAAAGTGGAAAGAAGAAAGAGTTGAAGTTTCTACATCGAGAACGTTAAGACGTCTCCATAAATTTAAGTTTGAATCTCGTATACCGAAAACAAAATTTCTCATGACTGCAAAACAAAAACGTATAAGATTCAATTGGTTTAAATCAAGACATTTATGGAGCGAAGAAGATTGGAAAAAATATATTATTTAGTGATGAAAGTATGTTTTGCATCTATACAACATAATTTCATCACTAATATGTTTTTCCAATCTTCTTCGCTCCATAAACGTCTTGATTTCCACCAATTCAATCTTATACGCTTTTGTTTTGCAGTCATGAAACGTTTTGTTTTCGGTACACGAGATTTAAACTTAAATTTATGGAGACGTCTTAATGTTCTCGATGTTGAAACTTCAACTCCTTCTTCTTTCCATTTTCGGTGCAAGAATCGCACACTTTTAAAACGGTTTTTCTTAACTATACGCTTCAGTTTCCTGTCATCTCTAGCAGATGTTTTTAGTTTTCGGCGCCATTTCGGAGATTATTTTGAAATTTTCAATTTTTTAAATATTGTGTTAGTATTTTATTAACGCTTGATTGCAAACAGTGTAAATAATTCCCTATATAACATTGATTTTTACCGTGACGATACGAATCAATCATCCTAAGTTTAATATATTCAGGAATATCACTCGCACGACCCATTTTAAGACGAAAAGGCAAGCAAACTGCAAAGAGAATATTGATTTTAAATAAAATCGTCTTAATTTAATCCATGATGCCGTCAGTTACGAATTGGTGATAATTAAAGAAGAATTACTGTGAAATATTCTAATATTTTGAACCACTTGAATAAATATTCTAATATTTTGACTTTTGAAAATAATTTTTTTAAATTAATCTTTTCAAAAATTATATTAATTTTAAGATAATAAATAAGCTTAATCAACAATAAGTTCTTAATAAAAATATCGTTTGCATATTTGCATAAAAAAACATTAAATTTGCCAAACGATATTTTCAGTTTGTAAAAAAAAAGTAATCATTCTAATATTTTGAATATGAGCTGTATTAAGTAAATAAGCCTTGGGTATCAATCACGAGTGTGATTTGTGGTAAGCAAATATACCCTGTGAATCAAACACGAGCATGACTCGTAAATAATACTAATTTAACACTTTTCGGTCCTATGTCACCTCCCACCTGACATCGGTACTTTGACGTATTGGTCATATGGCACTTTTGAGGTGATAAAACCCGTTCGGGACGAACATCTTTTACACCGATTTCATTCGTTGGCACCACTTTTTTTTAAGCATTGCTTTCAGATGTACTCTGACAATTCTAACTATTGTGTAGGCTTTTCATATCGCATTGTAATTTTTATTCTTATTTTAGTGTTAGGAAAAATTTAACTTGTATTTAATATGTAAAATGTATGGTCCCGTTTTGGGTCTTTTTTTTTTTTTTTTATGGGGAGGCTAACTGCCACCGCTAAGCTATTCACCTTCAGCCGTCCTGGCATCTTTGAGTCCCAACCGAGTTCTACTTCTCACATCATCCTAAGTACTCTGATGTAGAGTAGTCTTCAGTTGCCATGGCACGGGGATGTGGGGCTGATGTCCCAGGCACCTCGTCAAACCGTAAGAAGTACTACTCTGACAACTGAACAGTAGAGGAACATTCATGGGTTTCCTAGTTGTTCTCAACTTAACGCCCAGTTTAATGATGGGATATCTTGCTAATGTGTGAGCCACTGGGAAAAGTAAAACTGTAGTTTTAAACTACTAAATAAGTAATTAACGCTAAATAGTGAAAAAAAAAAACCCTTTAAAATATTAAATAATTTCAAAGGGTAATTTACGTATTTAAAAATTAATAAAACTAAATTAAGGTTAGAGAATAATGTAAAAAGATAAGAAAAAATAAATAAAAATATATTAAAGTTGAAAAAGTGCATAGCTATAGTTACGAGAACTACTGTGAACTCTGACAGTGCAGGAGAAATTTAATACAAAATTTATTTTTTTAAATATAGTAATACGAATAAATATAATAATAATCATTTGTAGCGGCGCTGCGAATATTCACTGAATACAATTACAACCTAGAGGCAAATCGTGTATAAAAAGCTAGCGTCCGGTAAGGGTTAAATAAATAAAACCACAAGAGGTTAAGATTTGTCGGCTCAGAGATCAATCCACAGCCCTATGAATACCAGGCTTACCCACTGAGACAAAAATGGCCGCTGTTGTAGGCGACATTTTTTTCAGCGTTTGTGCGTTCCCTTGAATTTCAATCCATGTAACTAAAACTGTTCTTCGATTTCATTTTCTGCGATTAAATAAAGCTAAGAATATTTTTAGAAAATACTGTATTAAAATTCAAGGTATCATATAAACGCTTAAAAATGCCCCTTCAAAAGTCGCCATTTTTGTGTCTGCGCGTGTTCAAAGAGTTGTGGGTCACACATCAAATACATTACGCAAATTTCAGGATGTTTTAACCCGGAAGGTCGCGCGCCGGGCCTAATAGACACAGAGTGTGTATGGTTTTTACAATTGTCACATTTATTTTTTTAAAGTTATCTTCAACTTATTTTATCGCACGATTTGCAACAATTGCCTCCGACTGAATAAGCTTACGATTATTATTTGTATTTACTGGTGGCAAAGTAAAAAACATTCATACCCTGGGTATGTGCGCGTTCTCCCGGGTTAAATTCGTCGTCCCCCTGTGTCACAGGTTGATACACTCGAGTAATACAATCTCCTTGTCGTGAAGTCACATTTTTTTTTTTTTTTTTAAATTGTTGATTTAGAGATAATTTTATGCAAAGAATCTATAATCAGTTACCTACTGATAAAAATACTATAAAATCATCATCATGATCTTGCGTACTTTTACTGCGAACTGCTGAAATTTAAAGGGAAAAGAAAAATATATCTAATTCTACTTACGTAAAATTAATATTTTTGTGAACTTCTTTTATGCTGCTTGCAAGTAATGCATAATCATTTTCATATTGCTAATGTTATGTCACAAAATATGAACCTACCTCCATCCCTTGTCATCGTGTCACACTTTGTTGTAGATTCGAACTCTATCGCAGACTCCTTGGCACGCAGACGACAAAATGCGAGAATTGAACTGGAAATAATTTTTGTTGCTTAAGTTGTTCTATGTATTATTTTGAGTTAGAAGTGATCGCATAGTGATAATGTGCAAAATGCAAATATTGATTCTTTATAAATCCATTTTACTTTTTTTTCGTAACAGTATTCGTTTTATGTGAAATTAACATGTCTTTCTTCCAAATTTTCTCCATTTAAAACAATACTAACATAAGAGATCAACATTTATAAAAGCGTAGTGTATTCTGGTCTAGAGACATAAATTTTGGGCGTTTTAACGAGCTCGAAAAAAAAACTAAGATTCATTTTTTTTTACAACGTATTTATTGATATTTTAAAATATATATAAAAAATGAAAATTAAATAAATTATAATCTGGTAAAGTTGGGGGTAAAAAACGGGGTGTGCTGGTTGACAAGGTGCAACACTTCTGGACATCTGAAACAAAAGTAAAAAAGAAAAATATTCTTAATTAGTAAGAATGTCATTATAGCCTCTACCTAAGAGAAAACTGATTTTTTTTTCACAGAATTTCAGTTGTTTGAAAAAAAAGATTTTTCAACTCTTTTTTCCCCCATAATTTTTATTTTTTTTAAATAACAACCACAACGAAAAAAATAATAATTTTGATTCCAAAATGGTAGGGTGATAGAAAGTTATGCATTGAAGGTTTGTATAAAATTTGAAGTAAATCGGTTAAATAGAACTTGAGATATCATGTCAACCATGTTAAAAAAGGTAGTTTTGAGAAAAATACAGTAATGTAGTGTATGGGAAAAATAAATGCTTGATGTGCTGCTTTAAATGATTTATACATGGTCCCATTAGTCACGAGTCAAGTAGTTACAATGCCAAAAATGGTCACGTAGTCGGGCATAGTTCATCGTCTATTGTCTGATTTGCTCCGGTGTGATGGGCTTAGTTGCTGCGTCATTAAAATAACTACAACTCCGTAAATTATTGGAATTTTAAAAATTTCTCTCGAGAAAATATTCTTAAAGGTCTAAAGTTAAAAAATATGAAAAAAAAATATTTTTTCAAAAATTTGGACTAGAATACCCCTTAATAACCCACGAATGATGTAAGGGAACTTGTATAAATTTATTATTAAGAAGAGATTGTTCATACCAGTTATTATAAATTCTTAATTCAAGATTTGCCCCTCCTCCCCTCCTTAAGCGTCATTAATATTTCTTATCATCCTTATATGAATAAAAGGAAGTCCATTATTCAATCTTTAAAAATACTAAAATACAGAGCAAAAGGTACCTGACAGAATAAACTGAGAAGACAATTTAATATATGGGATCGTAATATGTTTTAGAGGTTAAGTGCTTTTATTTTTGAAATTTGATGGTCATTTCAAACTCGGATTCTGTGGGGAAAAGAACAATTCTTTGTTCAAGCTAATTTCGTGAAATTTTTGAAGTCTAATTATTTTTAAATAAATTTAACGTTAAAGCTTTAAATTTTATTATAAAATTGGGTTTTAAAAGTGAAATGCAATTACTTATTTGAACAAAAAGTAATTAGTTTCAAATATAATTAAGTAAATAACAAGAGAGGAAAAATGATGCATCAAGCATAGATTATAAAACACTTTCGACACATTCAGAATAATGTAACAAAACTTCAAAATAAGTTAAAATATGATGTCCTGTTGAATCATTTGGAAACACACAAAACATTTGAAAACCCGATTTCAGCAATTCCCATCTAAAAACTGCTCTCGAAGCTGGTAGACGGGAGGTGCCGGGCTCGATCTCAATCGCACCCGTCGGCCTAATCGTTCGGAGTTTTCGTGGTTTTCTTCGAACCTTGGTTTTCCAAGCGTAAATACGGGTTAGGTTTCCTTAGAAAAAGTCCCCCACGGAGGGCACTCCCCCCCTTAGGGCCTATATCCCTCGTGCTGATAATTGGCCGTCAGAAACACAACCAACCAACCAACCCATCTACAAACAGAAAATTATCCGAATTCTTTGAGCACCTTTATATGATATACAGATTTGTATATATTAACTACATGCAAGCAAAAATTTGGTTCAATTAAGAAATACATATCTCAGTTGAAAATTCCCTTTCAAGAATTTCCTCTAATACGGAGAATGGTACGTGAATTCTTTTGTGCAACCGTGCGTACGAGGCATAGAATTTATACACAACGAGTAACATGCAAACAATTAGTTCATTTAAAAGCGCATACCGAAATTGTAAACGCATTTCCAGCAGTGATTGCTCAAGGACAGTATTGTAATCGATTTCTTTTGTGTATCCTTGTAAATGAACGACAGATTCTATGAATACCGTATTCTATAGTAATCATCCTGTAGTGAAATTCAGTGATCAATTTCAATACATTTGAAATAGCGTAATGTCATTAAAATACTCTGCAAATGATTTTTCACCATTGACCGTAATTTAACGGGATTCTTTTCAGTGTCCCTGTAAAGATAATATAATTGCTACACAATGAATACTTGTAATATGTGCAGTAGTTTCGAAAATATGATTTTTTTAAAAATCGGGTCCACCATTTGTAATAGTCCTGTAGATACGTTTGACCGATAGCCTTATCAATGTTTCTTATAGTTTACAATTAATAGCGCTATTAATTTTTTTTTAAATAGTAATGCTGAATTGCTATGATTTGAAACACAAAATACTGCGTTGTTGCACTTGCGAAGCGATGGGACTGGCCGGCTGCGTTGGAGTGCATGCGCGAGAATTCGTCTAGGAGGGAGTGGAATTGGTCCTGTCAGTCATAGATTGCGATCTTGGTGCGTAGCTTTCGTTCATTTGCGTTGTTACTGTCGTGTGCTAAAATGGTTTGTGAATCAATATGTATCCTAAAAAGCGTAAAGTTGACAGTGAAAATAAGAAGTTTCTGGCTGAGTGGACAGAACAGTATTGCTTTTCGCTGCCCCGATAGGCCTGAATCTGTTTCCAGTTTGCCTCATACGCAACAAAACTGTCGCTATTGTTAAAAGTTCTAATTTAAAGCGACACTACGAAACGTCAACAGTTCCATAAAAATTATCCTCTTGGCAGAGAAGCTTGTAAAGAATAACTCCAGGCATATCTTACTTTTTACAAAAAAAAAAAAAAAAAGGTTTTACTAGTTTACGGTATTACTTATATGTTTTTTTCCCAGCTGGATCACGATAAAATTTTCAAAAGTATTCGAACCCCTTTTAAAATTACTTGCCGAACCCTGGTCTAAGACAAGTTGTTGTCCAATCTTTCAGTAAGCAGGGGCGCACCCCAGTTGCAGAAAACAGTGGAGGACACCATTAGCCATATCACTGGAATCATACACTATTATTTCTCTTCGGAAATGTTAGCGAGACACGCTTCTTTTACGCTGAACACACAATTTAGAATTACTTTTCCCTGAAAGCTGATTATCTTAAACTCTTGTAGGATAAGGAGCAAAAAGGTTAATATTGCCTACAGTAGAAATCACTCAAATATTAATTATTTAAAAGTGAAACATCTTTTAAAATTAAAAAATAAAACTAGAAACGGAGAGCATTCTAAAAGCAGACATACGTCTTATGCCATGCATATATCATACTGATAGCCATGTCCATGTAAAAATAAACTGCTCTAGAGAAAATAAAGTAAATTTAGAATTACATTTCGCCAAGACGCATAAATTATCTCAAAAACTTATGTAGGATAAAAATCCAAAAATGTTGATGCTGAGTACAATAAAAGTAGAACATGGAGAGATTAATGATTTAAAATTTTAAAAATTGTAGGCAACTTTTAAAATAAATTATATATATTTTTTAAAAGTTAGAAATTAAGAACATTCGAAGAGGAGCCAAAAAATCCTTCTAAGGGCGCCATTGCACCCGCGGGCGTTGGGTTTGACAGACCTGGTCTAAGGAATTTAGTAAGTTTTAACCAAATATTTTGCATATTTCCCGCCACTTCGTTTTAGCGCTCAAGGCGATCGCCCGATTTCCCTTCGACCTAAAGCCTGCCTTGTTCCTTTCCAAATATTCTAAACAATTTATCGTAGCCTCAATTTTAAAATACAAAATATAACTAGTCGGAGGCCCCATTCCCAAAACTTTCTTCTATCTGATACATGCTAATACTTCAAAATTCGCTATCACAGTGCCAAAATTTAATGGCAATATATGCCTACACTATATGGCCAAAGGTGACCGGCCACTTGCGATTTTTGACGTTTTCTTAAATATCTAGAAAAATACATGAGGAATTATCCTGAAACTCCAGGTGTGTAAACAGAATAGTGCAGGTCTTATATTTCCATGAAGATTTTTTTCCCGAAACCCCATAGGGGACCGTCAACAAATTGAAACAGAACGAAGATCTTTTGGACAACCCTGTAAAAACTAATGTAGCAAAAGCGTTCAAACTGTAGATTATCCCTTTAAGACCCGGAACATTTTCATATTTAAATATTACATTCTTCTGGTTATTAACCCTAATGACACTTAAAAAAATAATTAAAAAATTTTTCGTCAACCCCTGGAGCGTGGGGAGTACCCGCACGAACGTGCGGGTTGGGCTTTTTCTGAGAAAGCCACACCCGCTCGATCGTACGGGTTGAGCTTTTCCTGTGAAAGCACTACTTATAAGATGATTTGGGAAGTATTGGCTGAAATACTGCAATAGAAATCCTTACTGGCTCTAAAAGTCTAAAAAAGAAGAAAAAAAGTCACTATTCGAGATGTCCTTATCGACTTCAAAAAATTCATATTTTAATTAATTTAAAAATGCTTGCCATATTTTTAAAGCTTTTTTATAATATCGGTTTTATTTTTTCTATAAGTCTATAACATTTTTAAATTAAAATTTAAGAAATGAAAGACATACATACCTGCGATTGCGTGAAATCTGGGATGAGGTACAGAAATGAACTTCTTAACATCCTACTTGTATTGTTTTTTATTTTTATTTTTTCATTCTATTTGGTTTGGATGTAGAACTTTGCGGAATGAGTTCAGAAGACTTTGATGAGGAAAAATGATCCAAAATCCTCATTTCTTTAGAAATATTTGTAAATTTTTCTTCATCGAGCTCATCTGAACTTGACTATCATTCTAATAAATCTGTTTCAAATGTTTTGTCCGCAACCTCGTCATCATCCGAGAGATCACTAAATTCAGAGTCTGATTTATTCATCAATTGCAATATTTCTTCTTGTGTGAGAATTATTTTGGTTTAGACATATGAAAAAGTGTTTTATTTTGCTTTGTTAAAAGTTAACAAAGTATTCCATAAAAAATAATAGAATATATTAGAAAATTTTATTAATTGAAAAGAAAAAAAAAGTAAAAATTAATTGAAAAACAAAAAAGAAAAAATAATTCATCCATGACAACACCCAAGAAAATAATATGGCATGAATTATATAATAACATACTTCATTTTTATTCTGGCTGTCAGCAAAATTATTGAAACAGAAATCAAGATGAACATTCAGAAAGCTCATACCTTTGCTGTAGCACTGACTAACGTAACGCCCAAGTCGCACGATCGTGCGGGTAACGAAATATTGAGTCCTACGAGCAACATAAATAGTGTATAATTAAAGTTTTTATTATATTACACTTATTTAGACATTAAAGCAAAAATATTTATCTAAGCAATTAGAAATGTACTGATAATTACCTTTTTACGACAGATAAAATGATGAGCTGTATCCGTTGTACTTGTAAACAAAGCTAAGTCATGCCGGCTAAAAGTAAAACATATACTACAACCGTCATCTGTTGATAAAAATGATACTTTATTCTTTTTGCAAACCAGAACAATCGTCCGATTCGGTTTTTTATTACATACGACTATTTCAGAAGCAAAAATTTACATGAATGTCTAACCCGCACGATCGTGCGGGTTGGGTCTTAAAGGGTTATGATTAAGTGCCTTACTGTAATAAATTGTGTTCATTTTTATGAGACTAGCATGTATATTCGTAGAGAAATTAAAGTTTTTAATAAAAATAATCCCAAATTTTGCCAATTTTTTTGCTTATAATTTGTAGAGTTCTTAATATAAAAAAAAGTTCTTTTCAGAAAATGTGACAAATAACATTGTACACAATACCTTGCAATGAGAATGAAAAAATAATAAAAATTGTATGAAAAATGAGCAGTTTTACTAAATAATGATACACTACGCATGCCCGAATGTAAACAAAATATAATTTGCATAATGTGTTAGCTAAATGCATAGCGCAACCTTTGCGAAAATCTCAAAAATATAGTTTGAAAAGTCTGAAAATTATCGTTTTTAAAATAAACTCAAAATCCGTTATTCCAAAAAGGAAGCAAAAAGATAAGGGGCTGTATCAAAATACAGTTGTACGTGCAATATTGTGTATGCTATACTAGCACTAATCAATGGATATATGGATACAACCCCTCATCTTTTTTGCTTCATTTTGGAAACAACGGATTTTGAGCTTATTCTATCAACGATAATTTTCAGAATTTTCAAGTTATGCTTTTGAGACCTTTACAAAAGTTGCTCTATACATTTAGCTAACACATTATGCAAATTATATTTAGTTTATATTCGGGCATGCGCAGTGAATCATTATGTAGTAAAACTGCTCATTTTTCATACAATTTTTATTATTTTTCCATTCTGAATTCTTAATATTAAGAACTCTACAAATTATAAGTAAAAAAACTTGGCAAAATTTGGGAGTCTTTTTATAAAAACTTTAATTTCTCTACGGATATGCATGCTATTCTCATAAAAATGAACACAATTTATTACAGTAAGGCACTTGATCATCTACAGTTTGAACGCTTTTGCTACATTAGTTTTTACAGGGTTGTCCAAAAGATCTTCGTTCTGTTTCAATTTGTTAACGGTCCCCTATGGGGTTTCGGGAAAAAATCTTCACAGAAATATATGACCTATACTATACTGCTTACACACCTGGAGTTTCAGGTTAATTCCTCATGTATGTTTCTAGATATTTAACATAACGTCTAAAATCGCAAGTGGCCGATCACCTTTGGTCATATAGTGAGTGTATCATGAGGATTCTAAAGATGTGAAATTCCATGCATTAGTCCTTGCGATATGGCGATCACTAAAATCATGTAGATCCTGAAAATATAGCATAGCAGTACCACCTGTAGGGTAATTTACACAAAAATCTAATCAGCAACAACTGATATCAACGTCTAACTGGATCTGAAGTTTGATGAAAATCCGGACATTAGTTTTTGAGATAGCGCTATTGCGAAAATCGTGAAAATCCAGACTAGACTAGCAGCTCCACTTATTGGATTATTAACAAAAAAACCTAATCATAAACTACTTATGTCAATGTCTAACTGAATCTAGTGTTTTATAAAAATAGGTGCATTAGTTTTTGAGATAAAGCTATTGCAAAAATCGTGAAAAATGCAGCATAGCAGCCCACCAAATATAATAAGCACCAACTTCTGTCAAGGACTAACTGAAACTGAAGTTTGATTAAAATCCATACATTAGTTCTTGAGATAGAGCTACTGCGGAAATCGCGAAAAATGCAGCATAGCAGCGCCACCTGTTGGGCGACTTACACCAAACACTAATTAGCACCAGTTTATATCAGGGACTAACTGAATATAAATTTTTATTAAATTTGACGCATTAATTCTTGAGATAGAGCGCCCACAAAATTTGTGTCGCATATAGACTCACTCACAGAGTCACAGACTCAGACATTTTGCAGGACAGGAAGTCAAAATTTTTCACGAATCCAATACTTTCTTCTTGTAAAGATAGAAGAATGTAAAAAAAAGGCATCGTTGTGAAACATTCATAATTTGAATTATCTTTACTAATTTCATATTTAGATTAAAAGATTCGCAAAAATGAATTTTTTTTTTAAATGTCTATGAAATGTATGTCGAAGTTGAAGATGACGGAATATTTTTGGTTTATAAAATAAACTGTTTCTTGACGATTGAAATATGAAAAAAAAATATTTTATCAAATTTTCCTGAAAAACATAATTTAATCGCAATATTGTCTTCACTACCGATTGAAATAAAAATAATTACAATTTTAATTTGAAAATGGCGGAAAAAAAAGAAATCTAAAAATCCCTATCATTATCAGTTGTTTTCCTTTTCCCACAAAAACGGAGTAATTTGATTGCCATCATTAGAGAAATTTCATTCAAATTAAAAAAATTAATACCTCGAAAACTAATTCAAATTTTAAAATTCTAATGCCATTTTTTAAACCTATGGATCAGTACGGATAATTGGAGTCAATTTCATCGACAAACGTTGCATACTTTAGGAGAAATAGCTGTAAAACATAATCAGTCGTTTCATGAAATCGTTTTATAAATTCGTTTCATTAGGATTATACGAGGGTTACTCTGAAATTATTGAGATACGCGCAGACGAGAATTTACAAAATAAAAATAACGGTTTAATTTTAAAATACAAAGTATTTTAACACAGCAGACGATTTTTTACTGACTTACTTCAACTTGTTTAGCGTAGAAGAATTTTTAAACAGAAGAGAAAATGGAGTTGACGCCAGAACATTTTCGCGCTATGATTTTCTACGATTTTAAAGCAGGATTAAATCAAGAAAAATGCGTTCAACGGTTGAAATTAATATTTGGTGATAAATCTCCAGCTCGTGCTACTGTATTCAGATGGTTTAAAGAATTTAGCAGAGGTCGCAATTTTCTTCTGGATGAAGAACACACAGGACGGCCGTCGTCGGCCATAATCCCGGATAATGCGTCTGCCATACGAAAAATGTTAATGGATGATAATCGCTGTACCTATCAAATGATACAGAAGGAACTTAACATTGGATCCGCAGCCATACACAAAATTATTCATGAAGAATTGCATATGAAAGAAGTAGTTTGCCGTTGGGTTCCTTATAATCTAACTGAGCATCAAAAGGAGGAGCGTGTCAGAATCAGTAAAGAAACTCTTAAATTGCTAAATGATGGTGAGCACCGCATCATTTCTAAAATTGTAACGGGTGATGAAACGTACATACCGTTTTTTGACGTTCCAACACGTCAAGAAAGCAAAGTATGGGTCTTTGAAGATGATCCCACGTCGACAATGGTGAAAAGACAACGCGCACTGAAAAAAGTGATGTATGCCGTTTTCTCCAGAAGTACGGGATTGGTCAAACCCATCAAGTTGGAAGGACAGAAGACAGTAACAGCAAACTGGTATACTACTAAATGTCTTCCAGAAATTCTACAAGAAGTGAATATTAGGGGACTAATGCTTCACCATGACAATGCATCTTCACATACAGACGGATTAACAGTTGAGTTTCTTAAACAAAAACGAATGAAAGTGATGGAACATCCGCCGTATTCACCTGATCTAGCTATGTGTGACTTTTGGTTATTCTTTAATCTAAAAAAGAACTTACGTGGACGTCGTTTTCATTTAGAAGAAGAGATTGATGTGGCTATACATGCATTTTTTTAGTCTATTCCAAGAAATGAATGGCTTGAGGCATTTAATTTGTGGAAAATTCGTCTACAAAAGTGCATTGATGCTGGAGGAGACTACTTTGAACACACCTAAATTTTTTTAAGTATAACTTTAAAAACCTAGTTGTATCTCAAAAATTTCAGAGTGACCCTCGTATATGGTAGATGTTCAAGTAGAGTGTTGCTGAAGTTATTTAATTATACACGGTTTCGCTAATTGGATAAGTTTTAAGTGTATTTTAAAAATAATTCCGATTAAGGAAGTTCTCCTTATACATTTAGATATACAATAAACCTTCGTTTCCATGGCAACAATACAATTCTCTAGTTTTCTCCGATACTAACAATATCGAAGTGAAATGGACAGTGCTCAGAATCGGACCTTGATTTTGAGTTAGAAGCAATTTTAATCTAATTAAATTTTTGTTTAAACCGCCGTTAAACTATTGTTAAATTTCATTATAGATACATATAAATGTATATGACAAATCGAAAATTATAAAAGTGTATTTATTTAAATAAAACTTACAGGACTCCCAAATGGTCCGCCAACTGAATACCAATAATATTTTAGAAAATTTTTCTTTTTAGATTTTTCTTATAAACCTCCCCGGAATCACCTTTGAAAGTTAATTCCAGCGCAAACCTACCATAAAATTTTCTGTTAAAATTTATTGGTATTCAGTTGGCGGACCCCTGAACTTATGAAAAGTTTACTGGTTTAAAAGTATTGAACTTTTAACCCGTTCAGGACCAACACCTTTTACACGAATTTTATTCGTTTGGCACCACTTTTTGTTCATTATTTGACTTAACTTTATAAATCACGAAAATGTCGCAATAAAGCAAAATCAATTTTACTTTTCTTATTTACTGTTATCAAACTCAAGCGTTTTAAGCACTTTTTGAGGGTGCATATGTGCGCCCATGCTCCCGAACAGGTTAAACCAGTTCAATATGAAGACCAGAAAAAGTTTTCCCATAAAGTATATATTTATCATAAAAGCGTATATATATATATATATTTTTTATGTCATTGTGTCGTCAATCAGCGATAAATTGCCAAGAAAACGAAAATTTCATTATTTTTTTACGGACTCTATATCGAGGCTCCTCCGAAATATTTTTATAACCATATATATATCCTCAAATGGCGTATGGAAACCGTCTTTTTAAGAAAAATTAAGGATCCATCAAATTTCAAAAAGGTTTACATAATTTTGGCCGTATACCAATAGCAACTTTTTTCGGCGAAAATGAAATAGTTGCTCTAAAATGCAAGTTACATTTATATGTGAAACCAAATTTCATCCTACATTTTATTTCGGGTGTGTGTGTGAAAAATAACTAGATTTCTCGTACCCTAATTGCTTGGTTGCATACACCAAGAAGTTAAACAACGCATGAATAATGATATGTTCCTAATATATTACTAATACTAATGAATGTCCCTGTGTTTATGAGTATTAATAGAGAACCTATTGGCCATAATTACATCGTAAACTGATTCCTGCTCAAATTATTGTATTCAATTTAATATATAAAAATGAAAATTTGTCTGACTGTCTGTATTGCTATACAAATCCACAGTTTGGAAGCGAGAATTCTGAAATGTTACGCACATGTGTATTAAAACACGGCCAAGACAATAAAGTAATCCGGAATCGAAATAACTTATAGTTAATTTTTAATTAATAAAAAACTACCACGTTAACAGCAATTTCCTATCAAAATTAACAATTTTTCGTTATAGAAGTTGCCAAAAAGTTGAAAATCCATAATAAAATTTTTACCACAACAATTACCTTTCTATTGCAAGACGCATTGCATATTACGTACGCCACGCTGGAAAGCAGTAGCGGGTATTACGATAATTCTTTTATCGTACATGCTAATGTATAATTAGTGCTAATGTATAATTAGCTAATGTATAATTAGAGATATTGCATATTACGTACGCCACGCTGCAATAATAAGAAGCTTTAACGGGTATTACGATAATTCTCTTACCTCACATGCAAATAATTAGAGATTGATTTAATTGCGCTTAATTATCAAAAATTTTTAAAAATAAACACATTTCCATCACAAACCTCAACAAAACTTTTTATTCTATTTATTTCCTTATTCCAAATATATCGTTTTATCGTCTGCTGCCATAGTAACATCATAAGCTAAATTTCATTAAAAAAAAGGCACAGTAGTAGAAAAATATTTTACTAAATCGAATAGTTATTTTTAATTTTGGTTTTAGAATTAAATTCATGAACTCCCATGCATAGAACGGGTTAAACAGCTAGTATGTTATGAAAGTAACTAGCATAAAGTTTCACACAATGCTCACAGATTATTGAGGAAACTGACGCCTGTCATATTTCTGAACTGCCAAAGAGTTTTTTCAATATAATGCAAATCCATGGTTCTTAATTTATTAGCTACTATTAACCCTTTTTTTGTACAGGGTGGCCCAAAAGTCACTGACACATTTTAAAATTTAATTTTAAAATGTAGTTAATTGTTTTATGAGACTGCGGTTTAGACTAAAATTCTTCTTAAGATGGAAAGCTTTTTTGAAGCGAATAATAATAATAAAAATAGTTCCAAACTTCGTCCCTAGATGGGGCTATACCTTAAATTATCAGAAAGAAACATTAAAAAGTCAAAACAAACAGTTACAGATTGTTCATTTTGTCACAAGCAGTTACAGAGCATTTATTTTTTGCAATCCATTACCACATTTTAATGTGTGCATCCTTGGCTCGAGCAAAATAAATGCTCTTTAACTGCTTACAAAAAAAAATAAATGATGTGTAACTGATTGCCTTAAGTTTTTGATGCTTCTTTATGATAATTGAAGGTACAGAGCCATCTATGAGCGAAGTTTGGAATTAATTTTTTATTCTCTTCAAGAAAACTTTTCACCGTGACAAACATTTTAGTCCAAACCGCACTTCCGTACTACAACTACAAGATTTTTATATTAAATTTTAAAATGTGTCAGGAACTTTAGACCTCTCTGCATTTCTTCTGTCTTCGCTGATACATAGGATATAAGAATGAAACAACTGCTAATCCTCACAATATACAACTACAAATTATAAAAATGAGTAGAGATTAATAATTAATTAAACTGCATTTTTAATCTTAGTTTCTTTTCAATTTCTTTTTAGTCGCAATACTTTTTTCAGGCGAATCAAAAAATACATACTCAGGGCGATAACTTTCGCGAAATCCCTAAAATTCAGGAGTGGGTCCCTTGACGTCCGCGAATCATAATTTAACCTCTTAACGCTCGAATTAAATTACGGTTGAAAAAATCGAATTGCTTACTGGCACCACTTTTATGAAAAAGAAATATTCAGCTTATTTAATGACAGGAAAAACTATACTAAAATATAGCCAATTTCACTATTTTATAATACTGGTGGGAATCAGACAATTTGAGTAAAAGACACAGCCCGTGAATATGACGGGAGCGAGAATTAAGGGGTTGAGACCTATTGATGCAAATGGATTCTTGCCAAAACCACCATACTGCCGCTTCATTAAATAGCGGCAATCGATTAGTTCATTTTCCTGTATCGTATCAGAAGTGAATCACATTAAAGAAATACCTGAATCCATGTGTCAATGTTATTATACATCATTTCATAATGTGATGTTCCGTTGATTTTCCAGTTTGGTCAGGACAGCAAAATTGAATCAAACAGCATTATTTCCAACCATATGCAATCTTAATTATCTATCAACGCAATGGGGCCATTCCATGAAAAGCGGACAAAATGTCTTGCACGTGACAATTACATAAATACCTATATCTATTAACTTATAAGTTTTTAAAAGATAAACTATACATTAAAAGTAATAACAACAACAACAAAAAAAAACAACCTTAGATTTTTCATATTAGCATAGTTGGTTTAATTTGAGGATACAATAACATTGTTAAAACAGCAGTAACATGTAGAAAAGTTGTCTAACACCTGATATGAAATAGCCGTTTAAAACACATTCGCAGGCGGTGTCCTTAAAAAAGGACACCTAATTTTTATTTGACTGGCACCGAGAATATTTAATTAAAATTTTCCTTTTATAATGTGCTTGAAAATAAGCAAGTTCATATCGCTCATCCGCAAAGAAAGAGACACGTCTCGCAAAAATTCATTTTGCGTTTTATTCCACTAATAGGCCTGTCATAGGTGCGTCTTGCTATACAAACAGTTTCATAAGTGTAGTTATAAGGAAAATCACTTTATTACGCTATATGTCCAAGAGGAGTGGATTGTGGAGAGGTAAAATTACCTAACCCTCCAAGCCTCATCCTACGTCTTCATTCTTAATGGTTTTACGCTTTCATGCACATTTTTATTCCTGCATGAAGACCTAAGTGCTTTAATTTCATGTTACAGTCAAATCATGCATATTTTCTTTTGCCTCTCCTGTGAAATTTACTTCTGTCGAGATGTGTCCCTTTTAGTTTCTAGATGATTTGGTCGAGGAGCCCGGGGCCACTTGCCCCACATCCCCGAAACATAAGACATGAAGAGATAACTGGTGAGTTATCCAGAAAAGAGATGCAAGCCTGCCTAGCGATGGTATAAGGAAACAGAAGACCGGAAAAGCCGCATAAAACCAAAAAAAAAAAGACCCAATACAGGGACCATATATTTTTACATAATAAAAAGTTTTTTTTAAATTTTGCCAATGCAATTTAGAAGTAAAAAGTGCCGAAGAATTTCAGAAACAAAATAAAAGAAACTACATGATGTTACCAATAAAAGGGACTATTTACAAAAAATATTAACAGGATATATACAATTTTCCTAAAGCAAAGATTAATCATGATGGATCTTAGTGATCTCATCCATGAACTTTAAAGTCTTTTTTCCTGGTTCTTGCTTAATTATTTCATCAAGGATTTTTTCAAGCTTATCTGCTAAATTGCAAAGGGAAACTATCTTAAGTTCAGTTTTAATTTTTTCCAAAGTATTTACAATTTTGAGGAACCCTAGATTAAACTCTCCAATCTGGTATAGTTGTACCGGGTCTGGTGGCACCATCTTTGGCTCCATTTGGGAAGTACAGGCTTTTACTCTAATATTTTCTTGCGGGTGAATGATATTTTCTAATAAATTCGTTTACAAATTCTGGTGTCAGTCCATTATTTCATCAGTTTATAAACAGAATTATTCCGCGAAGGAAAGAGTTAATAGGTTTAAAAATCTCCGCATTTTCCCCTAGACCTAAGTAATCTGCCCCTTTTTAATAGGTTTAAGTATCTCCACATTTATAAACTTAGATCTAAGTAATCTGCCCGTTTTCAGGGCCATTCCATGAAAAACGGAAAAAATGTCCTGCGAGTAACACTTACATAAATACCTATATTTATTAACTTATAAGTTGTTAAAACACAATATGTATATATATATACACATATATAACCATTATATAACTACAATTCATCATCTATTTCCAATTACTAAAATTAAATTAATAAATTTAGCTTCAATACATAACACTGACATTATAGAAAATAAAGATGGAACCTTTAACTTGTAATACAAAATCAAGCACAATACCACTAATTCACAGAATATTGTGGACGATTAATCCATATAAAACATATGAAAAACCACCAAATTTTGATACAATAACCTATTAAAGACAAAAGATACAAATAACCAGCGAAATATTGTTGAACCATTAAAAGATACATCGTAAACAAATAATAGATCAATTGGATGGATGTAGCAGGAAGCTTATATAGCATTTCACTTCTTCAGGGGTACATGAAATACAAATATAAGCAAAAACATAGTCGATTTCTGTAATAGAATTCAGCAATAAGTTAAAAATTGAATTCCATTATGTACCCGATCGACTATACACCAAAAAGTATAAATTTACCATGCCATATAAATTGAATTAAATAAATAATTAATCAATGTAAGATCCTTAATAATGAACAACAAGAACAAATCTGGAACATTTAAATTTAAGACATACCCTGCAAAAGAATTGCTATGACCATATCATAATCTCAAACATGTATCCCATTTTTATACACATATATAAACATAGATTTTCCATAAATACCTATATCTATTAACTTATAAGTTGTTAAAACATAAACTATATATATTTATATAAACCTAGATTTTCCTATTAGCGTGGTTGTTTTAATTTGAGAATATAATAACATTGTTAAAAAAGCAGTAATATGTAGAAAAACTGTCCCACACGTGACATGGAATGGCCCAATGGAGCTATGAATAAAGTAGGAGACATACAGTGTAGTGTCTAGGTCTATCAGTTGCGAATAAAGTTCTAACGTATGAATCACAAGATGACAGCTGTAGTTTGTTTGCATCGCATCAACAGGGCCTGATTGCCGCCGGGGATATTTTACAACAGTAAGTTTCATTAGAAATTTTTGCATTATTTAACCCTAGATCTACCGGGAATTTTATTCAAGTTTTAATAAAACGTTCTACACCAGAATTTTTATTTAAAACTATTTAACTTATTTATTTACCTTATTTTTGTCTGGTTTATATACTTAGTTTATTTTAAAGAAATTTCTGGTTTGAATGAATATTTTGTATGTACCTGTCGGGTCCAATGGACCCGTCTGGTAGACGGAGGGTTAATTTAAGAACGGCTGTACCTGCCTTTTTCATACGAAATTTCTGCCATAAACAAGCAGAAAATTTCTATTCATTTTTATTGCGAGATGTTTGCTCCTTCTTGTATAATCGCTTTCACTGTCATTGACAAAGGAATTGTGTATGTAGTCACAATATGACGGAATCGCAGGGCGTGACTACCGCCGCGACCAACGACATACAAGGCCAGTTCATGACTTTTAAAACGTCACAAGATCATCTTGACACAGCGATTGGCAGAAAACGATGGGCGCGCCGCTTTGTACCCATCGCAGTCCGTGTGACGTTTTAAACGTCATGAACTGTCCTTGTATGTCGTTGGTCGCGCTACCTGTGCAGAAGCTTGAACCTGTATAAACGAATAAATATTTTCCCCCGCATAATGACAGAAATTCTGCGTGATTAAGGGATTTAAATAGCAAGGACATTTCTATTCAAAATTACTTGTGGAATTTTCACCCGGCCGCAATCAGACC
Source organism: Maratus speciosus (assembly GCA_963932465.1). Taxonomy (NCBI): domain Eukaryota; kingdom Metazoa; phylum Arthropoda; class Arachnida; order Araneae; family Salticidae; genus Maratus; species Maratus speciosus. The sequence continues at coordinate 206,226,335 of OZ010794.1, read as the reverse complement.
CTGCGGAAGCGGTTACTGTTGAAACTTCACCTCACTGAGGACTTCTTGATTCCTTTTTATTTTTATTTCCTTTATCAATGGAAACATTTTTATAATTTAAAATAATCAGCAAGAGGTGAAGAGCTTCGTTCTTTCATAGTTACTACTGAACCCCTTTTCATATTTCTCCTTTCTATATGGACAACCTAGAACTTATGATCGAAATTATTGATATTCCTCACAATGTCGAATACAGGATATCTAAATTAATATAGATAAACTAAAATAAGATGAATGAAAATTTTAAACTTAATACTACATCTTCGAGTAACCCCTAAAATAGCTCTGTATTTTCATAAAAATATTGAATAAAAAATAAAGATAACAGACTATTTTCATGTAAAGAAATGTTACTGAAAAAGAAAAGTTTGATCGGATCAAAAATGATGATGACGTCAAAAAGCAAACTCCCCTCCTTCCTCCCATTAGAGATACCTTCCCAAATTTTTTGTTTACGGAAAATTTGCAGAAGTCTTGCTTTCAAAACCTGCAATGTTGCAGCAAGCCCAGCATGACAAGACTGAAACTTCATAACTAGACTGCAGCAAGATAACGCAAACGCCGAAGTCACCACACTTTGAACTTGCAGCTAGATTGTCTTGCAAGTTAAATTCATGCTGTATCAAATTTATTGCAAATTAAAAGCAAACAAGTAATCAAAAATACTGCAAACTTGCTCCAAAGTAGTAATCTTTCCATGCCACATTAACTGTTTCATTATAAGTTTAACCCCATCGAAGGGGTCCATAGACCTGAGCAGGTCTATTGATACATACGCACCTTTAAGGTACATGCATTGTTTTTACCCCCATAAACAAGTTAGGGTAATACTTGTATCTTTCAATTCGAGCCCTTTTTGGTATTTAATAAGTATAACGTTTAAAAAATGTGGTGACAACCGAATAACATTTCTGCAATTTCTGCGTATCTGCTGATTGTCTATTCTTTCAACAGAGGGATTTATTGTTTTCGTCACTTTCAGGAATTAACGAGAGTCTTGCCATCAGTTTCATAACAAACTACTCATGCAAGTGGGTGATGGTATACCTTGCGGGAGATTTGCTGAGAATTTCCCAATTAAAATTTGTCACGGCAAGATAATATCAGAAAAAATCAAACTTTCTGCTAATGTTCATGCTATCTGGATTACGATTTCAAGTACCAGATCCCCCCCCCCCCCCCTAAAGTCTTAATGTCATATATGCTCTGCCCCTAATACATTAAATAACATCAGTGGATTAACATATTATGTCGTAAATTATACTAAAGAAATACCTGAATTCACGCGTCAATGTTATTCTACGTCATTTATCCATGTGATGTTCAGCTGATTTGCTCGATTGACTGAACTTTTCAGGATGACAAAATTGAATCTAACAGCATTATTTGAACCATGACATTATGCAATCTCTCTCCATCAATGCAGATATATTTTTTACCTCAAACTAATCGACAAGAAGATAAGAGCTTCTTTTTTGTTGCCGACTGCATTCATCCCAAAGACCCCGAAGTCGGTAATCGAAAGTTTTCATCGATGGGCTGCGTAGAACTGGTTTTCTTCAAAAATTTGACAGAAGTTGATTCTGTAGCATATAAGCGCGGATAATATAAATTATAGTGCACATAAATTATTGGATCAATTTTAATGGCTTGTTACAAAAAAAAGTAAACAAAAAGTCTATAAAGCAGATATAGAAAATTTTCCTTACTTAGATAAGACAATTATGTAAGTTTACGATTTGGAAGGCGGCGGTATATACTTAAACCATTTAATTTTAACTCTCAACAGTCATAAATGGGCTAAAATTTTGAGTTTATAATGCACATAAAGAAACCGCATGTAATGCACGTAAAGAAATTATTTATTTTCAAATCAATTTGGTTCGTAAGCTTTGCTTTGACACATGCTCAAGTGATTCATTCGAACCAAGGTTACCAATTTGGCCTCCATTTTTATTTCGAAATTTCAAATTTACACCGGAAACATCGAAAGAAGATTTCTTATTTTAAGTAATCGCAAAATGTCTATTATCAAATAAAACAAAAAATACTATTTATAATTCTTGGTGTGATTTCATATTTTCTGAGTAAAAATGGAAGCCAAACTGGCAATCCTGATTCGAACAGTAAAATCATTCATTCTGCCCATCACTACACAGAGACAAAAGACAAAATACGTAGAGGATTATTTATATAAAGATTGTAAACTAATTATTAAGTATTTTTTAGATCTTTTCCGGTGTCAATATCCAAAATTCTTAATAAAATGTTATTTCAACTGTTTTTATTTATCTGTCTGTTTATCGATTTTTTCAAAGAAATTTATAGAGGAAATAAAAATTAAAAACTAATTTAGAATCATCATCAGAAATAAAATACGTTATTTTGGTTAAGTTTGGAAACTTTACAATCGGTTGACAGTATTTATGAGTGTCATGAAATATGCGTTCGTTCTAAATCAGCAGCTTAATTTAAATGGATGGCATTCCAAGACAGAAGAGTTGCTTCCAAGTTAAAATTAAACTACTACTCACTGATTTCGTTCTTTAACCCCGGCCTTAACCGTATTTTTTTTTCGAAGGTTGAATGCAAGTTTATGCTTGCATTAATAGAGCGTGAACACGTGTTTGGAAAGGTTGGAATGGATGAGCGTAAAACTAGTCTAAGATTAAGTGCAATTTTCTAAAATGAAATTCAACATAATAAATTTAATACGTTAACAGGAAACACATAAATGGAAGATGTTTTTTGGTTAAAGATATATCAGAGGTGCCAAGTTTGCACTAATCTTCCATAACGCGTGGATTAATTTAACCCAGTTTAACAACGTTTCGAACCAGAAAAAATATTTGATGAATCTTTATTTATTTAATTCCAGTTTTCTACGTGGAACTTACTTAATTTCATCTCTGAAAAAAAATTCTGGTGCGAAATGTATTAAACCAGGGTTAAATTAACCCACATATTACGGAAAATTATACCCACTTGTCTGAAAATTGTAATAAAATGTTGTTGTTTTTTCATATTACCGTCAACCTTACTTTGGGCCACTTTTTCCTGGTTCCACTCACATTTCCGTTATTAAAAAATATATGTGATTTTTCAACGTCGATATGATACGACAATTAAGATGAAACAATGAAGCAAACTGTATGGTTTAAAAGAGGAATTTATTTATTTATTTTTATTTTTTAACTATTTTTAAAGTTTTGGAACAAAGTAGCACCTGCTGGGGGCTTCTTTGGTCCATTCTTGGTCCATTCACTTAGTTTCATATAAAATGAATACATTTCATATGTAAATGAATACATTTTTATTGAAACCCCCTTGCATTTGCTAATAAATTAACGCTGCAAACTCGATAAAGAAATGTTTTTTTTACATTTAAACACAATAAATCAGTTGTTAATATTAACTCTTTCAGGGGGGAAAAGCAATTTCATTGCTAAAGCGTTGAAATTAATGAATAGCACCGGAATTTGAAAAACAAATTTATTTCTAAATATGAAAAAGCTATATTTCACATATGGCTAATTTCATGAAAACATGTCATGTCTGTCACACAACTGAAAATCGCTATGCTTGTTGGCCGGTGTTATTTTCGAAAAGTTTGCTTCACGTTATTCAATTGATGAGATATCTCTGATAAAATAAGTCACATTTTTCCGTTCTAAAATGCTGGTAGCCAGCAATTATAGCGATTTTCAGCTGTGTGACAAACATGACAAATTTCCATGGAATTAGCCATATATGATAAACCGAATTTTTTTTTTTACTAAAATTCTGGTGCCAGTGTGTCATCTGGGAATTAAAATTAAGTGGTTTCATAAAAATACCAGCGCCTCTCAAGAAGTTAAAGAAACGAGAAAGAGGTTTCGTCATGTTATCCTCAGCAATTTGAACAAAAACAATTAATGTAACATTTTGCTACAGTAACATTTGAAAAAAAAAAATGTTACTTAAAACATGTTTTAAGAGATCTGGTTGTATAAAAGGCATTTCTAAATAATTGGGACTATTTTCGGATCAAAAAAGGCCTGGCACCAAGTAGCCGCGAAATACTAGTTTTCATGTTAGCTTTATGAAAGCGTAAACATTTCCAGTCAAAATAAAAAGTTAGAGGAAAAACTATGATCACACATGTGTGATAGGTTACTAGGTAATATTTTGACACTTACTTTATTTGTACCTCTTATCCAGATTGTTTCACTATAGAAAGTTTGGGGAGTTAAAATTTACACACGAAAACAGTTGTTTAAGCACATCCAGTGTTGCCACTAAAAAAATGTAAATTATCCATAAACTATTCAAATACCCTATAGTAGGCTACAAAATATTTTTTCAAGGGCAAAAACTCCAAATTATCATGTATTGTTTGTTCGATACAAAAAATGAAATCCTTTTTTATGGGATGGATGAAAGTAACCGCAAGGACCACAGTAACACCGGTTGACGGTACTAGAAACAACAAGAATTTTATCTCTCTTCTATGTACCAGCACCTTCCTACTATTATTTAACTAGCACTGACTCAACATTAGGTCATATTTTTGTAATATTTTTAAATAATGGGCTGTAAATATTTTAGAATATATTTTTAATCAGTTTAACGACTAATTTTAGTAATTAAAACACCAAATAAAATAAGATAGACTTGAGCACAGTTAAAAAATAAAATTATTTATAAAAAAATATACTTAAAAACAATTAAAAATACAATTTGTAAACGTTTCGCCAAGGCTCAGCGAAACACACATTCTAGCGGCGTAACATGAGACGCAAATAAACCCAGCTCATGAAGACTTCTCCATCTTGTGCTGCAGTAGCAGCCTTACCAACTTATATAAGTGAGAAATGCCAAGCTGGACATCGTCCTTGTTGTTTAGTGGTAGAGCACTGGAGATCTATTCCAGGGACCCGGGTTCGATTCCCGGCTTGGACATTTTTTCACTAAGTTGGTTTACGCTTTGTAGCAATGTGATAATTCACATCATTAATATTCAATAATTTCAAGCGTAATTTCACTGCTGAAATGTAGTTGAAAAATTAATTAATTAAAATTGTATATTCACCGATGCTGGGTTTATTTGCGTCTCATGTTACGCCGCTAGAATGTGTGCTCATGAAGACTTCTCCATCTTGTGTTGCAGTAGCAGCCTTACTGACTTATATAAGTGAGAAATGCCAAGCTGGACATCGTTCTTGTGGTTTAGTGGTAGAGCACTGGAGATCTATTCCAGGGACCCGGGTTCGATTCCCGGCTTGGATATTTTTTCACTAAGTTGGTTTACGCTTTGTAGCAATGTGATAATTCACATCATTAATATTCAATAATTTCAAGCGTAATTTCACTGCTGAAATGTAGTTGAAAAATTAATTAATTAAAATCAAATATTTTTGTTGGACTGACCAAATGATTTTGTTAGTTCAATAAAAACAAAATTATTTTGTCAGCCCAATCAACACTTGGTCAGTCAAACCAAATATTTGGACGGGGCTATATTAACCAAACATTTAGTTCTTTTAACTAAATAGTTTTATCAGTGCACAGAAAAAGGAATTGATAGAGAGTAAACATGCAAGTCAAATTGATTTGCTATTAAAAAAAGGGAGAACACTAACAGAAAGAATTGATTAAGGTAGCTTACGAAATTGCCCAACTAATTTCTAGACACCCTGTATATATCCCTATGAATTTACAAAAATGTTATGAAGAAATTTTTCAAAAGCTTGAAAAATTCTACATGAGAATCAAATAAACTTATTAGAAAAAAAAAAAACTACTACTAAAGTAAACTATAACCTTTTATCTAGTGCACCTACTACGATTTAAAGGATATTTTAATAAATAAAAATTTTAGAGATGACCGAAAAGTCAATTATAAGATTTTCAACAGTTTTACAATGTTTTTGTTCAAATAACAGGTCATAATTTTCGAAATATTCATGCAAATAAATTCTTTTAATAGATGCACTAGACAACAATATACGAGAGTAGGATGAAAAGAAATGCACACACGCTTGTAGAACAGAAATAAAAACGAATAGCAAGATCTGACAAAAAGTACATTAAAGTAAAATTCTTAAGCTTCAAAATTATATACTCCCTCTGTCCCGAATTAGTTGCTACATTTGATTACTTTTGTACTGATTATTGATACTGAGGATTTTCTGATTTTGTTTGAACATTTTTCAGAGATTTCGGGGTGCCAAGCTATCAATCAACAACATTTACTCACAAAGCATTCCCTCCGCGTCTCCTTATATTACCAAATTAGTTTAAAAAATCCAGGGTTCGCACGCTTTTAAGCCACGCCCCATTTTGTAAGGATTCTTCCACCAGTAATCGTATACAACTACCTTCTAGCTAATAAATCGTTAATTCTTTAGGAAGAAAATGATTTTTATTATACACTGGTGGTAGAATCCTTACAAAATGGTGTCGATCTACCAAACTGCATCGGAAGTTATTTATGACTCCACCCACTTGAAATGTAGCAACTAATTTGGGAAAAAATTTCGGCCTGAATGTCGCAACTAATTTGGGACGGAGGGAGTATTTATTTTTCAACATAGTCACCGTTAAGGTTAACAAATTTCTCCCAACGTGTAACAAGTTTTTTTTATTCCGTCACTCAAGATTTCTTCCGAATTTTCTCGAATCCAGGATGTCACGGCTGCCTTCACCTCATCGTTCGAGATGTGATGATTACCCTTGACGTCGCTCTTTAGTAGGGAAAAAAATCGCAAGGCGCAAGATCAGGGATGTAAGGAGGGTGTGGAATCGGTTAAAACTTCGGGTTTCGCAGAGCCTCTGCAGTTGCGGATTTTAAGGTATCCCAATTGTTCAATAATGAAGACGACACGTTCCTTGGATATTCCAGTATGGTTTGTGATATACTTTTGAGTGATTCGCCGGTCATTTTGAATCAAATCGCCGGCGAGTTTGTGTTGTTTATCGTTTGGGCAGTGATCGGACGTCCGCTGCGTTTTTCATCAACATTATGGCTTTTCCAGGTTCGCAATCACAAAATTTTACTGTCGATCGATTTACAGTAGACTTATCAACAGCATTGCCATTTTTAAACGACGATGAATCTCAGCATCAGTCACTTTTTCAGCAGTTAAAAATTCGGTAACAACACGCTGTTTAACTCACGTTGACGTAGCACTAGAACATGCCTCCATACTCCCGCTTCTCAAAACACACTGGATGAATTCAGTGACTTCAAGTCTGCACATGCATATAGAGGGGGAATATTACTTTCATTCGCTTTCATTCGTCTCATTGTTACTCTCATTTGATCACTTCACTGAGAAGCCACTACGACTGCTGATTTGTGACGTGCTTGACGAGTCACCAGGTGACTTTATAATGAAGTCACCTTGGGACTGTCATTTGGAAACTCCATTGAAAAGTCATCATGACAGCTGTTTTGTGGCGAGTTCCCAAGTGACAGAAAGTGAAATCATCTGGTGACTTCACACTAAGAGTCTCGGTCACATGAAAGTTACCATGGGAATACATTGTGACATTATTTGATGACTCATCACAATGGAATGCTCACAATGACTTCAAAACTGAGTCATCGAAAAACACCCACGTGAGAATTACAAAGTAGTTTCATTATAATGTTATCTGGTTACCCATCACAAAGTAAAAGTCACAGGGACTTTTCAGTGGAATCACCATATAACGATCATTTGAGAGTAATAATGAGGCAAATAAAAGATCCTATATTTGATTTCACTATAGTACATATGACACTTGTGATCATATGTGACATGAAGGAGATGTCACATAAATGAGTCCTGCTGCAGGAACAGTATATATTACCTGATGGATGATACACCTGCTGGTTATATCGTTCTCTTTTGAGTACTCAAATGTCCGAAAATTAGCATTTTATGTTTGTTGTTTAAAGCTGCTAGTCACTCAGCTGCTGAATTCCCTTGCTAATGCTAAGTCTATGGGCGTAGAATACATTTGTACATTTAAAATGTCTCCTCGGGGAATTAATGTTTTTAATTGCTTTTTTCTTTGTATACTCTTCTTAAAACATGTTTAGTTTTTTCTTAGTTCTCAAAATATTTCTAAAATATATGCTTAATTTAATATTTTAGGTGTTAAAAACTGACGAACTGTGAATAAAATTTCAACACTTCCTATAAAATTAAGCATATATTTTGGAAATATTTTGAGACTAAGAAAAAAAGAGACATCCTTAACCACTTAATTCTCGCTCCCGTGATATTCACAGGCTGTGTCTTTTATTCAGATTGTTTGATTCCCACCAATTTTATAAAAGAATGTAATTGGCTTTATTATGGTATCATTTTACCTGTCATTAAATAAGGTAAATATTTCTTTTTCAAAAAAGTGGTGCCAATAAGCACTTTGAATTTTTAAACAGTAATTTAATGCGACCATTAAGGGCTTAAAGAAGAGTACACAGAAAAAAGGAGTTAAAAATATTAATTTACCGAGGAGATATTTTAAATATACGAACGCATCACACGCCCATATACTTAACATTAGTGAGGAGAATTCGGAAGCTGAGTGACTATCAGTCTTAAGTTTTGCACACCAGTGGTGTTAATTAATACGTAGAAAGCCTCGAAAGCCATACTTACAGTACAAGACACACGATACGATATAATACTAGCTGATAAACTACTAGCAGTGTTCCCATTCGGTCCATTTTTTGAATGCCAATTTTTACATAGAATAATTTTCTTTTTAAATTTCGCTTGAAGCTTTAATAAAAACTTTCACTGAACTTTTTTTGTAATTCGAATATTTTGAAAACCTACGACGAAAAATTTTCTTCGGAACTACTGGTATTTTAAAAAAAAGCCGGACAAGTGGGATACCTCTACGGGATTAATTAACGATTTCTGCAGTTATAAATTTTAAAATTTTTCATGAAGGTCGCAAAGGTCACTGTTAAAGTCTTATCGACCATCACCCCCCCCCCCCCCACCCCCCCAAAAAAAAGTAAAAAAAAAAAAATAATAATTGAACATAAAAGGCATTTTCAAAATAAAACATGTTTGTTTATTTTAATTAAATTGCCACGTAAATATAAGTGTCGCCCAAATAAAAGTGGCATTGCTGTAATAACTCCTCTATTTGAAGAGAAAGATGACTACGCATGCTCCTATAGAGGGCGCAGAGTGCTGGGAATGCATGCGACATCCTCAGATCCCGAAAGATACATGTGTGATAGCGTGGGAACACGTTAAAAGGATCGTTCGCATCATGGGTGCCTCCAAACGGTGTCAACGCGCGGTCATGCAATTTTTAACAGCGGAAAATGTGAGTGCTAGTGAAATCTATCTTCAAATACAAAATGTGTATGGCACGGAGAGTATGTCACGCAGATCGGCATTCCGATGGTGTAGGGATTTTCGTAGTGGAAGAAGCAGTACTGACATCAGGTTACGACCTGGTCAAGCGCATGTGATTATTACCAAGGAAGCAGTTGCAGATGTGGACCGTCTCGTGAGAAGCAATCGGCAAATCAGCACTCGAGAAATCTCGGAGGAAATGTCTATGAGCAAAGGAAGTGATAATGAGGCCCAAGCTGCCGTTGAAAATTGGTTCCACAACCAACCCGGGAGCTTCTTCACCCGGGTTATCCATCATCTCGTTAACCACTTGGACACTAGTTTCAACCTACAAGGTGATTTTGTCTAACCAATCTGTTACGTCTGTATTACTTCTTTCTTTTGTATACTAATTTATATTAATACCATTAAACCATTTCTCAAACCGACTGTAGTACCAGTTTCATTTGGACCCATATATAATCTGAGAGTAATAGGGGGAACTTAGGATACTTGACCCATAGGGATTCTTGAACCAAGGCTTTTTTCTCAGAATTGGGAAAGTTTTGTAATTTGGAAGTGGCATCACTTTTCTTTCAGTTAGCTGACCACATGGTGAAAATAACAATTGAACCACTGCAGAAGTTTTTAAATTATCAGAGAAAATACATTTTCATGCTCCAAAAGTAATTTTTTTGTGCTGTAAATTCTGATGTTATTTTTTTTAGTTTAAATGCAAGACTTTTTTAATTGGTCATTTGTTTTGTACATGTTTTTAGGTACAATAACATGTATAATAATATTAATATACTTATTAGCAAATGTCTGCATTTTAGGGTTATGTAGTAAATATGCTTGGTCAAGTATCCCTATACGTTGGGATACTTGACCCAAATTGAAAGTTTTGGATATTCATATTTTACTACCTTTATAATTAATACTTCGGAATAATAATAATAAGTATTGTGTAATACTTCATTAAGTATATATAGACTGAATTTATACACCCATAAGTAATGTAAAAAAAATTAACAATCCAAAACTAACAATTGGGTAAAGTATCCCTAGTTTCCTCATCAAGATCTTTTTTCTAAGACAGACGGTTTTTTTACTCTACTGAAAGTATGCGAATTAAAATTTAAAAATTTTGTACTCTGTTTTAATTCTATTAATTTAAAAAATAAACTTTTGCTAGTAGTTGATATCATCCACTGCTAATAGTTAATTAGCCATGATACAGATGTTTGTAATGCATACTAATAGATATAGGCGTTAACTATAATTAGGGAGAAAGCAGTAGAAACCGTACTTTTAGTACAAGACTTCGGTGGATAGGATATAACATAGATGATGACCTCCAATTAATCTTCCGTAATATGTGGGTTAATTTGACCCAAGTTTAATAAGTTTCGAATCCTTTAACCTTTTCCGGCATGGGCAATTTCTGTTGTAAAATGATGAAATGATTGACTGACACCGGATTTTTAAAACAACTTTTTTAGAAATTAAAAACAATGTTATTTTAAATGTTCATCGTAAAAGCAAAATTTTACTAAAATATTCTTGGTGCCGTTCGTAAGTTTGGAATTAAAATTAGGTATCCCGACCCGGGCACACTGTGACGGAAAGGGTTAAGAAATGAAATTAAATAAGTACCACGTAGAAACCTGAAATTAAATAAAGATTCATTAAATAAAATTATTAGAAACATGGTTATCCTGGATTAAATTAACGTATATATTACGGAAGATTAGAGGAAGCTTGGCAGCTATGGATATAATACTGACTGATCAACAACTAATGTTGCGACATCTGTCTGATTTTTTATTTAGAAATTCCGAATTTTCACTAGAAAGCTTTAATCGTTATTATGTAGAATTTCGTAAGAAATACTAACCATTACATTTTGCTCTATGTTGGAGTTTCTGAAAATTTTTGCTGATCTACGCCGATCATGACCCCTAGAACCCAAAACCATCTTCAATTCAAAACTTTATCCATCTATCTATCTGCCTCTCTCTATATATATATCACTTTTTTATGGACACGGTAACTTCCATAATTCTGCACAAATCTCTTCCAAACTGATATATTAAATCAAGAGCAGAAAATCTCTGTAAAGTTTGTTAACCCCTTAACAGTGTGGCCCGAACTGGATTCGGGCAAGAACACTTTGCTTGCTTCGTTATTAAAAGCATTTTGATACCACTAATTTGTAACTGTAAGTTTATCTTTATTGATTGTCAGATTATTTTTCGATTAAGTAAGGTAAATATTTTAGTATGGAAAAATATATATTTATGGAATATTTTAGTATGTCCAGCCCAATTTTTAATTTTTTTGTAAGAAAACAAATGTCACTGTTAAGGGGTTAATGGGCAAAATCGGATCAAATGGGTGGAAATAGGGAAAAGTTTTGTGAAAACAGAAAAAAACCCATAGCTTCTTAATTATAATACATATCAAATCATTTAAAGTTATTATTACTTCTGGGAAAAGCGCCAAAAATTTATGTGTAACAGATTTTTGATATCATAAAAAAATTAAAAAAAAGAGGAGGGGGACCGAATAAGAAAAAACGTATAACTTCGTCAATTCACAAGATATAAAACGTATTTAAATTTATTATAAATCTTCATAATATTATCTACAATTTTTATATTGATAAGTTTTTGCTAGGACCAACTCTTACAGGAAAAAAAAAAAAAATGGAATGAAATAGGGGTTGAAGAAAAAAAAATATTGTATTAACATGATTCAGAAAAAAGCAGTTCTTGCAGAAAAATGAAATTTAAAACTCGTCAAAAGCGGCCAGAGATAATTGTTAAACTTAGTTTATCTCTAATCTTGATTTAGTTTTTGTTGGTGAAATTAGTAATTAACTTCGAAATCTAGCTCCGCCTGTAGATTGAACGGCAAGGATATTTTTTATTTTGTAAGATGATGAAAATTCCACAAATAAAATATGTTGGAATACCAGTTTTTTCATTGAATAATATTCTTTTTAGATTTCGCTTAGAAATAACCCTGAAGGTTATTCGTATTGCAAATGTTCTAAAACCAACAACGAAAAATTTTCTTCGAGATTACTAGTATTCAAAAACAAACCATTTGAACCCTTATACAACGGATTAACAACTAGTGGTACAGTCATACTATTTTGAAATTTTTCCTGGAGATTATTGGTATTCAAAGAACGGACTATTTAAACCCCTATACAATGGATTAACAACGAGTAGTGTAGTCATGCTATTTTTTAATTTTTCTTCGAGATTACTGGTATTCAAAAAACTGCCCATTTGAACCCCTGTACAAAGGATTAACAATGAGTAGTGCTGCCATACTAATTTGAAAATTTTTATGGATGTCTCAGGGTTCACTTTTAAAGCCTTATCGACGATTTGAAGGATAAGTTGCTTTTTAAAAAGTAGGTATCTCCTTCCCCCTCCCCCCCCCTCCCCAAAGAAAAAAAGTTTATGAAGGTAATTTTAAGAATTAAAAAATATATAGGGGAGACCGGGGTACAGTGGTCCACTTTTGCAGTTAACATTTTTTTTTCTCTTTAACGGAGAGACCAATCTACCTGAAAAGATTTTTGAATATTCTTTAAACCTTTCTACATGCCTCATAATTTTCGCAAAACATAGTTCCCAAAACTTTTTTCAATTTTTTTTTATATACACCCGTAAAGTGGACCAGTGTGCCCCGGAAGTGGGGTACACTGGTCCACCCACTGGGACAGAGTGGTCCAAAATACAAGTGTCTAAAATATAATATAAATCTATTTATAATTAATCTAATTCTTTTTTATTTCCCCTTTACCTCCAAAATAATATAATAATACAAATTTGCAAGTAGCATTTTGAAACAAAAAACATAAAACTAAAGAATTATCAAAAAATTTATTATATTTTGAAAATAACAATATAAGATACAGGAGTAATTGCAAATAAGTTATTAATTAAGTACAAAAAAAAATCAGCAAACATTAAGAGAAATATGATGATGAAAAATTTATTAGAACCTCAAAATAGTCAGGATAAAATAGTTCATTATGAGCTAACTATGTGCTCTGAAGCTATAAATAACCAATGCAGTGAGGTCATCTATTACTTATTAGGCTACATTATATTTTTCAAAGGCAGTAAATACAGAACAAAATATCTCTTAATATGTTAACTCTACAATGCATGATTTTCCTTTCTCTCCTGCCCCCCCCCCCCCCCCCCCAAAAAAAAAAAAAAAATCTGCTATATTGAATAAGAAAACTTATTTTAAAAATCACACGTGAACTGTTATCTATAATTTAGGAGAAAACTAAAGCGTCAGATGGCTACGTTATAATCTGAACAACATGTAACATGAAATTTAAAGTGTGCCAAATGGCTACTCTATGGATTGTAGGGTTAAATAAATTGCCATTTTTCTTTGTTTACTTTATTTTATAGTTAAATAACTATTTTAAAACAATATTTCTTTATAGAAAATAAGCAATTACTAAATATTTTGAAAATTCTTCATTACAGGAGCAGTATTCATTGCGGACCACTGTACCCCAGCAGTGGCCGGTCCACTGTGCCCCATGTTGAAGTTCAATACATACTCATAAAAATATTATTTAAAGTTTTCTTTTAAGCATATAAACTTTTAAATTAAATAAAGACCAGTGTTTTACCTTTTCAAAAAAGTTGTTTTATCTTATTTATTCATAACCTTTAATTACTCAATAAAGAAAAGTATGATGATGAAAAATTTTACTTTTAGGAGCTCAAAACAACCAGTCAGGATAAAAGGGTTCATTCTGAGCTAACAATGTGTTCTGAAGGCTATAAGTATTCAATCCAGTGCTGTTATCAGTTAGCCTAAAAGAAAAGCTTTAAAAATTTAAAAATAAGTAAAATATAAGGGGTGGTCCACTGTGTACTTAGGCCCACTGTACCCCCCCCCCTCCCCTATATTGTATTTAAATTACATTGCCACGTAAATATAATCTGAGAGTAAGACAGTTCTTTTTTTTTTTTAAGACGACTGCTTTTTCTTTTTTCTTTATTCTACTGACAGTGTACGAATTGAAATTTAAAAATTATTCCTCTTCCTGTAACATCATCAAGCTTCTTAACTAATAAACAAACTAACTGAATGATTTATGTAGGGGAAAAAAACTCATGTTCTGAATGGGAGGTTTGCGTAAAGCAGGAAGCATCTTCGATAGCTTTTTTACGAAGCCTGGAATACTGCCTGATAGCGAGGTGAAGACACTTTTAAATTTAGATTCGGCGTGACACTTGCACAGTGCGTTTGTCAGCAAACGGTGGGTCTGGACCCTTTACTTAAGCAAAACACGAAATTTGTTTTTACTGTTTTGATGACAACTATTTATCTCTTGTGCTTTTAAAATGGAACGGCGTCGATCTCTGGGGATTTTTGCAAAAATCGTAAAAAGCGTTATTTCTGCCAAAGAATATTTTCTCCCTTTTCTAATCTTTTTTGTTTGTTTTAAAAGACATTTTGTTTGTTTATATGTGGATATGTCTGCTTTAAAAGTGAGTTGTAATTCTTAATGAAACAAACATTTATTAACATTGCATTTTATGCGACAACACCGTTTCCTGACCTACGGGCTGACACAACATTTTTTTTTTTTTTTTTTTTTTTTTTTTTTTAGTGTTTGTAGGGGAGAGGGGGGCACATGTGAATAGTACATAATTCACTCAGTTAATTTGAAAAAAATTTTTTAAAAATTACTAATACATGGCAGTACTGTTACCATCTTCTGGCTTAATTTTCAGAACAATGAGCCATTGAGCCATTTTGATTTCTGGTAGTTGTAATTTGTTTGTTTTAGAAGGTGTTATGTAAAAAAGTCTTCTAAAGTTATTGAAGTAAAAAATCATTCAAGACATCTTTTTAAAGTAGAATATCAGCATTGCATTCTATAGTGGCATTAATTAGGTTAAGTCTACAAAAAGTTTTGTTTCCTTATTTCAATTAAAAATATCTTTTTCATATAAGTTAGGATTAAGTTGGTTGATGGGGCACTTGTGAACAGAACATATGGGGGCGAATGTGAAAAGTTCACAAGTGTATTTTTTAAGTCTATGAATGCATTTTTTTTAGTTTAAAATTTAATTACCCTTGTGTGTTTTTAGGATTGCTTCACAGTTTTAATTTACTGGAAGTTAGATAACAATTAAAAGTGGTGGCTTTCTGTAAAAAAACCCCACTATGTTTATTTGTTATTCTTTAATGATATTCAGTTTTAAACGTATTTATTTTTTCTTAGGCCATATTAAAGTATTTGTAAGATAATTTATGTTATGAAAGTAAAATTTAGTTGGCCGCCGAAAAAAGGGATAAATAATACTGTGATAATCACCAATTTTTTATATCACAATTTTACCAATTTTTAAAACCATGATACACAATTTTGTTATACACATTGCATATAACATTCAGAAAAAAACACATTAACAGAATTAGTCAATAACCTATTTAAAAGGAACATAGTTTTGCTAGGCTTATCTCAAAAGGAGTAGGTATATTAGTGCATAATTTTACGACTAATTTCTTGTATCTATGTTGAAACATTTATTGATTTATTCATACAACTAGAAAGAGGGCATCTAATTAGTTTTGTCACAGTTTTTATTCATAAAAAATTATTTTTGTCTTTTTTATGCATGTGTTCACATGTGCCCCAGATATGTTCACAACTACCCCTACACATGGAACATGGGAACAAATTTAGACAGTTTTTAGAATGATGATATAAGTTAGAAATTCTTCATAATTGCATCCAAAAGTTTCACCAAAAGAACAAACAAAGTGTAAATATTCATATAAATCAATTTTTGTTTCAATAGCTCATAACAATTTTGAGAAATAGTCAAAAATGTAAAAATTGTTCACATGTGCCCCCCCCCCCTCTCCTCTACTTGTCCCTTGAATATGAATACCAACAATTTCTTAACACATTCTCCGCCTTATTTTTCTGAGATTAAATAACTCAAAGAAAACTTTTAGAAAATATTGGTGTCTAAAATTTTAGAGGATCATACAAACGCTGAAAAAATTCCGCCTGCAACAACCGCCATTGTTGTCCAGCGCGTAGGCCTACAATTCAGGGGCGGTGAATACATCCGTGATGATCAAGTTCATAACCAGAAGATTGTAATTTCGTTCAAAACTTTGTTTATTGATCCTGGTAGCTACTACGCATCCCCTCCCCCTCCTTCTCTAAATGTTAGAATTTCTAATATTTTTGAGACGCTCTTAGTACACGACAATATAATTTTTTGTTAAATCTCATACTCATTAGCTAGCATATATGCTACCATCAATGTTGCCAATTTAGAGGATTTTTTATTCAGATATTATGAATTCACAACTGAAATTCCTAATAGTTATTTTTGCTTTATTTAACCCTTATGTAAATGACCGGGTACCCTGGTTAAATTTAGATCCCCATTATTTGTAGTATTCACTGTCCATTAATATAATCGCTTTAAAATTTTGAAATTTATTTTATTATTATTTTGGAACATTAAACATTTTTATGCCTTTCATCAGTGACCAGGGTACCCGGATACCCATGCAAATGTTCTGTGCAAAATAACTAAAATTTATAGATTATTTAGATTTAGATCAAGAAAAGATTAAATTATTTTGAAAATAAGAGTTAGACATATTTTTTTTAGGTAAAAAATATTTCATTTACCTGAAATTTTACATGCTGGGACATGCTTTACAATTACAAAAGGTGTACTAATATACACCACATACTTGCTTACCACATTGTTTACATGATTTTCTGAATTTTCTGCGCCTTTTTTAGGCTTAAACAAGCGCATCTGACAATCACTAACTACTTTTATCCTTCCTGTTTCATGTCGCTTTAAGCTCTTTGGGATGGGTGCTGAACATGTGGCAACTTCAAATATGTGCAAAGATTTTTTTCAGCATACTTGCAATTACCAATTTGGTCGAAAAATGTCCTGGAAGGCTCAAGGTCTCACCTAGTTTCCTCAAATACAGGCGGCGATTGCCTGTCTTACGTCTAACCATATTATTATTTACAGTATGTATAACGTAAGCAGCAAGTACTGCTATATCCACAATAAACAAAGTGCGAGTGGCCATCTGCTTGTACACCTATGTGTTGCATAGCACCCCAATAATTTATCCATAATATCCACTGCAGATTTCGTTTCATTATAAAACTGAATCTTTTCAGGGTTTTCCTTCGGTTCCGGATGGTTTATTATAATGCATAGTAGACATTAGAATGACAGCTTGCTTCCTCTTTGGAACATATCAAATACTTACGTAATCATGGAATCCAAATACTGCGGGTAACACTAGATGCGATTTACATATGTGATCTCATTTCTTGGAGACTATAAGATTTGTTTCTTTTCAAAGTGCCAACCATTGGGAGCTTCCAGGATAATAAATGCTTGGCCGAAGAAAGAGAAGAAGAAAAATTGCCCATGGTGATGTTTCGTCCAGAATTCTTGAATGGAGCGGCCAAGTCTTTCACCTTGGTTTATTTCAGGTGCTGTATCTGTTTCTCCGGTGTATAGTTCTCCGTTGAAAGGATATTTTTTGCACAATATACCCACCATATTTTGATCCCATATTTAGCCGGTTTAGACGGAATATTTTGGAGAATCTTGTTCTTCTTCGATGCGGAAACAACTGCACGTTAGCCGTTAAGTTTTCCGTCCGTTTGTATTTTTTCAATAGGTTATGATTTAGCATATTCCATAAATCACGAATTGCTGCAGCTTTATCCTTTTGAAGATGTTTCACTCTTGTATTCTGGTTGTCAAACCGAATAAATCTAAGAATATTCCAGAATCGATTTACACTCATACTTGCTCGATATAATTGATATGAGTTTTTTTTCCACATTTCTAGTGTGTGATCTTTGTTTGAATTGTTAACACCTGAAGTAATTAATATTCCTAAAAATGCGTCGGGGTGTTTTATGACGTGCGCATGTTAAAATCACAGCAGGTACTCGGGTACTCCAGACATTGAAGAAAAGGGCAAATTTTGGTCATTGACATAAGGATTAAAATAGGACGACTCTGTAGAATTTTGGAAACATCGTAAAACGTGTCATTTCTGTGAAAAAAGATTTTCTCGTTTCTCTCAGGGCCACGAGGTTTCTACATTTCATTACCATTATTTTGGAATGTTAATCTTTGTCTTATTTAATTACAGAATTTCTCTGAAACAAGACGATGATTATTATTCGAGACAGTGGTACTCAAAAGTAGGAAATATCTGAGCCTTTCCCTTCCCCATCTTTTTCGAATGTTTTGAGAGACATCTAAATTTGTTCAGTTGTAAACATGTTATATTTGAAATTGAGCTGTAATTCTTCATAAAACAAAAGCTTAACAAACATCATGTTTTATACTACGCCTGTAGTGACCAACTTCATAACCGGAACCGGAAGATTGTAGTTTCGTTCGAAGCTTCGTTCGTTGACCTCGGCAGTTCTGAAACATCATCCTTCTCTTCTGAATTTTAGAACTTCTAAAATTTTAGATATTCACATATTAGACAATATTCTTCATAAAAAGTAATTCCGGCCAGTGCCGGGAGGAAGAGGTAGCTTTCAAATTTCTTATTTTAACCCTCTGTCTACCTGAAGGGTCCAATGGACCCGACATGTATATTCAAAATATCTATTCAAACCAGAAAATGTATAAATCAGACAATAATAAGTTAAATAAACAAATTAAATAGTTTTAAGTAAAAATTCTGGTGTAGAATGTTTTTATAAAACTTGAGTAAAATTTCCGGTAGTTCTAGGGTTAAAAAAGCCAACTCATATTA
The DNA here is from genome assembly GCA_963932465.1 of Maratus speciosus. Taxonomy (NCBI): domain Eukaryota; kingdom Metazoa; phylum Arthropoda; class Arachnida; order Araneae; family Salticidae; genus Maratus; species Maratus speciosus. The sequence goes on along the minus strand of OZ010794.1, from coordinate 206,207,118 downwards.
TTCAAACACACGAATTTCAATTTAGTGGAAACCGAATATAGGAGATTCAATACAAATTTTTACCAATATAATGAATGAGAATTTCGCGAAATTAGTCAGCTTTATCCAAGCTGCTTTTCTTTAAAGTAACTTATATTTGGCTGCCAAATTCGGCGATTTCTTAAAGTGCCTGCCATTTTAAGACAGCATGGTGGATTAGGCTAACCAGTGAACTTGGTCGAGACCTTAGTAATTGGTGTTCACATGCTCACTCACATCGGAATCGGTTGATATATACGAGTGCTGTCGCAGGCAAAAAATCAGATTTTTCAAAATGTCACCCACATTAGAAATTGAAACTGCTATATCTGAGCCATTTTTTAAGATAAAGACAGACAAAAAATGCTCCTGAATCCTTATATCAAAGTCAAATACTTAAGAAAGAAACCTTTTTCAATTTCTAATTTTTTTGCAACTCACTTTAAATATAATTTTTTTTTTAATTTAATGGCTGCCATTTTGAAACAAGAGGGCTGATGAATCTGGCCAGCGAACTTGGTCGAAATATTGATGTATACTACCCACATGCCTTCTTACACCGAAATAGGCAAATACGTGTGTTATCGCATAACAAATACAAGATCGTTTCAAAATGTTAGCCATGTTAGAAATTCAAAATGCCATAATTCAACCATTTTTTAGATATAAACAAAAGAACAAATTTTCAGAAACAAAAACTGCTCCGGAATCTTTGTATCAAGGCCAAACACATAAAAAAAATCTTTTTCATTTTCCAATTTTTTAATACCTCATTTTAAATTTTAAATTTAATTTTTTTTAAAAATGGCAACCCTTTTGAAACAAGATGGCGAATGAAGCTGGCCAACGAACTCGGTCGAGACATTGGTATGTTCTATGTACAGACCAAGTTACATCCAAATCGGTTCATAAATACGCCTGTTAGCGCGTGACAAAAATCAGGTCGTTTTAAAATGTCAGCCACAATTGAAATTCAAAATGCTATAACTCAGCCAATTTTTTAGATATAGACGAAACAAAAATTGTTCCAGAATCTTTGTATTAAGGTCAAACGCATACGAAAAAATCTTTTTCATTTTCCAATTTTTTGGTATCTCATTTTAAATTTAAAATTTTTAAATTTTTTTAAATGGCCGCCATTTTAAAACAAGATGGCGGATGAAGCTGGCCAACGAACTCGGTCGAGATATTTGTATGTACTATGTATACACCAAGGTACATCCAAATCGGTTCATAAATACGCCTGTTATCACGTGACAAAAATCAGGACGTTTCAAAATGTCAGCCACGCTAAAAATTCAAAATGCTGTAACTCAGCCATTTTTTAAGATATCGACGAAACAAAAATTGCTCCCGAATCTTTTTATCAAGGTCAAACACATAAGAAAAAAATATTTTTTCAATTTTCAATTTTTTGGTACCACATTTCAAATTTAAATTTTTCTTAAAAATTTAAATGGCCGCCATTTTTAAACAAGATGGCGGATGAAGCTGGCCAACGAACTCGGTCGAGACATTGGTATGTACGGTAATTGGATGTATAAACGAAGTTACATCCAAATCGGTTCATAAATACGCCTTTTATCGCGTGACAAAATTCAGGACGTTTCAAAATGTCAGCCACGCTAGAAATTCAAAATGCTATAACTCAGCCATTTTTTAAAATATAGACGAAACAAAAACTGCTCCGGAATCTTCGTATAAAGGTCAAATACATGAGAAAAAAAAATATTTTTTCATTTCCAATTTTTTGGTACCACATTTCAAATGAAATTTTTTTTTTAAATTTAAATGACCGCCATTTTGAAACAAAACGACGGATGAAGCTGGCCAACGAACTTGGTCAAGACATTGGTATGTACTATGTACACACCGAATTACATCGAAATCGGTTCATAAATACGAGAGTTACAGTGTGACAAAGGTCATATATATATATATATATATATATATATATATATATATATCAATTTTGAACGGAGGGTGGTTTCGGGGTCTGGGGGTCATGATCGATGAAAATATACCAAATTTTTTTGAAATCGCTTTCCTCCGAACGGCTGCAATAGGTAGCTTTTTATAATGAAAGCTACCTAAAAACACTAGATTAAAATGTTGACCATTAACAGGTCTCTCAGCGCTCCTAATTCTTTCTATATTTTCTACCGCTATTTTAAGTAAAAAATCTTCGTGGATTATTAATTCATTGGTTCCTAGTTCATAGAAAGGGTAATGTTAGTAAATATTGCGATAAGCAAGGAGTATTCACCATGAAAGCAATTAAAAAATATATAAAACCAATCCAGTGTGTAAATACATGTAAAATATGCCAACAAAGAAATTTTTAAAATTATTTTTATATTTTATCTTTATTAAATGGGCCCGGGGGTCAAAGTTTTTATTTTCGATATTTACAGATTTATATTGTCTTATAAATGAAGTAGCGGTGTTTGTTCTCGGAGGTTTTTTGCAAAAATCATAAAATGTGTTATTTCTGAGAAATGTTTTCTTCTCGTTCCTATAATTTTTGTTTGCTCTTTTACAAACATGCTTTTTTAAAAAGTTATTCTCATAAAACCACAATTTATATACTTCATTTTTTTTTAATAAAGCCGCAGCAGCTAAATTAATTTTTATTTCAATGCTAGAAGCTATATTTGAGCATTAATGAAAATTTAGACGTCATCTAACGTCCATTCCCGTATCTCATCGTCTCATACAAGACAATCAGGTAGCTCAATTGAAACTGTTAACTAAAATATTTATTGCCTACAAAATTTTTATTTTTTTCATCAAATATTTTTTTTCCGGTATAAATTTCGTCAAATTGTTTTGAAGGTTAAGCTTCATTCGTTTTCGCCTGCAAACTACCTCCTTCTCCTCTATATTTTTTCTTCCTTAAAATTTCGATAATTTAGGATGATCAAATTTGTAGAAGAATACTTGGTCGACAATGTTGTTCTACAACATAGTTTACCAAGTGTTCTTCAACGTAAATGACCATCATAATAAAATGCTGATCGTTATTGGCACTTACGCCCAAATGAAATGTAGATGGAAATTTTCATTTTGTAAACCATTTCAAAAATCAATCACCATGTAATAACTGTAGTTGAAAAATTTTCACCTTTCAGCCTTTACTTAACTATAAGGAACTGTGCATTTAATGACATGAACTAAAACAATTTTAATAAATTAATTACAAGTAATTATAATACTAAAAGCATATCGCAACATATATTCCAAACGGAAATTTAAAATATTTATTTGCTTAAAAGACGTTATTAAAAACACATTAAAAGTAAATTAAAAACCTATACTGACATGTTTCAACTCCTTCACTAAGTCGTCATCAGAATGTATAACAGAAATTACAATTATAATGCATTTGAAAAATGAAAAAAAAATCATCGAATACAAACAAGTAAACATATAACGCGCCCTACATTTTCACTATCGCCCGTGTTTCCTTTATGTTTCGACTCTGCAAGTTGTCCAACCATTCAATCCATATATTCGGGATGCGAAAAGATAACGTATTGTTACAAACCTCTGAACCTCTTAAATAAATTTCAATGGACTCTCTTATAAATAATTGTAAATAAAAATTAGATCTGCATATTAATTTACTCTCGTTTAAAAGTATGTTAATGCTCTCTATTTGATTCAGCCGGGATAAAGCAGTATTACCTCTATTATATTTTATGCCCGCCGTATGTTCTTTACATTTGATATTGAATTTTCGTTGAGTTATACCTATATAATTATTTCTGATTCCCCCCTCTCTAATAAATGGAATCATATAAACTCCTGAGGGGTCACCCCTATTAATAGGATCAATTTTAGTGTTTAAAAGCATCTTTAATTTCGGAAGAGGTTTCGCGATCAAACATAAACCAAAATTTCTTAAATGATTTTTTATATATTCAAAGAAACTCGGGAAATAATTTGCCACAACCCTTTTCATATTAACTTCATTAACAGTTTTATTTTTAGAAGTATCGGACATACTTCATACATAAGACATACTAAAAGCATGTCTGGGTGTTGTTAATGTTTTACATAAATCTCATTAGCCCTTTCTGCTTAAGTGAATGAATTTGCCTCTTCCCCCAGAAAAATGAAATGAAACAAATTTCTTCAGTGGTAAATTGGCAATGAAAAAACTTTCTATAAATATTCGATATTTCTTAAATTTAAATAAATGCGCGAACTTAAAGAATACACAATGGTTCATAAAGGTTGTGTTGCATACATGTACATCTAAATTAGGCTTTACGATTAACAACAAGTCCTTGATACGAACTAACTGAATATTTAATTGTCGGCTTGCAATATGTTACAAAAATCAATGTCTAAATTCAGACCTGCCAGAGGGGACTATTTTTTAATTCTACCTCGCACCACTTTTTCAAAATACAAAACTTTTACATACAGTTTGACGACGTTTGCAAGAGAAATATACTATAAAATGTATTTTTTAAAAATAGTGGTGCGAACAGAATATAAAAATAGTCGCCTGTGTCATCCCTGAAATCAAGTTCTATACCGTAATTTCCGGTGTATAAGACGCGGCTCAGAGAATTCTGTTTTCTACCGGAATTGTTTATAGAGAAAATGTATCTTGCTTCTGCTTAACATTTATTTCACTACCTTTCTTAAATAAAATTTTCGGTTTGAAACAGACTTAAATTACCCGCAGCTTATACACCGGAAATTACGGTAATTAACCTTTTTTAGGGCAAATTACTTCAGTTGCTAAAATTTTGAAATGATTGAATGGCACCAGGTTTTACGAACAAATTTGTTTCAAAATAAGTAAAAGCTTTTTCTTCGCCTTCATTACAAATGCAAAATTTTCTTTAAAAATTCTGGTGCCATTGTGGCATTTGGTAGTTAAAATTAAGTGGGACGTATTTACCACCGCCTTATAAAGGTTTAACATGTTAACTCCATGCTATTCGCCGGGCATCGTAAGTATTTCTAAATGAATGTGCCATACGTAGGCCGGTGCGTCATAATTAGGTCTCGCCAATTTGACGCATATTTTTATTCATAACATGTATAAGAATTTTTGAATAGTAATCTTTTCTTTCTTTCTTTATTGATAGACATTCCGTAATCATATTTTTAAAAAAGATTACTCTAAAAAAAATGTTGGTATATACTTTGAATACCTCCAACCCTTTTAAAACACAGGTCATGTTATATATTCCAGATTTTTAAGAATGCAATGTATGCATGGCAGGTTATGTCTTAACCCTTCATATACTGCATTATGATCTACTGCAATTTTTTTCATGTAATTTTTTTTCAGTTACTACAATGAAAATTAAAGGAAAAACATAAAAAAATTACTCACCCGTGAGAAATTTAATTTCTTAGGGGTAATTAATTAAAGTGGTACTTTAAAGTACCGTCAGTACACTATGACTTAAATATCGTAACAGAAAACCCACAAGGTATTTCAAATGGCACCAGAATTGTGGTAAAATATTTTCGATTTAATAAGTATGTGAAATATAACCTTTTTTCATATTTACAAATAAATGTTTTGGCAAATTCCGGTTCCAATCATTTATTTCAACATTTTAGCATTGAAAATGCTTTGACCCTGAAAGGGTTAAAAAAAAACTTTTTAGGTTTCGATCTTGTTAGCAGTCCTTTAGTTATGCGACGTCTATATTCCAGGGACAACATGTTCTCTCGCATCTCCACATATGTAATATTTGAATTTATATATGCCATTTCCAGCATAAGCAAAAAAGAGCCGATGCCACAACTTTTTCGATTTCCTATAAAAAATAATAATGAAACAGCAAAGAAATACTAGGAAAATTACATTTTAAAGCAGATGAAAACGATGGATAACTACACAGGCGAAAAGTAAACAAGAAGTTTTTCTCCTACGCCCAGTGTACTGACGGTACTTATAAGTACCACCGAGTAATTCAACTGTTAAATCAAATACATACGCTGTTCACCTAAAATAGCTAGTCAAATTGTATTCTAAGATCATAATGAACACATAAAAAAAATCCAACACTTATCTTATATTCTTTACTGTGTTTGCAGCAATAAAAAGACGATCGTGACAATCTATACGAAATGTCGGCAAAAAACACATCGAGTCTTTCAAAGACAGCCAGCCAGCCCCCTTCCTTGTTAAAATAACAAACCTAGAACTACTGCTTCCATGTATCCGGATAAAGGGGAGTTGAAAGAGTGTTTTTGCAAAGTACCATTAGAATATTAGTAATATTCACTATGGGGTGAAATTTTAAAGTGAGTAGTACTTATGAGTACCGTCAGTAGATAAAGGGTTAAACAGCATGACTCTGTCAAACAAATGTCTCAAAGGTTATTTAACTCCTTAACCCCTTGGGGACGAGCGGCACGTATACGTGCCGCATGAAGCGATCAGAATCCTTGTTTTTCCTCACCAGTAAAATTTTACGGCAAAATTTGCCTTATTTAATCGGCGCGTTTTCTCGATTCAAGAAGACACAAATTTCTGCTTTTAAAAAACGGTGACAAAAGATTAAAAATTTCGTAAAAGGCTCCCGTCCCGAAGGGGTTAATTCTCGCTCCCGTGATATTCACGGTCTGTGTGTTTCATTCAGATTGTTGATTCCCACCAGTTTTATAAAATAGAGTAATTGGTTTTATTATGGTAACATTTTAGCTGTCATTAAATAAGGTGAATATTTCTTTTTCAAAAAAACTGGTGGCAATAAGCAATTTGAATTTTTAAACCGTAATTTAATGCGACTGTTAAGGGGTTAATGACTGACCAGAAATGTGTTGAGTAAGTACGTTGTCTAAAATAGGACTTTATGATTGATAATATGACTCTAATTAAGTAAATGTACAAACTCAAAGACTATTTAATGTTTGGCAAAGAATGTGTGGTACCAATATGCATAGCTGCCAACTAGTACGGTTTTCTGTTAACACAAAATTTTAATAGAAATTTTTGACTTTGTTGATTCGTTAGATTTCGGTGATTAAATAACGCAAAATTTACAATTAAATTTTAGTGTTAAGAAAAACCGTACAAATCGGAAGCTATGAATATGTATCTGACACAGATTTTATGATTGACAACATGACTCTATTCTCAGTTTTATCCCAAAAGACAAAACACACTCAATTTTCCCATGGGCAACATTTAAGGAAGTCTATAAAAGGACACTTTATTTAATGTTACCCCTTTTCTGGGAGGGAAGAAGAACAATCCTTTGGTGTCTATCAGGTAATGGGGCCGTTTCGCGAAGACAAAGCACCCATTAACTGTTTTTCACGCGGTGAGAAGTGTAGCAGGTGGTCCCTGGGCCCCTCTCACAACATTCCCCAACATTCATTGCCCCTGTATGACTCAGTTGCAACAACCCCTCGGTCTAAAATAATTTGTGGAAGACTCTCGGGAAAGAGAGGGGGGATGGAGTGAGTCAGGGTGTCATATGATGCTCTGGGAATCTGTGGGGGATGGCGTACGACCACTATCCGCCTGCTCAACATCAAATAGAAAGACATAGCTTTCTGTCTAGTTTTTCTTTTTTCATCACTGTTGTCTGCAGAAATGAAGCGGCTTTTCCCCTGAGAAATTCTAATCTTCAAGAGCTTCCGCTCAGTTTGTACTCCTTTTGCGGCCCATTTCGTCTAACGAGCGATATTTTAATACACGTCGTCAAGAATTTCGACGAAATGTTGAGGAATGTTTATCCCCGAAACACCTTTGGTAGAAAGATGGAGTAAAAGTCTGCAAGTTTTAATTGAGTGCATTTATAACTTCTGTTTTCCGAAAAAATGTTTGCGGTTAAGTTTTTATTTTGTTTAATGAGAAGACATTTTAACTTAGGTCGTCGAGATTTCAAGAGAAGACATTCCTCTGAAAAATGTTAAGGGGAATGTCTTCTCTTGAAACATCTTTTCCGAAAATAGAACCATTGTTGGAAGTTGGGCTATATTTTTTATTGAAATGGCTGGATTGCTACCACTTTTTCGAAATAGAAATGTTCGCCTTGTTTAATTACAGATTAAACAAGGCAAATATGACATTTTCAAAAAAGTGATAGTAAAAGTGATCTGAATGGAAAAAAAAAAAATCCCTGCCGACTCGCACTACAGGCGGAGGAAGATTTCGAAGTTAAGTACTAATTTCACCAACATAAACTAAATCAAGATAAACCCATTTTAACAATTTTATTTGGCCGCTTTTGACGAGTTTTTAATTTCATTTTTCTGTAAGAGCTGGTTTTATCAGAATCATGCTAATACGATAATTTTTTCTTCGACCGCTATTTTTTAAAATTTATTTTGGCTATAAGAATTGGTCTTGTCAAAAACTTATTAGTATAAAAGTTGTAGATAATATCAAGAAGATTTATAATAAATTTAAGCGGATTTGATATCCTGCGAATTGACGAAGTTATGATTTTTTTTCTTCTCCACCCACCCCCTTTTTTTCGTTTTTATTTTTTTTATTTTTTTTTTCGGTAAAAGTTGGCCGTATCAAAAACTTGTCAATATAAAAGTTGTAGATAATATTAAGAAGATTTACATTAAATTTAATTGAATTTGATATCTTGAGAATTGACGAAGTTATGATTTTTTTCTCCCTAAAACCATATATACATATATATAAAGTTTTGAAGTGGGGATGGTTTTGGGTGCTCGTGGCCATGATCGGCGTAGATCTCCAAGAGTTTTTCAGAAATTCCAACATAGGAGAGAATCTAATAGGTAGCGTTTCTGACGAAATCTACTTAAAAGTAGCCAACTGGCCATACTGAATAAGACAGGAAGAACGCGATGTTAATTAATCACATTCGAAATTTTCTATCGCAACATGGGTTAAAATAGAAAATCATTTATATAAGGCAGCATTATATACTTCAAAGTTCTAAATATCTTTAATTATTCTTCTATATAAAATTTCTGATATAAGATATTAAAACGTATTTTGAGTATTTATTCATCGAAATTTTTATGATAGAAAATACACTAATATATGCAGACATCCCTCTCGGTTTACCTAACTTTATTAAGTTAATGGGTAGAATGGAGAGGGAGAGGGGGGGGGGGGGAGTGAATTACAAAACAACTGGGAAAGTATCAATTCATATGCTTTAATTTAAAAGAAAAGCATTGTATCCGAAAACATATAAAGTCTCTCTCTCCGCCCTAGCCGCCTCCTCCCCTTCCCCCCAAAAAAGCAATTTAACAAATTCCAACGACCATTTGGAAGACTAAAATTTAAGACATAAAAAATCGCACGGAGTTGATCATACATTACGTACGCCATGGATTAAACATTAATAGTGTTATTACACGTACAAATTGCAAGCGACAAAAATCGCCTGCGACTCGTCAGATTTCCTGAAACTTACGTATTATCCAAGCATTTGATTGGCTGTTCGGGAAAAGGCTTTTCCATCGTCAGATTTCCAAGAAATCTGACGACCAATTTTAAAGGAAATTTCATTCTTAAACTTCTAAACATCCGACAATATTACTTTTTACACCGTCGTATAGAGAAAAAAATGTACTTTTAAATGCAATTTGTTTGAAAGCTGTATCTCAATTTGTTTCTGAGTTATTAATTTTTTTTTTGCAGTTTTTATAACTTTTTTGTCACAGTGGCAACAGAAGTATCCATCTCTGTTGAAAGTAAAGGGAAATACAGATTACTGTATAGACCAATCAGAAAACGAATAAAATGCGGATTGAACCAATAAAAAGCTTCAGATATGCTTTTGATTTCCAACCCTGACGAGGACAATAACCATTTTTCCAAATGGTTAAAAATCCTGACTAAGGGATTACTCTTTTATTGCTTAACCCATTAAGGATCGCACTTTTTTATACTTGACACAAATGAAATTTTATTTTATACATATTAATGACTAATTAAGAGGGGAAAAAAAACGATATTACAATTTTTTTTTTTTTATGTGTGAAAACGCAACATCAGTACAAATCAACCACATTTTTGCCATATGAAAATCTTTGAAGCACTTGCTATGTACCGGTACATTACATTTACTACACGTAGGTTATAGTTTGACTGCTAAAATATCTGTATCTCGAATTGCTGAATTTATTTCATTCTTTAAAGTGCGTCTAGGAACATAATTTGAAGTTTATCAATACAAATTTTCAAAGCATTCAGTACTATTTCATTCATATTTTAAAATTTTTTACAACTCGAATCAATTAATTAATTTCTATCCTAAAAATAAAAAGTCGTATATACAATATGTGATAATACGTTTGTTGAAAAAGATATTCACAATAAAATAAAATAAAAAATCACAAACATAATGTTGCAAAAATGCAACGCCAGTCTTTAAAGGGTTAATATCATTAGCTTAGAAAACTGAAAATTAGAGGAAGACTGGAAACATTCATTTGCTATGGTAAGCACTGTTAAGGAATAAACATGGTCATGCTAAAATAAAATCGTTTACACTTTTAATGAGAAACAATAATAATAAAAGAAAGTTTAAAACAAAATTAATAGCATAATTGCGATAATGCAGTAATCAGTTCAATTGCAATTCCAAACAGCTTCTTATATAACAAAATTTCTTATACATTTTCTCTTAACAATTCATTATTTCTTAACCCTTTGAGGGCCAAGCAATAACGTCTCTGTAATATTGAATTCTCACCGCAATAATAGAAAAATTTTATTTTAACCATCCGAGTGTCTTGCAAATGGGTAAAATTGTAATGTTGTTTTCTTTGCATGTTGTTTTAAATGCTAAAAAAATATGATTATTTCAACATTATAAAAAAAAAAAAAACTCAATTACAAATATGAATGTAATCCTTGAGGGTATTAACCATTCTTCAATGTATTTAAAATTCATTAAATATATATAATTATATTATCTTAAATATTGCTTGTATTGCTGTGAAACCTGGAGCTTAGTGAACGGAATATTACGCCCCAAACACTTAGAGGGTTAAAATAAGGAAAAGCAATATTTTAATGTGTTTCGCCACAAAGTTAAAAATATAAAATTTAGTTAAAAGTTTCTAGTGCGAATTTTGTTTAAATTAGGTGGGATAAAATGTATCCCACCGCCCCTCAAGGGGTTAGCATTTACTTTCTTTTTAAAAACGTTTATTCTTTACAAATATTCAGGGGGAGCACGCTCATGTTCACATAAATTTATAAGCATTCTTCATAAATCGAATGATTTTTTTTTTAAACTCCGAATCATTAAGTCAGTCTATGTTATGCATAGTATCTTTTTAAAAAAATTGTAAGAAAAATCTAAAACAAAGATTTTTCTTTGGGAAAAGTGGTATTCAGAAAACGAACAAAATAGAAGGCATAGCTACAAATCTTCCAGTTTTTTTCCCCTGGTCAAACAACCATATTTCAAGCAGAAGTTTTATTTAATATCATAAAACCGAAATGAAAAATTTTAACTACTACATAGAATGAAGGTAACATTTTCTAACTAACTCCCCTTTGCGGTCGAAGTACTACTCCCAGGCACAGGCATCTCTATTTCCGCTCCGATAACATATGTAAGAGTACTTTTAAAAATATAGTGGTGCAACCCTTTGATTATGGGCTAGGACTGGTGATTATTTTTATATTCATTCGTACCACAATTTATAAAAATATTTTTTGTGCTTAATTTCACTTGCAAATATCTTAGTATAAGTGAATAGCAGAGACTATTTTTCAAACAGTGGTACGAACAGAAGGAAAAATAAATAATCCACTTGAATTAGTCAAACCTGTAGCCAAAGGCTAATTGAATGTAAATTTATGAAATAGCAATGCAAAAATTGCAGTGACAATTATAATTGCAATCTAAAGTAAATGCGCATTGTAGAAAAGAATACATTATATCGGCATTAATGTAATCACCGAAGTGTTTCTGGTAACCTATGATTACGAACCCAATTTCTGGTAGACTCATTGACTCGTCTGGAAATGTCATCCTGGATGTCAATTTCAACGATTCGTGATCCGGCTATTGATAGTTAATCGCCTGTCATTCTTTTTGGAGTACAATAGTTCTTGCATAATGTTTTTATCCTAGATTACATAACTACTCTCTGTTGCTAACAATCGAAGAAGAGAAGATATATACAGTCGAACCTCGTTATCCCGACACTCTAAGGACCAGAAAAAAGTGACGTCATAAGCGGGGTGTCGCAGTAACCGGAGTTGGAGAAAAATGTTTATAAAAGGCTGTATTTTTAAGTAATTTAAGACAGTTTGAAATTCATAACTGTTTTGGCAGTTTTAATTAACAAAACATTATTATTAAACAAAATAAACAGAAAAACAAAATTTAAAAGAATAAAAATCTGATTTATGGTGACTTGTTTTTTTATTGTTACATGAAATATTGCTGAATTAAGGTTCGCTTATCCCTAGATGTGCTTCCTACAATGAATTGTAGTCAATATTCGTTGTTTCAGAAATGGATGTTGGATAATTTCTGATCGTTTCAATGAAATGCAATGCTTCGGTTTTAGTCGGATGAAAAACGCCGAGTAACCACAAGAAAGCGCCACCTGACCAGAACAAAAAGACCACGAGTAGACTGATATATCTGTCAGGAACTTAAGTGGCTCATTCATAGTATTTGGGTTTATTTATTCAGATAAAGGATTGAAGTAAAATTTCTCTTTTATCTCAATGGGTATTTTAGATACTTTTGTAAAAAGTTTGCCTAAGACATTTCTTACCGCTTAATTTCCTTGCTTATAAGATGGATTATGAAAAATGGACAATTTTCCTAAACCGTCGGGAAATCCGGAGTTGAAAACTATACAACGACGTGTAATCCGGAGTTTATTTACATTGAAATCATATGCAGAAAATTGGGACTTTGAAAAACTGACGTGATAAGCGGAGTGACGTGAAAACCGGGTGTCATGATAACGAGGTCCGACTGTATATTGAACTGCTCTCCAAACTATGGTCGTTTTCTTTAATCATTATATGGAGAAAAAATAAGACTTTACTTCTGTGTATTTCCCATCTCCAGTGAATATATTATTGTTTAGATTTCTTGTATTTATGAGAACAAAGTGGAAAAATTAATACAGTAGAGCGCCGATTATCGGAACTCCAATTAACCGAATTTCCAATTATCCGAACAACCCATTTGTCTCAATTTTAAAAAAAACCGAACTTCCAATTATCCGAACAGCCCATTTCTCTCTCTCTTTTTTTTTTTCGAACTTCCAATTATCCAAACACCCTATTTCTCTAATTTTTTTCCACTTTAGATTTAGCATGCGAAATCGAATTTTCGATTAGTGTATCGTTTGGAGCAGTAACAAGAGAATAAAAGCTTGGAGAAAGGAGTGAAATCAAAATAAAAACAATAAAGAAGCATTTGAATGTTTGGAAACAGCTATGAAATGGCTCGAACGGCAGAAGATCGCTGATCCCTTTCAACTAACGTATTTAAGGAGAATTCGAAATATGGCAGCATTGAACAGAACGTCTTCTTTGAAGCAAGCAACAATCGAAAGCTTTTTTGCTTATAATATAATCTCTGGAGATCAGAAAATGATAAAAAGAAAATTTGAAATGATAAACAATGTTTAAACACGCCAGCACTAATTGGTGCTGCTAGTCCTAAACCTTGATAAAGTGTGAAGGTTTTAGTGTTGTCAGGAACATCCCTTAAATTGTCTGTCCATTTATCCGAACTAGGGTCGATCCCAAGTTGTTCGGATAATCGGAGCTCTACTGTACTATGATCGAATGTAGACGTATAAGTTTTCTCTCCAAATGGAATACTCTTCTCTAAGAATTTATCATAAGGCAGGCAACAGTATAATCTAGGTATAATATTTATTTGAAGTGCATTTATTCGGATGAACGCAATAACGTTTGTAATAGAAATAGGGGAAATGACGTGATTGTGGAACATTTAATGTGGGTTGTAAAATTCTGGACACTTTTTTAACGTCAGTATAATCTGGGTATAATAATTATTTGAAGTGCAATTATTTAGATGAACGCAGTACCACCTGTAACAGCAATAGGGGAGATGATGTGGTTGTGGAATATTTAATGTGTAGTGTAAAAATTTTAATATAAAATACTTTTTTAATATAAAAAATACTTATTTAAATTGAGTAGCTTTTTGTATTTATGAAAACAAAGTGGAAAAAATAATAACATGTTTTGATGAAGACATATAACTTTTCTCTCTACAAGGACTCTTCTCTTGTCTAATATCATACGTAGAATTGCCAAGTCTCCGTTTTTTTTCACACCACTGTTATCTTAGAGAAAATGTTGTTCTTTTAACTCGTCTAAATGTTCCGATAAAATAAAAGAATATTTTCTGTATTAAAATATTGGTATCCAAAAAGCCGGAGACTTGACAGCTCTGCATACGGCTGGCAACTCTATAATCTAGATATAATATTTATTTAGAGTGCATTTATTCTGATTAACGCAATACCATCTGTAACAGCAATAGGAGACATGATGAGATAGTGCAATATTTAATACTCGGCTGTGAAAGTCTCAATTCTTTTTTTAAGAGAAAATAATGTATGTGCAATTCAAAGCCAATGTTAACATTTTTAGTATTTTATTTTTTACATCAAATAGGTGATGCACATATTTTTTGATAGTATTAAACCTATATGCTTTCTATTTTTATTACCCTATTGAAAAGAAGGGTTATGTGTTTCACGCGTATCTGTGTATGTGGATTTCTTTATACCCTCGAAGCATCCCAACGGCTGGATAGATTTTAATGAATGAGGTCTCTATCAATTTGTCCTAAGGGCCCGATGGTTATAGGCTAGGTTTTGTTTTCATAAATTCAAAATGGCGGTAGAGACGAAAAAAAAAATTACGCACCCTATTGAGTGGCATATCATTGGATAGGTCTTTCAAAATGAAGACGATGTTTCATTGACTATTTTACTGTCAGAAGCTCCGTTAAAATATTATACAACCTGGAAGTTGTGTAGGTAGGATCTCTAGCTTTACTGCAACTCTAACCATCATAGACATCTATAGACCTCATCAAAACTGTGTTTATAGATAGGAACTAACAATTAAACACAACTTAAAAGTCATCAATGCAAGCAAATAAAAAAAAATATGTAAGTAATATAAACAAGTAATATAAAAAAAAATATTTTAAGTCAATTCCTACTTAGATCAATAACAGAATTTTTTTTCTCCCATTCTTCTTTTCTCTTGAGTGACGCCTAAAATGCCTTGATCAAGAAGAGGGCTCTCTTGATTATTGAAAATTAATTATTTAAATTTAATTAATGAATTAATATTTGAAAAAAACTGGATTAACATCAAGTGTCATCCACTACAAGTTTAAAAAAATTATTTGAGCTTGATTGGATGAATAATAAGTATTTTATTAAAGATTGAAAATTTGAACAATATATAGCGAGAGTGTGAGCTAATAGTAGGAATTGAAAAAAAATAGTTTCACATTGATGAGAAATATTTAAAAAGTTCGCTTTTTACACAGTCGGGTTTTTTGATTTTTTAAATTTAATTGTTTATTTATTTATTTATTTATTTATTTTTTATATAAAAGTTTGAATAGTCAAAATTAATAAAATCCACTATAATCAGCGTAGCTTCTTGTTATGGGCTTATTTGTTTGTCTGTTACATATTGGATGTTGGACTGTTACAAGTAAGATTACATATTTTTCATAACTATATTGTGGCAACAGTCCAATTTTGTGAAAGTCGAATGTTTCTGAACTGCCTCTGAATGAAACAGTTTTGTTATAATAAACTGTATGGTATTTTATAAATAATATAGATAAACATTAAGGTGTCATGGTAATTATTGTTTGTCTGTTACAATACCTCTTTTTTAATCATAATTATTCACATTAAATAATTTATTCATAATAACTATATTAATTTATCTTATAATATAATATACTAATTGTAGCCATCTTTAAATTACCTTATTATTATTTTTAAATAAGGTAAAGTCATTTTTTCCTCTATGACTGTTAGTCTGTTACAATGGAATTGCCCATTATAAATTGTATAGACTTCTTGTATTTAAGGGTGTTCTCAAATCCAAAAAGGCAACTTTCTGACATAAGTTTTAATTTATTTTTGTTCGAAAATGCATGAAATTAGCTGGTGTTGTTGTTCAGAAACTACACGATTGAGCTGTTTTTTCCATTTTTTTTGCAAACGCAATAGACTTTTCAGAAAATAGTGTCAAAGTGGGCGTTTTGAACCGAATTTCCGCGCGAAGGAAGAAAGAGCACTCAAGAGCTGGCGAAAACCGTGTTTGTCACGTGATCAAAATCTCTTATGACTCAATAGGTAATTGATTGATCAAAAAATGGAAAACACAGTTCAATTCCAAATCGCTTCCATAGCCAGGCTGTCCAATTTTATATCTTTCTGTACAAAAATGAATTTGTAAATGTGTCAGAACGTTTTGCACTTGTTGAGCTGAGCAGTTAAGAACAGCCGCCTTAAGAAAACAAAGTGGGAAAAAGAATAGCATTGCCGGATAAAAACGTATGACTTTCTTCTTTAGAAATGAACATTCGCTTTTTGGGAATTTATCATGGGCTGGCAATAATATAACATAGGTAAAATATTTATTTAAATAGCACTTATTTAAATAAATGCAGTGGCATCTTTAATGAAATGTTTCTTTTTCCTTAGGAATTTTTCATTAACTTTTTTTATTTAATAAAATTTGATTTAATTTGACTTGAAAACAAAAACGCACAAACAAGCAAAAAACCGAAAAGTTTGTCAGTTATGGACTAAGCTTTTTACATTTTTGAAAATCAAATGGAAAATATCATGATTAGATAATATATTATGATTTTTCCCCCACAGTGACACCTTGGAATTTATCATAGTCTAGCACATTACGTTATACGTATAATAATAATTTTAAATACACTTACATACATGAACATAGTACTGTCTATAATAGTAATAGCAGAAATGATGCGGTTATCGGAATATTTCATACGGGCTATAAAATTGTTAATCAATATTATGCACCCTCTTTCCTTATCTGTCGAAGCTATTGCTAAAATGGCACATTCATCCGACACATTGTCATGATCTTCATTTCCAATTTATAGTCTAGGCAATAGAGACCGTATAGGGGCTCTACCTAGCAAAATTCATGGTAGTTCTGAAAAAAGGCTTACTATATGTTTTTTGGGTCGCTGAATCCGAATTTTTAACTTCCCACCAAAATTTCCCCCAGCAACCCCCCCAAAATTTTGGTAAAATGCCCCCCAAAAAAGTTTTTATTAAAAAAATCAATTTTTTTATTGTTTTAGGGGAAAAGTATCTAGAAATTCAGAAAGTAGACAAAATTTGCAATAAATTAGATATATGACATTATGACTTAGGATGAAGGGGAAGGGGGGATCTGCCTCGGAACATGCGCGCGGTGCTGCGTTAACTAAGTTGCGCAATTCCACTTAACCACTCACACGTTTACATTCGCCCTCCCATCTCCCCTCCGAATTTTCTCTATAAGGTTTACTTTAAGTTTTTTGGGTAGCTGAATCCGAATTTTTAAATTCCCCCCCCCCCCCCCGAACCCCCCCACCAAATAGTTGTTTGTAACTTAAATTTCTTATTGTTTTAGGGGAAAAGCATTTCGAAATTCAGAAACTAGACAAAATTTACAACAAATAGGATATATGACATTATGACGTAGGATGAACGGGGAGGGGCAGGTCTGCCTCTGAACATGCACTGCGTGCACGCTACATGCACTATGTTATTAAGTCCAGGCAATAGAGGATATTACTACGAAAAATTAATACTAGTTCTGGATTTCGCCTCACTTTGTTTTTTGGGTCGCTGAATCCGAATTTGTAACTTCTCACCAAAATTTCACCCGGCAACGCCCCAAAAAATTGATTTTTTGAAAAAGTTTGGTTCTTGAGAAAAGCCCGCGGGGAATGTTTCGAGGCAGCCCCCTCTCTCCCCGTTTATCCTACGTCATAATGTCATGTATCCTATTTGTTGCAAATTTTGTCTAGTTTCTGAATTTCGTAATGGTTTTCTCCTAAAATAATAAGAAATTTAAGTTAATAACAACTATTTTGGGGGGGTTTCGGGGGGGGGGGATTTTGGAGGTAAGTTAAAAATTCGGATTTAGCGACCCAAAAAACTTAAAGTAAACCTTATAAGGAAAGTTCGGAGGGGAGATGGGAGGGCGAATGTAAACGAGTGAGTGGTTAAGTGGAATTGCGCAACTTAGTCCACGCAGCACCGCACGCATGTTCCGACGCAGATCCCCCCTTCCCCTTCATCCTAAGTCATAATGTCATATATCAAATTTGTTGCAAATTTTGTCTACTTTCTGAATTTCTAGATACTTTTCCCCTAAAACAATAAAAAAATTGATTTTTTTAATAAAAAACTTTTTTGGGGGCTTTTTACCAAAATTTGGGGTGGTTGCCGGGGGAAACTTTGGTGGGGAGTTACAAATTCGGATTCAGCGACCCAAAAAACGTAAGGTAAGCAGATTTCCAGAACTACCATTAATTTTACTAGGTAAAATTCCCTATTGCCTAGACTATTATTAATCCTCCTGTTGCCAGTGTGGGGGTAATTTTGAATCATTGTTAATATTTCTATGTTTTGTGCCAGAAAGTTAATTCAAATTCAATAAAATTTATTATTTTTTCTATGTGGTATGTATGTGATTTAACATACAAAGCTTAATTCATTATTTTTTCATATTTGAAACGCGAATGAAAAACATAATAGGTATAAAAAAGATCTCAGTGGTAATTGGAGAGTTAAATAGACAAAACTTTACCCATTTACAATTGAGACATTTTGTAAGTCTATAGAGTCATAATTTTAAGTAGTACTTAAATCGGATTTAACAAACACTAAAACTTATTACAGCTCTTTTTCTGGATCAGGAATGTCCAATCTGGCATTTGCGGAATACCGGTAATTTTTTATAAAAAAACTTCGGACTTAAAACGGCCTATAGAGACGCTGATCGCAGCCCTCGGTGCAGGAAAATTGTCCCTTTAACTAATGCTAAAGCGCCATTGAAATAATTTTTTATTTAAGTGCGTTTGGAAGTTTTAGACATTCAAATTCAGATAATTTTTACTTTGTCATATAACACAGAACACAAATGTCACATGAAATCTGAAATTGTGCAAAAAAAAATTCATTCTGAGCAAATTAAAAATACATGTAGTGCAATGTGTTTGCACGGCATTTTCCTGAAGCGAGGAGTTCTCTTTTTTCCACCAGATGGCGTATTTGAGTGCTTGAATCTAGAGATCCTACATTTTTCTAATATGAGATCTCTGCTTGAATCGACAGAGATGTCAAACTGTGGCCCGTCCGATAACACTAATTTTTTAAAGAAATAGTTGAACTTCTTGATAAGTAGAGATTCGATGGTTAGATAAGGCAGTGATTTCTATAAAATTTCAGTGGTATACGGCGACCACATTTTGACACCTCTGATATAAACGCATAAGAAGAACAATAAAAAGTATAATAGTTAACTTTAATCCTTAACTGTTGTGACGAAAAATTGTCGCATAGATACTGTGAGCGATCTCTCAAACTGCTTGATCGAAAGATAAATAAAATGCTCAATTAACTCATATGATACTGTTTCTATACTACACTTTATCTACAGGACTACTGTAATTAAAATTCAAATATTCAGAGTTCTTTAGCAGTAATACTAAAGCTACAAACGAAAGAAATTTTCACTGGTATCTATAGTTAAACTGAAAATTACAAGTTAAACTGTGAAAACTGAAAATAGCGATATGGCTGTAACTCTGTGAGACCACCAACAATAATTAAGTGTTAATATGGTTTCGCATTTTGTTTAAGCGAATTTAAGTATTTTTTAAAAATGTTTGCCTTGGTGATAATTGACCCATCTAGTGGTTGTACAGTTAACTATTTTTTGTTTTAGATAAATGAATAAATATATAAACCTAAATTCTCATCACTTCACACAAGATTTTTAAAATATAAAAATAAACTAGGCTTCTTGTTATTGGTAACAAAATGGAAAAAAATATTAACATCGGATAAAGGCATATGATTTTGCTCCCCATAAGAAATACCGCCTCTCTTAAAATTTATCATATATATGTTGGCAATAGTTTAGTCTAGGTGTAATATGTAAGTGCACTTATTCCGATGAACGTAATCTGTAAACAGGAGTAGGGGAGATTATGCATTTGTTGGAATACTTCATATGGGCTGTGAAATTTCTAATCCATTGTTACCGCCCTCTTTCCTTATCTCATGAAGCTGCTGCGGAAAATGGCACATACTTCCATCACATAGTCATCGTCTTCATTCCCAATTCATTAAATAGCCTCGCAAAACCGATGTGTCATGCCGGACGTGCTGCCGAGGCGTAGACCGAGGTACAAACCGATAGAGAGCGATTTGTTGGAAAAAGTGGGGATCTTCCGAAAAGTATGATAGATGACCACGCTCTAAAAAAATCTACTCAATTGATGCAACATCACTTATAAAATATATATTTTGCAAGTTATTGAGCTGGCATAAAAGATTTTCGGCTGCAAATAAATCTTTTTTTTTTTTTTTTTTTTCTGAATGTCTGACATTTAACAAATAATCTCTTAAGAGCCTATGCTACAAACGTGAACATATTTGCAAGTAAATGTTAAATCAATGGCAAAGTTCTTTTCAAATTTCTCGTTTTGAATTTCAATATATATATATATATATGTGTGTGTGTGTGTGTGTTATAATTGATAAGATGCTCTATAGATTTCCCAATTAGTATATTTTTTCTCTTAATTGCTAAATCAATTTCTATATTTGCCCCAAGTAGCACTTCAAATCATTAGAACCCCAAACATCAGAATAATCTTAATGCGTATTAAAGATTCTGAAGGCAATTACTAAAATAGAAGTTGATTGACATGTTTATTTTTAAATAAGTACTTAAAATCGTAAATCCTAATAAACTTCAGTTAAAATAAACATTAGACAATTACTTAAGGTATAAATTTAATTATTTTTCCTCATATTTGGCATATATGAGATTTAGAGCATATAGATCAAATTGAATCGTTATGATAACCCCTTCGGAACGAGCGTCTTTTACCGAATTTTTAATCTTTTGTCACCAGTTTTTTAAAACAGAAATTTTTGCCTAATTGAATCGGGA
Organism: Maratus speciosus; assembly: GCA_963932465.1. NCBI lineage: Eukaryota > Metazoa > Arthropoda > Arachnida > Araneae > Salticidae > Maratus > Maratus speciosus. Next base: position 206,185,904 of record OZ010794.1, on the reverse strand, counting down.
AAGTGCTCGGATTAAATAAGGCAAAATTTACAATAAAATTTTACTGGTCAGAATAATCAAGGATTCTGAGCACCATATTATAATCGAGGATTATGCGCACGTATACCGGTCGCTCGTCCCCAAGGGGTTAACGGATAAATTCACATTAATGTCAAAATAAGTATACTTGATATATAATAAATCCTAATTAAAATGTCTCTAGCTGACATTTATTATTAAATCATAATCATAAAAATTAACGTCAAATTTAGAATTGAATGTCGGTGGTACTCTTCTCTTAGAACTTTAAATTCACGCAGTCTCCTACTAACCGCTATTGTGAACAGCCATGGTTGTCGAAGCTGCTGAAAAATTATTCCAAAGTACCGCATGGGATTACTGCGGCCTACGATGTTCCTGAAATAAATTATTTATTAAAATAAATTAATTAATGTAGTCACGCATCGTATGTTTTTTAGTAACACTCACTTCAATCACGATTCCAAAATCTAGTATTATAACATATATATATATATATATATATTGTTTAGGATATATGAGGTCGATGCCTAACCGGGTACTTTCTTCCTTTTTCGGTTCTGTTTGCAGTTTTTTTCCCTTAGGACACTTTTGATTTCGGAATTGGTTCCGACAGTGCACGATCGAACGGCACTTGTTGAGAAACTTTACGCTCGATTTTCTCGAAACAACGTTTTTTAAGCACTTGCAATATCTCGGCAACGAATGAAACCTCAAGGATACTGTCTGTCTTGAAATCTATCATAGGTTGGCAACAGCAAGTCCTGATTACCGCCGGGACAAACTACCACCAGTAAATACAAATAGGAACTTTTTCCTTATTTATCACAGAAATTTAACATGAATAGAGCTATTAAATAAATCAAAATTTTCTATTTAAATTTACTGGTGGAAGTTTGCACCTGCGGTAATCAGACCCTGGCAATATATATACAGTAAGGCTGCCACAGGCGACTATTTTTATATTCTATTCGCCCCACTATTTTAAGACAGGAAATCTTTATAATATATTTCTCAGTAGTATATTTTATAGTAGTATATTTAAAGTATATTTTGCTAAAATTTTTTTGTTTTATAAAAGTGGTGCGAGATAGAATTAAAAATAGTCACCTTGGCAGCCCTGATATTGTTATAATACTTATTTGAAGTGACTTATACTTTAATAATTATTTACTAATACAGTAAATTCTGTCTAAGGCGGACTCTGTATAAGCCGGAAATCTGTCTACCGCGGAAATTTTTTCAAGTCCCGGCGAACCCATAGAAAATTACATTAATTCATGCTGCATAAGGCGGAATCTGTCTGACGCGGAAACGGAAAGGATTTTAAGGTCCCACCGAAACCAAAATTTTGCATAAGGCGGAAAAAGGATAATTTAAAAATGAAAAGCGTTTTGTTTATTAAACTTTAAAACTGATAAGTCAAATAACTCAATGTCGAGCATGTTAGCTGAAATTCCGTAAGCTTTTAAAAAAGTTAATTCAAAAGAACAGAAACTTTAAATTTTAAGGAATTTATGCTTATGCCATTTTTTCATATGCAAAATTGCATGTAAAAGTTAATATTTCTAGTAAAATGAACATTTATGAAAATAATTACGTATTTTCGAAAGTACAATATATTATACTTGTACTCAAATTCAAAATTATAGCGTTCTTTCTCATTCTTGAAGTTTTTTTTTTTTGTGTGTGTGTGTGTGTATAAACTTCCAATATGAATGTATTACAGCAGTGCTAAGAAATTGAATAAATTTTCTCATTTATCTTTAAAAAGACAAAGGATCTTTCAGAATTTCAGTTTTCAACCGATTTTCTAGTCAGGAGAATCAATAAAAGATCGTCATCTTCCAGGGATTTTTTTTTTTTTTTTTTTTGGGGGGGGGGGGGGGAGCTTTTTTGCATAAGCCGGAATATTGTCTACCACGGAAATTTTTCACAGTCCCGACCGATTCCGCCTTAGACAGAGTTTACTGTAATTATTTGACTTATATTTTTACTTGTTATAGTACTTATTTGAAATGAACTTATTCCGATGAACATAATGCCATCTGTAACAAGAATAGGAGAAATAATGCATTTGTCTAAATATTTTGCATGGGCTACGAAATTCCTAGTCTGTTGTTAACCCCTTGAGGGGCAAGCAAAAATGTTTCTAAATATTGAATTCTCACCGGAATAATCGAAAAATTTTATTTTTAAATAAGGAAAAGCAATTTTTAAGCGATTTTCCTCCAAAGTTAAAAATATAAAATTTAGTTAAAATTTTCTGGTGAGAATCTTGTTCAAATTAGGTGGGATACATTTTTTCCCATCACCCCTCAAGGGGTTATCACCCTTCGCGTTTATCCATAGTGGCTAACATTCTGGTTTTTTACATTTTGTGAACCAAAAAATTTTTTAAACTCTTAACCTTAAGGTGTAACTTAGGAGTCACATAATCTTTTTTTTTGCCATTTGGTGCTTTTGATTGGTCTTTTGTTGAACTATTATGTGTTACTTACATGTCATTACACATGTTTTTGTTCTGATTTGTTATCGCGGGGAGATTATAACATCTTTTGTTGATACTGCTTGCAATGTGCTCGACTGGCGTTTTTTCTCTATCTTTATAAGGTAAAAATGCTTAATTCTGCAAACTATTAAAAGCATTATAAAAATTATATCATTGAACAGTTGTTATTGTGAAGTACAAACGCTTTAAAGCAAGTATATAATTAAAAATTATCCTTTCTTGAGCAATTTTTGTTATGTAAAGCGGAAGTGACAATATGTCCAACAGAAACATAAATTTTTTCTTTATGTTTTTAGTGAATAATTAACAAAAATTGACTCAAATATAATTTTTTTCGAACAAAATAAAAAATCATGCATTAACCCTTTCAGGAGCAAAGCATTTTCAATGCTAAAGTATTGAAATAAATGAATGGCACCGGAATTTACGCACAAATTTATTTGGAAATAAGAAAAGGGCTTTATTTGACAAACATATTACAGGACAAATATTTTACCAAAATTCTGGTGACAATGTGACGTTTATGAACTAAAATTATGTGGTTTCATAAACCACCGCCCCTGAAAGAGTTAAAGGGTTATCGAAAGAATGCTGCCATATCCGCGAAAAACAATTTTTGTTGTCCAATTGGACACCGGTATTTTTGCACAGAAAATTTCGGCTTATCTAATCTCAAATTTTCAGCAGTTGAACAATGCAAAAAAAGCTTGTCAGAAAAAGGGGTGGAAAAACAATAGTAATTGGAAACAGTACATTTTGACAGTAAAAAGTGATTGTTGCGAATAATGCGGAATTCGATCATTAAGGATTAATACAGGGGTCGTACGCTTAAGGGATTTTTTCAGGACAAACATCACTATTTGTTTATAGAAAAATAAATCTAGGTGAAACGCGCGAAATTTCGCCTTATTTAAGAAGAGATTTTTCATTAAGAAAATACTGGTACCGAAGAATTTCCCGGACGTGAAATTTCAGAACAAGTACGACCTCTGTTAATAAAATGTTACCTTCTTTCTATGTAGTAGTTTTTTTTTTTTATCATCTCATTTTTATCTTATTAAATAAAATTTCCGCTTGAAATATCTTTTACTGAGAAAAGTAAAAAAAATCTGGAAGGTTTGTAGCTATGTTAGTTTCCTTACTTAGTCCTTTTTTGAATACCGCTTTTTGTGAAAGAAAAATCTTCGTTTTAGATATTTCTTTCAAAATTTCTAAAAAAGCTACCCAGGAGGTAATTTTTGCTGCAAATGTTGTAAAAACATAGCACAGAAAAATTTCTTCAGAAATACTGGGATTAAAAAACGGACTAGTAGGAGCCCTGAGCTATACTTAATCTCAGGGCTGCCACCGGCGACTATTTTTATATTCTAGTCGAACCACTACAAAAAATGAGTTTTGCTGTAGATTTCTCTTGCACATGTTCTCAAAGAGTATGTAAAAGTTTTTACGTTGGAGAAAATGGTAAGAGTATAAAAATATAAATATGCCCCTGCTATCTCTCTCGCTGCCGCTGAAAATGTTACATAGCCATAATCTTATATCCCCTTTCATTAAATAAGCCAGGCAAAACCAATGTGTCATGTCGGACGTGCTGCCGAGGTGCAAACCGATAAAAAGCGATTTGTTAGAAAAAGTGGGGGATCTTTTGAAAAGTATGATAGATGACCATAAACTCAAAAGTATAATAATAATCTACTCAATTGATGCAACATCACTTACATTGTGATATTTAAAAAACATTTTTCATAACATTCATTATTTTCATAATTTTCATAATATTCGTTATCACTCATATACATTATTCTAATATAGTGATTTATCCATAGAATATATAGGAATATAATATAGAATGTTTAAGAATATAGTACATAAACATTCACCTGCTAAAAATTTAAGTGTTTAAATATAATATAGGGTGAAATATTTTTTCATATATATGTATTATTTTTAAATATGCTCTAATTTTCTTCCCTCTTTTTACTCTTTATCTATTTTAATTTGATAAAATCAATATATAACACTAATAACAAGTTTATAAATTTATTTTGGCACTGTATAGTTGGCAATTCCAGTTACATATTTCTGCTATTCTATTCAAAAAACATTATAATTATTTTCGATATTTACATGAGCTTATGAAAGTAAAATTTTCATTTAATTATCGAATAAAGTATATTTTATAGATAAAAAACAGAGACATATTCATTTTTTTTTATCATATGTTTCACAATATGATTTTATTGCCGAATGTGGAAAAGAGACGTTATTAGATTTGTAACCCTCCGCCTACCACACTGTTTCCAACGGACCCGACAGATACATTCATATTTATTCAAACCAGAAAATTCTTTAAAAGAAACTGAATATATAAACCAAACAATAATAAGTTACATAGTTTTAACTCTTTGCGGTCGAGCGTCGGCAAAATAGCCGTCCAAACTTTATATATGTATACATAATTTTATTTTTATATTCTATTCGCACCACTATATTTTAAAAGTACATTTTTTAGTAAATTTTTCTTGCACATTTCACCAGAGAGCATGCTTCTTAAAAAAAGTGGTGCCAATCAATTACATTCATACAAGAGATGCCAGTGCCTGGCAGGAGTACTTCGACCGTTAAGGGCTAAATAAAAGTTCTTGTATGCAGTAGCACCCCGACTTACGTTACCTCGACTTACGCATTTACGTCGTCTAGTCTAGAGAAAAATTTTCCTTAATTAAGACGCACTTTGAAATTTTTTTGAAGACTTTTGGTTCTATGAATGGAAAATTTCTCGCAACTGTCACGTGGTAGTGACAAACAAATAAAAAAAGTAAATGGAAAACCTAAAACTACTAGATGTGTTTAGGCGCCTGGAAGACTAAACATTTTAAGAAAAGCGAATTCTATGTTAATTGGTGTAAAATATTGTATTGAAATGAGCGACAGAGCGATCAGTGTCGAATTCAGGAGTTGTCCCGGAGAGGACATTCCCCCGGAATATTTTAGATTTTGTGTTTTCAATGGTCAAATAGTGTAATTCCCCCATCGGAACTCTATTATGTCCCCCCGGAGAAAAGTGTCGAAATTCAACACTGACAGAGATAGCTAAATCTTCAAATGAATATGTTTTGCTTTATTTATTTTATCGGCAAAAATACGAAAGATATGATAATGACAGACATGAGAGAAAAAGTTAAAATACTTGGGATGAAAAGAAATAAAAACTATTGCATTTTTGCAAAATTAACCGAAAGACTAAACCTTATGGAAACTGGAATGATGTTTCTTGAAGATTATTAGGACGAGCAAAGATTAGCAAGGACAGGAAATAGAAAAGTCACCGGGATGGTACAATGGGTTTCTAAGAGTAAAAAAGAAAAATTCGTCGGTTCAAACTACATTGCAAGATTTTTTTTCACATGCTCGAAGACTCGAACCGCGTATCTAAAAGAACAATAAATTCTAAGTTAACAACTTGCTGATTTATGCCAAATGCTTCTATTGCAAACGCATGTTTTTGCTAATATTAAATGTTATGTAACATAATCCCTAAATAGAATAGAATGTGTTCATTAGATTTTGGTGAATTCTTATTACTTGTCTTTTATACTTATCTAAATGTACCTCGACTTGCGTCGTTTTCGACTTACGTCGCTAGTCTTAGAACGAATTACTGATGGAAGTCGGGGTATTACTGTATAATACTTTTACAAAACTTGAGTAAAATTTCCGGTAGTTATAGGGTTAAAACCAAACCTTATTTTCATATTGTGCTTTGAAATGCCGTTGTAAAAGGGGTCTTTGACAACTTTGAAATAAGGTCATTCAGTTTAGTTGTCAGATAGCTATGTTGCAGCAATCTGTCTTTATAAAATGCGCACGAGTATTTGAATTTTCCCCAGCTTCTTCTACCAAATGCAATTTTGCTCGTTCTTGCTGTCTGTTGACATCTCCTATAACCAACTGCAATGCGCAAATACCAGAAGTGCCAGGCTTCTACTAATCTTTCGTAATATTTGTGTTAATTTGTGTAAATTTGTGCAGGTTTTACAAGTTTCGCACCAGAAATGTTTTTAAGAAATGAAATTAAATTAACTCCACGTAGAAATCATAAATCATATAATTAAAGATTCATCAAAAGAAAAAAGAAATCGGTTCGAAAAGTTGTTAAACTGGATCAAATGAATCCACATATTACTCGAAGATTGGAGGGAGGCAGGTACCTCTGGCAAATACCAACGCCTTATCAAATCCATTTTGTCTGCAAAATTATTTCTGCACTTCATTACTGTCTGCAAGAAGATTCCGTACACTGTAATTTCCGGCGTAAATAAGTTTATTTCCAACCAGAATTTTTATTTTTAAAATCAAGTTAAATAAATATCAAGCTAAAGTAAGTTACATTTTATGAAATAAAATTTCTGGTTAGAAACAGATTTATTTGAGCGGCGGTTTATACGACGGAAATTACGGTATATACTGGTAATTTGATGTGAAAATTTCGTCTTTTAATGGAAACTCTTTGCTTTTAGCTGAAGTGACATAATTCCCTTTTGTCCTTGCCCGTTGAATGTTCAAAACAGAAATATTGCTTCTAAAATAGAAAAGGGGAAATGTCCCTTTTCAGTTGCAAGAAAACTGAAAATTTCCAATTAAATTTTTGTAATTTATGTTTGGACTCTAAACAAAGGATGTGGTTAGGTGTAGGAAACATAGCATTTAATCCTCTGTTGTCGAGTACCGGGGTTCGAATCTCGAGGAAAGCAAGGCATTGAAAAACGTTTGTGATAATATGGAATACAATTACATATTCCATCTAAATGTGCCAAGAAAATTGCATTATTGCTCATATTTACTTGCAAAAACAGAAATTTTCTTTCTCAAACAACGGAAAATTTCAATCTTGAAAACAGAGACATTCCAAAACGGAAGTTTTGTGGAAAAACTTTGAATAGACGGTAACTTTGCGCCAGTTCATTATTCGTTTTTTCATGGAATATACTTTTACAGTGTGCTACTTTTAAGGATATAAATCAAACAAAAATTTTTGAATCGTTAAAGGGCCATTGGAAAAATCTTTTGCTGTATGACTATCCATTTTTGATGAACTGAAATTTATTTTTTATTTTTTATGAAGCATATTCATTTCGCAATTGCACAATGTATGTCTTCATCGATAACTAATTGTTTACATTTTTGATTCTATGACCAGTGGTGTTTATATCCCGCTTTGGCTAATATATTGTGATTTCATAGCGTGAAATAACGCTTTATTTATCCTAAACGTATTTGAATTGACATGAAATTAATATAGATTACTAAGGATTATTATAGCACACCGCATTTCAACAACACAATCACGGACCGCAGACATACCAGAAATATGGTAGAACAATATTCGCCTTATTTAATCGCAGAAAGTTAATTCACATGCTCCGATTAAATACGTTGAAAAATAGTTTACAAAATTACTGCTATGTATGTGACTCGCGTTTGAGTTTTTTGAAACTCTTGCTATAGCACAGAGATTCTTAATCCGTTTGAGACCAGCATCTTTTGCATGGATTTTATTCTGTTGACACCACTTTTGTCAAATAATTAAATTTAGTTTATCAATCAAGAAACTGTCTTAATTAAATATGGCAAATTTTACTTTTCTCTTTTAGTGGTATCAAAAAGAAGTACTTTAAGCATCTTTTCAAGATGCATGGGTCCAAAGGTGTTAAACTGTGGTCTAACTTTATATTAAAAAATATCTATGGGTTATTCTCTATCCAGTTGTTCTTGCAGGAGAGGATAATTCAAGACTCTGTTTATATGTCCTGAATTAACCCTAAATATATCAACATCTGCTTATTTGGCCGATACCTAAGGAAATTATTCGGTTCGAACCAGAAATTTCTTCACAAAATATATTTACCAAATTTATGTACACGTACATTTTAACATTTAAATTAAATTATTATTTTAACTACTTTAATTAAATTTTTATGTATATATTTTTAACACTAGAACAGCCATTAAGGTTCATTTTGACACCTGCCAATTGATAATAGTCGATTCGAACAAGAAATTTCTTTATAAGATAATTTAAATGTTTTTAGAATAATAATAGGCTAATGAAATAAGTTAAACAGTTTTAAATAAGAATTCTAGTGTGAAACACTTTATAAACATTGAGTAAAATAGCCGGCGGTTCTAGTGTTTATTTAATTCAGGGTTCGTACCCATTAGGGAATTGAGAGGATTTTAAGTGTTTTAGTACCAGAAATTTTGTAAAGTACTGGTCGCTATATCTGAAGATAGAATTTTTTTTCATCAAATAAGTCAAATATTTTACGAAAATTCTAGTAAAAGGTGCTTGAAAATCCTTGAAGCATATGAACCCTGTAATTGTTATTTAAATGTATTCAAGTCTGTCTAATGTTTCATAATTAGTTCATACTTATGTTCTTAAATAAAAAAGTTAGTTTTAAATAAAAATTTAGGTGTGAAATATTTTTTATAAAACTTGATTAAATTTCCTAGTGTTAATATATTACTGACCATGCACTTATATAAAATGAAGTGCGCACTCTTTTAGAAGGGCATCTGAATCATGCTTGCCTACCAGGTGCTCGATGACTGCCCTCATCGATAACTGAATCAATAGCTGCTTTCATGATTTTTAGCAGCAATTCATTACTTGCTTGGGCAGAGCATTTGCTGTATGCATAATATAGACGATGGGGATGTGAGAAAGTGGGAAATTGACCGATCACATAGTCCCCATACCCCACGGGAAAACAGCAACAGTCCATAGGGATTTAGTTAATATACATAGTCAATGCTAGGATATTTATCCAGAGAGGTAATAAGCCTAGAGGTAGTATGCCTTAGACTAGAGTGGATCTAAAGAATTATTACACTGTACTAGATAGACAATAATAACACTTGATATTTCGTAAGTTGGAGAAAATATTGTAGCGTAGTACTCACACAAAATAAAATAGAAATTGTGCGTAATGATACTCTTTACAGGCCTCGGAGCGTTCTCGTTTTGGTCACCATTAATTTTTTTAAATAATTTAGTAGTACATTACTACAACAAGCGGGAAAAAAAAAAAATAATAATCATTACGAAGCACATTTTTTCGGCATTTCCAAGAGAATTTTAAATCGAAAATTTTCGTGAGGAAATAGTAGTACTCAGAATTTCCATTTGGTCTGATTTATAAAAGAAACTGCTCCGAGGTCTGTCTTTAAAAGACAGAATATAGATAATTATAAATAGTCTATCGTTATAGGTGGATTCTATAAAAATTGCATAGAACCATTACAAAGAAACTAAAGGGAAGTCTAAATTAGGTTTAAACGTTTCTCAAACATCAGTTGAAACCATTTAAGACCAGGGGCGCCATTTCAGAGCTTTCTAAGATACACTAAAACAGGTATCCGTTATTTAGACAATTTTGAGTCTGCACAGTTTTTACCATATAATTTAAAAGATTTTTCAGGTTTTAATTGGAAATTCGGGTGGTAAATTCCAGTTTAATCTGCATTGAAAATATCATCTCCACTCTGCACTCCATGGGATTCCTAGGGAATCGCACACCCCTATGTTTCATTAAGAAATTGCTATTTAATATTTAAATCGCAATATTCGCCATTGCCTCGCTTAATTGCAGGAGTTGTTACACTATTCTACGATAAAATAAGACGAATTTTTTTTGTAAAAATTGTGATAGAACTGCACGCACCCTAGATATTAATTTTTGATCACTCCATTTTTTTACTTACATCAGTCATTTCCGATTTCCAGGTCTACAGATATATTTACTATTAATAACTGAGTATGAATAATGTTGTTCCACAATCACCCATTACTGCACGTGAGATCAAATTCTTTCAAATTTTCGACTTGTTCTTTTAAAAAATGTTTATTAATAAGAAAACCTGCATTACATTGCTTTAAACCAGCATAATAATAACACTTTGTCAATTTCTTCCTTTTCATACTCTTTAACATTTTAGTGTTAAGAAGTTTCCTTTCAAAAGCGGATTCAATAATTTTTCTGTTTCTCCGAAGGTCGGTATTACTGATGAGGATAACTCTCATTTTTTATGAACTTTTGCAAACAAATTGCAGTAAAATGAAGAGATATTTTGATCGTATTAGCCACGAATCCCCCCTTTTTAGCTCGCAAAAAGCATGGAAATATTAATAAAGGTGAGTAGACGTCTGCCATCGTTATTTAATATAAGAAATTTTCTATTTAACATTTAAATTTCTGAATTCGTAACTATTAAAAATTTGTAACGAAATGTCCGTTTTTTGAAAAGACGGTTACAGAACCGTAATTTAACTCTATTCTGACCAAAAAATGGACAATAATAGGGTCAGAATAGAGTAAAATTACGGTTATGTAACCGTTTTCGATAAAAACGGTCGAATGACTGGACAGTTTGCTGCAAATTTTTAACAGTGTAATCCCTGCATTTTACTTTTATTTGTAACATGTGTCTGTGGTTAAATAAGGTGAAAAATTCTGTTAAAAATTGCGATTAAATTGTATGTACCCCGATTAATGTAGTTTAACCCCTTAATTCTCGCTCCTGTGATATTGACGGGCTGTATCTTTTACTCAAATTGTTTGATTCCCACCAGTTTTATAAAATAGTGTAATTGGCTATATTATGGTATCAGTTTATTTGTCGTATGGTGAATATTTCTTTTACAAAAAAGTGGTGCCATTAAGCAATTTTAATTTTTAATCCGCAATTTAATGCGACCGTTAAGGGGTTAAAGGGTAAACTATTCTTAACTTCTAAATTGCTTGCTTTAACAATTCTCTCGTTTTACAAACTTTTGCGCGTTTTTCTTACTACTAAAAATGAGATAAGAAGTTTTACTTTATTAAACATCCAAATTCTATGATTATATTAGCCAAAATTTTCTCTAAAATTTTAGTGGTAAGAGAAAACTGTAAAAGTTTTGTAGCTAAATAAGTTTAATCCCTTAACCCTTTCAGGGGCAAGGCATTTCTGCTCAAAAAATATTCAAATAATTAATTCGCACCGTAATTAACAAACAAATTTTTAAAAAAAATAATCAACAGCGCTTTTTCACGTATATTATAAGACCAAAATTGTACTAAAATGTTGCTGGTGCCATTTGGCAATTTAGGCCTTAAAATTAACCGTTTGCAGACTGCAAACGTCGCCCCTCAAAGGGTTAATTCTCGCGCTTGTGACTGTCACCGGCAGTGTAGACTAATTTTTTAGAATTCAGATTGTTTGATTCCCACCAGTTTTTTAAATAGTGTAATTCGGTTTATCCTCGCATCATTTTATCTGCCATTAGTCAATGTGAATATTTCTATTTAAAAAAAAAAAAATTGTAGCAATCAAACTATCCGATTAGAAAAAAAAAAAGTATTCTACACTTATAGGGCGCGAAGCTTAAACGGTTAAAGTTAGGGAAAAAATAAAATTTCTTAGCTAGTGTAATGAGTGCATAAGATATAGTGTAGTTATATCATATAAATTCCTGATCTCAAAGATGTAATTTCTCATAGTTGTGAATTTCCAACTTGTCCATTTGTTGATCTGCAGCTACGACACTGTAAAAAAAAAAAAAAAAAAAAAAAAAAAAAAAAAAAAAAAAATCCGTTAAAATACGGAAGATGTACTCGCAATCGAGACGCCCCGTATTTTAACGGAATTTTTTCCGTAAACTTTGTGAAAAAACTGAATTTTTTCTGGGCTTTACGTAAAAAAATCCGTTAAAATACAGAAATAGTACTGGCGTCTCGATTGCCAGTACAATTTCCGTATTTTAACGGAATTTTTTTACAGTGAATATAAACTTAACGATTCCTTTCTTCTCTTTTTAAAATATAATATTCAGAGTAGTATCGGACGCATTCTGAAATACATATTCGTCATCTCAATGTTTTATTAAAACGTCACTAAGTTGTTCACAGTATTCACTACCATTTAACATGATTACATCCCATCACACGGTGATTAATGAAAATCAACCGCAGGATGACAATAATTTTAAAGAACACCATTCTCGGCTCAACAACGAGGGTGGTAAATTTGGAATTGAAAAATGACTCTATAAATCTAATAGTCTTTATTGCTGGTAGGCGCCCCAGCAGGACACAAAAAGCTCTCCACGTAGGAGGCAAGCCCGAGTCCCCACCCCGACACAACAGCTGGAACGTTTTTAATTTGATTTTAAGATGTGTTTGGTTTTCTGCATCTCCTCTTCTCTTTTGATGGATTAAGAGAAGTATTAGAATAAAGGAGTGAATGAATCGGAGACGGATTTAAAAGAGAGACAGAACTGAGCTTATTATAAATTATATATAATGGTTCATGTACTTCCTGACACTCCAGTTATGAAAGAGCTTCAGTTTTCTGTTGATGTGTATTTAGTAGATTTGCAACCATAAAAAAATAAGGAATATATTAATGTGTAACTTTATTTATTTCTATTTTACCACTTCACGACGAGAGTCTCTTACAGAATTTCTAATATTTTATCACCGGTTTTTAAAACAGAAATTTTCATCTCATTAAATCGGGAAAGTGGCCCGATTAAATAAGGCAAAATTTACAATAAAAATAACTAGTGGGAATAATCAAGAATTTTGAGCACCTTATGTGGCACGTATACGTAACGCTCGTCCCGAAGGGTCTAATATCTAAAGTACGTTTCAGAAGAAATATCTCTGTGGTTTTGATATGTCCACATTAAAACCAAGGTTGTCAGCTTGTCCTCCTTTTTTATTCAGAAATTTTGAGTTCATACCAGAAATTATGAATAGCATTTTTTGCTTTATTTAATAACAGACATTTTAGGGTTATATAAAGTAAAAATTCATTCGAGTTCCTGCCCCGACACAATAGCTGAAAAGTTATTAATTTGGTTTTAAGATGTGTTTGGTTGTCTACATCTCCTTTTGTCTTTTGATGGATCACGAGAAGTATTAGAATAAAGGAGTGAATGAATCGGAGACGTGTTTAAAAAAAGAGACAGAACTGAGCTTATTATATATTGCATGGTTCATGTACTTCTTGACACTCCAGTTATGAAAAAACTTCAGTTTTCTGTTAATGTATATTTAGTAGATTTGCAACCAGAAAAAATTGGAAATATATTCATTTATAATTTTATTTATTTTAGTTTATTCTTCCTTAAAGTACGTCTCGGAAGAAATATGTCTGTGGTTTCGATATGTCTGCCTTAACCCTTTCCGACACAGACAAGTTTTGTGGTAAAATGATGAAATGATTGACTGACACCCGAATTTATAAACGACTTTTTTAGATATTAAAAACATGTTACTTTACATGTTCATTGTAAAAGCAAAATTTTACTAAAAGATTCTTAGTGCCGTTTGTAAGTTTGGAATTAAAATTAGGTATCCCGACCTGGGAACACTGCGTCGGAAAGGGTTAAAACCAGGCTTGCCAGCTTGTCCTCCTTTTTTATCAGAAATTCCGAATTCATACCAGAAATTATAACAATATTTTTTTTGCTTTATTTAATGACATCCATTTTCTTGTTTTATAAAGTAAAAATTCTTCCGAGTCCCCACCCTGACACAGCAGCTGGAAAGTTTTAATTTGATTTTAAGATGTGTTTGGTTTTCTGCATCTCCTCTTCTCTTTTGATGGATCACGAGAGGTATTAGAATAAATGAGTGAATGAATCGGAGACGGATTTAAAAGAGAGACAGAACTGAGCTTATTGTATATCATGGTTCATGTACTTCCTGACACTTAAGTTATGAAGGCACTTCAGTTTTCTGTTGATGTATATTTAGTAGATTTGCAACCGGAAAAAAATAGTGAATCTATTATTGTATAATTTTATTTATTTTATTTCTGTCTTTTTGACCCCTTCACGACAAGAGTCTCTTACAGAATTCTTAATCCTTTATCTCCGGTTTTTAAAACAGAAATGTTCAGCTCATTAAATCGGGAAAATGTCCAGATTAACTCATTAAAGCCAGTTGGCAAGAAAACTTTCCATGCAAACAAAACTTTTAAATTTCAATACCGGTATTTTAGTTAGGAAATTTTCACATTATAGAATCTCAAATTTTGAGCGATTAAATTATTTAAAATTACAATGTGGAAAAAACTGGTGTCGAAGAATTAAAAGAAGTGTAAAAGAGGCTCGTCCTTAACCTGCTCGGGAACATGGGTGCATATGTGCACCCTCAAGAAGTGCTTACAGCGCTCGAGTTTAATACCGGTAAAAAAGAAAAGTAAAATTGATTTTCTTAATTACAACATTCTCGTGATTTATAAAGTTAAGTCAAATAATTAACAAAAAGTGGTGCCAAACGAATAAACTTCGTGTAAAAGATTCTGGTCCTGAACGGATTAATGGGTTAAATAAGGCAAAATTTACAATAAAAAATAACTAGTGGGAATAATCGATGATTTTGAGCACCTTATGCGGCATTATACGTGACGCTCGTTCCGAAGGGGTTAAAGTACGTTTCAGAAGAAATATGTCTGTGGTTTTGATCTGTCCACATTAACCCCTTGGGGACGAGCGACACGTATACGTGCCGCGTGAAGCGCTCAGAATCCTTGTTTTTCCTCACCAGTAAAATTTTACTGTAAAATTTGCCTTATTAAATCAGCGCATTTTCTCGATTCAAGAAGAAACAAATTTCTGTTTTTAAAAAACGGTGACAAAAGATTAAAAATTTCGCAAAAGGCTCCTGTCCCGAAGGGGTTAAACAGTGGTGGAAAATTGGCGCAGAGGAGGAGCCTATTGACACCGCTAATTTTTTATTGTATTACTCACCTTAATAAAAACGCGAAAATTATGTCATTAGATAAACCGCAAAATACTACTAAAATTTAGTGGTGTCGATAGACTCCGCCTCTGCGCCAATTTTCCACTACTGCATTAAAACCAAGGTTGTCAGCTTGTCCTCCTTTTTTATTCAGAAATTTTGAAATCATACCAGAAATTAAGAATAGTACTTTTTGCTTTGTTTAATAAGAGGTATTTTGGGATTATATAAAATAAAATTTCATTCGAGTTACCACCCCGACCAGTGTTGCCAGTGGGCTACTTTTTTAAAATTCAGATTTCTTGATTGACACCGCTTTTTAAAAAAATTAACATTCGCCTTATTTAATAATATATTAATTAAGGTGAAAACAAGAGAAATTTTATCATTTCAGAAAAGTGGTGCCAGTCAAGAAATCTGAATTTTAAAAAAGTAGCCCACTGGCAACATTGACCCCGACACAACAGCTGGAACGTTTTTAATCTGATTTTAAGATGTGTTTGGTTTTCTGCATCCCCTCTTCTCTTTGATGGATCACGAGAGGTATTAAAATAAAGGAGTGAATGAATCGGAGACGGATTTCAAAGAGAGACAGAACTGAGCTTATTATATATCATGGTTCATGTACTTCCTGACACTCCAGTTATGAAAAAACTACAGTTTTCTGTTGATGTATATTTAGTAGATTTGCTTGCGACTGGGAAAAAAAAATTAGGGAATATATTCATTTAAAATTTTATTTATTTTTATTACTTTACGGTTTAGGGACGGCGAACCTTTTCACATCCACGTGCCAAATTTTTCAAAATATGTGAGGCATTCTCACAATCTTTTGACTTTCGGGAATAAAAATCTGGTGAAATTAAACTTGCTAAAATAACATTTTAATCTGATAGACGAATGCCTTAATGATTCAAACTGAAGAAAAAATGGTCAGCAGCGAAATTTTTTTTATTTAACTGAGGTTTAAGTTAAACTTGCGAGTTTAATTTTTCTTGGCATTTTACCACTATAACTTTCTATTTTCTTCTAAATTTTTACTTATAATGAATTTGCATGGTACCCACAGGACATTCAAATAAGAAATAATATCAATGTAGTATTTTTAGTACAAAATTTTGGTATAACATTGTCTTAAAGGGGTGTTAAAGAGGGACGGAAGGAAAAAAGGGGATGGTATAGAAAAAAAGGTGGCGGTAATGAAAAAAAAAAAAAGGATGGTAAGGATGGTACGATAAGGAAAATTACTACTATTTTTAGGCAAATCATGTTAAGACTAAGTGATAGCCACAATGTTCATTGATTTTTTAGAAACAGTTATTTACATTGGATTAAATAAAAAAAAAAAAAAATTCAATTTACCTCGAAAAGTGCAGGAATAAAGCTTGGGAAGGTAAGACTACCAATAAAGCCACGATACTTGAAATTGATATTTAAATTCTGCAGTAAATTTCCTGTCAAAGAATTTTAGATATTCTTTCTCTAGCATACTTCTGCCTGAGAAAAAAATTGAAAAAAAATCTGTGGCTGCATCTGAAGTGATTTTATGTACAAAGTTAGCAAGAGGGATGGTAAGGAATCTTAAAACCCAGGGACAGAGTTCAAAAAATAATATCAACCGTAAAAATGTGTGCAGGCTAATTTTTTGCTACATATTTATATAAAACAATTGTCTCAGTTTAAAAAGAAATACATCGAATTACTTTTATTGAAACAATTTTATA
Organism: Maratus speciosus; assembly: GCA_963932465.1. Lineage (NCBI taxonomy): Eukaryota > Metazoa > Arthropoda > Arachnida > Araneae > Salticidae > Maratus > Maratus speciosus. Next base: position 206,168,853 of record OZ010794.1, on the reverse strand, counting down.
CAGAGAGCTCCAAACTTAAAAATCAGCATCAGGGAAACGGGACGATATAGGAGTTTTCCTGGTATTTGGACCCCCAACATCGTCCAAAACGTATTTATCTCGTTAATATTGTTATGCAATCATGCAATAGGATGTTCCCCAGTATATGAAATAAAAAAAAAAAACTCAAGAATATGTACTAAAATAAAAATTATTATTCAGGGACTTAAAAGTCAAAAGATTGTGAGAATGCTCCATATATTTTACTTGATCAAAACGTGCCATCAATAAAAAAATTGTCAAAGCAGCAATCGCCAGAATCTACATCTTTTAGTATCTGGAATTTAATTCCAAGTTGTTATAATTTTGCTATCGGCATTTTTGCTTTTAATGCCTTTTAATCTTTCTTTTGCGATAACTTCCTAATTATCTCTTATTCTTAAAATTTTGTGATCTAATATTCAGCTAACTGGGGACGCATTAAGTTATATTTCAGTTTCTTCAATCTATATGTCAATGCAGCCAACCGAACTAATCGAATTCAGATAAATAGAAACAACATTTAGATTCATTAATGCATTTTGTAAAATTCTACTATATTTTTATGTAGACCCTGAATTTATGATGTTGCCAAAAATAATCTGCAGCGTGCCACTTATGGCACGCGTGCCATAGGTTCGCATCCTTTCTTTACGCCTTTTTAAAGCCAGTTTCTGAAGTAATAGAAACTGGTTTTGAGTGTGGTTTTGATATGTCCCAGTTAAAAGCAGGTTTGCTAGCTTGTCCTTCTGTTTTATTCAGAAACTCCGAATTCATACGAGAAACGAATAGTATTTTTTGCTTTACTTAACCCATTTATGCCTAGCGTGCTATTTTTGGGACGTTTCGAATTTTAACAGTTTTTGATAATTTTCTTTTTCTTTACAACATGGAAAATGTATGAAGTTATTGTCTATAAATGTATTTAATTATTACCGAGATATGAAAGCATAAGAGTGATATTTATTTGCTTAAATGAATACCTTTTTTTTGGTGTTTGTAGATTTTTCATTTTACAAGACAGCGAAATGATAAAAATTAAGTTTATTTGTATTTTTTGTATCCAGGATCCAAATAAATCAGTCATGATCTTATCTTGTAGACTTCTTTGAAATACATATTTTTTTTAAATTGCGAAATTATATGTTCAAACCTATATTTTATGCATGTTTGTAACGTACAAATTATAGGGCGCTCGGCGCAAATTGGTACACTTTTCTATTAGCCAGTTTGGGGACAGTTATTTATGTAAAGTCCTTTTAAAGATGATTTTGAAATAAATTGTTTTCTAGCCTCAAATATGATTATTTTTAATTTATTATTAATAATACTTATAATGTTATTAGTATCTGTAAAGAAATAAATATATTTTTATATTAGTTCATAAAAATACTAATTATAGTATATAATAAACAATTTAAAAGCTTAATTTATATAAATTTCGGCAAAACACAATTATGCATTTTGCCACATATGGATATTCTCATATTTAGTACGTTTACATTTTATCAAATAATTACAAAAATATTTTAGCATAATATTTTTTAGTATTTTTCCAGTTCATTTTGTAACATTTTAAAGTGATTTTACCAAGAAATTTGAGAAAACAAAAATTCAGGCATAAATGGATTAATAACGGACATTTCGTGATTATATAAAGTAAAAATTCTTCCGAGTTCCCACCCTGACACAACAGCTGGAACTTTCAAAATTTGTATATTTAGTAGATTAAGTATCGAGAAAAAAAAAAAAAAAACGGGAAATATATTTATTTACATTTACATTTATTTTTTTTACGACTTTATGCTTTTTTAAAATGCATTTTAAAGGAAATATGTATGTGGTTTTAATATGTCCACTTTAAAACCACTGTTACCAGCTTCTTCTCCTTTTTATGCAGAAATTCCTAATTCATACCTGAAACTACGAATAGTATTTTTTGCTTTATTTAATGGCATTCATGCTGTGGTTTTATAAAGTAAAAATTCTTCTTTCGGGATTTCCAGTATAAAATCGGAATTTTGGAATAAAACTGTAGGCAAACTGACAATCCTGGTTTAGGATTGCATTAATTTCAAAAAACTTTAAAAAACCAAACGAATATAAATATATATTGTAGCGAACCAGTACAGGTACAGTATAAGTTCATTTTTTGGGCAGTTGTGCGGCAATATTTAGATGTCAACATTTTGGGTAGATAGACCATATATTTTATTAACAGTTTTTACAGAATATTGATTAAAGCTCTAATAGCAGTAGTGATATTTCAAAAGAAATCCAAATCTTTATGAGATATTTGAATTAATTTGAAATATTTCTTATGAAATTCAGTAGATACAACACAATATTCGCATTGGATTTATAAAAATCACAAGGTAAAAACAATTAATGCAAAACAATACTGGACTGATATCGGTTTGCTTAACTGTAATTTTTCTCCCTATTGGAATGATTTATTATAACCAAAATATTTACCAAGTTGTGCTTAAAATATTAAGAGATATTTCAAGTGAAAATCAAGTTTCAAATTAATTGCTTAACCCCTTCGGGACGAGCGTCTTTTAGAGAATTTTTAATATTTTATCACCGGTTTTTTAAAACAGAAATTTTTGCCTCATTGAATCGGGAAAATGCTCGGATTAAATAAGGGAAAATTTACAATAAAAATTTACTGGTGAGAATAATCACTGATTCTGAGCACCTTACGCGGCACTAATACCGGTCGCTCGTCCACAAGGAGGTTAAAAGGCGTAAAGGCCAACATAGTTAAAAAGATTCCATGCCGGGACTCGAATCCGGTCCATCAGTACAGCGCGCTGACATTCTACCGACTAAACCACATGGAACGATACCCAACCTGGAATAGTGAGAAATTTCAGAAACATTTTTACTTGCACTTGGACAACATTTGCAAGAGAAATGTACTAAAAAATGTATTTTTAAAATATAGTGGGGCGAATAGAATATAAAATAAAATCGTGTATATAAAGCTTGGGTGGCTATTTACCGACACTCGATCGCAAAGAGTTAAATTTCTTATTGTCTGTGTTATTTCACGTGCTCTTCTTGTTTCCGGCATGTCCTGATATAATGAAAGGCTATATAATTAGTAATTAATTAAAGAGTTGTGCATTTTTGGATTAAGCAAGCATTTAGTTATCTCTTTGACTACGGATCGGGATATATATAGTGAGCAAAAAAAGTATTTGCACATCAGGTAAATTTGTTGTAGCATATGCATAAATAAATAAAAAGCAACTAAGAATTAAAAACACCAACACTTTTACAAAACAAATAAACATATTTAATATCTGACTTAATAATTGTATTTAAAATATGAAAACATAAAAAAAGTAGCATTTGTACTGCCAAAAAAATATTTGCACACTAGCAATAAAAATAGAACTAGAGGAATTATTTATAAGTTAGAAACAGTGCTAATATTTAGTATGCATGCCCTTTGCTTCAATTACAGCTTGTAGTCGTCTGGGCATTGATTCTATTAATTTGTGACATGTTTCACTGCTGATTTGTAGCCATTCTTCCCTAAGAGCTTGCTTAAGTTCTGATTTGTTAGAAATTTTCTTTTTCCTTATTTTCACATCCAAAATATGCCATAAATTTTCATTCGGATTGAGATCTGTTGATTGTGGTGGCGTTTTCAATTGATTTTTTACATTATAAAGCAACCATAACCTCGTAATATATGCAGTGTGTTTCGGATCGTTAACCTGTTGGAAATAATATGAATTAGGAATTCCTAATTTCAGAGCACTATTGGATAAATGATCTCGGAATATATTAATACAGTCGGACCTCGTTATCACGACACTCGGTTTTCACGTCACCCTGCTTATGACGTCAGTTTCTCAAAGTCTCGATTTTCCGTATATGGTTTTAATGTGAATAAACTCCGGATTTTACGTCGTTAAATAATATACCACTCCAGATATCCCGACGGTTTAGGAAAATTGTCCATTTTTCATAATCCATCTTATAAGCACGGAAATTAAGCGGTAAGAAATATCTTAGCCAAACTTTTCACAAAAAACTAAAATACCAATTGAGATAAATGAGAAATTTTACTTCAATCCTTTATCTGAATAAATAAAGCCACACACTATGAATGACCCTCTAAGCTACAGATAGACGTATCAGTCTACTCGCGGTCTTTTTGTTTTGTCAGGAGGAACTTTCTTGTGGTTACACGGCGTTTTTAATCCGACTAAAACAGATGCATTTCATTGCATTGAAATGATAAGAAATTATCTAACATCCATTTCTGAAACAACAAATATTGATTACAATTCATTGTATAATATTCAAAAAAGAATTGTAGGAAGCACATCTAGGAATAAGAAAACTTTAATTCATCATTATTTCATGCAACAATAAAAAACAAGTCATCATAAATCTTATTTTTATTTTTTTTTTCAATTTTGTTCTTGTGTTTATTTTGTATAATAATAATGTTTTATTGCTTAAAACTGCAAGAACAGTTATGAATTTAAAATTGTCTTAAATTAATTAAAAATACTGCTTTTTATAAACATACTTTTCTCCAACTCCGGTTACCGCGACATTCCGCTTATGACGACACTTTTTTTTCTGGCCATTAGAGTGTCGGGATAACGAGATTCGACTGTATATTGTTTAACATTCACATTGCCTTCAATAAAGGTCAATTCGCCAACTCCGTTAAAAGACATGCATCCCCAAATCATTACATGACCACCGCCATGTTTTACAGTTGGTTTCAAGTTTTTAATTTGAAGAGAAGTATTTGGCTTTCGCCATACAGTTTTCTTACCACCTGAGCCAAAAATATTGAACTTGCTTTCATCGGAAAAAAAAACAGTTTTCCAAAACTCTAGTGGTTTGCTGACATAAGCTTTTGCAAATTCAAGTCTTTTCACCCTATTTGTTTCCCTAATAAATGGTTTTTTCGAAGGGCTCTTCCTCGAATATTAGCATCATGAAGAATATTTCTAATTGATTGTGGTGTAACTATTGTTCCCGACGTTGAAGCGACATCAACAGTCAATTCTCGAGTACTTAGAAAAGGGTTTTTTGAAGATTCTTTTATGATGGCTCTCCCATAGCTGCCAACATCTTACACTTTTTCAGACCACAAAAATTTTATAGTAAATTTTACCTTTTTAAATCGCCGTAATCTGCCGATTAAATAAGGCAAAAATTTCTATTAAATTTTTGTGGTCTGAAAAAGCGGAAGAGTTGGCAGCTATGCTCTCCTTTGCCTGGTATTTAGCTTCCTTGGACGCCAAGTTCCAGTTTCTTTTTTCTTCTTAATTACATAACGAACACTAGAAAAGTTTAGATTTAATCTTTTACCTATTCCTCCGTAACTTAATCCAGAATTGTGAAAAAATATAATCTTCTCACGGGTAGCAACAGACAGTTCACATGTTTTCGACGCCATTAGAACAAAAACTCCCCAGAATCCCTGCTCCAGTTAATATATTACGTGACTTTAAAGTGCGAGGCTAATGTATTGCGGGACTGATATGCTAAACATTTGCATAATGTTCATATTTTATGCCTTTTTTAACAGTCAATGCTTCTTGTGCAAATACTTTTTAGGTATCAAAAAATATTAATTTATTTTTTTAAATGTGTAATATTACTGTTTAAGGAAAATGGGTAGTTATTTTTATTTTCTTCTTATTTAAATAAATGAATTATTAAGAGAATACCGTAATTTCCGGTATATAGCCCGCGGATCAAACAATCGTATTTCGACCCAGAAATTTTTAAAAATAAAATGTAACTTTTTAGATCTCGGTAAATATTGGTCTTCAAATACTGAATAAAATTTCTGGGTCCAAACTGAATTGTTTGATCTGCGGGCTATACACCGGAAATTACAGTAGTATAAAATTTGCTTTCTATGGTTACTTATGCAAAAAATCGTCTGCGTGCAAATACTTTTTTTGCTCACTGTAAGTCCCAGCAAACTATTTTTTTACTCTATTCATACAGCTTTTTGAAAAGGCGGCAAACGTGGTGCACGCCTGCAATAAGTGGTACGCGGTAGAATATTTTCGGCACAGTGTTGGTTTCATTCCAAAATTCTGGTGGCAATGTGGCATTTATAGGGATTAAAATTAAGTGGTCCAAAAATGAACCACCAACCTTTTTAACCCTTTCCGGCACAGAAAAATTCTGTTCGTAAAATAATGAAATGATTGACTGACAGTGGAATTTGGAAACGACTTTTTTAGGGATTAAAAAAGTTTTAAATTAAACTTTTATTGTAAAAGCAAAATTTTATTAAAATATTATTGGTGCCGTTTGTAAGTTTGGAATTAAAATTAGGTGGTCCCGGCATGGGACCACTCGGCCGGAAACGCTTAAGGCTGTTCTCAAATCCAAAAGAGCAACTTTCTGACATAAGTTTTAATTTATCTTTGTTTGAAAATGCATTAAACTAGCTGGTGTTGTTGTTCAGAAACTGTGTCATTGAGCTGTTTTTTCCATTTTTTTGCAAACGCAATAGATCTTTCAGAAAAGAGTGTCAAAGTAAGCGTTTTGAACCGAATTTCCGCACGAAGGAAGAAAAATCACTCAAGAGCGGGGGAAAAACGGGTTTGTCACGTGATCGAAATGGCTTATAACTCAATAGGTAATTGATTGATCAAAAAAATGGAAAAAACAGTTCATTTCCAAATCGCTTCATTGACCAGGCTTTCCAATTTTATATCTTTCCGTTAAGAAATGAATTTGTAAATGTGTAAAAACGTTTTGAGCTTGTTGAGCAGATCAGTTAAGAACAGCCTTAAGGGTTTAAAACATGAAGAAATTGAAATGCAACGTATTGAATTTCAATCTAGTTCAATGTGGGCTCAAAAATCTATCAAATTAAAAGAAAATTTAGAAATTATTGAAAAGAAAAAATATCAGACATTATGAAAAAAAACCCTGCTAACTATGAAATTATGGCGACTTCGGATTAAATTCTAGATTTGTCGCGTTTCTAGGGCTTGGCCATTTTGGCGAGTTTTCTCCCTACCTATACCTGCGAATCTTTATTTTCGGAAAATAATGATTAGAGCTCAAGTTGAAACCGCTTGTTAGCTGACTCCAGTTCATATTGCATTCTAATAAAATGTATGAATAAGATACCAATTATTTTTCCTTCAAGATTCAACAGCAGAAAGTACCTTTATTGTTATACTAACTACGTAGCAATCCGCTGTGTTCCATTTAAATCGCATGAGTTGTTTCGATCGTTTGGCGAAAAAATTAATTAATTTTATTACACATTACAAGTTTCTAGCCCTAAGATTTTCAAATAAATCGACGTTAATGATGTTTTCCGCTCATTTCACCTTTTAGAATTTCGAATTTTTTAGAAAACGTTTTTATAGAGCATTACATCTTAAAACTGTAACCATTTTGCGAAATTTAAGTTTTTTAGCCCCTCAATATCGCAGAAATTGCAGTTTTAAAACTCTGCATCGTATTTCTATTTTGTAAGAAATTGTTTTATTGCGAGCATTTACGTTTTAAATGGAACATCCATGTCAAATTTCAAGTTGAGAGCACTTACATTTCAAAATAAATCGTAATTTAGAACGTTTTCTGCTCATTTAACCTTTTTAAATTTTGAATTTTTCAGAAAATGTTCTTAGAGAGCATTTCCTTCTTAGAAATAACCATTATGCGAAATTGCAAATTTTTAGAACCAGCAGTATAACAGAAACCGCATTTTTTGACCTTTTTTTTTTTCTGCACCCGTTCACATTTCGAATTTTTTAGGAAATTGTTCAATTGCGAGTGTTTACACCTTAAAAGTAACAGTCGTGTAAAATTTTAAGTTTCTAGCCTTAGAAGTTCAAAATAAATCATTATTGCGAAAGTTTTTCGCTCACTCCATCCTTTTAAATTTCGAACTTTTTAGAAACCGTTCTTAGCGAGCATTTACATCTTAAACGTGACTACCACAACAAATTTCAATTTCTAGCCCCAACAACTCTCAGAAATCACAATTTTAGAACGTTTGTTGTGGTACGGACATAAAATATAGCCTATCTTGGAATTAGAATAGAGGTATCCATCAGAATTTTGCTACCATTTTTTTTTTTTTTTAATCGGTTTGGCAGTTTCAGAGATTCCCTACAAACAAATATTAGTATAGATTACTTTCTAAAATATAATTGTCACTATATTATAGTATAATACCTACATGTATTTTACCCAAACTTTCAATACTATGAAAAAAAATCAAGCATGTATTATACGTTGTTTTTTGACTCACTAAATATATTTGATAAATGACACGTCATGGCCGCAAAAAATATATTTTGATATAGTTTGGCACGCGGTTGAGAAAATGTTCGCCATCCCTGTACTAGGCCATTTTCAAGAGAAATCTGACACTTTTTTTTTTTTTTTTTTTTTTTTTCTTTTTTGTAAATTGTGTGGTACAATTGAATATAAAAATAGTCACCGGTCCTGGACCATAGTTAAAGAATTCATAGAAACATTTTGTATTCAGTATTTTCAGTAATTTAAAATGTTTTTAAAACTTTTATTTCAAAAACTAATTTTAAAGTTATTTAGATGTCTGTTTAGCTTCCTGTTATAGCAAATTTAAATAATTCGAATCGAACTTGCCTATGATGATAATTTATTTATTATGATTCATTGTTGGCCTACATTATTTCCATAATGAAATCATTAATGCAACTATTGCATTTCCTATGCCATGAAATTATCGAAATAAAGTATACTAACATTTGGAAAGTTATTATGTTTCTTTTTTCTTTGTAATACAAATTTTAAAACTCGTAGTTATAAGTATTTTCAATTAAATTATTGCGTTTTCTTTCTTAATTTTCATGAAAGGTTTTTTTTTATAATGTATATTTTATAGAAAAATATTAGACTAATTCTTAAGTTACAGTTCGGCTACTTGACACATCGTGTAATTGGTGCAAGATTTCGAGAACATAACAAAACTGGCGAAATATCCTTATTTTTCATCGGATAAATATGGAAGCATACCGCTTAACACTGGAACCGCCAAGGCGGTCATTTTGACCGTTTCGAAACTTTCATTCCGTACCTTTTTTTAAAAATTTATTTAGAGTATAACTTTCAGTTTCCGGGACTTTTCCTATAATTCAAAAAGCTATGATATGCCAGTGATAAATTTTCCAGTCTGCTAAAATTTATGAAGTATTGCAGTAGTATACCTAAAACCACCGAAACGGTCAAAATGACGGCCGTCAATTTTAATGCACATTTTATCTAGTAGATGTCGCAACCGAACATACTTCATACAACCATTACTTCAACAAAGGTTACAACATTACCGCAGATAACTTCTTTACTACACTGCCCCTTGCAGAAAAGCTGAAGTCACTAAAACAAGCATTGGTGTCACAGTCAATCACGGACGAAAAACAAAATTCCACATGCCATACAATCTGAAAAAAGTCTTTGTACAGTAGCCAAATTCTTGCCAAAGATGATATTACGTTGAGTTTATAAAGGGAAGAAAAATAAATATGTTTTAATTCTAAGTTTCCGACATCCATCAGTTACATTTGAAGCTGGTGATAAACACTTACCAAAAACTGTAATGTTCTATAATTCTATAAAATTTGGCGTCGACATGCTCGACCTAATGGCGCGGAAGTATTCTACAAAAGCTAGCTCTAGACGATGACCTCTACAAGTGTTTGATAATAAGTTCTTGATCTAGCGAGCATCAATTCTGAAAAACAGAGTCAAAAAGGTGTTAAATACCAGTATTTTGTAAAGAGAAATCCGCTTTCTTTAATCCCTTTATATTATGATTAGTATTTTCTAGAAGAAAATACTGGTAGTTTCCTATTTTTTTTATTGTGTTTTTCCCTGACAACCCGCCACCCTGAATATTGTGTTGGTTAGGGGATAAATATGAATGTTTGTTTTCACCAAGTTTATTCTTGCCTTTAGCAATTTCGATTTCTCATAAAAAATATTTTTTACTATAAGAATATTCTTAAAAAATATAAATAATATATATATATATATATATATATCAATATAATATAATTATAACACAATAAAATATAAAAAATATTTAAAAAATATGAAATATATGTTTGAGCATGGTAATCCACAACCGTCAAAATGATCGCTTTGGCGGTTATAGGTATACGTTTTTACCGGCGGTCCTAGTGTTAATGGAGGTAAATAACTTTAGCATTTTCCATAAAAAGTTACCAAAAAGGAAAACAAAGAATGTAAAAGAAAAAACTCATCAACTGATTGAATGTTTTTGCCACAATCAGTGTTTGTTGAAATCGATTGGCTTATTGAGAGCATCTATTGTTGATGCATCGTATAATTTATTGTTAGACTGTTTAGACTATATTATCAATTATTATTTAATTATTACTTATTCCGACTAGATCTTATTGTTAGATCCAGGAGGAATGAATGGATGGTCGTGTCATTAATATATGCGTCTGTTGTTTATATTAACCCTTTCAAGGGCAGAGGAATTCTGTTCGTAAAATGATGAAATAATTGGCTGACACCGGAATATTCAAACAAATTTCTTATTAAATAATAAAACGCTATTTTGCGATTTAATTACAAATGCAACATTTTATTAAAATATTATTGGTGCCAGTAGTCAGTTTTGGAATTAAAATTAGGTGGCTAGACCCTCTAGTTACCGCCCTTGAAAGGGTTAAGGAACAAGCAGTTAGGAAACACAACAAAATATAATAATCCTGGTACACTTTATTATTTTTTAAGCTTTTGACACGCTCTTTTTTAACACGTTCGCTGCCAAAGCTGAGATGGTGCATCTGTTCATACAGGCCAAGATCATATCTGCAATTTAGTACTTTTAAATTATTTTCTGTTTTATTATTTAAATACTATATATTACGAATTACTTTTAGCAACAAATAAATTCACACGAGTATGCTCGTTGTTGGCATATGAAACATTGCAGGTATTTTCTATGGCAGTGCTCGTAATCGGTGATTTAGATAAGAAGATCAATAACGAGTTATCTCGTAGCTGGCAAGGAAACCCAGTTTGTCAACTACTCGTAGATGGCAGCGAACGTGTTAATGGTTTCTCAAGATAAGGGTATTATTTCCGGAATCATAGATAACTAAAATGTTATGGGATTGAAGCTAATGAAGCCACCGTATTTGCGACAATTAAATACTGTACAGACATGTTGTTCCCAATTGGACACTAGTATTTTCGCACAGAAAATTTTGCCTTACCTGATCTCAAAATTGCTGCAATTAAATCATGCAAAAAATTTTGCAAGAAAAAGTAGTCGCAAAATAAAAATAATTGGAATAACTCATTTGAACAATACAATTTGATATCAAATATGAACACATTCGTTAACTAGATGTTAAATTATCGTAAACGTTTCTAAAAAAAATTTTAAAGTGTAAAGATAAGTCTGCGATACATGCTTTTTGTTATAGTCAGTTATATCTATGTCTTTTAATTAATCTAACATAGTGGAATATAGTATGTATGTATCGGATATAATATTTTGTCCCTTTTAACACATTGTTGCCAAGTTGGGTGTTATTTTATTCAAAATATCTACAGCGATTGCAAAGTAGTAATCTTCGCTTTTTTAAAGACCGACTTGTATTATCTATATCAGGGGTGTCAAACTGTGGCCCGCCGGATACCACTAAAATTTTACAGTTATCTTTGCCTTATCTAATCGTCGAATTGCTGCGATTCAACTTGTTGACTATTTCTTTAAAATTTTAGTGGTATCCGGCGGGCCACAGTTTGACACCCCTGATCTATATTATAAAGGACAAACATGTCCGTGCGTAACGCTGACGTCATTTTCCCGAGGTCAACAGCAGACTAATAAATTTTAATTTTACTTACGATTTACTGACGATTAATTTTTTTTTTTTTTAACTTCTAAACATCGTACATTTTAAATTTTAACATCGTCGAATAGGGGAAAAAATGTACTTTCAAAAGAAATTTCTTTGAAAACTGTATCGAAATTTGTCTGAATTTACTCTATTTTTATTGTTTTTAAAATAATTTTCAAGCATTATTATTATTATCTATCTCTATCGCGCGTAGAAGATTATTAAAAATAAATGTGTTTGCATTTAAATGAATTTTAATAGCTCACTTTATAATCCATATAACGAACTTAAAACAGTCACTAATAAATAAATAAATAAAATATACGTAAAACGCAGATTTAAGACATGTAATTAAACTATGCACTTAGACCAATTAAATGATCAGAATCAAAAAGGCTGATTGTAAATAGGCGAATTCCATGAAAACTTGTCATGTCTGTCACACAGCTGAAAATCGCTATGCTTGTTGGCCACCGTTATTTTCGAAAATTTTGCTTCGCCTTATTCAATTGATGAGATATCTCCGATAAAATAAGTCACATTTTTCCGTTCTAAAATATTGGTAGCCAACAAGCATAGCGATTTTCAGCTGTGTAACAGACATGACAAGTTTTCATGGAATCAGCCAATAGTGATCTTTCGCAATTTCTTCGACTAACTCTTCTCGCGAGGCCAAAAAAACTATCGTTTTCAATAAATTTCAAAACTTTATTCAAACCCATAATTGCTATTTTTTTTTTATATAAGTATGAATTTTGGTATTGTTAGCATTCTGAAGAATATATTAAATGTAAAAATCTATTATAGTTATCAATTAATAAAATGGTTTTCACTTATACTCTGTAAAGCGGGAAACCTGGGTATATATAAAATGCAAATGGGAATTTCGTTGCAGCTGCTTATAACTGGTGTTCTGCTAAATGAATTTTAACGTTACTTGCACTGTTCGTTAGATAATTTTTCTGCGAAGGTTTTTATATAACATATTGTTTTACGTTACTTAGTTATAGAATTATGGCAGAAAGTTCTATAATCAGGTGAAAGATCAGACTTTTTAAAAAATATTCTGCTAAGTGGATTTCGATGAAATTTGCTCTGTTCGTTAGATAATTTTGAAGGAAGGTTTTTGAGTATAACATATCTTTCTACGTTGCTTAGTTAGTTATAGAGCTGTGAGGTAAAGTTCTATAATTAGATCAGCCTGATTATAAAAGAATAGCTTTATTAAAGAAGTACTATTGAACAGATTTTGATGGAAATTGCACTGTTAGTTAGATAAATTATGCAAAAAAAGGTAAAAATTACATGTAAAATTTAGGATTGAATAAAATCAAGACAACTTTTATTAATATCTTTTTAAGTTTTGATTCGATTTTCCTAAAATTTGAAATGACTCGACAAAATTGTGCAACGATTATGTATATTAAATTTCATACTATTCGGTTGGGCAGTTTTTGCGCTGTTATATCCGGACATACGGACAGACAGACAGATGGAACAGACGACGACTATAGTTGCTACGTATTTATATAATTACGAACGCACCTAAAAAAAGCAAGGATTACTATTTGGGAAAAAAGGGGAGATATTTTAAATACTCTCCAATCTTGTTACACTGGATTGGAATGTGGTGCACTACAGATCCAGACATTTTTCTTATGTAACTACATTTTTTTTTCTATTTATTTCATTCTTCCGGCTTGTAAAGTAGAAACTGAGACTACCAACTCTGGAATTCCGATGAAGGGGATGACAATCTCGCGGGGCTTAATTACACGGGACGCGAGCTCTAGTAAGATTATGGAATATGTCTCGTGCCCGGGTTATAAGAAATTAAAAAGAAAAAAGAAAGTCTCGAAAGAACAGCTCTCGCAGAAAAAGAATTTTTGTCTGATGCATTGCAGACAGTTTGGAGATAGGGCATCTCGTTAGTAGGAATAACGACCTGCGAGTGTAATTCATTAACTGTCGGATCGCTGGGTAGTCATAGATGCCTATATCAAAATGCAGGAGATATTGTTTCCTCTGGCTATAACTATAGTCCAAAAAGAAACAGGTGTAGGCATCCTGACACATATGTAAATGATGCTTTCCAGTTTCAAGAACGATGCCATTCGTATTTAATGTAATAACGTATACTTTAAAAAAAGAAATGCCGGCTGTTGCTAATGAAACGGAACATACAGAATTTCATTCATTAAGTCAGACTTTCACAGCCATAAAATATTTACTTGTTAAAAACATTAGACCAAGAGAGAAAAAAAAGTTGGAGAAAACACATTTTCTGGAGATAAATATAATTAACACGTTAAACGCGACGCCGGTCCCTGGGGACCGGCATTGACCTTTCCGTTTAGGCGACCCCGGTCCCTAGGGACCGGCGGTATAAAATTATAAAAATAATATATTATATAATATTAAAAACATTTTTCACTTTTTAAATGGATTTTATTAAAACATTTCAAACATAAAAAGGGTTTGCCTTCACAAGCATTACAAATTTTATTCACAAATTTTGTGCAAATATATACAATTTCTGTGTATGCTGTCGTTTAAACGGAAATTAAAGTAAAATTAGTGTCACGTTTAACGTGTTAAGGCGAAATATTTTATTGTGTTTTGAAACATTTGTCTTTTAAAATTACAGTAATACCTCGACTTACGTCAGCAATTCGTTCCAAGAATAGCGACGTAAGTCGAGGTACATTTAGATCATCAAAAAAAGATAAGTAATAAAAATTCACCAAAATCTAATGAACATATTCTATTGTATTTAGGGATTGTGTTACATGCATTTCACGTTAGGAAAAAAAAATGCGTCTGCAATACACGAATTTGGAATAAATCAATAAGTTCTTAATTTACAATTTATTGTTCTCCTAGCTTCCCCGATGGAGTCTTTGAGCATGTGAAAAAATTTTGCAATGAAATTTGAACGAATCGAGTAATTTTTCTTTTTTTCTTTTTCTCCCTAGAAGCTCTTTGTAACAACAAAGTGAGTCTGACAGCAGAGCTTTTTCTAGTCGTTTCTACACTTTGCTCGTCTGAATCAATATTTTCAAGAACCGTGATTCCAGTTTGGCAATATTTTAGTCCTTAGGTTAATTTTGCATCCGTCATAACCTTAGGCTTCATCTATTTCTTTGACAGTATTGTTTCTTTAATTCGGTAAGTTCGTTTCGTCGATGGTTAATTCCAGATCAGGGGAAATTATGAGTTCAACATCTTCAGCCGCCATTTCTAAGTTGAGTTTTATTTCATTTTCGATGATTTCATCAATTAAAAGGATATAGAATCCCAATTTTCAGGCCCCACCAGTGGCTGAGAGGTTCTGCTCTCAAAGCTGGTAGACCGGAGGTGCTGGGTTCGAACCCAATCGCGCCCGTCGGTCTAATCGTTCGGAGTTTTCGTGGTTTTCTTCGAGCCATGGATTTCCATGCGTAAATGCGGGTTAGATTCCATTAGAAAGACACCCACGGAGGGCACACCCCCCGGGCCTATATCCCTAGTGTAGATAATCGGCCGTCAAAAATCAACCAACCAACCCAATTTTCAGATGTTTTCTTAATTTCTGCAGTCTCTGCGAAGGAAAAAGGGCACAGTCTTTTCAAGCATCTCTCATTGTTTTTTGCAGAATTTAACCACATGAATCCCCTTCGACTGTGCCTGCATCTGAGATGTTAAATTTCTTCCAAAGTCTGCAAAAAAGATAAAAATGCGTCGTAATTAAGAATTTTTTTTTTTCCAGGCCAGACGACGTAAATGCCGGGTGACGTAAGTCGGGGTACTACTGCATTATTATCCAGATGATGGAATGTATATAACATTTTTCCCGATTCATTACAACAATAAATTTTTGTGGGTGTGAGCCTTTCCTTGTAGAATGCGACCCCAGAATATTACGTCGTTGAGATGTATGCTTAACCCCTTGAGGGGCAAGCAAAAATTATCTAAATATTGAATTCTCACCGGAATAATCGAAAAGTTTTTTTTTTAAATAAGGGAAAGCAATTTTTCAACAATTTTCCTCCAAAGTTAAAAATATAAAATTTAGTTAAAATTTTCTGGTGAGAATCTTGTTTAAATTAGGAGGGATATATTTTATCCCATTGCCCCTCAAGGGGTTAAGTGGTGCGAGCCACGAATTTTGGCTTTTAATATCTCTGAGTTCTCCGTATAAAAATTTAGTCTGTGTATTTCTCAAATATACACCTCATGAGGTTGAAATTTATGTCATCAAAGGGTCTAGCAGGATAAGAATAGCGAAATGGCCCCCACGGCCGATGTTTTAAATAACATGTGTGGTAATAAGGCTGACTATGAGAATACAATGTAGAGTGTTTTTAGCCTCTGACCTTGAACTGTCCTTGAGATAATCGGTGAAGTATGCGCCGGTGCTACTATTTTTCAAATACGTTTTTCTCAAACAGTACAAAAGTTAAAAAACTGAAACCAAGGCCAATTATTGAAGAATATATTAGTTCCCATTATTTTTTTCACAGATTTACACAAATTTTAACATAAAAAATAAACAAAAATATTTAAAAAAAATTATTAATGTTGTAATTTTATACTTACACCAACCAAAAAATTACAGAATAATGCTGTAAGTATGTACTTTTAAGAAAAAAAAATTCGTTAAAATCGAAGATGTGCTTTTTGAGTTATAAAAAATTAATGCTAGCAACTCGCTAAAATATTCGTAACTTTCCCTGTTTGCATTTGCAGAAATACGCTACTATCGATGCATTGGTCGATTCATTACATTTCCACTCAGGCAGGATGTGCAGTGCGCTAAAATAAGAGCATGCTTCCATACATAGGTTTGTTTCGTGTTTGTAAACATTCTGTTATTTCGGCGTACTGCGCATGCTTCTCGAGTAATAATATCAAATTCATATGGTCTAGTCGATTGTGCAGGTGAAGCTGAATAGGGGTTGTAAATATATAAGGTTATCAACTTTTTGGCAATTCCGGACCTCCTCCCAACCTTCCTATATCATACGTTATCATTCCTCGAATCCTCTCCCACTTATAATATTGTTATCAGTGTCTAAAAATTATTTTCATTTTTGCAATTTTTTTCTTTTTTACTTGAAGAATTTTTAGACACTGAAAACAATATTATTAGGGGAAGGGGATTCGAAGAATGATAACGTATGATATCGGAAGGTTGGGAGAAGGTCCGAAATTGCCAAAAAATTGATAACCTTATATATTTACAGCCCTTATTCAGCTTCACCTGCACAATTGACTAGACCATCGACTTGATATTACTACACGAGAAGGATGCGCAGTAAGCCAAAATAACAGAATGTTTACAAACACGAAACAAACCTATATGGAACTGGTATGTATGGAAACATTCTCTTATTTTGTCGCACTGCGCATCCTGCCCGACTGGAAATGTCATGAATCGACCAATGCATTGATAGTAGCGTATTTCTGCAAATGCAAACAGAGAAAGTTCGAATATTTTACCGAGTTGCTCGCATTATTTTTTTATAACTCAAAAAGTGCATCTTCGATTTTAATGATTTTTTTCCCTTAAAAGTACATACTTTGAGCATTATTCTGTAATTTTTAAGTTGGTGTAAATATAAAATTACTACATTAATAATTTTTTTTTAAATATTTTTATTTTTCTATGTTAAAATTTGTGTAAAACTGAAAAAAATATATAATGTGAACTAATATATTCTTCAATAATTGGCGTTGGTTTCAGTTTTTTAAGATTTGGACTTTTTGAGAAAAACGTAATTGAAAAATAATAGCGCCGGCGTATGCTTCCCCGATTATCTGAAGGACAGTTCAAGGTCAGAGGCTAAAAACGCTATATACATTGAAACCTCTCTGTAAGGGCCACCTGCCGTTCCATTGAAAATTGGCCCTTATGAGGGGTGGCCCTTGAATAGAGGTGACCAAATTTTTCATTTATCTTTCTTTTTATCCCACGATTTTTAAAATCTGCATATTATTTCAGTAAATTCGCTTTGTTTTTTAACAATATTGTTTATTTGATTCTTACTGCAATTAAACTGTGAAGCCAATTTTCTTGCAGATGTTCTTTGATCATGACAATTAAGAATTTTGGTTTTGTCATTGAAATCCAAATGTACTCTTTGGCTTGATTTAGGTGCCATAATTTTAAATTTTAATAAGCCTGAGCATAAAATTTGTAGTGTAAAAATTGTGCTTCAATGTGTGTTCACAGTTTTAGTAAATGTGGAATACTACAAAGGGTCAAGTTTCCCCTCCAACCCAACCCCCTACAGGTTCAAAGGTCAAACATAGTGTGAGGAACACCTGTTTGTCTCATTTGTGGAGAAGTTTGTAGCCCTTCATTGTGTTACTAAATCCTCTCCATCTCCTCCTGCCTTCTTTGTATGCTGAACTCTTATCTTTTGGTTCAGGAATTCAATACACCTGTTTGGGATTTAAGGCACATGTGGAAAAATGGCCTTTATGAGAGGTAGGTGCGGCCCCTAATAAGAGTTAATTTAACATTATGTCTATGGGAAAAATTTTCATCCCTAAAAATACTGCCCCTTGAATAGGGGTGGCCTTTAAAAGAAGTTTCACTGTATTGTATTCTCATGGTGAGCCTTATTACCACACATGTTATTTCAAGCATCGGCCGTGGGGGCCATTTCGCTATGCTTATCCGAATAGACTTTTTTGCACCTTTTTTAATGAAACTTTGCAATTGGAAGTATTATCTAGGGACAATATTTAAGGACATAGACTATTGGCTCCATCTTTCGCACTGTATATATCAAAACATTTCTTTAACCTCTTTACGCCTTTGGCCGCGTATGTGGACGTTTAGTTTTTAATAATTATAATTACTGTCAATAATAAAAAGAACAAAAATTTGATAATAACTTATTTACTACAGAATCTCTCAAGAAGAGAAGTAAAAATTTTATGGTTTGGTTGCACTGATAATGTTATTTCCCATGTACAGTTAAAAATATAAAAAAAAAGCGTGAAGTAATTTTTCGGCCAGTCAGTGTTGTTAGATTATTTGTACAAATCGTTAATATTTGATAAAAATAATATCAGATATACAGTAGACTCGCGATTTAACGACCTTCACGGGACTTCGGCAAATCTGACGTTTAAATCGAATGGTCGTTGAATTAAAGTTAATAATACATATTTTTACTTTCTTTTCTCTTTACAAGAAGAAAGTACTGGATTCGTGAAAATTTTCGACTTTCGATTTCCGACGGATTTACACGTTTTAAGGGTCAGAGATTCTGAAAAATATGTTTTTACAAAATGTCTGTCTGTGAGTCTGTCTGTCTCACTCTCTGTCTGTCTGTGACACAAATTTTGTGGGCGCTCTATCACAAGAACTAATGCACGGAATTTAATAAAAATTTATATTCAGTTAGTCCCTGATATAAATTGGTGCTGATTAATTTTTGGTGTAAATCGCTCAACAGGTGGCGCTGCAGTGCAGCATTTTTCACGATTTCCTCAATAGCTCAATCTTCAGAACAAACACACGGATTTTCATCAAACTTCAGATTCAGCTAGTCCTTGACATGTATTGACGTTTAATACATTTTGGTGTAAATAGCTCAACAGGTGGTGCTTCTGTGCTACATTTATTATGATATTCACAACAGTTCTATCCCAAGAACTAATGGTTTCATTTTCAACAAATTTCAAATTTAGGTATACCTTGATATGGATTAGTGCTGTTTATGTTTTGGTGCAAATCGCTCAACAGGTGGCGCTGCTATACAGCATTTTTCATGATTTCCTCAATAGCTCAACCTCCAGAACAAACACACGGATTTTCATTAAACTTCAGATTCAGTTAGTCCTTGATATGTATTGACGTTTTATACATTTTTGTGTAAATCGCTCAACAGGTGGCGCTTCTATGCTGCATTTTTTGTGATTTTCGCAACAGTTCTATCTCAAGAACTAATGGTTTGATTTTCAACAAATTTCAAATTCAGGTAGGGGAGACCAGGGTACAGTGGTCCACTTTGCAGTTAACATTTTTTTTCTCTTTAACGGAGAGACATATCTACCTGAAAATATTTGTGAATATTCTTTAAACCTTTCTACATGCCTCATAATTTTCACAGAACATAGTTCCCAATACATTTTTCAAAAAAAAAAAAAAAATTTTTTACATACACCCGTAAAGTGGACCAGTGTACCCCGCTTCCGGGGTACACTGGTCCACCTACTGGGGCACAGTGGTCCACTATTAGTTATTGTCTAAATTACAATATAAATCTATTTATAATTAATTTAATTCTTTTTCATTTCCCCTTTACCTCCAAAAAAAATATAATAATACAAATTTGCAAGTAGCATTTTGAACAAAAAACATAAAACTAAAGAATTATTAAAAAATTTATTATATTTTGAAAATAACAATATAAGATACAGGAGTGGTTGCAAATAAATTATTAATTAAGTACAAAAAAATCAGTAAACATTAAGACAAATATGATGATGAAAAATTTATTAGAAGCTCAAAATAGTCAGGATAAAATAGTTCATTATAACCTAACCATACTCTCTGAAGCTATAAATAACCAATCCAGTGAGGTCATCTATTACTTATTAGGTTGCAGTTATATTTTTCAAAGGCAGTAAAGACAAAACAACCTATTTCTTACTATGTTAACTCTACAATGCATGATTTTCATTTCTCTCCTTCTCCCCCCGCCCCCCCCACCCCCCACCCCCCAAAAAAACCCCTGCTATATTGAACAAGAAAACTTATTTTAAAAATCACGCGTGAACTGTTATCCATAATTTAGGAGAAAACTAGTGTCAGATGGCTATATTATAATTTGAACAACATATAAAATGAAATTTAAAGTGTGCCAAATGGCTACTCTAAGCATTGTAGGGTTAAATAAATTGTCATTTTTCTTTGTTTACATTATTTTATAGTTAAATAACTATTTTAAAACAATATATTTTTTTTATAGAGAATAAGCAATTATTAGATATTTTGAAAATTCTTCATTACAGGACCAGTATTCATTGCGGACCACTGTACCCCAGCAGTGGGCGGTCCACTGTGCCCCATGTTGAAGTTCAATACATACTCATAAAAATATTATTTAAAGTTTTCTTTTAAGCATATAAACTTTTAAATTAAATAAAGACCAGTGTCCCACCTTTTCAAAAAAGTTGTTTTATCTTATTTATCCATAACCTTTAATTAGTAATAAAGAAAAGTATGATGGTGAAAAATTTTACTTTTAGGAGCTCAAAACAACCAGTCAGGATAAAAGGGTTCATTCTGAGCTAACGATGTGTTCTGAAGGCTATAAGTAATCAATCCAGTGCTGTTATCAATTAGCCTAAAAGAAAAGCTTTAAAAATTTAAAAATAAGTAAAATATAAGGGGTGGTCCACTGTGTACTTAGGTCCACTGTACCCTGGTCTCCCCTATACATTGATATGAATTAGTGCTGTTTGTATTTTGGTGCAAATCACTCAACAGGTGGCGCTTCTATGCTGCATTTTTCAGAATTTCCACTATATCTCTATCTCAAGAACTAATGCACGAATTTTCATCAAACTTTAGATTCAGGTATACCTTGATATCAATTAGTATGCTGTTTATGTGATTTATATAGAAGAAAGTTTTGTGATGACCACAACATATTAGTTTCCCATATACAGTTAAAGATATAATTAAAGCGTGAAGTAACTTTTCGGCAGTCAGTGTTGTTAGATTATTTTTACAAATCGTTAATATTTGATAAAAATAATCAGATATATATTAAGTTTTAATAATTTATACAAATGTAAGGAAGAAATTTACTGTTATTTATTTATTTATTTTTTTAAGAAATTAACAAACGTACACATATGTGTACTGCTATTGTTCGAGGAGGTGTTTTTACTTAAATGCAATCGAAAACAAAATTTTTTTCCTAAAAAAAGAGAGCTGAAAAATCTTGAGCTAAGAAATGTGAAGATCTGGTATCCCCGGAATATATGAAATCATTTCACACATAAATTACCATTAACGCTCACTGGCCACAAATGTGGGCGTTATTATTTTTTTTTTTGTGTGTGTGTGTGTGTGTGAATATTTGTTTCACCACCCCCCCCCCCCTTTTTTTGGCTTTTTGAATTCCTTATTAATAAAAAAAAAATCTCCATAAAAAATCAAATATAAGTATAAATAAGAGTAATAAGTCTTAATTACGTCCTATATGCTTGTAACGATACGTTTATCTTTTCGTATCCCGTATATATGGATTGAGTGGTTAGACAACTTGCGGAATCGCGACATAGAAGGGACACGTGCGATATCGAAAATGTAGGGAGCGTTATATACACTGGTGTGCAAAACTTAAGCAACCATCATAAAATGCTAATTTTCGAGCGCGCTAATACTTAAAAGAAAATAATATAATTTAAATAATATGTTCAATCCCTACAGCGCAGCTAGTCGATGTGACACCTCCTTCACGTCACACATGGTCACAAGTGTTGCAGTCACTACGGTGAAACGAAATGTGGGATTTTTCACCGTCGCATTATTAGCCTCAAATAATCGTCATATGATGACTCCACTGAGAAGTCACTGTGACTGTTGCTTTTTGATGAGTCACCAGATAAAATTACAACGAGGTCACCCTGTGATTCTCATGTAACTATCATTTGAAGATTCAATTTTGAAATAATCGCGAGCATTGCATTATAATGAGTTACCATATAATGTCACATTGAAGTCACGTGGTGATTTTCAGGTGAGCGAGACTCTACTGTGACGTCACTATTGCGCTCCTTTGTGAAAAGACGCCAGATAATTTCATTTTCTCTCACTTGGGAACTCGTCACTAAACATCTGTCATGATGACTTTACAATGGAGTCTCAAAATGACGGTCACATGAGAGTCACTAGGTGACTTCATTGTAAAGTCACTTGTTGACTCGTCATAAAACAGCAGTCATAGTGACTTCTCAGTGGAGTGACCAATTGAGAGTAAGAATGAGATGAATAAAAGATACCACATTTCAGTTCGTTGTAGTGATTGGGACGCTTGTGACCATTTGTAACGTCAAGGTGAGTTCACATGGACTGGCTGTGCTGTTAAGGTAGTACCTATTTTCTATACTTGATATTTGTAGAATATTCTTTTCAGTACTCACGTGCTCAAAAATGTCATTTTGTGACTGTTGCTTAAGTTTTGCACACTAGTGTATTAACTTGTATTTGATAATTTTTTCCGGTTTTCATAAGCATTGTGTTTGTAATTTTTGTTATACAGTGAGCAAAAGAAGTTTTTGCACACCAGTAAATTTGTTGTAGCATATGTATAAAAAAAATAAAAAGCAACTAAGAATTAAAAATACCAACACTTTTACAAAACAAATAAACATATTTAATATCTGACTTAATAATTATATTTAAAATATGAAAACATAAAAAAGTAGCATTTGTACTGCCAAAAAAATATTTGCACACTAGCAATAAAAATAGAACTAGAGGAATTATTTATAAGTTAAAAACAGTGCTAATATTTAGTATGCATGCCCTTTGCTTCAATTACAGCTTGTAATCGTCTGGGGATTGATTCGATTAATTTCACTGCTGATTTGTAGGCATTCTTCCCTAAGAGCTTGCTTAAGTTCTGATTTGTTAGAAATTTTCTTTTTCCTTATTTTCACATCCAAAATTTGCCATAAATTTTCAATCGGATTGAGGTCTGGTGATTGTGGTGGCGTTTTCAATTGATTTTTTACATTATAAAGTAACCATAACCTCGTAATATATGCAGTGTGTTTCGGATCGTTATCCTGTTGGAAATAGTATGAATTAGGAATTCCTAATTTCAGAGCACTATTAGATAAATGATCTCGCAATATATTAATATATTGTTTAGCATTCATACTGCCTTCAATAAAGGTCATTTCGCCAACTCCGTTATAAGTCAGGCATCCCCAAATCATTAAATGACCACCGCCATGTTTTACAGTTGGTTTCAAGTTTTTAATTTGAAGAGAAGTATTTGGCTTTCGCCATACAGTTTTCTTACCATCTGAGCCAAAAATATTGAACTTGCTTTCATCGGAAAAAATAAGTTTTCCAAAAATCTAGTGGTTTGCTGACATAAGCTTTTGCAAATTCAAGTCTTTTCACCTTATTTGTTTCACTAATAAATGGTTTTTTTCGAGGTGTTCTTCCTCGAATATTTTCATCATGAAGAATATTTCTAATTGATTGTGGTGTAACTATTGTTCCCGACGTTGAAGCGACATCAACAGCCAATTCTTGAGTACTTTGAAAAGGGTTTTTTGAAGATTATTTTATGATGGCACTCCTTTGCCTGGTATTTAGATTTCTTGGACGCCCAGTTCGCGGCTTATTTATTGTCGAACCAGTTTCTTTTTTCTTCTTAATTACATAACGAACACTAGAAAAGTTTAGATTTAATTTTTTACCTATTCCTCGGCAACTTAATTCAGAATTGTGAAGAAATATAATCTTCTCACGGGTAGCAACAGACAGTTCACGCGTTTTCGGCGCCATTAGAACAAAAACTCCCCAGAATCCCTGCTCCAGTTAATATATTACGTGACTTTAATGTACGGGGCTAATGTACTGCGGGACTGATATGATAAACATTTGCATAATGTTCACATTTAATGTCTTTTTTAACAGTCAATGCTTCGTGTGCAAATACTTTTTAGGTATGAGAAAATATTAATTTATTTTTTAAAATGTGTAATATTACTGTTTAAGGAAAATGGGTAGTTATTTTTATTTTCTTCTTATTTAAATAAATGAATAATTAAGAGAATAGTATCAAATTTGCTTTCTATGGTTACTTATGCAAAAAATCGTCTGCATGCAAATACTTTTTTTGCTCACTGTACATTCTGATGAAGACTCAATGAAGGAGTTGAAACATGTTAATATAGATTTTTAATGTATTTTTAAAGTGTTTTTAAGCAAATAAATATTTTAGTATATGTTTTGATTTTTCCGCTTGGAATATATATTATTGTGGTATGCATAAAAAATATCATCATTGAAGAGGTTAATAGCACGACGTAGACAACTTTACGGTGTGTAATGATAAGAATTATTTCGTTACTGGGCTCCAAATTAAAATGCGCCTGATTCATGAACAACCTTAATATGCTAAATAACAGCAGAGAGAAGGAAATGTAAATAAAGATTTGTGGGTCATTAACATAGCATCGTGCCATTGTGTTTAGAGAGAATGGTCTCTGTGCCAAGAATAGCACGTGCGAGAAAAACGATGGACCTTTTTTTTCTATTTACCTTGTTCTGCCATTGTTTTAGTAGTCATTTGATTGTGTGTTTTTAAACTGCTTTTAAAAACAATAAAGCAAAAATACAAAATGGAGTATTATTGATACTTAGTTATAAAATTACGTGCAAATGCAGTTCATTTGTAGTTGCATTCATTTTAACTCCATATGTCTTATAACTTTCTGGTTAGAAACAAATCGGTTAACGAACACTTTCACGAGACATTTTTATGTTCGGATAACGAACACACGTTCGGTTAATGAACATTTCACAAAACAAAGCCAAGAAGAAGCTATGCTGTGTTTCAGATTTAACGAGTTGTATTTAACTGCATATATTGTCGACTTACAGAACATTTTAGCAGTTGTATACGTATGGCCTAATTAACTCATTTGCTACCGGGGGTTCGGGCCCTACATTTTAGGGCCCCCAAATTAGAATGAACAGATCAGAAAAAATGATTTTTATATTTTGAGTCCCTTTTTGAAGAAATATTTTTAAATGCAAATTAATTATTTTAATTGAAAGTTTGTTCGAAAATTATTAACAGGCTCTAGGCTTCACTTGAGCTTTATCGGGCTCTGCAGTAAGCATGATCTTTTAGCGAACTAATGGTTTTTTGAAAGGTCAAAGTGACAAACTGATATGATTTAGTTAATGAATGTAATCCTAAAACTTTTTACAAAGGGCATGTCTTTTTTTTTTTTTTTTTTAATATACTACGACACGGACAAAGCCATCAAAATACTATGTGTCCATATGAAATAAGGACGTACATTAACCCTATTATAAACAGAAGATTTATATTATTTTTTATACATTATTTAGCTTTTAACAACTAATTAATTGAATTCCCATACAAATCAATACAAAATCTATGATCGGTTAACGAACACTGTTTTGGAACAGATTGAATTCGTTAACCGATCACCCACTGTATGAGAATTCTTCTTCTAATAAACGTCACCGGAATTCTGTGAGTCCTTTTTTAAGCTTTTTGAAAAAAAAAATGCAATGAAATCTTTTTTCTCCGTAAAAATTAAAATTACGTCATTCCACCTGAAAACAGACATTTCAAGTCTGTTGTTTCAGACTTGATTTTATAAGTTAGGGTCAGTTGGGGGTGATTGTGAACAAATTTTACTACTTTCAACTACTGATAACTTTAAGAAGCACCTAATCCATGTAAAAACTGGTACAACTGCCATAAAGCTATCATTTCACTACTAGGCAATTTCATTGTAACAGACTAACAGTCATAGAGGAAAAAAGGATTTTACCTTATTTAAAAAATAATAATCAAGTAATTAAAAGATGGCTACAATTAGTATATGATATTATAAGATAAATTAATATTATTTATTGTGAATAATTATGATTATAAAAGTGGTACTGTAAGAGACAAACAGGAATTACCATGCTTTTCGGTCACCTTAATGTTTATCTGTATTATTTATAAAATAACATGTAATTTATTATAATAGAAATGGATTTTCATTGAGAGGCAGTTCAGAAACATTCGACTTCTACAAAATTTGATTGTTGCCACATTATAGTTATAAAAAATGTGTAATCTTACCTATAACAGACGAACATCCAATATGTAACAGACAAACAAATAAGCCCATACAAAGAAGTTATGCTGATTATAATGGATTTTTTTGATTTCGAATATTCAATCTTTTATAATATACATTGCAAATATAAAAAAATATAGATTTAATAGTATCAGAAAATAGGTGGATTACCTATATGAAGTAAAAAATAAAATACTAAAAATGGTAACATTGACTTGGAATTGCCCTACTACAATGTAAAAAAATTATGTACCGTTACTCCATAAAATTGGTGGCAACATGCTGCCTCCAATTTTATCTAGTAATTTAGTAATTTAACTTATATAATGGTGTAATTTAAACTGATATAACTGGTGCAATATAACACATTAGTGTAACATAACATCTGTTATATCGGCTAAATTACTCAATAAAATGGAGGCAGCAAGGATGCCATCAATTTTATGGAGTAACGATGCATAAGCTTTTACAGTGTATTCCTCAATTATAATTAGTTATTCTTACTGTGGGATGTTAATTAAGAATACCCAAAACTGCCTGTTCACAATTACCCCAGATGTTCATAATTAGCCCAATAAACTATGAGGTAATTGTGAGCATTTATTTTTTGTGGTGGAAATGATATAATGAAAATAAATATCAAATTCATACACAACATTTGCTCAACAGCAAGTTCATACATACATTATTTTACCACTAACTGATATGTCCAGCATTGCCCGAGCCCGCGGTAATAACTTTCAATCACCTAAAATCGGTATTGAATGATATTACATTTTTAAATAAAAATCTTTCTAAATGAACCTATGTAGAGAGGACCACTGCCTTCGACAGCGAACACCCTCAATTTGTATCATTTTATATTTTAAAATAGAAATCTATCCAAATGAACACAGAGTTGGGAGCCCCCTCCCCCATAAAATACGTCTATTTCAAAATAGAAATTTTGTTTAATAAATGAAGTCAAATAAATATTGGTTAAAATTTTTTCTCTTATGCGACGAAAATTACGATAAACGTTTTGTACTATATAGCATGTATGTATGGGAAATAGAAATGGAACCCTTTGTATACAGACCGGATTAACGCAGAGGAAAACTTCCACTAGTAGTATTTTATAACATATCATAAATTTTCATTAATATTTCACATATTGACACATAATACAAGGCCATATTTTACTATCTCAAAGTAATCCTCATTGTTTTTTAAATGTTTTTTATGTACTCTTTTTTTTTTTTATAATATTTGTTTTGAAATGGTTAATTTAATCAATGTCCTTTTATTTATTTATTTATTTTCTTTATGTTTACTCATTACTTATTAAGTTTATTCCTATTTTTTCATTCTGCTTTAAATAAATGTTAATTTAAGTCATTTCTTGATTTCTTCAATTGATTTCTCTTTTTTATGGGTATAGATTGCAGCACCAAACATTTTTGTTAAAAATCTAGTTACAATATAGTTTTCCTTTTTCACACCAGATGGCAGCAATGTTTTGGTTTTCAGTAACTAATCCTGACCACATGGTTTTAATAGTCTTAATCTGATTGCATCCTCACATGTTACAATATTGTGTGTCAACTTTCTTAAGTCTTGGATTCTTGACTATAATTGAGGTATTGTGCTCTAACCATTTTACAATTTTTAATATCTTGTGTAAGGGTTATTTTTCTTTAGATATCTTGTTTTTTTATCATTTATTTTGTTTTACGATGCGCTATTAGGAGCTACATTTGTCCTTTTAGGCTTAATGCCGACAAAATTGGATGAAATAACGCATCTTCACTATGAATTAAACCTACAAGCTCCTCTGATGATTCTGTTGGTTATTCATACTTTCTTACTTTACATACTGGTTGCCTATGTTCATATCTTGCTCATCTTTAGAATTTTACCAATTTGTTCATATATTTGGGATTTAATCTTTATTATATATATATCGTCGCTCCTTACTATCGTACCCCTTAACGGTCGCATTAAATTACGATTTAAAAATTCAAATTCCTTATTGGCACCACTTTTTTGAAAAAGAAATATTCACCTTACTTAATGACAGGTAAAATGATACTGTAATGAAGCCAATTACACTATTTTATAAAACTGGTGGGAATCAAACAAAAAAGAATAAAATGAATAAAAGACACAGCCCGTGAATACCACAGGAGCGAGAATTAAGGGGTTAAACCAATTGAACTTTAAAAAATAAAAATAAAATTCAAACACTATGAATCCTAAACTACACTAAAAACTTAGATTCCGCTCGAATGAAATGGAAATAAACCTTAGACTTTTTAAAGATTGGTATTTTCCGTGTATCTTTATTAGGGTGGTCACAAGCAACATGGGGAAAATTTTTTTTAACGTTTTCTTCGGGGGGACCCTCCTAAAAGTTGCCAATTAGTTAGAAAATGAGATTGGCAAAGTTTCAGCTCAAATAAATAATATTAACCCGTGCCTCATCGAGGTTGAATTCTTGAAAATTTGCAATTTTTGGCAAAAAAAAATGTCGTTTTTCTTTCCTTACGTGAAAAATATTTGTCTTAGAAACCTGATTCTTGTTTTATTTCATAGAAA
This sequence comes from Maratus speciosus, assembly GCA_963932465.1. Taxonomy (NCBI): domain Eukaryota; kingdom Metazoa; phylum Arthropoda; class Arachnida; order Araneae; family Salticidae; genus Maratus; species Maratus speciosus. The sequence goes on along the minus strand of OZ010794.1, from coordinate 206,139,502 downwards.
CAGTTGTTGCCTTGAACGTTTACTCTCATGAAAACTTATATTTAATGAACATTTAGTATTTTTCAGGACATCTAGTGAACCATACCCTCAAACTCTGCATTTTTGAAACATAGATAAAAAATGACAAATTAAAAATTTTATTACTTTTGATCATTTTTTGTATCATTTTTATTAATAGGCAAAAATAAGTGAACAATTTTTGTAACTTTAAAAATATTTCACGAATTATAATTGATTATTAGTTATCTAGTTCTGTGTCTAGTAAGAAAGAGCTTCTCGATTTGTGTTGCAGTTCAACCTCTGAATTTCTCTTTTTATTACAAGGCTGTTTTTGTTATCTGTTATGGTTATCTAATTTTAGAATTGACGAAACATTCCGTAAAACCCCTTTCCCCTCTTGATATGATGGCAGAAATGTAAGATTTTTTAAATTGGCCACATGTCTCATCAAATCATCGACAGTAAGCAGCTAAGTAATTGTCAAGTTTTATGTATTTTATTTTATAATATTCGCAAAATGAACTGAACGCCAGAGAAGCTGCTAGACTTAGAATACATCCACTAGCTAACCACAGACATCGACTCTGCAAATAACTGTTTCGTAAACAAAAAACTGAGCTCATCAAAAACAGATTTTAAAATTACCGTTTAGAGAAAACTGTTGTTCACTGGGGTGGAAAACTGATTCGCCATTTTTTGAATAAAGAAAATGTAGAGTGGATAAAAGTTTTAATTAGTTGTGGGGATGAAGAACAGTTACTACGAGTTCCTCAACTTGAAAATGGTATCGGAATAATTCAGGCGAAAGCTGTATTTTGAGCAGTTGAAGAGTGGGAGGAAATTGGTAAAATCCAGGCAATATTTTTTGATACAACTGCAGTAAACACAGGTCGCCTCAGAGTTAACCTGCATTTTTCTATAGCAATTGTTAAAGGAAAAGTCTTCCGTATTTACCATGCCGCCAGCATAATTTAGAAAGCTGTTCTTGATTGTAAAATGGGCACAATCACTGCCTCTCAGCCAGATATTAAAAAAAACCAATTCTGATTGGGTGGTCTAAATTAAACCAGAGTAAGTATACAAATGTTACTGAAAATGAAATACTAGGTATAAATAGTTAATTCAGAAGAAATTTCAAATTATCTTACAGGAACTCTTAAAAATTAACAGCTCAGGGATGATTATAAAGAGTTTATCCAACTTTGTTTAATTTTTATAGAACTCCTTCCTGCAAAAGACTTTTTTTTCAAAGCACCTGGTACTTTTAATCATGTCAGATGGATGGAGGCACAGGCCATTCATTCTCTTAAAATATATTGTTTCAGGGATCATTTTTCAATAACAAATTTAGAAAAAGAAGGTATCCGAGATCTTTTCTTATTTTTAATCAATATTTATGCAAAAGCGTGCTTCAATACTTCCACTGCCACTTTAGCCCCCAATTCAAGACCTGCAAATAATAAAATCACTTGTTCACTACAGAAAATTTGATAAATATGTTTCAGACAAAGCACTTGCTAAAATGACAAACCGCCTTTGGTATCTTAACTCGGATCAAGTTGCATTTTCATTTTTAGATAATACTTTGGTAAAAAAAGTCAACATAAGCCACCTTATCTAAACCATTACCACTGCAATCCTTTCCGGTGCAGTGTCCCACGCCGGGACCACCTAATTTTAATTCCAAACTTACAAACGGCACGAAGAATATTTTAATAAAATTTTGCTTTTACAATGAAAGGTTAAAGTAATGTGATTTTAATTTCTAAAAATGTCGTTTGTAAATTCCGGGGTAGACAATCATTTCATCCTTTTACGAACAGAATTTTTCTGTGCCGGAAAGGGTTAACGTGGCAGTTGTAAGGGAAAATAAACTTATTTTCTTTATTATGCCTCCTTTCTTGTAACACAACTTTAATAATAAAATGTAATTGAGCATTATTTGCTCTCATTTCTATACTTCCTTTGCCCTCCCTTTTTTAAAAATATTCTTTCAGCTTAAAATTCGATTTTTTTCCTTTTCTTTGGAATTTTTTTTAATCAAACACTTTATTGGACTTCACAAAACGAAAAAGAGAAAAACAAAAGGTGGAAAGCAGATGAAATGGAATGTTACAAATTTTTTTTTCGCTTTTTCATAAAAAGTCAATTTTTAGGATTCACGTGAAGTCTGGTCCTGAAAAATGAGCATATTTTTAAATCTATACATTTTTTAAAAAAAATGGTGTGTGGTTCTTCAAAGCAAAACTTTTTTTTATAAAATGAGACCTGCATTATGTTTCTAGGTTCAATTGTATTCATTTCATGAAGGAAAAACAGCATTTTTTTGCGAAAAATTACGTTTTTTTCAAACTTAAACCTCAATGAGGCACGGGTTAATATTTTCCAAATGAGCTGAAACTTAGCCAATCTCATTTTCTAGTCAATTGGCAACTTTTTGGGGGGTCCCCCCGAAAAAATTCGAAAATTGATTTCTTGTGACCACTCTAATCTTTATATATGCCTATCATAAACATAATATAAAATCTGCAGTACAAATATTTGCAGCCTGTGAATCCTAAAAATGGAATCATGTTTGATAGAAAATTATCTTTTGTATGAACTGATATTCATGCTTAAAAGTCAGTACAAGTAAAATGTACTTTTTTTTTTTTAATATAACGTCATTCACCTGTTTTTTGTATTTATTGATATTAATGCTCCTTGTATTACTAACAAAAAATTGAAAATGTCATTTTTATATCCCTTATGACGCCATATTCATCTTCTTTTTAATTCTTTAAAAAAATTATTTCAATTTCATTTTTTACGTGGGAATCTTTCAACTGAAAATTAATTGCTGTAGAAAATTATTATTACGGCTTTTGAAATTTTTGTAACAATAAAGAAAAAATGTTCAATTTTATAGGAAAAATGTCCATTGATTCTCAATAAAAGTAGTGAAATTTGGAATTATTAAGAAAAATATTTGAATAATGCAAATAAAACATGGTCTGTGTTACTTTCTGGGTTATAATTCACCCACATGCAAAACCATTTTATCATTCGTTTTGACCTTGACGTCAGGCAGCATTTTCTCACTTTGAAATTGCAATATTAATAGAATTACCAAAGAATAAAAAAATTGTGGCATCAGGGACAAAAAAGTGAGAAGAAAAGTAAAAGAAAAAGAAAAGCGTGCAGTTAAACTGATGGTATTGAGCTCACAGGCTAGAGCTCACACACTAACTGTATATTTTACTCTTATTTCAAAGAATAATGCCCCTCGAAAAATAAGTTAAGGGGCGATACCCCCTTAATTTACCTCTCTTTATACTTAAACAATGAGCCTCCAAATCTCATCAGCGCCTTATCAGAATAAACCGGTATATCAAATTTGAAGCAAGTCATATAGAAAAACCCATTTATCCAAATTGAGGGGGGGGGTGTCTAGCCCCCGTTCCCCCCTTTTTACTTAAACAGTGAACCTCCAATCTAATCAGGAAAGCGCCTTTTCAGAATTAACTGGTATGCCAAATTTGAAGCAAATCTGATAATTCTGCAGGAAAAAGCCATTTATCTAAGTTAAGGGGGGTTAGCCCCCCTTTCCCCCTTTATACTTCTAAACGACATCAAAGCTAATCGGGGAAGAATCTTATCAAAATGAACCTAGAAAACAAAATTTGAAGCAAATCAGATATTTCTATCGAGTTATCACGTTACGTACATACATACGGAATCTGCAAGCACATTAGCTCTCAGGCTTTGATAGCCTGTGAGCTAAAACGTTATGAGGCTGTGTTAAATTAATGTTGAGAAGTAACACTGGAAATAAATACGCGCAATACTTAAATTCATATTTTGGACTGTTAATTCCAGTTTTAAGGTTAAATTTTGATTCTTTTGGAGTGCAGCTCCATGCTCGACCAAAAAAAAAAAAAAAAAAAAAAAAAAAAAGTTATAATGTATTAATTTTTTGACCTAACACTGTTATTTTTTGATGTCGTATTAAAGTACGAATTTTGAAAAAAAAAATTCCAAATCAGAAAGGATTATCTTAATTATTTTTCTTAAAAAAAAAAAAAAAAAAAAAAAACTTGGTGACAATTTTTTCTTTAACTTGGAATGGAATTGACGATATTCAGTCAAAGGAGTAGCCTGGAATTGTTTAATGTAATTTTGCATGCAAACATTTAAACACCAAAAATCCTTCGGAAAAGCATTACATCAATGAGTGAGTTTTAGGTATTATCTAATCATTCAAAAATGCATGAGTAGATATTATATTCATCATCGCATCACGAGAAAGAGAAAAAGTAGCGCTTAGGGAAATCAAATAATATAGGATAGAGATTTTTATCACCTTGGATGACGGAAGTACGATTGTATGTGCTTAAATATTATGAATGTTAACCCATTAACCGCCAAAACTATAACATACGGATTTTCTACTTTTTTGCCGAAAAACGTTTGCCACCATAATTTTTGAAAGATAAAAGTTTCTGTTATTAGATAAGTTAATTCTTTTCATTCAGAGATACTGGTAGCTTGTTAGTTAATTTAAGCATACGAATTTATTTTTACCGTTGCGTGACTGAACACCAGCGGTTAATGGGTTAATATTATGACAACGAAAATATGCATTTGAAAATAAGTATAACAGTAAAGAATATATGCTATATATATATTTTTTTAATGCACTCTTTAATAAGTATTTAATGTTTATTTTGAAAATTACGTCTAATTTTATGATCGCAATTCATAATTTTTCAAAAAAAAAAAAAAAAAAAAAATCAATTAAAATGCATTAAGCTTGGTGTGGGTAGTAAATCCGATTATGAAAAATGTATCACATTTTTTACTCTTGGTAGAGAGCGCAAGCTAGTGAATTAATTAAAAAATTATAATTTTGGCTCTGTTTCTTTTTTTTATATAGGGCAACAAGAAAGAAAAAAACAAGTGCGTAAGTGCAATCGCAGATCGCACAGAGGGTTTCGTTTAACATGTCTTTTAAAACACTTTAACTTTAAATGAATAAATCAAAATTGTTAATTTATAATTATTAAATTCTTAGATAAATGGCAGCACCATTACATTTAATTTTAAAATAATACAAAAAATATTTTTTAATTAAATTAAAAATATTCAAGTAAATCTATTTAAATAAAATAAAAAAATCCGAATATTTTTAAATTCATCAATTTAAAAAAAATTAGCGGAGGTATAAATAAAAAATAACATTTTTAAAAGCAAAAAATTGTTTAAAACACATTTAAAATGCGGAAATAATTCAGAAAAATCCATATTAATTCTTCCGATTTTCAAAAACTCACTAGATGACGCCAAAAAAGAATGTTATATTAAAAACATATATTAAAATTCGAAATAAAAAAGAAAAAATACCTTTCAATACCTTTCAATAATGAAAAAAAAATTGTCCCTAGAAATCTATTATTTCAAAAAAATTGCCTGTAGATGGCAGCACCAAACAAAAAATATTTACTACAGGGGAATCCAATATTTATTCCACTGACCTTAATTAGTTTTAAAAAGTTTAATTCTTTTTTAGGGTTTTTCCTTCTTTATCTTGGGAGATGGGTGTGGACACACACAATACTTCGCAAATTTATTTTTAAAAATAAATTCCGCTAAAACAATTACAAATTTAAGTAAAAAAAAAAAAAAAAGAACGCAATTCCGTTTTTAAAATGTTTATTCTTTCACTTTTTTTTGGGGGGGGGGGGTAGGAACGCATAATACTTCCCAAATTTACTTTTAAAAAGAAATTCCGCAAAAAAATTACAAATTTAAGTTTTGAAAAATTTCAACGGAAATCGGCGGAAATTGAACTTACAACATTCTTTCTTACCCAGTGACCTTACCAACTGGGCTATAACGTCTACGAATGAAATAGCTGAAATTAAGAATGTGTAATGTCAAATTCATAAAAACTCTGATAATGATTTTTTCAAAATTTTATTATTTTGGGTTGCGACAGGGGGTATTCAGCTCTATGTAAAGAGGGAAAAAAATCATGTCTGTAACTTAAGTAGTTTCCGAGTACGAGCGTGTGGCGGACAGACAGGGAAGCGAGACTATAAAGATTTCATGAGATGAACGAAACCCTATAAAGTTTTATTTAAATTATCTTTATTGGGAATACTTAATTGATTTCTCAATGTATAACCATAATTTAATTAATATATATTAAAAGTATATTATCAAAGTAAAAGATAAAAGTAATATATTAAAAGTATATTATCAAAGTAAAAGATAAAAGTAATATATTAAAAGTATGTTATCAAAGTAAAAGATAAAAGTAATATATTAAAAGTATATTATCAAAGTAAAAGATAAAAGTAATATATTAAAAGTATGTTATCAAAGTAAAAGATAAAAGTAATATATTAAAAGTATGTTATCAAAGTAAAAGATAAAAGTAATATATTAAAAGTATATTATCAAAGTAAAAGATAAAAGTAATATATTAAAAGTATATTATCAAAATAAAAAATAAAAGTAATATATTAAAAGTATATTATCAAAGTAAAAGCTAAAAGTAATATATTAAAAGTATATTATCTAACTAAAAGATAAAAGTAATATATTAAAAGTATGTTATCAAAGTAAAAGATAAAAGTAATATATTAAAAGTATGTTATCAAAGTAAAAGATAAAAGTAATATATTAAAAGTATGTTATCAAAGTAAAAGATAAAAGTAATATATTAAAAGTATATTATCAAAGTAAAAGATAAAAGTAATATATTAAAAGTATGTTATCAAAGTAAAAGATAAAAGTAATATATTAAAAGTATGTTATCAAAGTAAAAGATAAAAGTAATAAATTAAAAGTATATTATCTAACTAAAAGATAAAAGTAATATATTAAAAGTGTATTATCTAACTAAAAGATAAAAGTAATAAATTAAAAGTATATTATCTAACTAAAAGATAAAAGTAATATATTAAAAGTGTATTATCTAACTAAAAGATAAAAGTAATATATTAAAAGTGTATTATCTAACTAAAAGATAAAAGTAATATATTAAAAGTGTATTATCAAAGTAAAAGATAAAAGTAATATATTAAAAGTATATTATCAAAGTAAAAGGTAAAAGTAATATATTAAAAGTATATTATCAAAGATTTTTTTATTGTTAAAGTTTATTTTAAATGGTGTTACTACGCGTTAACCGATTACATTAAATATTTTAATATCGTCTGAATTTAGACTTTAAATAGAAGCAAATGCAAGAAAGACATTTGAATGAAATCTTAATATATTTGGATAGTTTTAACATTACGTTCTCTTCCGATGTTTCACCTCGTATGAGTTATTAATAGAGATAAATTCTAAACAAAAAGTACTCTTCAACCCACAGGCAGTCTTTTTCTTTATATTTTTCAAATCACCCGATGTCTCTTTTTAAAATTAGGCCGGGGATTCTTTATTTTTTTCTAGTAAGTGATGTATGTGACAAACCTTCTTTGTAGTCGAATTTTGCCGCCAATGTTTTGTTGGTGAAGCTGTCGCAAATTCTAAACAACCCAGTTGTTCAACCCAGTGACTCGATTTTTTTTTTCTTTGCATATTATTAGAAATTTTTTAGCGTGTAATCCAGCTGAAATCTATCTCCGGTATTTTTGGAAAGAATTTTATCAGTCTACCGATGGAGATTCTTTCCCTTTTTTTCTAACATGGTTTAATTGCTGCCGAAACGTCAAGTGAAGGCTTACAGTAAAGACGAAATATTTTTGGTGTCTGTCTCGCAATAACTGTCGCAAAAGGCAACCAGTTAGATTGACATTATGTAGATATGTTGTTGAGGTACCCGGGATTAGCTGTATAGTTTTGGTTAAATTTATTTCCTTTTATTTTCGAAAAATGTAAAAAAATTCTTTTATGTCATATTACTTTTCTATGGAAACTTAACAGATTTTCAAATTTTACAACCCTTCGAAAAGAAAATGATGAATTTGAATAATTATCTTAGATGATAAATGCAGACGCTAAAATGCTCCAATAGGGGTTAAATTATTCCAATTCGTATGAAATTTTGTCAGCACATATGTCAGACATTCTAAAATATTTATGTATATTTGAATGGAATTTTGTGCATCTGTTTGAAAAATATAAAACATTTTAACTTTTCAATTTATCCTTTTTACTGCTGCCATAAGAATTATTTTTTTCTTTTATCTTAGCAGTTGCCTAGCAACTCTATTTCATAACGTGACGGGAAAAAGAAAAAAATTTTAAGGCTATTTCCATGAGTACTTGTAGTGTAAGTCACATGCTACGATTTTTGGCTACCAGTATTTTAAAACGGAAAAATAGGACTTATTTTATTGGAGATATCTCATTAATTGAATAAGACCAAACAAACTTTTCGAAAATAACGTGGCCAACAAGCATAGCAATTATCAGCGTTGTGACTAACACTACAAAAACCCATGGAATTATCCTTAAATGATTCATTCATTGTAACTTTGCTGATTGCGAAAGATTTGAAAAATAATATATAATATAATATAATATAATATAATATAATATAATATAATATAGCTATCGCTGAAGAGTTGTACATTTTTATTCTAAAGAATTTGAATGATAAGCAGTTGAAAAGAATAATTGCATGGAATCGTGTTTAACCCCTTAATTCTCGCTCCTGTGATATTCACGGGCTGTATCTTTTATTCATATTGTTTGATTCCCACCAGTTTTATAAAATACTGTAATTGGCTCTATGATGGTATCATCTTACCTGACATTAAATAAAGTGAATATTTCTTTTTCAAAAAAGTGGTGCCAATAAGCAATTTGAATTTTTAAACAGTAATTTAATGCGACTGTTAAGGGGTTAATATAAAAGTTTTTAAAAGTTAAACTTTCTGAATCTTTCGGTAATCTTGTATGCATAGAAATATATCACTAGTCAACAGCCATTTTGACTCTCAAATAGCAGAATTAAAACAAAAATTGTAGATTTTTCTAGTTAAATTTAATTTTTATGTTTATATAATAAATATAGTTTTCCTCAGAAGAATTTTCAGATTTTTTACTTTTTTCTTTTAAGACCTTTAAAAGCCTACAACATTAAGGGCTAATTGTGTCAGATATATACTGAAATTATATTATTGTTTAAGGTAATATTTAAGTTGATAATGGTAGAAAAAAAGTAAGTATCAGCATGCTCCATTAAATCTATTATGAAATTATACAATTTTATTCTTGTTTAGTGTGTTTCATTTATTTAGTACCTAGATGAAATAGATTCCTTTTTTTTTTTTTTAAATCTTTGTGTTTATATCTCAATCTATAAGTTATATTTTGAATTGACTTTTTGGGAGTAGGGGATGTGGGGGGGGGGGGCTTTTCTTCACTGCTACAAATAGTTTAGGTATTATCACAACCTCTCATTTTTTCATGAAATTAATCTGATATCTTTTGCTTATTCATGTGAATAAAAGTAAAGTTTGGAGTTTTGTAATACAGTTAAGTTGAAGAAAATGGTACCTGAGTACACAAAAATTTTATAGATATTAATAGTTTTTAAAAACTTCATTTGATCTTTAAAGGGGTTTTTGGAAAAGTAAAAGTGAAATGTTTAGTCAATCTCATCTGTATTTAGAAAAGTTTTTTCATTTTTAAACTTACTTTACCATTTTACCATAAATTTTCATTTTTAAGCTTAATTTACCTTCACCGCGACCAATATGTATTACTAGTCTTGACTAGAATTTTTTTTTTTTAACTCATGGAATAGTCAGGGAAAAGTCAGGGAATTTTATTCTCTTGCTTGAGTAGCAACCCCGATAAAAGCATTTACAGGGCAGCCACAGGCGACTATTTTTTAATTCTATTCCTTTTTTTCAAAACAAACATTTGTCACACAAGCTTTGACAACATTTGCAAGGGAAATATACTAAAAAATATGTTTTTAAAAAAGAGTGGTGCGAACAGAATATAGAAATAGTCGTCAGTGGCAACCCTGCATTTAGCACTGCCATCAAGAAATACATCATCTGATTTTGATTCATTCTGATACTAAAAAACTTTGAAAATCCTTTTCAAAAATTGTTAGTAAAATATTTTTAATTTTATTTCTTTTCATCCAAAATGAAAATCGCTTCTTATTATTTTCAAAACACAATTTTCGAAAGTTTCAACTGTTTTCCTAAAATAGATTTTTAGAAAAGTGTACCGAAGCATCAAAAAACCACTTTTTTCGAAAAGTCAAAAAAACTATATATACACCCACAATGCTTAAATATATTATTTTAAAACTTTCCAGCATCATAATCATATTGATTTAACATTTCCTTATTGACTGTTTTTTCTGTTTTATCAATTTATAACTCAATTCAAAACTCGAAAATTTGAACCAATTTATGTTCCATGTGCCCTTAAAGGGGTAGAAATGAAATCCAGCTTTTAGCTATTTATATAAGGTGCTGAATTAATAAGGTGCTCCATTAATAAGATTCAAAGTATCCTTTATTGAACTAGTTTAGAAATAAACTATCGATTTTATAATCAGTAAACATTTTTTTAAAAATACATCTGTTGCAATAATAATTATGTACAGTAAAACCTCCCTAAAGCAACCACGTTCTGTTCCAATAAAAATTGGTCGCTCCGAGAGGTTGTCTCTTAATAAAGGGCATGTTTAAATCTAGATTTTAATTGTTGAAAAAAGGTAACAATAAATGTTACTAAAATTTAATTTTCACATTAGTAAAAAATAGGAAAATTTAAGTATCAAAACAAAAGTTTACTGCAGAGTTAAAAAAAAAATGAATACATTGACGTATGCTTTGATTTTACGGTTTTATCTTTTATAACTTTTATTTCGAAGTTCAGTAAATAAATGCAATTATTTTTTTGGACGGGAACAAATAATTTATCTATTACTTTACGAGTTTCCTGACAGAATAGGACAGGGGAGTTTATTGACCGTCATTCTTAATTTGTCATCAGAGTTAAATTCATTGCCTAAAAAGGTACAAAGGGGTTTAAACACTTAAAAGTTACCGGAATAATTTTTTTTTAAACTTAGTTTAGATGTTTGATGAATAATCCGCTCTCCGGAATTATTTTTCTAATAAAACGTTCTTCAAGCGACCAGGAAAAAACGGAATTTGTTTCATTTTCTTCAAAGAAATGGGTCGTTCATGGAGGGAGTTCAACTGGGATGGTCTCTGAATGGAGGTAAAATTAGTATTGAGCTTATGGGAATAAATTTCGTTCCCTGAAAAAATGGTCGTTCAGGGAGGTGGTCGCTTAATGGAGCTGGTCGCACAAGGAGGTTTCACTGTATATAGAAGGTCCATTGTCTTCAAAACATGTACAGTACACAATAAGTCTTAAAAATATTTTTCATCCATGAACAGAGAATAAATAATCGATAAATTAAAAAAAGAAACGTACTTTTTCTTCTTTTCGAAAGATTCTAAATCTAAAATATCCCAAGCTTTTCTAACGTACAAAACTATTAAATAATTATTGGTTAAAAGCTGGAGAGTCTTGGTATGTTTGAATGCTTGGTCTAATTGGTCATTCTTTTGGGTGTAAAATTAATTTTTTATGAACGGTTACATACCGGGTCGAGCATCCACTATATACGTACTACAGGATTTCTCTTTGTTCAGCCATACTCACCTTGCGTCCCGCGGGCCGCATGTGGCCCGGCGACCTTCTATGTGCGGCCCGAGGCACATAATCATTAATTTCTTCTAGTAAAATTGATTGAGATATGCCATGTATATATATTTTCGTGAGATGACAAAATCTGCCAAGTTGTTTATAATTACAAATTTACATTTACGTTAAAACATCTTAAATGCCGTTTCCTTAGTCTAAAGTTCATTTTGCATATAGTCCTATTTGTATTACAGGGGTGTATACTTTTTTTAATCTTCACCTCTAATCAAACTTTATTCCAAATTAATTAAATTTGAGCTACATAAAAAAAAGAAATGATTTTTTTTTTCATCGAGTAAAAGACAGATTTATTTACAAAATCTCCTGAATTTTCTCCCCTTTGAAGCTTGGAAATGCAGCATAGTTATGTTATTGTGTTTTATGTTTACCATATTACTAATAATGCTTATTACGGTTAAACGTTTGTCCATAGATGTCAACTTGTACGGTTTTTTCTTACCTCTAAAATTTAATTGCAAATTTTGTCTAATTTAATCTAATATCCATTATAGAAATTAAATATATATATATTTATTAAACTTGTGCTTTCTCCCAAGGTGTACCACCTGGTGATGCACCTTGGGACAGTTAAAAATAGATCTGAAAAGTTCAATAATCGAATTACAATATGCATGGAATTGTTTGTTCAGGAAAAGAAACTCATTTAAACTGAAAGACATTTCAGCTGATAAAATTTTTGCAGCAGCTTTCTAAATATTGTCAGCATGAATTGCTGCATTTTTTTGTATTCTAAATTTCTAATCTTTGCCATTGATAAGCCTAATGACTTCTTAAAAGAATAAATAATAACTATTAATAAATACGTGAAATGCAGATTAAATAAAAAATGTTTTAAGCACAAATCTTTTGTTAAAATATTTCAAATAAAACCTAGCTAGGCATATTTTGTCTCCCAAGATGCACCATCTCCACCTGTCTCAAGGTGCACCATATACCCACTATGAAATTTTAGAATGTCATGCTGTTAAGCTTAGCACTAGAAGTACTATCATACATCAGTTCCATAGAAAAAGCTTTAAATTACATTATATTACCTTTTATTTCAATATATTTTTAATCAAATTCCACTTTGCAACTTATCAAACTTTTACATGGGCTAATTCCATACATACTTGTAGTGAGTGCAAGTCACATAGGTGCAAATTGATATAATGTTTCTCTACCAGTATTTAAGAACGGAAAATATGGCTTATTTTATCGGAGATATCTCGTGAATTGGATAAGGCGGAGAAAACTTTTGGAAAATAACGGTGGCCAGAAAGCATAGCAGTTATCATCTATGTGACTTACACTAGAAAGACCTATGGAATTAGCCACATGAAAATTACTAGACATGTTTGCAAAATTAAAATCTAAATAAATTCTTGTCTGCTTCATCAATGGAATCAAAACATGTCTAAGATTTAAATTGTGCTGCTATCTATCTGCATCTGCAAGAGTTAAAAGTTAATTTAAAATGTAGGGCAAAAAATAAAGCTGTCCCTGTCCCAACGTGAGCCACTCTCCTCTACTACTTTTGTTATCTCACTATTTTTATTACACGTTTTTTACGTTATTGTATAAGAATGTTGAGGTCTGCTTAATGTCGCAAACGTATTTTTGTCTACCGCGAGAAAAAAAGGTTGAGTTTGGCTGTTTCAAAGGATTGTAAATCTATCCTTGTGTGAAAACACCAAGTTTGTAGTGCCACTTAGAGGTCTGCACGGTCAGACATTTCCAGGCCCGGCCCGACTCATAGAGAAAAGAAAATCGGCCCTGCTCGGTCCGATACAAAAATTAAAAGTTCGGCCCGGGCCCGGCCCGTAGGAAAAAAAATATTGGCCCGGCCCGGTAAAAAAATTTAAAGTTCGGCCCCGGCCCGGCCCGGAAAAAAAGTTAAAATCTCGGCCCGGGCACGGCACGGCCCGAGTGAACTTCTACAAAACATTGATTTTTACGTCGAATTGGTTAAAAATTTGTCTCTTACGAGGAGTTCTGACCAAAAATATTTATCTTAACTTTTTTTTCATGTTTATAATCTTTATTTTTATAGAAGTGCAGCAGGTTGCGATATTTATTTTTTTAATGAATCGCTATTTCTTGTATGTAAATGTTTCAGTTATCATTAATATTGTTAATCCATATTCCATGTATTATGTGCTAAAAATCGGAAAAATGCTCTACAGTAAAATCTTCTAAGATGAAATTGCATAGAAAAGAAAAAAAAATGCGTTATAGACAAGTTCCCTTCTTAGCAAGTGTAAATGTATTATGTATTCTTTTCTTGCTTATTAGTATATTAATTTTGTATGGATCAACACGTTTTTCAGTTTAAAACAGGGTTCCGTCATAGGCAGGTTCATATTCACACATTTTACTGTATTTTAATTTAGTTATATTTTAATATGCGTAGAACTCTACTATTCTTTTAAAATAATAAATTTTAATGTTTAAGTGTAGAATAATGTCGGTTCAAAAATGTATGCATTTTTCGTAAAAATTTTTGGGCCAGGCCTAATTTAACTGACCTTTAAGTGTACCAGGCCACGCTGAGACAATGATTTTCATACGGGCGGGCTCAAAACTAGGACTGAAAATTTTGGGCCGTGAAGACTAGGAATGAAACCAGGCCCGGCTCTGTACAGAAAAATTAAGTTAGGCCCGGACCGGCCCGAGTGCCGTGAATGAAAATCGGCCCGAGAACTGCCCGCGGGCCGGGCCGGGCTCGGGCTTCCGGCCGGCCCGTGCAGATCTCTAGTGCCACGACCTTTATTTGAGCACAATTCGACTCAAAAATCGAAAATTATTTTTGTGCTTATTATTATTTTCCATCTTGTTCTGAGCCATTTGCGGAAAACCGCATGCAGATGCGATTATTTTTCGCAAAGTTACAAGCGTTAAAATTTTGTACAGAAACAATTTTTCGGCCCTTTAGTACACTTTAAATTTGTTTTTCCCAAAATTGATTTTTCGACTTTTTAAATTTTGTGCACAAACATTTTTTCGGTACTTTAGTACACTTTAAATCTGTTTTTCTCGAAACTGATTTTTCGCCTTTTTTTAGATTTTTAAAATGGTTAATGAGTCTTAATTTTTGATCAAAATTCATGAAACTGATAACGAAGTATCCTGATACAGCTTTAAAAAAAAACTTATGCATTTTAAAATTCGACTTCATTAAGATAATTAAATTTGATTTTTAACTTATTGAAAGGCAAAATTTTGTGGAAAATCGATACGGAATTCAGAGAAAAATCTCTAAAAATTTAACTGTTCAAGGGATTTAAAAATCGATACACCAATTCGTTTGCAATAGACTTTTAAGTGATTAACCCCTTAAACCCTTGAAGGGCGGTGGGATAAAATATATCCCACCTAATTTAAACAAGTTTCTCACCAAAAAATTTTAACTACTTTTTATATTTTTAACTTTGGAGAAGAATTGTTGAAAAATTGAATTTCCATATTTAAAAATAACATCTTTCGATTATTCCGATGAGAATTCAATATTTAGTGACATTTTTGCTTGCCCCTCAAGGGGTTAAAATATAAAATTGAGGAAATACCTCATAAATTAAATCGCGTGGAGCATTTAAAAATTTCGTTTTAAAATTACATTTTTTTTTAATCTTAAAATTTTAATAAGATTAAATTTTTTTAAGGTTTTCTATATCCTCCTAAGGCCTGGCATCTATTTAAATGGATGTTTTGCTTTCGCCTTCTATTGCGTTAAATTTCATTGTAGCAATCTAAAACCAGTTTGGCATGGTAATGTATGGATCAAAAATCAACATTCAGCTTTTGGATTTTGACAACAGTAACTACTTTGTTTACAAAATGGCGTAATAAATGAGTCAAGTTGGAATTCTACGTTCTTCCGGTAACTTTCGTTTTTATGTTATTTTAATTTGTTTAAACCATTTTTTTTTTTTTTTTTTTTTATAATTTTAGTAGCAGATGTTAATACTTGCCTTATGTTCTTTATAATAAATTCTATTCTTTCTCATACTTTTAGCATTTTTAAAATTATTTTAAGGCGAGTTATGGCCTGAACATCCATTTAGATGGATGTGCTGTAAAACAAAATTAAAAAATCGAAATTTATTAATTTCTTTAAAAACATTTTTTATGCATATTTGTAGCAAAAATCTCATATTTAAAAAAATATATGCATTATATTTTGCTTGGGTCTCAGGAGGATATACTTATGGTAAAATGTATATTTTAACTCCTTGAGGGGCAAGCAATTACGTTTGGGTAATGCTGAATTCCCACCGGAAAATTAGAAAAATTTTATTTCAAAATAAGGAAAAGCAATTTTACGACTTTTTTCCACCAAAGTTAGAAAAATAAAATTACATAATTTTTTCCTGGTGTAAATCTTCATTAATCGTAGGTGGGATAAAATATATCCCACCGCCCTTCAAGGGGTTAACAAAATGTAATATCTCTATGATGAAAATTACAAGAATTTTTTTTTAACGTCCACCGTCGCCTTAAGCTGCAGACTTTATTTGCCTCCAACTTTTATGGAGTCATTACAATCATTTTAGAAGTACTAATTACAAAACCAATTTGCAATAAAATGAACCTAACACCTGTAAAAACGTCATTAGTAGTTCAATAGAAATTTCAAATTGTCTCCTCTTTCTCTCCTCAGCTGTTTTGTAATTGAGAAAGAAGAAAATTCTAATTTTCTTCTATGGCTATTACGTTTATTTATTTTTTCTTTGAAATTAGTGATTAATGTGTTATTTCAGAATTTCTTGAGGAAAAGAAAAAGACTGAAAAGAAAAGATAGAAATGAATGTTTTCTTTTGAAATTATAATTCTCCTATTTGCGGAAATTAATTTATAATAGTTTGAAATTTTATTCTGCATTTAAATTAGTCTTAAAACCTCCCCCACCCCTACCCCAATATTTTTTAAAAAATTAAATTGTGTTTTTATAGATTTTATTTTTCGAGTAATAATTTATACTACTATCCCTAGAAGGATGGTGAGCGGTCATTTTGACCGGTACCAAATAAACATATTTCGGCTCTGACCAGAAATTTCTTTATAAAATATGTTTAAAAGATACAAAGGAAAAAAGGTTAAATAAATGAGTAAACAGGTTTAAATACTAACTCTGGTGCAAAATATTTTTATAAAAATTGTGTAAAATTTCCCGTTTTTCCAGTATTAAAGTACTTTTTTATTGCTCTTAAAGTTTAACCCGTAAATGTATAGTGATGCATTCCTGCATCACTTTTTAGCTCATAGGCTATCAAAGCTAATGTGCCCGCAAGTTATGTATGTATGTACGTACGTATGTACGTAACGCGATAACTCTCGATAGAAATATCCGATTTGCTTCATTTTTTTTCTAGGTTCATTCTGGTAAGGCGCTTCCCTGATTAGTTTTGGGGATTCATTGGTTAAGTATAAAGGGGGGAGGGGCGGGGGTAATTCCCCCTTAACTTAGGTAAATGGATTTTTCATGCAGAATTATCAGATTTTGTTCAAATTTGGTATACCGGTTAATTCTGATAAGGCGCTTCCCTGATTAGATTTCAAGGGTCATTGTTTAAGTCTAAAAGGGGGAACGGGCGGCGGGGGGGTAATACTCCCCCTTAATTTAGATAAATGGGTTTTTCTATCCGATTTGCTTCAAATTTGATATACCGGTTAATTCTGATAAGGCGCTTCCCTGATTATATTTTAAGGTTCATTGTTTAAGTCTAAAGGGGGAGAGCGGGGGGCTAATAACCCCCTTATTTTAGGTAAATGGGTTTTTCTATCTGATTTGCTTCAAATTTGGTATACCGGTTTATTCTGTAAGGCGTTTCCCTGATTAGATTTGAAAGTTCATTGGTTAAATATAAAGGGGCGAAAAGGGGGCTAATACCCCCTTAATTTAAATAAATGGGTTTTTCTATCCGATTCACTTCAAATTTTGTATACCGGTTTATTTCGATAACGCGCTTCCCTGATGACACTTGGAGGCTCATTGGTTAAGTATAAAGAGGGGAAACGCGGTGGGGCAATTTTCCCCTTAATTTATTTTTCGAGGGGCATTATCCTTTGAAATATGAGTATAATACACAATTAGTGTGAATAGCCTGTGGGCTCAAGGGAATCAGTTTAACTGGACCCTTTTCTTTTTTATTATTTATTTAACTCTCAGCAACCACTATATTTGTATAGAAATATTAATCCTGTAAAAGTTACTAAAATATGCTACTAAATAAAGTTAAAAATTTATCTTAAAATTTCTGGTGCTAATGCATAATATAAGAATAGAAAACACGATTAATAATTCATGCATTTAAGGGTTAAGTTTTATAAAATAAAAAATTATATAAAATAAGGTAATTAGATTCATACTTATAAAAATATTTACTAATTTGCAATATTTTAGTTATGGCAGTAGTTTTTACTTGTATTGCAGATGTGCAACATAAGAAAATGTTGACGTATTATAAGAAAAATGTATCTATGATTTTTTTTTTTATTATTATTATTTTGCCTGTGTAATAAACCTTTTTGAGATTCATGTATAATTTTTTCGAAACAAAATAAAAAATCATGCATTTAAGGATTAATTCAGATATGCAAAGTTTTATCCAAGATATTCAGAAGGTCGAGGTAATATCACTTATGTCTTATTTGAACATGGTCAGACCATATCATGCGATAACCCCTTTCTTTTTGACTAATTTTTTAAATACATCATGCAAATAAGGGCAAGGTCGCAGGAAATGCAGTCTAATTACTACTTCATTATCTAATCCGAATGTCTGTATTTACCGGCAGTGTGCGAAACTATTTCAGTTATGATGTATAGCAGGTTAGTAACGGGAAGTGAATTAACTATTTATTTTTTCCTGTAGTTACTGTTAGTTAACATAAAGCTTAATGGCAACTGTTAGACAAAGTGCTAATGACACTCCGTTTGGATACATTACTTATTAAACCCCGTGATGCTTTTTCTTTCAGACAATAATTAAAGTGTCGTCACTAAAATATAACGTTACGCCTAACTATAAGCCACCGTAAAACGAAGCAGTTGTTTCTTTGTACGGTTAAATACTGATAATCTGTTGCAATTTTATAAACTTCTAAAAATAGTATATTTTCAATTTTTACACCGACGTATCGTATAAGGGGAAAAAAGTACTTTTAAATGCAATTTGTTTGAAAACTGCATCTCAATTTATTTTTGAGATATTAATTTATTTTTGTAGTTTTTAATGCAATTTCTGTAATGGTGGCAACTGAAGTACTCCATTTCTCTAAAAAATAAAGGGAAAATAGTAGATTATTATATATTTTTGTTGCCATTTTCTCATAACAACTGAAAAAAATTGTAATCAAAGTACGTGCTATGCCAAGAATATAGTCTGCTATAAAAATGTATTTTAAAGAATATTTGTGTGACTTATTTTCTCCGCATTTACTTAATTCCTAGCAAAAAGCTGATAGAATGCAATTTTATTAATCTGTGTGTAATAACATTTTCCGAACTTTGAAAAATATAAATGAACGATTTCCGATAAAACATGAGGCTATTATAAACTATATTTGATTTTCAGTATCCATATTAATGTTAAAAACAAATGAAGGCGCATGAATCATTACATGCCCGAGTTTCTTGAATGACGACATTGCTTTTTGCTGGGTTTGAGTATTATTTCACTATAGTGATGTCATATGCATACTTTTCTATAGATGTTGTTTAAGACTGGATCGTAAATGTGGATAAATATGACGTCATTTTATATAATAAAAATGCGTATATTTTAAGTCTTAAAACCAAAATATGTTTTGTAACTGTCTATATATATATATATATATATATATTTTATCGGTGGCGACACTAAATTCTAAAAAAGCAGAATTTCTGTTTCCTAGTTATTGTTAATTTAATTCAGTGAGAAATAAATAGTAGCAGTAATAATTCACATATTTTAACTAAACAAATTAGTATATAGGATGCAAAACAAAGTCCGGATACACTAAAATAACTTATGAACAGATAAAGCTATAGATGTCGAACAGGTGTCTACCAATGGTAAAATGCCTATGCGCTATCATTTGAGATTGAGTGCCGCTGTGACTAGCGGCTAATTTTGAAATTTACGTGCTCTATCTCAAAAGCTATAGAAGATAGCAAAAAAAGAAAAAAAAAGTCAATTATAAAAGTGCAGAGAGCTCTTTATTTAGTATGAAATGTAAAGTTCCGAATCTAAAAGTACCTTTACTTAAAAAAAAAAAAAAAAAAAAAAAAAAAAAAAAAAAAAAAAAATTGCAACCAAAATTGAAAAAATAAAAAAGC
Organism: Maratus speciosus; assembly: GCA_963932465.1. Classification (NCBI taxonomy): domain Eukaryota; kingdom Metazoa; phylum Arthropoda; class Arachnida; order Araneae; family Salticidae; genus Maratus; species Maratus speciosus. The sequence continues at coordinate 206,119,497 of OZ010794.1, read as the reverse complement.
CACCTTTTAGAAAGTAGTTATCTTATACGAATAAATCGGTTTAAAATATTAAAATTCAGATGAAAAATTTGAAAAACCCACTCCCATAGGTTTAACACTAACTTGCGATTGTCTTCGCATCACCTTTTCCTATCATGCATTCCTTTCTTTAGTAAAATAATGTTTGTTTCCGTGAGCTCTAACTACATGTTAATTAAAAGCTGTATTTAACTTGCCTTGTCTGTCGATTAGACATTTCAAATCTTGCAATTCAATTTTAACAAGTTTCCTGTACTACAATTGACACCATTTTTTGGTATTGCGGCGTATTTCCGGTGACAATACAATATTCTGTTTTTTTTTTAATAATAATGCAGTAGAAACTCGATTATCTGAAGTAATTGGGATGGATAATCTTTCGGAAAATCGAAATTTTTGGATAATCCAGAATGCTTCAATTTTAAGAATAAGCACAAATATATGCGCTCTTTCTTATTATGGTAAGTACTTAATAAAAATAAAGCAATAGCAAAATAGAAACAATAATAAATTACCGGAATTTTAATTTTGAAATTAAGTACCTTTTACATATTTCACGAGAGTTTGGGGAAAAAAAATCGTTTCTCGTAGTTTCGATTGCGTTTGCTTTGCAGCTCTAACACGAAGTTTTTTATTTAATACTATTTGTTCACTAGTATCACAGTCTTTCTGCTGCTCCAGTCATGCCAAACCTTTTGCAAAACATTCTTTTCGTTTCTTCGCGTTTCCTTCGCCCACATCGCTGGCCTCTTCTTCGCTTTGATCAATATTATAGTAAAGAAAAGCTTTAAAAATAAGTTTTGCACACAAAGAATGTGATAGTAAAAAAAAGGGGGGAGGGGAAGAAAAAAACAAGCTTTAAAAATGGATTTCGGTTAATCGAGAGTTTCGGATAAAAGAGATTCTACTGCACTCGAAATTTGACTCTGTCGGGGCGAACACATTTCTCCAGAAAGGATATGTAAAGCTCATCACGTAAATATCATTGATTGCTTCAGAAATAAGCTGTGTTCTTCGATTCAACAGTGGTATGGTGAGTAATTTCGCCATCTTTCAGTTCTGCACAGGGTGTGAATGGATATGGGTTCGATCCTCACGAGGAAATTGATCGAATTTTTTCTTGCCTGGAAGCTGGATTTAAAATGTATATCCATTTTATATTAAAAAAAAAATTGATGGAAAGATCACTCGCAATTTCAGTTATTTCTTTAAAAAAAAGTATTTATCTCAATAAATTGTTCTTCAACATTTTTTCCCCTTTTAGTACGCTATAATAAAAGCTTGTCTTTAAAATATTCTTTTACTTATAATTTATTATAATACCCTTTTTATAAACGTGCGTGTGTGCCTGTATGCAAATCAGCTCCTGCTTGCTATAGGGCTTAATTTGCGTCGGAGCCCAGCTCTGGTACTTCTCTCTTTTTAGCAAGTATTTAAATATTGGTCGGAATTCACTAGAGCTCATAAATACAGGGCTCCGAAGCTCAGTGCAATAGCGAGTCCGAAAAACCGAAGCCTAAATTACCCTTTTCTTTCCTTCTCATCTCCAAGTTTTGCATTATATTTTTATCAAATACTTATGTGTGACGTAATGTGTCGCATACATAGGACATGGAGATAAAACGGACTCAATTTTTATATCAGTTTTTGGACTTGGACTGACTCAAGCTCAATCTGTCTTATATTCAAAATTTTATTTATTCATGTATAGAAAAAAAAAATCCTCCTTCAAAATTTCGTATTATATTCTATTTCAAATCATTTTAATGCTATTTTGATCAGAATGAAGGGAAAACAGAAATCGTGTTTTCTATTCTAGTGATATTTGCTAATTTGTGTCGGCGACTTATTTGCTTTCAGTTCGATTTGCTTTTGTGACAGTAGGATAATTTTTAATTGTTTTTTAGATATCTAAACTGAAAAGAATATTTTCTGTTTTTAGCCAACGAGCATCAGCTTGAGGTTTTGTTTGTTAGGTTTTTTGTCTGCTATTGCGTACGAGTATAAAAATGGCGTTAGTGAATTTTCTATTTATTTTGTATCATGAACGCTGCCCATGCTAAGGCTCTGCTTTGCACATTTACGACGTACTTTCATATGTAAATGGGTTGCCATGTATTGTTATTCTGATAGAAAGCAATCGAGCAGTGTTTCCCCTTTTTCTATAAAAGCATAGAATCTTTCCGATAACGGTGTCAAATTTTTAACTTAATCTGATTTTCAGGGACTCACCACAAAAGATTGTTATGCGGAAGGAATCGATTATACTTTAAGGTTGGTTGGTTGATTTTTGACGGCCAATTATCTACACTAGGGATATATGCCCGGGGGGGGGTGCCCTTCGTGGGGTCTTTCTAGGGAAACCTAACTCGTATTTACTCATGGAAATCCATAGCTCGAAGAAAACCACGAAAACTCCGAACGATTAGGCCGACGGGCGCGATTGGAATCGAACCCAGCACCTCCCGTCTACCAGCTTCGAGAGCAGAACCTCTCAGCCACTGATTATACTTTAAGATATCCACATTTTATAGGAAACTAAAAAACATTGTTCCATTCTTCAGCATATAAATATTAATTTCTATAAATTTCATACTTTTTTTTATAAAAATGCATAGCTGCGAATCAACCTTTTTTTTTTGTGTGTGTGTTAACACTATTTCCGAAACATAATGAATACCCTATTTAATCGTAGAATTAACAAAAACAATCACAATTAACATTATAATTAGGATAAGATTACTATTCAGAAGAAGTGATAACTAAAAAGTGGAATAGCTGACAGCTAAGTATATGCTGATAGGTATTTAAAATTTTTATTTTGTTAAAGAAAAAAATGCTTTAAATTTTGCAAATAATGTACAAAATATAAATATGCAGATTGGAGTGACAGGGGGCGGGGGACGGTACAGTTGTTAAATACCGGCACCGCAGAATCCTTATATATAAACTGGCACATGTATAACAATTTTGAAGACTTTTTTAAAGGGTACATTTTCCACTTTTCATCTTATAATTTTTCATCAAAACTTTTTCGAGATTTTAACCCTTAAGGCTGTTCTCAAATCGAAAAAGACAACTTTAAAGTTTTAATTCATTTCTGTTCGGAAATGCATGAAACTTGCAGGTGTTGTTGTTCAGAAACTATGTAATCGAACTGTTATTTCCGTTTTTTTGCAAACGCTATAGATCTTTCAGAAAATAGCATCAAAGTGGGCGTTTTGAACCGAATTTCTGAACGAAAGAAGAATAATCACTCAAGAAAGGGTGAAAAACGTCTTTGTCACGTGATCAAAATCGCTAATAACTCAATACGTAATGTATTTATCAAAAAATGGAAAGCACAGTTCGATTCCAAATCGCTTCCATGGTCAGGCTTTCTAAATCAGGCTTAATCTTTCCGTTAAAAATGAATTTGTAAAAGTGTGAAAACTTTTTGCGCTTGTTGAACAGAGCAGTTGAGAACAGCCTTAAAAAACGAATAAAATTCGTGTAAGAGATTCTGCTCCCGAAGTCACGTGGAAAGTGGCATAGATCCGATAAGGGTTTTACCGAAAAAATCATATTCTTTCAAAATTGTGTATAGAAAATTTTAAAGTATGGTAAAGTTTAAGTAGGAAGACATTGCTTGTATTTTAAAGCTGTTCTCAAATCCAAGAGGGCAACTTTGTGACATAAGTTTTAATTTATTTTTGTTCGGAAATGCATGAAACTAGCAGGTGTTGTTATTCAGAAACTATGTCATCAAGCTGTTTTTTCCGTTTTTTTTTTTTTTTTTTTTTTTTTCAAACTCAATAGATCTTTCAGAAAATGGTGTCAAAGCGGGCATTTTGAAACGAACTTACGCTCGAAATAAGAATAACCGCTCAAGAAAGGACGAAAAACGTGTTTGTCACGTGATCAAAATTGCTTATAACTCAATAGGTAATTTATGGATCCAAAAATGGAAAACACAGCTTCATTTCAAATCGCTTCCATGGTCATGTTTTCCAATTTTATATCTTTCCGTTAAAAAATGAATTTGTAAATGTGTCAAAACGTTTTGCGCTTGTTGAGAAGAGCAGTTGAGAACAGCCTTAAGGCTCCTGTCCCTGCCGGCGAAGGCACTCACGAGCTAATGCTACTCCTATGGGGAGGGATTTTTCTGATATCTCGTTTGCATTTCGACATTTTTAAATATTTTGTTTTGCATTGAGTAGCCAAGGTCCGTCTCTACATCGCACCTTTTTTACTTTTTCGATTTTGGTCGCAGATATTTTTTATAAAGTTAGTTTCACTTTCAAAACCGGTTCTGAAAATGAAAGTGTCATTCTAAAAAATATCTGCAACCAAAATCGAAAAAGTAATAAAGGTGCGGTGTAAAGACGGAACTCGGCTATCCAAGGCAAAAAAATTATTTAAAAATGTCGAAATGCAAACGAGATATTAGATAGATCCCTCCTCATAGGATTAGCATAAGTCCGTGAGTGCCTTCGCCGGCAGGGACAGGAGCCTTAACGCCCTCTTCCCAGTTTGTATTTTTATCATAAATTGAAAGATGACTAATTTTTAAGTCGAACGTCTATTTCTATGTGTTTTTTTTAGTGGGGGGAGGGCAATTTGAAGATTAAAATATATGGATGTTTCTTTCTGTCTTTTTTTCCCTTTTTGGCCGACTATACGTATCACATTCAGCGCCTGATTACCAAGGGGACACATTCCCACCAGTAAAAAGAAACAGAAATTTTTGCCTCATTCATGGCAAAAATTTTACAAGAATATGGCGTTTAGATAAGTCTATTAAAATTTATTGGTGTAAGTGTGCCCCGTTCGTAATCAGGCCCTGATCACATTAACCCTTTCCGGCACAGGCAATTTTTGTTGTAAAATGATGAAATGATTGACTGACACCGGAATTTTAAAACGACTTTTTTAGATATTAAAAACAGGTTATTTTACATGTTGCTTGTAAAGATAAATTTTTATTAAAATATTCTTGGTGCCGTTCGTAAGTTTGGAATTAAAATTAGGTATCCCGACCCGGGCACACTGTGACGGAAAGGGTTAACACGAGCCTCCTTTACACTTCTTTTAATTCTTCGACACCAGTTTTGTACCACACTTTGTAATTATGTATTATTTAATCGCTCAAAAACTGAGATTAGATAATGTAAAAACTTCCAAACTAAAGTACTGGTATTGAAATTTAAAAATTTTGTTCGCCTTGCATGGCAAGTTTTCTTGCCAACCGCCTTTAATGAGTTAAATACATTACTAAATCGTATTGAATACATTACTGAATCTGTAACAGTTAGGTTATTGTCTTTCTTTTTTTTCTTTTTTTAAGCGCACATGTCTTAGATAGACCGGGGACTGTGCACAAACCACAATCTCATCGAGCTGACGTCTGAAATTCCAGAATTAGTTAAAATTCGATTCGCATATTAAAATGTAATTGATCTACCAAATCATATCTTGGTAGAAAACACCTGCAAACCCAATTTTAGTGGCTGACTGGTAGGTTTACCATTGTGTTTTCCTGCTCCCAGTCCTCCATGTTTTCATACATTTGGATGCAGGAAAACACAGTGATAAACCTACCGATCAACCACTAAAATCGGATCTGCAGGTGGTTTCTACCAAGATATGACTTGACAGACCAGTTGCATTTTAATATGCAAACCGAGTTTTAAGTGATTCGAGAATTTCAACTCGATGAGGTTATGGTTTGTGCAACAGCCTCAAGGCTTTTTACTGTTTTCTTTATGATCTATTCCGAAGATTTTAATTTTTTGAAGTTAATTTTTAATAGAATTTCTTTTAAAAATGTCTATTAAGTTCTTTAGATACACATACACATCTGTATAAATAAGTAAATATAAATGTCGGTGTATGTTGTATAAGAAATATGTGCACATAGTAAACAGGAGAATTCCTAACTGAATACAAAATAACAAGAAATTATTTTTTTTTCTACATGTCTTTAAAAACATGCACCCTGTTTCCAGAATTTTATGAATGACTTCCTTCGATTATATTTACTTGTGAATGTAAAAAAGGAAAAAAATCGATTGAATAATCATGTAAGCAGTGATTGCTGCAACTGTCCCATTTTCAGGTCTGACCGCAGCAGTGAAACGCAACAGGCACGCTTTTAATCTGCGATCAACTCAATTACGGTATTTACTCGGAAGTGGGAAGTGCTTCCGGAAGATGTAGAAGTTACATTTCCTCTGCATCCGTCGTATGGACACGGGTCAGTCTAATAGCAAAAACTCTATTTTCGGTATTATGGTCAAGGCGAATATTTATCCATAATTGATGATAGATATTTTTTGTTCAAAATATAAACAAAAAATTTAAATAAATGTGGAAATGATTTTTAGAAGATTGCTTGCTTAAATTTCTAAAAGAAATGTTTACATGGAAGTTTTTGAAGATACACGGATGAAATATTAGTACCTTATCTATATTAATACCATATTAATAACATATTTTATAAGTACTACCTGCATGGCAACCCGATGTGTTGGTTTTGAACTGCATGAGATCATTCTACTTTTTGGGAGGAAAGGGGGCGGGCGAAGAAATCTAACTTTATTGTAAGTTTAGAAGGCAATTATAGTATTCATTTTATTAAATACAATATTTCAAATAATAAATTATGTTTGTAATTTAAGTACGAAGCTTTCCCAATAAAAATACAGATATTCCATAACTTTGTTTGCCAAAAGCTTTTCGTTCCTCCAAGATTTGGCAATGGAGTTATGAATAAAGGGGAGGAGACATATAGTGTATTGTCTACCAGTTGCGAGTGAAGTAACTGAGGAGGTTGTCACAAGATGGCGACTGCTTTTTTTAACCAGCCACAAGACTACCCCAACATGGTTTATTAGTGAGAAATTGCAGACTCAGGCATCGGCCGGAGTAGCTCAGTGGTTAGAGCAGCATTCTTGTATACTGTGGTTCCGGGTTCGATTCCTGGCTCTGGCTAATTTTTCACTCCAGTTGGGTTTATTGTATTTACTGTATGTATATCTGTAAAATATTTATATATACCTTTAACTGTTGAATGCAGGCGTTATTTATGTATGTATGTGTGTTTTAATATATATTGTAGTATGTGTGTTTGATTATATCCTTGTACAACAGTTCAACTGCTTGAGTGTTCAAAATAAATAAATAATAAAAATGAATGAATAAATACATGTGTGCGTGTGCTATATGTTACAGAATTGAATGACTTAATTGTGATATGTGCAATTAGCTGTCCCGCGTGCCAAAATTGAAATTTAGTCAAACAGTTTAGCCATAAAATTGTCCCCAAGTAATCGTCCTTGTAACCCAAGTGCTCGCATTAACCCTCCAACCGCGGGCGACTTTTTTAAGTGGGTTACTTTTTTAAAATTAAGATTGTGTGATTCCCACCAATTTTTTGAAGTAGAAATAGTCACTTTATTTAATTACAGATTAAATAATGCGAGAATAAGCCGAATTATACGCTTTTTAAAAAAGTGGTGGGAATCAAGCAATCTGAATTTTAAAAAAGTAATTCACTGGAATGCGAAAATAGCGTTTCCCGCGGCTTGAGGGTTAATAAATATAGAAATAAATATCTTGTAAGCACAGAGTTTTGTTTTTGTTCTTCTTACCTTGAAATGTTATACCTGCTGTATATAATAGAATTTCAATTCTTCTTTTCCCTTTAAAATATTGGATTTATAATAATATAGTTATTTATTTTCAGGTTATTAACGTGTGTTTGTGTTTTTCTTTCATTCCTTGAGTGTTTTGTCCCTGTTACAGCTTTTCCACAGGTAAGTCATTTTTATGAATTATTTACGCAGCAAATCTCTAAATAGCGAACACTTCGCAGGATGCGTACAATTGTACCACTATTTTTGAATAGATTTTTTTTTCGTCTCATTTAATATCAGAAAATTATTACAAACCCTACGATTCAACGTTGTGATTATAAATTCTGCATTATCCCTTTAATAGTCTTGCCCGAACGCTGCTCGGGAAAGAAGAGTTTGCTTGTTTCGTTACTAAAAGCTTTTGTATACCAGTAATTTTTAACAGTAATCTTCCTTTTATTAATTGACAGACATTTTTTTTTATTTATAAGTAAAATATTTTCGTACAGAAATACTGGCGTTCCATCCTTATTTTTTGTTTAATGTGTCAAAAAACGAATTTGTTAAGAAGTTAAATAGAAATTTTCTAACCTGAAATACCGGTGCTATATTCCTAGGAAATATCAAGATGTGTTTGCATTTTGATCTTGGCATCGTCGAAATTTTCGGCTATTCAGTGGTAGAAACATACAAATACATAGTTTCTAGAGATTGAAAATGTGTTCGCTAAATAGAGGTGCTCGTTATGGAAGTTTTATTGTGTTTACAAATTATTTTGGGAAATTTTATTTTCCTGAAAACAACCAGAAAAAAAAAGAGTGATAATGCATATCCTATGTATCAGCGATTCCCAAACTATGGGTCAAGGACAAAGTTAGTAATTTTATCGGCAATAAAATAACAAACACAATCAATATGTTACATACGCGGTCTGTCTGATAACTATCCGACCTTGATTTTTCACTGGCGTCGTAGTGATGCTAAGACAGCGCCACAGCTCAAAATTGAAGGAGATAGCTTAATGCGCATAGTTGAATTTTCTCCTCGAGTTCCAGTGAGCCAGTCGTTGCCTGCTGGCTGCCGAGCGAGGTGCTATCATACGTGTTCGTCGGATTTTGATTTATCTCAAAATGATTGAACGAATTAAGCAAAAGTACTGCATCAAATTTTGTCAAAGACTGGTGTTTCTCAAAGCGAAACAATTCGTAAGATATATCAGGTGTCGTAAGATTCATCAATTCACCAGCTCATTCATCGCACCTGATTTAGAATTTCTTGGTGAAAATGGAATTGCAATCGTTCTCCAACCTCCCTACTCTACAGACATGGCCCCTTTCAACTTCTGGTTGTTTCCGAAATTGAAGGCGCGGTTGAAAGGATCTTTGAGAGTACAGATGAGGTATGCAGAACGCGACGGCGGAGTTGAACACCATCCAAAAGAAGCCACCTAGAAGTGTTTTTTGTAGTGGAATGAAAGGTAGCCCAAGAAGCTTGCTTTGAATGGGAATAGGGTCCCAATCCCGTCAGGCAACTTATATATTTTTTTCGGCCAAAGGTAGAAGACTTTTCAGACAGGCCACGTATTTAAAATAAAAATTGTGAAGATATATAGACAAACATTTCGAGAAAAAGCATCGTGTATTAGAAAGTACGCAGAGAGTGTAGCCTGAGAATATCATTAACAAGTTTCAACACTAATATAGACTATATCATTGGTGCAAAACAGCGCTATAAATGAAACTGGCATTTAAAGTGTACAGGGTGGTCCAAAAGTTCTTGCGCAAAATTTGAGGTTAATTTAATAAAAGAAAGAATATTATCAGATACTAATCCTTTAATATTATAAAAATTACATTCTAAAGAAAGCTGTACGTCCATGAACTAGTAAAGCACTGGAGAAATTTTGAAAAAAAGCACTGGACCTTCCAATAAGACATTACACTAGTCCACAATATTAATCTTTTGACTACCGTCAAACCTACTTTTGGCCACTTTTTCCTGGTTCCACTTACATTTCCATTATTAAAAAAATGTTATATATGGTTTTTCAACATCGAAATGGAGTTGTAAACAATAAACATGAAATAATGAAACAAACTGTATGGTTTTAAAAAGGAATTTTTTATTTTTTAACTATTTTTAAAGTTTTGGAACAAAGTAACCCCTGCTGGGGCTTCTTTGGTCCCTTCACTTAGTTTCATATAAAATGAACACATTTCATATGTAAATTAATACATTTTTATTGAAACCCCCTTGCAATAGCATTTGTTAATAAATTAACAACGCAAACTTGATAAACAAATATTTTTTTTTCTTAATATTTAAACACAATAAACCAATTGTAAACATTAAAGAAACGAGAAACAGTTTTTGTCATGTTATCCTCAGCAACTGGAACAAAAACAACTAATGTAACATTTTGCTACAGTCAGGGCCTGATTACCAACGGGACACACTTACACCAATAAATTTTTAAAGAAATGTTCGCCTTATATAAACTCTATTTTCATGTAAAATTTCTCCCATGAATGAGGCAAAATTTTCTGTTTCTATTTACTGGTGGGAATGTCCCTGTTGGTAATCAGGCCCTGGCTACAGTAACATTTGAAAAAAAAATTATTTAAAACATGTTTTAAGAGATTTGATTGTATTAAAGGATTTCTAAGTAATTGGGGATGTGTTTTCGGACCAAAAAAGGCCTGGCACAAAGTAGCCCCGAAATACTAGTTTTCATGTTAGCTTTATGAAAACGTTAGCATTTCCTGTCAAAATAAAAAGTTAAGGGAAAAACTATGATCTCACATGAGTTACAGGTTACTATAGGTAATATTTTGACACTTACCTTATTTGAAGCTCTTATCCAGATTGTTTCATTACAGAAAGTTTGGAGAGTTATATTTTATACACGAAAACAGTTGTCTACAAAGACATCCAGTGTTGTCACTAAAAAAATGTAAATTGCCCCCAAACTATTCAAATACCCTATAATAGGGTATAAAATATTTTTCAAGGGCAAAAACTCCAAATTATCTTGTATTGTCTGTTTAATACAAAGAATAACAACTTTTTTATGGAATGGACCAAAGTAGCTCCGGTTGGCGGTACCTCAAACAGCATCTGATTAGCTTGTATTTAGGTAGATGGCCAGAAAGTTCGGTGAATGAATTTTTATTTCAAATACAGTATTGTACAGCATCAAATACAATTTACTGTCCTTCAAAATAATCTCCATGGATGGTAATGCACTGTTGGGAACGAGTATGTAAGTCCTGGAAACTCCTGTAAAACATTTATTTCGGAATGGCTTTCAGCTCGGCCGCCACGTTGCGTTGAATGTCAGTGATGTCCGTAAATCTCTTTCCCTTCAGGGCTGACTTCAATCTGGGGAAGAGGAAGAAGGGGGGGAAGGGAAGGGTCTGCAGGTGCCAAATCAGGTGAATAAGAGGGTGATCAAGTGTCACAACTCCATTCGCGGCCAGGAACTGCTGTACAATCAAGGCGGTGTGTGGCCGGGCATTATCGTGGAGAAGAGTCCAGGAGCCTTGCGTGGCATACTGAGAGCGAACGCGGCGGATCCGTTGCAGTAAACGCTTCAGAACATCGGCGTAGGCAACAGCATTCAATGTGGTACTCTTAGGGAGGAATTCTTTGTGAATGAGACCCTTAGAGTCGAAGAATGCGATGAAAATTGTCTTTATGCGCGATTTTTCCGACCGTAGCTTGGTTTTTTTAGGCGACGACGGACTCCGCCACTCCAAACTTTGTCGTTTGCTTTCGGGATCGTACTTGAGACACCAACTTTCATCGCCTGTGACGATGTTGTTCAGGAAATTTCTGTCTCCATCTGTCATGTCAATGAGGTTTCAGCAAGCAGCAAGTCGCATTTCCATTTGTTCAGGCGTTAAACGATGGGGGTACAAGTCTGCAGCAGAGCTTTCGTTTTCCCAAATCCTCAATGAGTATGAGGCGAACACTTTCTGTGCTGATTACCAGTTCCTCCGCAATCATTCACTTTGTCAGAGGACAATCGTTTTCAACAAGCTGATTAACTCTTTCAATGTTTTCCGGGGTGCGTGTCGTTTTTGGCCTGCCGGTTCGGGGGCGGGGGGAGGGGGGCGTCTTCCATGCTGGTCCGCCCTTCCCAGAAATGCTTAAACCATTCATAATCACTCTTTGATGTGACGGCTTCATCTTTATAAACTTCTTTGAGCATTTCGTGAGTTTCTCTTGCCGATTTTCCAAGTTTGAAACAAAACAACATGTTTATTCTCTGATCCATTTTGTTTACCGCTACAATCCACAATAAAACTTTCCCGCTCGGCGTTAAACGTTACAGTGAATAAACGCACTTGGAACCTTGGCAAACGTTCAAACAGATATTGACCTTTACCACGCGCGGCGGGTTGATATTCTGTTAGTACAGCAGCGACCTCTACAGGCTCATTCACCGAACTTTCTGGCCACAGGTTGTATATTTGTGAGGTGCCTGTAATTAGCTGTACAGTTTTTAGTTTAATTTGGTTTATTCGTACGGAAAGCATAGAACATTTTCTTTCACAGTTTCAAATTTTATCGTTCACTGAAAAGAAAATGTTACATATGGATAATTGATTTAAATTTTAAATACTAATGGATGCAATAATTCCCCAAAGGGGTCATAAATTATTCCGCTTAATTTGACATTTCATCAATACATTTGTTAGATTTTTTTAAATTACGGTCATAATTTTTGATGAAATTTTATACATCTCTTCAAAAAATATAAAACAATTTGCTTTGTCTATATATTTGCCACCATACACAATTCCTTTTTTTTTTCTTTTATCAGTTCCCTAGCAACCGTATCTCATAGCGTATTTTAAAAAATCATTAAAATAGATCCTAAATCTAATGAAATTTCTAAAACCCCTGAAGATTCTGATATGATATTAGATAATGAAAATAACTCCCCCAAAAACTTCGAAAAGAAAAACCTAAGCTAATTATGGTCACTGGAATTGAAAACATCATTGACTTTACTACCGAACTATCACAGGATGATAAGTTCGATTTCGATGATTTCGATTTTTGATTTCGAAATTGCCGGCAATTACATTAAAAAATTTTCCCGCTTACCTCCGAGAAAGAATGTCTATTCAAAATTATCTTAAGCAAAATAATGTTCAACCCTTTGTTGTACCTGATATGAAAATTTTACTTAGAGTTGTTATACGCGGACTCCCAAAATCCACCGATACCGATTATATAAAAGAAACTCTTAGTATCTGACGACTTAATATTACCGAAATTTCGCAAATGAAAAGCCGAAGAGATGGGAGATTACTTCCACTCTTTCTTGTAGAACTACACAAAAATGAAACCTCTTTCGAAATCTTTAACTTCATATTCTTTTTTAAAGTCAGAATAGAAATTCAAAAGTTCAGAACCACATTGCTCCCAAATGGTCCGCCAACTGAATACCAATATTATTTTAGAAAAATTTTCTTTTTAGATTTTTCTTACAAACCGCCTCGGAAACACCTTTGAAAGTTAATGCTAGCACAAACCTACCATACAATTCTCTGTTAAAATTTATTGGTATCCAGTTGGCGGACCATTTGGGAGCCCTGGAACCGTCAAAAAAGAAAAAACAGCCAAATGTTACCACTGTCTAAAGTTCTATCATATAACCGATAACTGCAATATTAACTCTCTCTCTGTAGCATCCAGTGGAGAACATTTTTTACAAGACTACCTCAGACTACCTCAAAAACTACTACTGAGCTACCCAAACCTCCTTCCAAAATGTGTCAACTGCTGCTTCCCGCATCTTTCCAACTATAAAGGCTGCGCAAAATTTATTCCCTACTAAACCACAATAAATAAAAAAGAAACTTTTTCGAAAACTGAAAAAAAAAATTTTTCCAAAAAACTAAGACCATTCATACTTAAATTACTAATGAGAAAGAAAAACCATCCCCTCTATTCAACATCTCATTCATGAATTTTTCAAAGAAATCTCCACGATTGCTGAAATCGTGCAAAAAATTAAAGAAGAACTGCGGATCAATTCATTCGCAGAAAATACTGAAAAACTCAACAGTGTCCTCGAAAAAAAATCTGCTGAAAATGATGTCTAAAATTCCCGCAATCAGCGAGATAATTTCAAATCCTACCAGTATAGGTAATAACTCTTAATTCTTATCTATGAAACAAGGAAGCCCATCAAGCTACTTACTTACACTGTTTAGTTATATTTCAGTGATTAAATAAAAAAAAAATTTCTATTAAATTTTAGTGGCAAGAAGAATCCGTCCAATTTGGCAATGTTACCCGATATTATAGAATGAACTATAAACGGTATAAGAATATATAAGAAATATATAAGAAATACTATAGAATGATACCAAAACTGTTTTCCCAAACAAAAATTCTAAAAACTATTGATTTCTAAATTAGGTTATTGCAAATTCAGTTTATATTTCTATAAATGCATTTCTTACGTGGGATTTTATTCAACTTTTCCATTCGGGGTGGGAGCGGTGTTCCCAGTTCGCTACTTTTTATTTTTAACACAGATTGCTTGAATGCTAGTACTTTTTTAAAATAAAAGTATTCGCCTTATTTAATGCCAGATTAAATAATGCAAAAAGTAAGGCGAATTATATTATACCATTTAAAAAAATGGTAACAATGAAACAATCTGAATTTTTTAAAAAAAGTAGCGAACTAATAAAAATCTGAGGGAAAGTGATTGAGGGCCATGTTTTAGATAATAACGTTTATAAATTTCCTCTTTTTAGGTGCGTTCGTAATTATATAAATACGCAGCACCTATAGTCGTCGTTAAGTCCGTCTGTCCGTTCGTCCGCATATAACAGCGCAACCGAATTGTTTGAAATTTAAAATATGTTTTTGTTGCATAATTTTGTCGAGTCATTTCAAATTTTATGAAAATCGGATGTACAGTTTAATTACAGATACAGTCAAAATTTTTCCATTACATGACGGCCAATGGGAAAAAAATATTTCAAGTGCATTTTAATGATGTTACAGCCTTTCGAACAGAATGAAATTGGTTTGCACTTATGAAGTGCACTAAAATGGTATGCATTCAGTACAATATGCAGTGGAAAAAAATATTTATAAAACTAGTTATAGTACGAACGCACCTGATTTGCCACGTTTGACGTGCAATTTCTAACTTGTTTAAATTCATATTTGGCTACCTATTATAAAACAGTAAAACGCAATAATTTCATCATATTTCACGAACGTGCTAAAAATGAAGTCTATTTTAGTACCAAATAACCCTTAAAGAAATATTTGGATACTACATTTGTAATTTTATGACCGTGCATAGTGACTTGTTTCAGCAAATGTCTTAGAAACGATGCCAAAATTAATGTATTAAAGCTACTTTATTAATATATGTATATATACTAGGGGCTCAGTCCCCTTCTCGCTAATGCTTGACAACGTCCATGAATGACAACATTGGAACAACTACGATATCCCAGTTCGCTCCGCATCAAATCTAGCCAGAATGAATATCATCATAAATCATTTTAACATATGAAATTTACAAATATTTTTAATGTAAATTTATTAATGGATTTAATGTATAAAAAAATAATGGAAAACTTTGTTGCAAATGCAAATAAAAATGCATTTTTTCGCCTATTGCACAGCACGGCTTACATACTAAACTCTTTAAAAAAAGACTACGGATACGCTAATGAAATGTCAACAAAACGTTTTCTGCTGTGTCTAAAATACAATCTTGAACAGAAAGCTGATTCGCTGAATGCAAACGTCATTTTGTAATGAACCAACTGCATTGATATTCGTACATCAATCAAACACTCTGACTTAAAAAAGAGATTCTCTCTTAATTTTGATTTTCCGAATGGGTCGGGTCATGTGACTGTAAATTAACCACTGAGAATCATCTCTATGGTTGTTGCGAAATGGCAAGGTATAAATTCAGCCTCATTTTTTGCGTCATGTTAGAGAAATATATACAGGGTGTTTCATAAAAGATGTGCAAAACTTTAAGAGATGACGGTACACATCTAATCAAACAACTTTCATCAAAAATGCATAGTTGGAAATAAAACGCAAATATCGTGGCGCATTTGGAAACTTTGACCAAGCAATCTTTAAAGCTTCATTTTTGTCGTGAGTTATAGGGAGAAGAATGACACCAACAGCACGCAAATGTGATATGGGGAAGAAGAAGGACGCGTGTGCAAAATTCCGCCTCGATTAATACATTAAAGCCGCTGATCCGAGCGTGCAACTGTCAGTCATGTTAGGAATGTATCGGAATATGTTACCCTTCAATAATAGGGAAAAGGCTGATATGCATTTTATGTACGGGACTGCAAATGGAAATGGCTCAGATACTCAACGGTTATATGGAGAGCGGTTTCCCATCTTGCTCTTGTCACTTAATCGTTCTTTGTGTGTTTTTGTCTCGCATAACATCATCACTTTCGGCGCCTTCTATCACCTTTGCGTATCAATTCCGACCATGCATTCCTCTTAAAGTTCTGCCCATCTTTTATGAAACACCCTGCATATAGATATTAAGCCGAGTTAGCGTAATGTCTGACTTATAAACCGAGGCACACACATATATATATGTTCCCGACCTAAAATTTCTTTTTTTACTTGTAGATCTTTAACCTCTCGGGTACACATTTGCTTCAGGGTTGCAACCGGCGTTTTTTTTCGTTCCCCATCTCTCACGACTAGGGCTGCGGAGTCGGACCCATTTTTGAGCAAAAGAGTCCGAGTCGCTATAATAAAAGCTGATTCCGACTCCAGATTTTTTTTGTTAGACATTTTAAAGTGAAATTAAACTAATTATATGTAATTTTAAACCTATAAAATGAATTATTATTGTTATTTATGGACTATATCGGGCTGCTCAAGTTAAATATGACCAGTTTACTGCGGTGTACAAAGTAGATACAGGGGTAGGCACATGGTTACTACCCATTTACAGAGTAGATAAAAACTGTTTTAATTCATAACTGTAGTAGATATTTTACATTTAGTACATAAGTACTTCCCTCGCATTTTTGGGGTTTGCGGATGGAACCCGAGGTACAAACGTCTGGAAGGACCCAAGGCCTGGAAAATGAAGGCATTTTTTCAAACAGGCAGTGTAAGTAGAAGTAAGACAATTTATGTTAATGGGCCGGATCAGACTGATAAAAAAATTGAGCAGGCTGACAAGCCCAATATAACAATTATAGTTATATTTAGCCCAATATATATTTTTTAAAAGAATCAAACTACGCCGATAAAATAGGAGCAATTTACAATAGGCATGATTGTAGTGAGAATAAATATAAAGTACGGCAGAACGTTTTAGGGGACGGGCCTTAAAATTTCGGTTCATTACCTCTTACCGGAGGTTATGCGAAAATTATTTATACGTGCTATTTTCAAAGGCAAAAGAACTAAGAACCAGGTTTAGCTTCGTAATAGAGCCTGTTCCCCCCCCCCCCTAAAAATTTTCCAGTCTGTATGACCAAAAGTCAAAATTCTAAAATACCCTACCTTCATTTATTTATTTTTGTGCACAGGAGTCAAAATAAAATGAAATTGTAATTCTTTTTTTTCTGAATCGGACGTACCCAAAATAACAATAAAATAGTGAAATTCCGTTATCTTTCACCTTTTCAATTTTGGATTTTTCAGATCTGCAGAACCCGAAATAAAGCCAAAATTGTAAACTTAATTCAAAAATGCTTCATTAGAATCCACAGGATCCGAATTTTTTCCAAAATAATAAAATTTTAATCTTTCTTTTTCTTCCTTTTCATATTAGTTTTTAGAGTCTGCAGGAGCAAAATAACAACTAAATTGTTACGATTTCACTTTTTCTTTTTAGTCCGCAGATCCAAAATAGTAAAATTTCCATTTTGTGTTCCTATGACTTCGATAGTTGGATTTTTCGGATGCGAAATTGTAAAATTAATAAAGCTGAAAATATATATTTTTTTTCTGTTTTAATTTTGAAGCCCTAAAAAGATAATCAATGTCAAAATAGTGAGATTTTAGCTTTACTTTGCTTATATTCCATCTTTATTTTAACCAACAGGGAACACTAATACCCCAGCTCGAGTACTATTGTTGCCAACCAGGAGTCGGAATAGAAGTCGGTGTCGTTAAAATATCTCGGAGTCGGAGTAGGCCATTTTCCCAATTCCGCAGCCCTCCTCACGACTTTCTCAGAACAAAATTGGTTTTATGGTACAATGGAACAATGTGAGCAGGTGTTTGGATTCCCTAGTTGCTTGGCAACTGCACATCCAGGCTATAAATAGTTCATGTTACAATGCAATGGGAGCCTTAGAAAAAAAGAAAGTTTAAACGCGGCTAGTAGCCACATAAAAATTAAAATTAAGAAGATAGACAATTTGAAAAAAATTGTTAGTATAACTAATGAGAAAAAAAAAAATAAATAAATGCTACCAAAATTTATTATTTATACCGGAAATATTATGTACATTCTTTTGAATACAAATTTGTGTAAAAATGTTCTTGCGCACTGGAGGACAGTAGCTTTCCTACTCGTGGAACCGCGCTTTAATATTTAGCGTGATGCAAAATTAGTTAAGATTAGCAATTTGGCGATGTATTTTATTTATGGGCTCGCAAAGGAATGTAAAACGATAAATTACTAGAAAACATGGAATTCTGCTTTTTCAGAATTTAGTTTCGCCCCCGATGAAAAAAAATATATGTATAAGGAAAGGACATGTTTACAAACAAACAGTTCCGTCAACCAATCTACCACTACATTTTTATCATATCGATCATTGCAGGAAATCAACTTGGCGATGTAGGCCAATCATAAAATAGATCTGTTAAATCAATCTGTTAAGAACCAATCAAATTCCCGGAGCTCATTTGTATAGTAGGAGTTATAATGAATGAACAGATATTTCTTGCTGACCAACAGTAATTCGCCAACAGTGACGCCAGCTGCCCTGTCCTTATATATAAATAGTACAAAACATATTTCAATTTTAAGACTTAAAGCACACACTTTTATTTTATGTAAAATGACGTCATTCGCATCCGCTTAAGAATTCCTCATTTACGACCCACTCTTAAATATCTACAGTAAAGCATGCATAGCATGTCACTATCTCAAAATAATACACAAAAGCAGCAAAAAGATGCCGTCATTAAAGAAACTGGACAAAAAAACGGCTATCTAATGATTCATAGGCATTCATTTGTTTGTAACATTAATATAGACGATTTCAGTCGTGACGTCAGTCATTACGTTTTCGTTGGAAACAGACTCCAAACAAACGGTTGCTATGTTGTATTTTCTATTTTGTTTGTGTGTTGCAGCTATATCTTATTTCTATATCTCACATCTAAGTGTTTTAATACTTGATATGTACTGGTAACATTTTCCACGATTTATATTTAAAAAGAGATGACGCATAGCAACCGTTTGTTTGGACTCAGTTTCCAACCACAACGTCATGACGGACGTAACACTGAAAGGGTCTACATATACTTAAAATTAAATATAGTTTATAATAGCTCCATGTTTTATTATTCGTAGAAATTATTCGTTTATATTTTTTTCAAAATAGCACATATTTTAATTACATTTTCTTTCGGTTGTTATGAGAAAATGGCTACAAAAAGATATAATTGCTATTTTTCAACTATTTTCCCTTTACTTTCTATATAAATAGAGTACTTGAGTTGCCAAAATTAAGCAAATGGTGCTAAAAACTACAAAAAAATTAATATTTCAAAAATAAATGGAGGTACAGTTTTCAAGCAAATTGCATTTAAAAGTACTTTTTTTTTTCCAATACGACGGTATAAACATTGAAAATGTGAGATGCTTAGAAATAAAAAAAAATTGCTATAGAGCGTTTAATTGTACAATGATGCATCTGCTTTGTTTATTGCTAGATTCCGTAAGGTAACTTTTTTTTTTTTTTGGAGACAAAATAAGCTGGGAGAAAGAAATAGCATACCGTTACGGGGGCTAAAAAGTTCCATATGATTCAAATAAATGTCCATGACAGGCGAAAAAGCTAACAAAAGGAAGCCCCAACATAAAAAAGACTCAATTCAGAGACCATTCATTAAGTTTATCATTAGAAAAAAAAAAGTTAAACACTATGCGACAAAATAGAAAAATAAGAAAAATTTTACATATTTACATGAGAGTTTAAGATAATGCAAGGAACAATATTTACAATAATAAAAAAGCTACATGAGGAGAGTTCTAATTAACTGAACAGAGAATCGCATAAGCCGAGGGGAACAAATGACAGCGAGGACGGCGTCCACCCAGTCGAGTAAAATGAAGGTGAATAAAAACAAAAGATGATAAGATAATACAAGATAAAAGCATAGTATTCAATTTAAGAGTTTTTAATTTTTAAACAAACAGCACAAAACAAAAAGAAAGAAAGCAAAAAGTTTAACAAGAGAAGAGCTTAATCTTCAGTGATGTTGAGTTGATTTGCAAGTTTATCAAATTCGGTTAAAATAACCATCAATTTTTACTTTCTTCTATCTTCAATAGAAGAAAGTATTGTAATCGAAATTTTTTTCGACTTCCGGTTTTCGACGGATTTACATGTTTTAGGGGTCAGAGATTCCAAAAAACATGTTTATAGAAAATGTCTGTCTGTCTGTGTGTCCGTCTGTCCGTCCGTCCGTCCGCCCGTCCGTCCGTCTGTCCGTCTGTCCGTCTGTCTGTCGCCATTGTACCATCAAAAAGTGTATGAAGTTATTCATAGAATTAAACCAAAATTTTATTTTAAGTTTTTGGCTATGGCAAGCAGGTCCTCCTGGAATTTGGAAAAAATTCGCCGGTAGGGGGCGCTGATATAGCAAGTTTTGTGCGATTTTGAATATTGTACCATCCAAAAGTGTATGGAGTTATGCATGGAATTGAACCAAATTTTTATTTTAAGTTTTTGGATATAGCAAGCAGGTCCTCCCTGAATTTGGAAAACATTCGCCGGTAGGGGGCGCTGTAAATGCGATTTTTGTGCGATTTTGAATATTGTACCATCCAAAAGTGTATGAAGTTATGCATAGAATTGAACCAAATTTTTATTTTAAGTTTTTGGCTATGGCAAGCTGGTTCTCCCTGAATTTGGAAAACATTCACCTGTAGGGGGCGCTGTAATAGCGATTTTTGTGCGATTTTGAATGTTGTACCGTCCAAAAATGTATGAAGTTATGCATAGAATTGAACCAAATTTTTATTTTAAGTTTTTGGATATGGCAAGCAGGTCCTCCCTGAATTTGCAAAAATTCGCCGTTAGGGGGCGCTATAATAGCGATTTTTGTGCGATTTTGAATATTATACCGTCGAAAAGTGTATGAAGTTATGCATGGAATTGAACCAAAATTTTTTTTTAAGTTCTTGGCTATGGAAAGGAGGTCCTCCCTTAATTTGTAAAAAATCGCCCGTAGAGGGCGCTGTAATAGCGATTTTTGTGCCATTTTTGCGCCATTTTGAATATTGTACCGTCGAAAAGTGTATGAAGTTATGCATAGAATTGAACCAAATTTTATGTGTTTGTTTTTGGTTATCTCACGAAGGTTCTCCCTGAATTTGGAAAAATTCTGCCGGTAGGGGGCACTATAATTGCGATGTCTGTACCATTTTCATTATTGTACCATCGAAAAGTGTATGAAGTTATCCATATAATTGAACCAAATTTTTTGTGCATGTTTCTGGCTATGGCAAACAAGTCCTCCCTGAACTTGAAAAAATTCCGCCAAAAGGGGACGCTATAATTCCAATCTCTGTGCCATTTTCATTATTGTACCATCGAACAACGTATAAAATTATGCATACAATTGAACCAAAATTTTTGTGCTTGTTTTTTTCTTTGGTCAACAGATCCTTGCGCGGTAAAGGGGCTTTGTGCTAGCGATTTTTGTATACTTTTCTTGATTTTTCGTTGTTCTATTGTGCATCGGCGGCTCATGCAGCGGCGGGAACTCGCTACCTGCTAAGCCGGCTATTCGCAAACAGCTGATAATAACAAAATAAGGAAAAATTAATAATTTTAACAAATATCATGATATAGATTAACTCGTTTTTAGTCCGTTTAATTGACTTGAGCAGAAATTTAAGATGAAAATCAAAGTTGGTATAGCATTGAACTAATAATATTGAAGTATTAACATGTGTAACAAGGTTTTGAAATATTAAGATGTATAAGATAGAAGAAAGTTTTGGGATTGGCACATCCGACTAGTTGAATAATATTATCGAGTTTTTTAGATTGAGTTGAGATGTTCTTCATACATTTTAAGAATTTACTGATTTGTAAAACTTCCTTGACTTCATTGAAGGTATTAAGAATATCTTTTATGTCGTTAGTGTAATTTGTAGGAATTTTAGAATTTTCTTTAGTAGTGGAGGAATGGGTGTTTGCGGTATTGCTATACTATGTACTATACTAACTACTATATATACTTTCAGAGTTTAACATTTCATTACTGGTTGAGGGTTCAGAGACTTTAGTTTTTTTGGTGTAATTATAATCCTTAAATATATCAGATTTGGGTTTCTTGGAAGAGATTGCTGACGCTATTACTTTATTGTGTAGTTTTAACCCCTTAACGCTTGAATTAAATTGCGGTTTAAAAATTCAAATTGTTTATTGGCACCACTTTTTTGAAACAGAAATATTCACCTTATTTAATGACAGGTAAAACGATACTAAAATAAAGCCAATTACACTATTTTATAAAACTGGTAGGAATCGAACAATCTGAGTAAAAGACACAGCCCGTGAATATGACGGGAGCGAGAATTAAGGGGTTAAAGTCCTTATCAGAATTGCATTGTATAACTAGGCGTTCGCCTTTTAGTGCAATTTTTGGTTTTTCAGAGTTTAACTCCGTAATTTGATGGGCTACCTTCGTCCAATTGCTATCGACTTCGATGTAGAAAGGATTAACAGATGTTTTAGCCTTAACAGCATCCTGAGTATTTTCACTAACATTTGGCTGTTCCATGTCAATATTTTCACTTAGGGTAACTTCGTTAGAGATATTCCAGGGTGGCGAGTGGTTAGGGAAAAAAACAGTCAAAAAAGGTGTTTAATACCAGTATTTTGTTAAAGAGAAGTTAGCCTTCTTTAATCTCTTTATATTATACCAAGTATTTTCTAGAAGGAAATACCGGTAGTTTCCACTTATTTTGACTGTGTTTTTCCCTGACCACTCGCCACCCTGTATTCTTAAATTTATTACTGAGAGGGATAGAAGAACTCTCTTCCGATAAAGGTCGTTTAACACCTTTTTTAACTGCGTTGAAAATTTCTTTTTTAAGATTAGTATTAGTAAGAAAAAAATGAACAGTTTTCTTATTCTTAATAGAACAGAAAAAACTAAAGATAGCTGAGTTTAACAGGTTATCATGGGTTGGCTCCCAAAGCAAAGTAAAAGCATCTAGGCAAGTTTTTCTTACCTCCTCTTGCTCAGAAGAAGATGCAGAATAGCCGTCTTTAGCCTTTATATCCAGTATATATTGGTCAACGAAGGTGAAAAAAATCACCCAGTATTGTCTTGGCATAGTCTTCAAAATTCGAAGATAATCTGTCAAACTGGTCTTTAAAATTACTGTTTAACGTTCCATTACATACATTGTTGATAAATTCCGTCATATAATCATGATCATCCATCGACGACATGTTGCAGCACAAACAGCGTTATAGTTATTCAACGAACCACCCCATCAGCCGCCCAGCACTGCGAAAATGTAACATACATAGAAACACTTCGTACGATCTTCTACCTCCAAAGCTCCAACGCAACTCGAAAATGGTCTTATGACCATGTTCAAGATAAATATATAATGTTTTTTTTTTTTATATTAAATAGTGGTAAAAAAAGAATATAAAAATAAATGAGCGTAATCAAATGCATGACGAGTCTCAGTCGTCAATAGGGTTGCCACTTTGGCCATTTTTTAACTCTGTGATTTCCTATAAAATCCTTTTCTTTATTTAATGACAAATATTTCGTGGTTTCCTGAAGTAAAAATTCTTTTTTTTTCAAAATTTGTCTTATAAAATAGAAATTTTTCAAAGAAAAAAAAAGGTCAAACTGGCATGGTTTTCTTTCTTCATGGTTCAACTTTATGTGTTTAATAAAATTTCTGGTTTGGAATAGACATATTTTAGCCGCAGCTTATACGCCGGATATTACTACACAATAAATTGAATTTTGTTTTAAAACACGTTATACATTTTTGGGTAAAAAAAAAAAAAAACACCTTATGAGCTAGGCATAAATAATGTTACAAATAGTTAAATAACAATACTATTGAAGAAAAATAGTAAAGTAGATTTTTTTTTGTTTTCGTGGTGGGGGGGGGGGGGGCATTTTTTCAAGTAAAAATTCAAGATTCTCAAGAAGGTCACAAGATCTCGATTTTCTTCACTGAAAAATATTCTTGAAGCTGTTAAACTTGTCTAGATTAATTAAAATGATTTTTATTAAAAGCAGAGCTTTTACAAAAAGTGTTTTTATGTTTAAAAAAAAATGAATAAATAAATAAATAAAACAAGGTTAAATTTTCACATGTCTTACTCACACATGCATTTCAAACTTTAAATTTTAAAATAGTCATTTAACATAAATCACATTACCTGAAAAACACTTTTTGGTTATCCTAATAGTTTGGCGGCCTACATTTTTGTATGAAATCTGGATTTTAACACATTGACAATGGGAAACGAGAATTCTCGTTTTCATACAAAAAAACATCATAGACTAAGGGCGTGTCTTCTACCTTACAGAAAATGCATTTATATCATGTTGTCCATCTTTTTTTAGAGTGTAAGACATTTTATATTGAATTCGTACATTGAAAGATATTTACTAAACTAAACTCTGTGGCTATACAATCCAAGAAGGATCTGGGCCGACAGTGCCCATCTCTGTTTTCTTGACCCTGGGCCCCGAGGTGCTATGCAGCATGCGTCCCGGCCAGGTGGTCAACCTAACGCGAGACCCTCGGTGTTTAGTTCCCAAGCAAGCTTGGTACTCATTTTATCGACCCCAAAGGGATGAAAGGCTGAGTTGAAAGATATTTACCGCTGCATAAACTTGGGAAACCTATCTAGAACACCAATTTACAAAAGACTTTTAGAACAGGGAGGAGCTTCTATTGTTTAAAAATTCAGTTTTGATAAAAAACTGCCAGTCGACAATGTGTTAAACCTATAGTAGCTCCGCCCTCTTTTGAAAGCCTTTTCGTAAATTAGTTTTCTAGATAGGTTTCTCAAGTTTATGCGTCACTCAATATCTTTCAATACGGATATGATATAAAACATTAGGTAACGATAGGTTATGATATAAAACGGAGCACAAATCTCTTCCAAACTGATGCAGAAAATTTCGGTCAATTTCGTTAATGGGCAAAATCGGACCAAGGGAGTGGAAATATGGAAGGTTTTTGTGAAAACAGGAAAAATCCCATAAGGTTTTAGTTATAATACATATCAAATCAGTTTAAAGTTATTATTACTTCTAGGAAAAGGGCTAAAAATTTATGTGTAACTGATTTTTGATATCATTAAAAAAGGGATAAAGGGACGATAAAAATACGGTTTTAAGAAGAAAAAAATTCATAACTTCGTTAGATATCAAATCCGCTTAAATTTATTATAAATCTTCTTAATATTATCTACAACTTTTATATTGACAAGTTTTTGATAGGACCAATTATTACTGAAAAAAAAGGGGGGGGGGGTGTTACAGAAAAAAATATGGTATTAACATGGGGTATTAACATGATTCTGATAAAACCAGCTCTTACAGAAAAATGAAATTAAAAACTCGTCAAATGCGACTAGATAAAATTGTTCAACTGAGTTTATCTATAATCCTGATTTACTTTTTGTTGGTGAAATTACTACTTAACTTCAAAATCTACCTGTGCATGTGGGTCGAGCCGGCTAGGATTTTTTTATCCTTTTGACCGATTGCACATAGAATATGCAATTCCGTAGTATAATCATGACATTATTTCTTTATTATTATTATTCTTTTGTGAAGGAATTGAAGTTAATATAGAAGATTTTTTGCGCTTTGGATGAGGAATATTTGTTGAACTTGGAATAAAAGAAGACCAAAAATAAATTTATACATTTTTCTTCTCTTCTACTAAAATCCTGAGAAATTGTTAAAGGTATCTATTATTCATATACATGACAGACAGTATTGAAACATGAATTTGTTTCAAAGATATTCCTAGTTTTCTGTAATATTATCGTATCAGTTATACGTTGATTAACTGGTTATTTTCAGAAAACTATTCGTTTCCATGATACATTTTTGTTGGTTCGTTTTACTTTTACAGAATTCTGTTATAATAGAATACTCTAATACAGTATTTCTCAACCCTTTTTTTTGGCCACGCCCCACCAAAGCATGTGCAAAATGAGAATGCCTCTCCTCCCTACTTCGGTAACATATACAGGGCTCGCAGCGTTCCTAAAATTTTCGCACTTTGCTACCAGTATTTTAAATAAGAATTCTTCGTGGTTGATTCCTTTAACATTTGTAATAAAATTATACAATAAAGATTATCGTTTTAAAATAGTGGTAACAAAGTGCAAAAATTTTAGGAACGCTGCGAGCCCTGCGATATAATTCTTATCAAAATGAACAGTTATTCACATAAAAAAAACCTAAAAAGGCATTCAACTACTGACCAGTCACTTCACATAGTTTTAAGCTCATAAAATAGGTAATATTTTTGTGACAAATATGTTTTTAATATAACTTTATAAACGAAATGAAACCATTCATCGTCGCATTTATATCTGGAAGAGTTTTGATGTTTCTTATCATCTTAACCTCGATGTGAAACAAAAGTAGTATTTTATTGACTATATTTTTTATTTTTACAAAAAATTCCTGAAAAGATTATCATATTTGACATTAAATATGATAGCACTGATATATTTTATGGTTAATTTTAGTATCTCATTTGTACTTTCTAGACATTTTTGTACTGGGATGTCTAGTTGCATGATATAATCATAACTGCCAACTGCTACGATGTTTAAGGGGCACAGGACTTTGAGTTTGTCGAACCAATGAAAAACATCCCCTTTTTCAAAGTACCAAAACACAAAAAATATGCAATTAAAATAATTTTTATCCCTTTCTGCTTAAAGTATATATCCTTAACTATATTATCCATAAAAATAAATTTTGTCTGTACAAAATTAATATTTAAATTTTAAATTTTATCTCACTATGATTAAATGCTGCGCGCATGATAAAACTCTAAATTATGCATATAGAAAACAATTTTTGAACAAAATAGAACCATAACACACCTACTTTTAGCTTAAAACCAAAGTATACGCAAAAATATTTGTTTAAAATTTAATTTTAGCTCCAAAAAAAAAAAAAAAAAAAAAAAGGTTAAAAAAATTTCAAATTTTTATTCAAGTTTTTCAAGTGCAAAAAAATAAATAACCAAAATATGTGATTATTTTTTATTTATTTATTTATTTATTTTTGTTAGCATGTAGACTATAAAGAAACGCAAATTTGGTTATTTTTTTACGCTGTAGCTTACATAGTTTAAAAGTAACAGTGCGCGCAAACTCCAAATTTACTAATCTGAGAAAACGCTTTCTAAAGTTTCAATATCTACTGACATTCAGTTATACTCACAATCTATAAATGATTATAACTCAAGAAATAATACAGACTTTTGAATGGGGTTTTTGGCATATTGTTGAGAAATTTTTAACACATTTGAATAAAACAAAAACTGATTTTTTTAAAGTTTAAAGGTTCCGTTCCCTCTTAAACGTCACTCCTTTTTTAAAATTCTTTATCTTGTTGTATCACAGAATTCTACGACTTAAAAAGGATATTTATGTTCTTAATTATTAGTGCCAAAACATAGTAGCAGTGTCCAGCTATGAACACAATAATCATTTCTGTATTACCTTATAAATAAGCACTTGAATAGCTCCAATTTTAAAAGTTTCTTCATCTGACGCACTGAAGATGGGAAAAAAAAAAAAAAAAAAACCCTTTGATAAATAGTCGAAAAAGTTATCTAAAATAATTGGTAATTACAAAAATCTTAGATAATTCTTAAATATATAAGTATGTAAATATTGTAAAAAACATTTTTCACATAAGTATTCTGGTAGTTATCCAGTATTTGTATCCAGTATTTGTATTTTTGAATGAATATCTACTCTTTGAAAATTGAATAAAAACTTATTTTTTTTTCATTTTTTTTCTTTTACTTTCAACGTCCAACTCTTATTTTTAGTCTACAGCATTATTTTTACTGCAGCACTAATAGGGAATGAGTACACAACAAATATAGAATTGCTGCCCTGTGGGTCGTATGCCTCACTTTGGGAACATTGCTCTAATACTAATAAATATACGAATTGAATATTTCCAACTGAGCGAAAAAATGCCCAGGCCGGGAATCGAACCCAGATCCTTGGCTTACAAGGCCAATGCTTTTCCGTTTAAGCTAACTGGGCCGACAACCAGCCAGCATATTTCGCTCAGAAAACCTTATTGGTAGTAACATCTGGTCTGTCATGTAGACAGCTCAACAGAATAAACCGCAGGTAAAGGAACTCCATATAAACGATGGATACGTAGAAGAACTATTAATTTAACACAATCAAACTGATTGGTAAAGTTATCATACGAATTGAATATTTCCAACTGAGCGAAACTGAGTTTATTCTGTTGAGCTGTCTACATGACAGACCAGATGTTACTACCAATAAGGTTTTCTGAGCGAAATATGCTGGCTGGTTGTCGGCCCAGTTAGCTTAAACGGAAAAGCATTGGCCTTGTAAGCCAAGGATCTGGGTTCGATTCCCGGCCTGGGCATTTTTTCGCTCAGTTGGAAATATTCAATTCGTATGATAACTTTACCAATCAGTTTGATTGTGTTAAATTAATAGTTCTTCTACGTATCCATCGTTTATATGGAGTTCCTTTACCTGCGGTTTATTCTGTTGAGCTGTCTACATGACAGACCAGATGTTACTACCAATAAGGTTTTCTGAGCGAAATATGCTGGCTGGTTGTCGGCCCAGTTAGCTTAAACGGAAAAGCATTGGCCTTGTAAGCCAAGGATCTGGGTTCGATTCCCGGCCTGGGCATTTTTTCGCTCAGTTGGAAATATTCAATTCGTATGATAACTTTACCAATCAGTTTGATTGTGTTAAATTAATAGTTCTTCTACGTATCCATCGTTTATATGGAGTTCCTTTACCTGCGGTTTATTCTGTTGAGCTGTCTACATGACAGACCAGATGTTACTACCAATAAGGTTTTCTGAGCGAAATATGCTGGCTGGTTGTCGGCCCAGTTAGCTTAAACGGAAAAGCATTGGCCTTGTAAGCCAAGGATCTGGGTTCGATTCCCGGCCTGGGCATTTTTTCGCTCAGTTGGAAATATTCAATTCGTATGATAACTTTACCAATCAGTTTGATTGTGTTAAATTAATAGTTCTTCTACGTATCCATCGTTTATATGGAGTTCCTTTACCTGCGGTTTATTCTGTTGAGCTGTCTACATGACAGACCAGATGTTACTACCAATAAGGTTTTCTGAGCGAAATATGCTGGCTG
Organism: Maratus speciosus; assembly: GCA_963932465.1. Lineage (NCBI taxonomy): Eukaryota > Metazoa > Arthropoda > Arachnida > Araneae > Salticidae > Maratus > Maratus speciosus. Next base: position 206,090,207 of record OZ010794.1, on the reverse strand, counting down.
GTTGTCGGCCCAGTTAGCTTAAACGGAAAAGCATTGGCCTTGTAAGCCAAGGATCTGGGTTCGATTCCCGGCCTGGGCATTTTTTCGCTCAGTTGGAAATATTCAATTCGTATGATAACTTTACCAATCAGTTTGATTGTGTTAAATTAATAGTACTAATAAATATTTCTATATTTCTTTTTATTCTATAGAAAAAATTACTTCTAACATACAATGTGCTGTCAATCTTTCAGCATTTTGAAATTTAGCATTCATTTAAAATGGTAAAAAAAAAAAAAATCATATCTGACTAATTATTCGTTGAATTGCCGTTTAATAATAAGACTCTGCTTCACTGAAACTCCCCGATCGCGAAATCCCATGTTACCCTATGGGAAAACTTTCAAGTGCGATGACTCATTAACTAATATAATTATTAAAATTCCGTTTTTACCATCATAAAGTAGACGTCAGATGCCGATGATGTGCGTTTTTAAAAATTATCTCCGTAAATTTTAAGTACATAAAAAATTCCTATAAACTTTGAAATTTCCATTTGATTAAATTTTATCATCTTCTTAAAACTACTTAAAATTTATGGAGATAATTTTTAAAAATGCACATCATCGGCATCTGACGTCTGTCTGCTTTCTGGTGACGAAAACGGTATTTTAATAATTATATTAGTTAATGAGTCATCGCACTTGAAAGTTTTCCCATAGGCTAACATAGGATTTCGCGATCGGGGAGTTTCAGTGAAGCGGAGCCTTAACCTGAATGACATTCGGGTTATAAAAGCACATAATACGAGTAAATGTGAGTATGTACACTAAATTATTCCTCGTTTTTTAACAAATAATTTCTGCACTCTCAGAAAACATGTTTTGCCCGTGAATTCTGCCAATTCCGTTCATTCCTAGCACGCATGCGTATTGGCTCTATTAGTAGTAAAATTTGAATTCATTTTAAAAACGAATAACCAAAAATTCTATAAATTCAAATTTCTGATTTAATCAAGAAAAAAATAAAATAAACCATCAACAAAGAAGAGAAACGTTTTAGAATTTAAAAATAAATAACAATTAATTTTCTCATTCATTTAAAAGTATTCACAATTTAAAGTTATTAAAAAATATTCACATTTAAAATATATTTTAAATGGAACACATTTAAAATAGATATTTTAATTAAAATATTAAATGGAATAAATCGATTTTACTCAAAAAAAATTTTTTTTTTCAGAATAAAATCGATTTTACTCAAAAAAATTTTTTTTTCATATAAATATAATATTCATATTTTACATTTGGCAATCTACATAAAAATATTTATGATTCATATTTTTATCCTATGTTAATTATTAGTAACCCAGACACAATCTCATAGACGAAATCTTCCCGAAAATAACTTAAAAATTCAAAGCTTTTTAAATAAATTAATCAAACCATACCCATCTGAGGAAAATATATTTACTTTAACGCCTTGAGGGGCAAGCAAAAATGTCTCTAATTATTGACTTCTCACCGGAATAATCGAAAAGTTTTATTTTTAAATAGGGAAAAGCAATTTGTTTACGTGTTTTCCTCCAAACTTAAAAAAATAAAATTTAGTTAAAATTTTCTGGTGAGAATCTTGTTTAAATTAGGTGGGTTATATTATAAAAATCATATCTGACTAATTATTCGTTGAATTGCCGTCTAATAATAATGTCCGTCTTTAACATAAAAGCTGAATTTGTGCAGTGAATCTATGTCTTAAATTAAAACGCGAAAAATGTTTCATTGTTTGGCCAAGATTGAGGAATGAAAGTAATAAATTAAATATGTAACTGTATCCTTCTTTGAGAAAGATTTTAAATAATCTCACACCACATATTTTAAAAGGCATTTTTCAATTATGATATCTTGCCATGTATCAAGAGTGTTGAGAGCGAGTGTGTCAGCTCCAGCCTAGACATCCCCTTCCAGTGCCAGACACCGTATCGATATATCGTGAAAAGCTCTTGTCAGAGCTACGTATGCCAGTAATGGTATGTCGATAAACGAAGAAGTCTCTTCGTTGCCTAACATGTCTGCTATGGAGATCAACCAGCAGTTGGCCGAAGGTAATATATCTTCACTGTGCTCTTCTAGCGATGCCCTGCTCAAATTTAAATTTAATAATGAACCTATCCCACCGAAAAGTGATTTAGCAGTAATGCTTATTCTGGAGAGAAAAGATATCTCCGAATTACCTGACGAGGAGTTGGAAATTTTTGATAATGAGGGAAATTACACGGATGATTACTATAAAAGCGTACATGGTAACAAATGGATTTCTCGCAAAAAATTAGCTATTGAGAATCGTAATGCTGTCCTTAAGCTTTACCCTCCGTATGCTAAAAATTCTCGTAAATTTAATAGTAAAAATGAGTATGAAACAACTGATGTAGCTGCACCTAGTTCCAAAAAAGCGAAAAGTGACAGCAACGAAGCTAACTTCAATATTAAGCTGTCGACTGATGACGTCATCAGCGAGGACCAATCCGAAATCTCCAATACTGAGACGATCTCAGAAATGGATTATTTTGACGAAAGTCCGATAAATCCTAAAGAAAACATCGAAGCTTACTCTAAATTAACTGAAAATCAAACCAGCAACCCAAAAACTAAAGAGATAATTAATTCTGAAGTTAAAATTAATTCTCCCAAACCAATTATCGTAAAAAAACATCCAAGATGTCGTTATTTTTGCCGCAACTGTTGAACAGGATTGCGACCCTAATTTTATGATTAAAATTATCGGTAGTGATCTTAAAATTATTCCTAAAGACTTTGCCACTAAAGATAAACTTATCAATTATCTTAAAGAGAAAAATTACCAATTTTACGTAGTGCCAGACACCATCGCGCCCCTTAAATTTGTTATCAGGGGGCTCCCCAAAACGTGTAAAATTGCTGACATAGAACAAGAAATGGCTTAGATGTGTTATTATCCCTCCATCCGCCATCTTGGATTTTTTTCTTGCATGAAAACTCCTTTTCCGCCAAGTAGTAAATGTCGCCAATGGTTAAATATTGTTGATAGATTAATATAATATTAAAAAAACTGGAATATAATAATTATAGCTATTAATTAAAAAACAGTTTTTAATTCACGCCCAAAAAAAATCCAAGATGGCGGATGGAGGGATAATAACACATCTGTTCCCAAGAAATTGTGGATAAGGGTTTCGAAACTGTTAAAGTCGTGCAAATGACTAGTAGGGTAGACAAGAGGGCTCTCCCTCTATTTTTAATTCATCTTGTAAAAAATGAAAAATCGAAAACTTTTCTTGAAGTTAGGGATTTATTCAAAATTCGTGTCGAAGTTGAGAATTATAATGTCCCCCATAAAGCAGTGCAATGCTGGAATTGCCAAGGCTTTTTCCACATTAGCACTTACTGCTTTATGGAACCAAAATGTGTAGGATGCGGGAAAATTCATAAAAGTTTGGATTGCCCGAGTAAAGCTAGCTGCTCTAATGAAAACGAAGAAAATAAGGAAAAACCACCGCCGATCTGCTGTAACTGCGGGTCGAATCATCCGGCCTCTTTTAAGGGGTGTAAGAACTTCCCATTAAAACCGAAATTTCGAAATTCCTATGCAGACTCGCTTAAAAACAATGAAATTAAACCAAAATCCGAAAATCCTGTTAAATCAGCCCCAAAAAGTAAATTTCTCAAACAGACCCAAAGATGGCGCCACCGCAACCGGTGCAGTTGTATCAGTTGGAGGAATTTAACACGGGATTCTTTAAGATTGCTGAAACTATTGAAAAGATTAAGATCGAACTTAAAATTGAATCTTTTTCTAAACTTTATGAATTTATAGATAAAATTTATAGACAGGTTGCACATGACGTCACATGTCTGAAATTGCTTCCTATGGCGCCCAAATATAAGGCGTATTTGGTGCTCTCCATTTGATTTTTTAGACTTGTTTGAACTATAATAATTAAAATAAGGAAGCTCTAAATTAAAGAGAAAGATAACACGTGCTTTTAACGGCAAACGGGGAATTCTGTGCTCCGCGTGTGTGCTCCAGAAGCTATAGTATCAGTCGTTGCTAATAGCAACGTGACGTCAATGCAAGGGGTCTATCAACGAAATTGTAAAACAAACTGATACTGGGAGAAAAAGACTTACTTTCATGGATGAGATTTCAAAACTCCCCCAGGATAAAGTTTAGTCTCTTTTAGGAAATTTAGTTTGTATATATATTGTAAATTTCTCTGTAAATAGTCTTTTTCTTTTCTCCTTTTATTAGCATCGTAAAATTTTTAAATTGTAATGGCTTTTATTTATTATTATGTAAAAATGTATGGATCTGAATTGGGCCTTTTTTGTTTATGGGGTTTTCTGAGCACTTACATCGCCAGAGCTTTGTTTGCAAGGTCCGACCACCAGAGGGCGAAGTCTAGGATTCAACCAATGGGAAATCGGCCTTGCTTTCCACCTTCGGCCATGATCTTCATTCACTTCATGTCTTCAGAACTGTCATGTCATTTTCCACTTATCCTGATGCCGGGGATGTGTGGGGCTGCCCACGGGAGCCTCGGTTCAAACAGTTTTCGAAGTCAAGAGTGTTATGGAGACACATATAAGGTCATCTTGTTAACTCACAAGGGGTTAAACTGCTTCACTACTGTACGGCTGTAGCCGACTGGTTAGAGTACTGGTCTCGTAACACTAAGGTAGTTGCTTCGATCCCAAGGTCATCAAATTTTTATTTTGCCCCCATTTTCTTCAATTGACGTATATTTTACCTCCAGAAACGGAGAAAAAATGAAACGGATATTCGTCTATTAACGGAAAAATCTTATTGGCAGCAGTGCTGCGAGAAAATTTCCGTGAATTGAAGAAAGTACAGAAAACTTCCGATTATTCGCCCCTCTATCAACCGCCACCCTCGATTAACCGCCATCCCCTTTTCCTATGTATATATATTTTAAATCAGAAACGAACAACGAAAATTCAAATGCACATAAACCCGAGTGATACCGCGCTATTTTGAATATAAGACTTGTCAGGAACAGCAGCTAGAAAATATTTCTGAGGATTAAATCCCAGACAGGCTTTAACTGTGACAAGAATGATACTACTTATAAAGAATAACAGAGAACAAAATTATTCAAAATATTTTTAATCCAGTGAAACATTGGGTGCGATCGCAGTTTACTCTCCTTCTTGGCGCGATTTTCAAAAATCGCCAAATTGGCGCATTTTCGCGTACAACATGCCGGAGCTGCAACATCCGGGAGAGAGTACGCAAAATTATTATTTGTTTCCTCCTCTCGTATATTTTGAAACAAGTACCTATCTAGACAAATGCTTAAAATGTGAGAATAAATATTTGGTCAGTTATTTTTCTCTTATTTTAACCTGTATTTTTGAGTGAAAATAAAAAATACATAAAATTTCAAATTGTTTCGAAATACATTTTTAAAAAATATATTTCATACATTTTATCAAATATGCCAAAAAAAAAAAAATTCTCACTTACCCAAATTATTAAAAAAGAACGTTTGTTAACAGTAAGGGGAGCAAAACAATGTTGTAGTTTTTTTAATCAGGAGGGCTCCCCCCCCTGAATCCCCCTTTTTTAAAATTATAATTTTACCTTGTACTCTAGGATCCTAGGATGCCATTCAAAAGCATCACTCAATCTATCATTTTTAGTCATTCATATCTTGAAACAATCAGCCTCTCTTTCATGCACAATTCAATCAAAGATAAAAAAATACAGGTAAAAATAAGAGAAAAATAACCGATCGAATATTTATTCTCACCTGTCAAGCATTTGTTCAGATAGGTACTTGTTTCAAAATATAGGTACGAGATGAGAAAACAAATAATGAAAATCACGCGACAGCAACGGACAGAAGTTTTCAACGTGAAATCCATTGCAGCAATATCCAAAAAATTCAAACTTTCTCTGATGCTCCTCTTTTGCCCAATAACAAAGCCTTTTACAAAAAATAAGCGTCCAATTAGAAAGCAGTTTACAAAACAAGGAGTTCAAACCTTCAGCTGCTCTCTCGAGAATAGGGTTGCCACAAGAAGTAGTCCGAAATACCAAGGTTGCCACATTGGAGCAGTTATCGCCTGCGCCTTGGCGAAGAAGAGTAAACTGCGATTTAACCAAACATTGTAGCGGATGAATGTGATGAATCAGGAAGTGATCATCCAGGTGTCAGTCATGCAGACTACGCTCTCTCAATGCATTAATTGGTTTGAGATGGAAGAGGAAGGCAGATGCAACCCAAGTACTTTTATTACGTAGAATTCTCAATCTTACTGCAATAAAAGAACAAGCAAAACGCAAACAAAAAAGTACAACCGATTATTTTGTATGAAAACAGATATTACATATTTATACAGTAAAATTCTAAACTTGTCTGATAAATGGATTGCTTATTATCAGTTACGCTTCTTATAAACAAAAGTACACAAAAAATGAAAAATAAATCTTTAAATTATTCTTAATTATAACTTAACATATAAAATTGTAATTTTAGTAACTATCTTGTATTGTCTTCCTATTGTCCATTTCGATTATCTGTCATATCATCGGTTCTGTGAGTGATGGAAAATCGGAAGTTTATTATATTTCTGAGAGTATATGTGTGCTTGTGTGTTTGCCTAAAAACGGTTCTAACGATTTTGAATAAATTTTGTATCCAACCGTTTTAATGTACGAGAAGATCATTGGGCTAGGTCACATGTTCGGGAAAATTCTAATAAAGGTACCTAAAAAACGGCTTTGACTAAATTTTGTGTCGTACCGTTTTCGGCTACGTGAAGGCCATTGGGTTAGGTCACATGTTCGTGGAAATTTGATTAGTGGACCACTTTAGGTTCACTGTTTGGGTCAATGCATTTCAATGGGAATAAAGGTCTGAAACAGCTGTTGAACGCTTGTCTTCAAACAAAGTCGCAAAGTTTGTCAACATTTCGTCGAATTTGCCGGGAAAATCGATTTTCAAGATCACCACCCAGAGATTTAGGAATTGGATTTTTGGTATTTTGATAACTTTTAAAAAATCCATACGTGCAAAAACATTTTCTTTGTTTTTCCCTCTTGTTTTTAGTTGTTATTTTTTTTCTCTTATAAAAAAAAATCCTATCCTTAAACTTGTTTAACCCCTTGAGGGGCGGCGGTATATATTATATACAACCTACGATTAATGAAGTTTTACACCAGAAAAAATTTATTAAATTTTACTTTTCTAACTTTGGTGGAAAAAAGCCGTAAAATTGCTTTTCCTTATTTTGAAATAAAATTTTTCTAATTTTCCGGCGGGAATTCAGCATTTCACAAACGTAATTGCTTGTCCCTCAAGGGGTTAAAATATCATTTCTAACCTGCAATAAAAAAAATAATAATAAAAACAAAATACTATTAGTGTTTTAAATTAGCTGCTTAAAATCGAACTTTTAAATTTTGTAAAAAATTAATTCCAATTTTTAAAATTGTTTTGGATTAAATTATTCGTTTTAACATTTATGTAATATTATCTTTAAAAAAAAGTTAATATTAACCTTTGGGTACGCATTTGTTTCAGGGCTGTTACTGGGGTTTTTGTTTTTAAATTCCATTTCGCAGTACTTTCTGAAAACAAAAATCTTTCATACACAATTTGACAACATGTGCAAGAGAAAATATACTACATTTGTTTTTAAAAACAGTGGCATGAATAGGAAATAAAGATAGGCACCAGTGGGTAAATGCATGACGAGTCTCGATCGTCAAATGTACCCAAGGAGTTATCACATTGAACGCGGACCATTTTTCGAAAACGAACATTCGAAACGAGAAAAGTTACATTTACGAATGCCATTATAAATTATAATCAGCTCACAAACAATTGGAAGCAAATATGCTTGGGTTACACATTCCTTTTTCTTCCTTACAAAATTTCTGGTACCAGTAATAATTTCTTCCACCAATCCACAAGAACATATTTTTATTCGTCCCATGCTATGCATTAAAAAATGTTTTGGGTGCCGAGTACAATATTCTTGGCTTTTCCTTCTATTTCTTTCGCAAAGGTTGCTCTCAACTTCTACATAATTAACCCTAGAACTACCGGAAATTTTACTCAAGTTTTATAAAAACATTCTACACCAGAATTTTTACTTAAAACTATTTAATTTGTTTATTTAACTTATTATTGTCTGATTTATACATTTAGTTTGTTTTGAAGAAATTTCTGGTTTGAATAAATATTTTGAATGTACATGTCGGGTCCATTGGACCCTTCTGGTAGACAGAGGGTTAAAAAAAATAATATTGAACATTACGCCTTCGATTACAGCCTGAAAACGTGCTGCGAACCCTTAGGGTACTCCTAGGTAAAAAAATAATAAAATCAATTTTGTGAACACTGCTTGCTTTGTGTTGACTAAAGTCTCAATTATTCAATAGTGAATTTAATGTCGATGGTCGACACGAAAGACAAAAACGACGCGTTTGTCTTGGTACACGGAACTAAGCCATGGAACTAAGAATAAAGAGGAATTGACATATCTTCAAAATGGCGAAGCTTCAACTGTAACCGGTTTTTCAGTGGCTCATTAACACCAGGGAAAACTTCAACCAGTATATTTCAATAGAAAATTTCTTCTTATTTAAACGCTTTATTATTGTAGAATTTTAGTGATAATTATTCAATAAAAGTTTTATATGCTAACAATATTTCTTTATATATGTATATATATATATATATATATATATATACACTGCTCAAAACAATTAAAGGATATTGCAGTTTTAGGTGGATTTTGTATCTGGTAAACTGTTTAGCTGATTGATACATGGTCGACAGACATAGTAGGTTATATGAGAATAAATTACACATGTTTGTGGCAGAAAAAATGCATTTTATTGCGCATTTGTGTACTAAAGGAAAAAAACACAATTTGTGCATATGAGAAAAAAAGAATAAGAAAAGGTGTTTTCTTCAAAGAAAATCATTTTCAGTAGGGGGTATGGTTTCCACGGGCGGCCAGCAACGTTGAACACCTTTGAGGCATGGACTCAATGAGGCTATTAATGACGAGTTGGGGTATTCTACCCCACTCTTCCAGAAGAGCTGTTCCCAGTTCTTGGAGAGTTTGTGGGGGTTGTTGGCGGCCAGAAACTCGTCTTCCTAGAGCGTCACAAACGTGCTCGATTGGATTCATGTCTGGAGAACACGCTGGCCATTCCATTCGAACGATTCCTTCCTCGAAAAGGAAATCCTCCACCAGGTTTGCACGATGTGGCCTGCAGTTATCGTCCATTAAAATGAAGTTATCTCCGATTGCTGCAGCGTAAGGGACTACAATAGGTCTGAGGATCTCATTCCTATATCGGCGACCAGTCAGAGCTCCATCTCGAATGATGTAGAGGTCAGTGCGCCCGTCAATGGAGATGCCACCATACACCAACACTCCTCCACCGCCAAATCTGGCACTTTCGTGCACGAACGCAGGATTATTCCTACTGCCACGGTCCCTCCAGATGAAAATACGCCTATTATCCGGATGCACAGAAAAACGGGACTCGTCAGAAAACAGAATATTGCTCCATTCATTTCTCCCCCAGTTGACATGCTCGATTGCCCACTCCCTGCGGTCGCGACGATGCCTTGATGTTAATCTAACACATACCATCGGTCAGCGAGCATACAGACCTACAGCATGGAGCCGGTTTCGGACAGTCTGAGTTGAAATCGTGGTGCCTGTAGCCGAGCAAAGGTGTTGTTGGAGAAGAGTAGCGATCATGGTTCGGTGTCTCCGAGGTGTTAACGCATAGCTGCCAACATCTTACGCTTTTTCAGACCACAAAAATTTTATAGTAAATTTTACCTTTTTAAATCGTCGTAATCTGCCGATTAAATAAGGCAAAAATTTCTATTAAATTTTTGTGGTCTGAAAAAGCGGAAGAGTTGGCAGCTATGTGTTAACGCTAAATACCGATCTTCATTGGGCGTTGTTGCTCGTCTACGACCTTGCCCTGGTCTTCGGCCTGCACATCCACTCTCCAAAAAACGGTTCCAAATCCTGGTAATGACACTTTGTGACACTCCAAAGGCTTGCGCTACTTCGGCTTGAGTTTGGCCCCCTTCTAACCTACCAACAATTCTCAAAGCTTCTGAATCTGCCAAATGACTTCGCTGAGACATCGTACTCATCGAAACAAAGCAATCACTGAATGCCGATCATCCTTGTCTTCATTCTCTTTTATCCAGTTGAAAGTCAAATTTCATTCGCTGCCGCTGAAGCGACGTTTTTGACGTCGAACTCAAAATTTGCATACTCCACAGTTTGAAAACCAGAAAAATTTGCATTTGTGATTCTCTTCTTCTATTTTCGGCAAAAAAAAATTTCGTTTATATCTTTATTTTATATAAAACTTCAAATATCCTTTAATTGTTTTGAGCAGTGTATTTCAAATTGATATTGCAATTGATATTGCATGGTAAAAGATACTCCCTCTGTCCCAAATAAGTTGCTACATTTGATTACTTTTGTACTGATTATTGATACTGATGATTTTATGATTTCGTTTGAATATTTTTCAGAGATTTCAGGGCGCTATGCAATCAATCAACAACATTTACTTACCAAGGATACCCTCTGTCTCTCCTTAAATAAGTACCAAATTAGTTTTAAAAAAATCCAGGGTTCGCAAGCTCTTAAACCACGCCCCATTTTGTAAGGGTCTTCCACCAGTAATCGCATAAAACTACCTTCGAGCTAATGAATCGTTAACCCTCTCGCTGTGCAACGCGAGAGCTTCTCGGGCAACGTAAAAGTAGCAAAATTTGCGCAACCCGAGATTTCATCGGGGATGCATTTTTCAGTCTAATTAACTCTCCTTGATCATTCCCACCATTTATTTTTTTATTCTAAATTTTGCATTATCTAATCGGAGAAATTTCACGATTGAATCAGACGAAAATTTTTGTTTTGAAAAACCGGTGGTAAAAGAATAAAAATTCTTAAAAGACGCTCGTCGCGAAGGAGTTAACCCAAACCGATATAAGTAAGCGTCCTATCTTAAATGGGAGAAATAACCGCAAGATTAAAAGCAAGGTCACATCAATCAAGGTCATGCGCCACGTAGCGGATGGAGTATGAACTACAGGTAGATATCTAACTGTTTTCTTACTCACACCACTAAAATTGTAAAGTTTTTTTCACCTTGATTAATAACTGAAGTTCCTTTGATAAGGCTAAGAAATCTTCGTGGTGTCAAGTGCATCTGGATGCCCCTCTCGCTACGAAATTATTTTGCAAAAAATGTGGCAACAAAATTCATTTCCATGAGTGACTAAAGATTTAGAAAATACGCGCTACACTAAAAGCCCGCGTATGTGAATTATCACTCCGTCCACAAGGTGGCGCAACTGTGTTAATTTACGCCTGATTCCACCATTAAGTTTGTTCGCTTACTTATAACGCTTTGAGTTAACCCTTTCGGGACGGGAGCCTTTTACGAAAATTTTAAACTTTAGTCACCGTTTTTTAAAAACAGAAATTTGTGTCTTCTTGAATCGAGAAAATGCGCTGATTAAGTAAGGCAAATTTTACAGTAAAATTTTACTGGTGAGGAAAAACAAAGATTCTGAGCGCTTCATGCGGCACGTATACGTTTCGCTCGTCCCCAAGGGGTTAAATACGCAATTTTTGAAGCTAGTTTGATAAAACAATGACGCAGCGAGAGAAGTTAAATCTTTAGGAAGAAAATTATCTTTATGGTATACTGGTGGTATAGTCCTTACAAAATGGTTTCGATCTTCTGAACTGCATCAGAAGTTATTTATGACTCCTTCCACTTGAAATGTAGCCACTAATTTGGGACAAAATTCTCGACTTAAATGACGCATCTAATTTGGGACGGAGGGAGTATAATTTTGGTTTTTTCATATATATATTTTTTAATTCTCCTTTACCAGGACTCGTTTCATTTTTTTTTAATTAAAAAAAAATCTGCTAGGATAATCCGGGCATTTGGACTGCGAGCTTCGGCTTATAGGGGCTCTACTCTATTTGCGTTAAAGTAGCCAAAAAATTCACAAGTATTTTTCCTATATTTTCTATATTTATGGTCTAAAATTACGTTTCTATCATTCTTTTTAGAGTTTTTTAAATGCTACAAATCTCAGGAGGCCTAAAAGACAATTAAATCGTCGGGTAACTTTTGTACAGACAATTCCAAGACAGCAGCCCAATGATAGGACGCTAAGTAACTACATTCCTAATTACCTACAGACAGATGAATCGGGACCATGGGGCCCATGGACAGAGAGCAGCCAATGCTCAAGGACGTGTGGAGGAGGCGTTGCTCACCAAGATCGGATATGCATGGATCTGCGGTATGATTACATTTTATTATATCTGTATCTCTGTCTATTTTTTTAATTATAATTTAACTCTTTATCTGTCGTAAAAATTATATAAGATTCACTCTAGAATTACACAGCGCTACCTGAATCTTACTTGCTTTGTAGAATGAATTATCATTTTGAGGCCTTTGTTTAGTATAAGAAATTTAGTAAACGCTATAAAATAGAGGTAAGATACAGCTTATATTAACTTTGCATTGCGCAATGATGCATGCATAAATCAATTAAAATTTAACTTTAAATAAAATATATTCGGCTTATAGTATAATTACAGAAGTTTGCGAAGTTTATACTCAATTTTCTTAAAATAAATTATTTTACCTAAAAACTTCTCTTCTTATTTTTGAAAAATTCAAAGTGGGAGGAGCCTACTGGCCAATTGGAAATTTTCACAAAAACTGAATCATGCAAAATTTCGAAAATGGCGAGATTTTATTGAAGTATGTAGCATGTGCCATTCTGTTCAACAACCTTCTTTCAACTCTCCAGAAGTCTCATAATGCCTTCTTTACTAAACATTTGTGATTTGCTGGCAAAGTACTTATCGATGTGATTTTTTATGTCGTTCAAATAGCCAATTTTTTGCGAAGACAATTTTTGAGAGAAAGAGACAAATAGTAATCGTACGAAGCAATGTCCGGATCCGAAGGGTAGGAAGGGTGGGGCAGAACATGTCAGTCGAATGCAAGAAGTTTGTTTCTGACAGCCAAAGATATACGTGGCCTGGCGTTGTCATGATGGAATACAACGCCTTGCCTTTTTGCTAATTTGGGGCGTTTCCTGGCTATTTCTGCCTCCGGTTCATCGAGTTGTGTGCAATATTTTTCAGCGTTGATAATCTGGTTTAGGTGGAGTATCTCGTAGTAGATAACAGCCTTCCAATCCCAACAAATAGACAGGAAAACTTCCTTCAGGTGCAGGCCGGCTTTAGCGACAGGAATGCAACCTTTGTCTCGCCCTGACCAGGATTGCTTCCGTCCCACGTTGTCATAAAGTATCCAACTTTCGTCTCCGGTGACCAATCTTTTATAAAAGGGATCTTTTCCGCAAATGGAAATATAACGTTGCGCTCCGTTAGGTCGGTCACTGACGAATAATTTAATTTTCTATTCCTACCACTATCTAGATAAATGCTTTTTAGTAAAAAATATTTTACTGGAAAGGTGATGGAAAAAAATACACGTTTTTATCTTAGATTGACTTATACATTACCTTTTCTTATTCAATTTTTAAACTTATTTTCTTTAGCTGTTTTTTCTACCTTATTCTAAGAGTTACCAGACTATGCGGTCGCTGTCCTGCTTTTCGCATATTTTACCCTATGTATAAAGTCTTTAAATGCATAGTTAGTTTGAACTCTCCTCATTTATATTTATTATTATTCTTTTTATTAATGTTTTCATGTTTGTAATTATATTATTCAATTTGTAAATATGTAAATAATTTAAATTTTCCCATTTTTACTCTGTTTTTAAGCATTTACATATATAGATAAACTTAATGTATAGTCCCTGAAAGGAGTCTTTTTTTTTATGCTGGGGCATCCCTTTGGTAGTTTTTTCGCCTACTTATGGAATGTTTGTGGCTGTTTGGATCTAATAGACATTTTTTCTTTTATATATATATTTTGTTATACTAACATTAATAACGTTATTTACTTCGTTATCTTAAACTGTCTATTTTTGTGGCCACAAGTCGCGCCTATACATCTTTTATGGCTCCCAATGCATTGAAAAACGCGCCTACCTATACAACAGATGTAAAGTTGCATGGCAACCAGGGAATCCAGAAAATTACTACATTGTTCCATTGTTCCACGTTGTACTTTAAACATATATAGTGGTGTATAAAATATAAAAATAGAGTGATGTATGTAAAGCTTGGGCGGCTCTTTGCCGTCACTCGACCGCAAAAGATTAGTTTTTGAGGTTCCTAAAGATAATAAACGCTTAATCGTATGTAACTCGGAAGAGGTTATATATTTTCGTTCACGATTATATTATATTTTTCTAGACTAAGAAACATCTGTTTTCTTATTTTTTTTTTTTTTTTTTTTTTTTTTTTTTTTACACGATAGGGTGCTGCTGATAAACAGAATGACTGTGGCAGGAAATCAACAGTTGATGATCAAAGTTAATGTAGATCTCAAAATGTAATATCTCAGATAGTGGTGCATAGAATATAAAAATAGTCATGTAAATAAAGCTTGGGCGGCTATTTGTCGTCACTCGACCGCAAAGGATTAGTTTCTGAGGTTTCTAAAGATAATAAACGCTTAATTGTGCTTAATTGTAATAACTCGGAAGAGGTTATTATATATTTTTTTTCACGATTATATTATTTTTTACTAGACTAAGAAACATCTATTTTCCTCCCCCCCCCTTTTTAGGTGCGTTCGTAATTATATAAATACGTAGCACCTATAGTCGTCGTTCAGCCCGTCTGTCCGTCCGTCCGCATGTAACAGAGCAAAAACTACCCAACCGAATGGTCTGAAATTTTAAATATATGATTGCTGCAAAATTTTGTCGAGCCATTTCAAATTTTATGAAAATCGGACGTATAGTTAAATTACAGGGACAGTCAAAAGTTTTTCTTTACATTACGGCCAATGAGAAAAATTATTGCAAGTGCATTTTAATGATGTTAAAGCTTTCCGAATGGTCTGAAATTTTAAACATATAATTATTGCGACATTTTGTCGAGCCATTTCAAATTTTATGAAAATCGGATGTATAGTTTAATTACAGGGACAGTCAAAAGTTTTTCTTTACATTACGGCCAATGGAAATAATTATTGTAAGTGCATTTTAATGATGTTACAGCCTTCCGAATGGGCTGAAATTTTAAATATATAATTCCTGCAAAATTTTGTCGAGACATTTCAAATTTCATGAAAATCGGATGTATAGCTTAAGTACAGGGACAGTCAAAAGTTTTCCGTTACATTAAGAAGAATGGGAAAAAATTATTGCAAGTGCATTTTAATGATGTTACAGACTATGCACTTATGAAGTGCAAACAAATACACATTCAGTACAATATGGGGTACAAAAAATAATTATAAAACTAGTTATAGTACGAACGCAGCTCATTTCCCACGTTTGACGAGCAATTTCCAACTTGTTTACATTATAGGCTGCATCAACAATATGTCAAATGTGGTAACACAGCTGATAAACAGAATGACTGTGGCAGGAAATAAATAGTTCATGATCAAAGTTAATGTAGATCTGGAAACGTAAGATTTCAGAATGGCTTGGCATCTTTGGTGTAAAGTACTGAAGATTTTAGTCAAATT
Organism: Maratus speciosus; assembly: GCA_963932465.1. NCBI lineage: Eukaryota > Metazoa > Arthropoda > Arachnida > Araneae > Salticidae > Maratus > Maratus speciosus. The sequence continues at coordinate 206,074,512 of OZ010794.1, read as the reverse complement.
TTATATTTTTCACAAGATATGCGCGCGTGTATTGTACAGTGATTCTTCGACGAAAGCTGTCTATAATATCCGCGTTACTTTCTTCAGCTGATTGGGAAAACAACAGTTTCCAGGCTGCAATTTTTCGAATCTTACTGCCACGGTTTGTTGATGAACGAATATGTATTATCTGGTTCAGATAAATCAAGGTTACAAAATGTTGATGAAGGAATTAGAGTGTGGTGAACATATCGTCGGTACCATGTCAAACTATCCAATGTGAAAATAGTGTGTTACTTTTTTTAAATTCAGATTTCTTGTTTAGCACCACTTTTCTAAAATGGCAATTCCCCTTGTTTTCGCCTTAATTAATATGCCATTAAAAAAGGTTAAATAAGACGAATTTTACTATTTCAAAAAAGTGGTGCCAATTAAGAAATCTGAATTTAAAAAAAGTAGCCCACTATTTTCACATTGGATATTTTGACATGGTACCGACGATATCATGAAGGACTAACTGCTTCATGCCTGATTGGAGTTTTACAGACAGGTGACGGTGATTTGATACATGGAAAATCGTTTATATGGACATCTTTGGACTTTTTATTAACTTTAGAGGAGAAGATTGGCTTAGGGTACTTTGATATGCTGTCCGACCGTTTGCATCCTTCAATAAACCCATTTTATCAGCACTTTCTTTTAAAATTAAAATTCCACCTTCCAATTAAATAATGCCCTATCGCTTCAACGATGTTTGGTGCAGAATGGGCGAGTTAGTCCTAGTGAACTCAAAATGTTATAGTCCTACGGATTATGTGATCATAAAGTCCTGGAACATTTGTGGGATTAATTGGAATGGTCCATTCGGCTTTCTAATTCATCATCCGAATTTTGGGCAGTCTAAGAGAGAAACACTTGATGAACTGTTTGTATTACATAGGTCTTACTTCTAATGAAATAAGTTGAACCTTATCACGCCCTTGGCCACATATGTGGACGTTTAGTTTTTCCAATTCCTACTATTAGTTCACACTCTCCCTATATTTATTTATATACATATTTATATATTTTGTTCAAATTTTCAATCGTTAATAAAATACTCAAAATAATGAATTGAAATAATGTTGAAATAATTTTTTTAAACTTGTACTGGATGACAATTGATGTTAATACAGTTTTTTCGAATATTAATTAATTAATTAAATTTTAATTAATTAATTTTAGTTTTGCATGGGAAACGAAATGGCGGCCATTGGTTATTGAAGATCAATGAAAGTATTTTCAATAAGGGGTTACCATAGGGAGGGACCCTGTTCTGTCGCCAAATACCGTCAAGTTTTTCGCCAACTTGGCGATATATCGCCAAGTTTGGCGGCCAAAATGAGTCGCCAAAAGTGACGCCAACTTGGCGATATCTCTAATATTTCGCCGAATCCCCATAGAGTTCCATTGTAAACCTACTTGCTTATAGAAAATCAACAAATTGAGATATTTTAATGCAACGAAAACTAATATTAGCTTAAGGATTATATTAATTTTTTCTTTGATGACCTAAGTAGGAATTGACTTTAATAACAAAATTTTTATGTTACTTGTTATAATTATAATTACTGCCAATTGTAAAAAGAACGATAACTTTTATTCACTACAGAATCCTCTCAACGAAAGAAGCAAAAATTTTATGGTTTGGCTGCACTGTGATAATGTTAATACCGATGTACAGTTAGAGATATAAAAAAAGCGTGAAGTAATTTATTTTTTGGAAGTCAGTGTTATTGGATTATTTGAAATCATTAATATTTGATAAAAATATCAGAAATATTAAATAGTTTAAGTTTTAATAATTTGTAGAAATGTAAAAATGAAATTTACTGTTAGATTTTTATTTTATAGAAATCATTTCACTCATAAATTATAATTAACTCTCAACGACCACAAATGGGGGCGTTATTTTATTTTAATTTTATTTGTAAATTTTATCTAACTTTTTTTTTTCTTTTTCTATTAATATAAAATGAATAAATCGTAAAAAAGGTCATTTTTTACTCAACATAAAATAATTGACCCTGGCGTGATTAAAGACGTGATTAATACAACAGCTGTTATTCGAGTAGAATGTAGATCACACAACATATATAGTAAGTTACCTTTCATTGCTGAAGCTTTTGATTACAGGCCAGAACTAGCAATTATTATTATATTCAAACGTATTACAATTAAAAAAAAATGTTTATGGTAGATATTTCTTGAAAATATTTTAGTGTAAGTGTATGGCAGAGATTATTTTTCAAAAAGTGATACAATTAGAATAAAAAAATAATCGCTGGGGCGTACGGAGGCGTCCCAACCTCGTAATCAAAAGGTTAAGGGTATTATGGATATGACCATTCTTTTAATAAAACCTCCAATTAATAACTTTAATTTATTTTGCAGAGCGGATGGTAGACATTCCTGCATTGGACAAACGCGGAGATATTTTTCCTGTAATGTTCAAGTAAGGTTTTACTCTTTAAAAGATAATTTCCATCTACCGATCTCAATTTTCGTTTTAATAAAATGTTTTATTTTCCTTCCAGGACTGTCCGCCTAACTCAAAGAATTTCAGGGCATTGCAATGTGAAAGGTTTAATTCCGTACCTGATAAAGAACAGAAATACTACAGCTGGGAGCCATACCATCATCGTAAGTTTCTTCTTGATCAGGGCCTGACTAATGAAGGGAGCTGCCACCGGCTCTCTGTTAAAGGGGCCCCATGGGAATAATCGGTATTTTCATTAAAATATGTCAAATGGTTAAAATGGGCCAAAAGTGAACAAAATCCATATATTTTCAAACATTTAGGAAGACAATGCGGTCCCAATTCCCTTCTCTGCTTCCCGTTCCCCTCCACCAACTTAAAAAAAAAAAAAAAAAAAAAAAAAAAACTTATGATTAAACATTTAACATCACAACTTATAGACTGGGAGCCAGCAGCGCAGACAATCACCTCATCCAGTTCACGGATGAAATTCTAGGATTAGTTAAATCTTGATTCGCATATTCAAATGTAATCGGTCTGCCAAATCCTATCTTGGTGGAAAACACCAGAAAACCCGATTTTAGCGGCTGACTCGTAGGTTTACCATTGTGTTTTCCTGTACCCAAAGGTATGAAAACATGGAAGACTGGGAGCAGGAAAACACAATGGAAAACCTACGAGTCAGCCGCTAAAATCGGGTTTTCAGGTGTTTTCCACCAAGATAGGACTTGGCAGACCGATTGCGTTTTAATATGCGAATCAAGATTTAACTAATTCTAGAATTCCATCCGTGAACTCGATGAGGTGATTGTCATTGCTGCCGGCTCCCGGTCTATTAGTATTCTATTGATTTCAAAAGAATTTCTTTATTGATGTTTTCCTCGTAACGAGGCGAGTTAACTCTCTCGCTGCGCGACCCGAGATATTCTCGGGCATGCATTTTTACATTAATACTATTTGGTTATTCCCACCAGTTATTTTTTAGCGAAAACTTAGTCTGATTTAATCAGGACATTTTCCCCGATTACCATAGTAAAAAATTTCTGCTTTGAAGAACCGGTGATAAAAGATTAAAAATTCTGTAAAAGACGCTCATCGCGAAGAATTACTTACGCAGCGAGAGGGTTAAAACCATTAATTATGACCAATTGATGGCATTTTCTTTTAAACATCTTATAACATATACACAGATAAGCAAAGTAAAAATTTGCAAACAAATACTTCCGTCAACCAATCCATAATTTTTTCTACTATTATCCGACTAGTATTTTTTCTTAACACTAGAACCACGGAACGGGTCGATTTGACCCAAATCAATGTTTAATTTATCACTGCGCGAAAAATAAAAATTGAAAAAATATTTCCCTCCGTGACTTTTAATACTTTAAGTTAAACAACAGCTTATCGAATTTGAAAACGAATAACATAAATAAATTTCCAGTTATAATCATTTATACCTAGAACCGCGAAGCGGGTCAATTTGACCCGTTGTATGCTTTTAGACATAAATGACAAAAAAGTGGAGCATTTTGTTGGAAGTAAGGAAAAAGAATATCTGTCTTACCCTAAATTCCTCTAATGGTCAGAACCTGGAGAAGGAATAGTGAAGATTTTCAATTAAAAGTCATTATGCTCGCCGTCAAGATGGGTCGATTGTAATGAAAATTTACAATATATGTATATAAATTTATTGAAGTTGCTTCTATTCGGCATTTATTATAAGTTTAGACAAGATGTTACGATGCCGTAAACTTAGAGTTAAAGAAACCTTGGAATAATTGCAACAATTATCTAAAAATGATTCAGAAAGTGACAACAATGATGTTTTTCGATTTTTAATAGCGAGGATGAAACTCTGCCTGTAAATGAAGGAAATTTGAATTCTGATGAAGGAAATGATAGTGACGATCACTCGGCCAGTGTCCTAATACACACCGGGCCTTCTCATCGCAATGATGTGTATACTATTAAAATTTTTTATGCAACATTGGAGCTGTCAGAAGCATTGAAATCCAAAAACATCAGCCTTGAAGGTGTAAAACGTTCAAGAAGAAAAATATCAGTCTCCATAAAAATGTCAAAATCGGAATTGCATGCGATTACTGTACTAACACGTAAATAAATCAGTCTAGCTGTTTACCAGGGGAGTAAATATAAAACTGTTTTGATGCTCAGTATAGTCTACATCCAGCTATTGAAGTGTTAAATAATTCTAAAAAAAGAAAAAAAAAACTGATACACTTGCTTATTACAACGCAATTAAATTTGGTATAGATTTGATTGACCATAATACAAGGAAGTATATTCTCAAATATGCTTCTCGTAAGTGTCAAGGGCATGTATTTTATAATACTTTGGATCTTGCCGCTATCAATGCTTGAGTTTCATGTAAAGCCTTTACTGGAAAATCTCATAGAAAATGGCAATTTATTAAAGACTTAGTTGAAGAATTGCGAGAAAAGTTTGTTTTCTCAATGCAAAAAAAAAAGGTGTCATTTGGCTGCGAAGCAACCACTTGAAAACGATGGAAAACCATAAACGAAACTGATGTCGCACTTTAAAATTTAAAAATCTCAGGATGTTTTTTTTTTTTTTTTTTTTTTTTTTTTCATACATTCACGATATATGTACAAAATTTATTACCCAGTTTTGGATGCATACAATAGCATGGATTAAACAAATATGTAAAACTAGTAATTAACTAGTATTTGTTTTATGTATTTCTTTAAATTATTCTTAAAAATTATGTCTAAACTTATTCAAATGAGATAATCTATTTTATATTAAAAGTATGAAGTCTAAATTTGCTTTTGTTTGAAATATATGTTATTATACTTAAGGGAATACAATTAAGAATAATATCATTTTCTAAAGTGTTAGGTAATTTCTGGTGACTTATACATAAAATGTAATGTAAAAAGTGGGAAATATTGATTATTATATAAAAATATAATGTCAAAGTTAACTAAATTAAACATTTGTGCCTATTTGTACATTTTCTCTATCTAGGGTCAAAATGACCCGCTCCGCGTTTCTAGGTATATCGAAAGTCTCGCGGTTCTAGTATTAAAGTTGTGAAAATCCTTTTGTGTTACCCAGTATAAAGATGAGAATAGTAACTATTACGAAATTTGGCATACATATAATATGTATGAAGTATTAGTACTAGCCACTTCCACATTATTCACGGACAATTTCTAAAGTTAAATGGAAGGGTTCCCCCAGAATGATGCTTGCCCTAGTTAGCTTAAGTCGGGCCCAGTTCTTGAAGACTGAATTATTCGATTGCAGTACGTTGTAAATTTTCATTTACAGGCTTCACAAAATTTAAATTGAATGTAAAGAAAGAAAAAAAAAGAATTGAAAACAGAAAGTTCGTAAAAAAGAACAGACTTTTTGGCGTTGTTAAATAGACAGTTTTCTTTCTGTCATCCCACCTAGCAATTTGTTTTTGTCTGTCAAATTTACTGATTCGTTTACAACGTAGTATAGGCTATCCATAAAAGATTGTTCCAGTTTCAATGGTATAATATAACAGTTTAATTTAGACTCAGTGGCGGTTCGTCCATTGGCGCTCATGAGCACGGGAACCCCCAAAGGAAATTGAAGAAATAATTTAACAAATTAAATAAAATAACTATAAAAAATTATAATTTTTTGTCAATCTCCAATACGAGTATCATTCACTCGCCCCCCCCTCTCCTTTTCTTTAGATACATCTAAAATAAACCCTTACTGAAGAAAATTCGAAAGTTTTCAACACCGAGCGCGCCTAGTCTTTTCTTCATAACACGTGCGAGCGGAGAAATGCTCTTCAAAATAAGCTTATGCGGACGGGAACGGGAGAGACGAAGGCCAGGGGGACGCCTCGCTTCCGTCAAGTTTACCCTATATGGATGCTTTTTTATTTCTTTTAGTTGCAAATTTTTTAACTTGGGAAAACAAAAATTAAGTGATTAATTCAGGGGATGCTAAGGGGAAATCCGCCGTGAAAGTGAAATTACCCCTTGAAACTCCCCTCCCCTTGAAATCCATATTGTCTTTCTCGGAACAGCAAAACAGTCCAGAGAAAAATGACTCTGAAATACTGATGAAGTTTCTCATAATTTCTGTTTTGCATAGAATAGAGTTATTTACTTAATTTTTCTACAATTTCTTGATTGGTGACAGAAAAAGTGGACGAAAAGGTTTAACATACATCTAATAGGGTCAATAGGACGTCTAAGTTTTTAATTCAGAGCCTTTCTCGGACCCAAATCACTTCATTCGTAACGAAAGTTCACTTCTCAAACTCATTTAACCCCTTGAGGGGCAAGCAAAAATGTCTCTAAATATTGAATTCTCACCGGAATAATCGGAAAATTTTATTTTTAAATAAAGTAAAACAGTTATTCAGCGATTTTCCTCTAAAGTTAAAAATATAAAATTTAGTTAAAATTTTCTGGTGAGAATCAGAGGGCCCCTCAAGGGGATAAGAAATGTTCTTTTGAAAGCGTGAAATTACTCAATTGAAACGTATAAATTAAAATGTATTAATTTGTACGTAAGGAGAATTAAAAAAAATAATAAAAAAGCGCAAAATTTTATTTACTTACACATTTTGTTTAATACTATTATTATTATTCAATTAATTATTATTTGTCTTGCCTGTATTTCTTAGCGAATAGCTATTCTACGATATTTATTTTTATAAAGGAATAACTGCTGGCACCATGGAAATTATTCTTGTACACAAATTTATTGTTACGTTTTACTGTGTTTCTAACTTGTAAAAAAACCAAATTTTGATCAGTTTCCAAATACTTTGAAAATGTTGTTTTGCCTATTTGCATTGAATTAAATTTGTTCTGTTGTGAAATACAAGGTGGTCATAAAGTCTTTTCCTGAATCGAATAATTTATTCAAGAAACACTAATATAATTAGACATGCTTGTTTCAATAGATTGTAAAAACATTTATGAAGTTTTTAATACAAGTGCAGTCAAGAATACTAAATGCATATTCTGCACGTTCATTACAGTCTTTTGGCTGCAGAGCCTGCACAATTTACACTTTACAAGCATTCAAGGTTAGACGTTTATGAAGAATTTTCGTAAGTGTTGTCCGAGGTATCTGCATATCTCGTGACGCACGCCTAGTAGACTTCGTAGGATTAAGCTATTATACATGGCGAGCGAGATTCACTGTTGTACAGTCGGGGAAAAGAAAAAAAAAGTAAACACCCCTTACTAACTCTGCAAAAAATTATCGTAGAAGAAAATTACTGGTATCAGTACGATTAAAAAAATGTCTACTTTTAAATGATATATATAAAATTTGATTAGGAGGCCATCTACATATTAAAATAAAGCATAACTTTTCTTTTTCTTTCAATAGCAGTACACAATTCTGACAGCATAAATGAATTCTACACCCTTCGATTAGCCAAAAAACAAAATTTTATGCAATTCGTTCGATAAGTTTCCGAGAAATTATTTATTTTAAAACGAGCGTATTTTAGGGACTGTATCCAAATTGAAGTTCGGTACCTGATTGTTGACCGAGAGATTCTTCCGAGTGTCCCTTCTAGATCAAGGCATCTTAAGCGCCACTCAAGCCGTCATCGAAGACTGCTATATTACAGGATAGTACAAGAAATTTCAAAATTTCTAGACACTTCTATCATAGACCGCCTCTTAAACTATCATTTTGCCGTTTTTTAAGCATAATTTGAAAACTACTTGGAAGAAAAATGTGAAATTTTGGATTTTCATAAAGCAGGACTTAATAAATCTAAATCCATCATAAAAATTGTAGGTTGCAATTCATATTTTTTTCGAATAGTAATTTCATAATTCATATCTTTAAATTATAAAAATTGCAAATTCAGCGTATTTATGTTTGGGTATTTTAGTATTATTGCTACGCAAAAAATTAGCACATTAGGAGTATAATTTCAGGAGATATTAATAAAAATATGAAAATAACATTAGAAGCACTAAATTTTGAATGTTTATATTTCAAAAACTTATCATTCAAATGACTTGAAATTTGACATCTAGACATAGTTTGAACCGAAGATTTGAAATATCTTGTTAAAATTGGGTATTACCATTGAAAAAAATGAAGTTTGGGTTCATTTTAATATGTAGATGGCCCCCTAAGCAAATTTTATATACATCATTTAAAAGTACACGTTATTTCCAATCGTTCGGTACCAGTAACTTTCTAATACGATAATTTTTTGAGGAGTTAGTAGGGGTGTTTACTTTTTTTTCCACAACTGTACTACATATCTTTTTGTAATCAGGGAAGACTTTATGACTACCCTGTACATTAAAATTTGTATTTTAAGATTTTGTTTTTGAACTACAGCAAACAGCCCGTGCGAGCTCTTCTGTGCACCAAAAGGAGGAAAATTTTATCAAAGGATGGAAACAAAAGTTATTGACGGAACGAAGTGTCGAAATGACGGTTCTTTAGATATCTGTGTTGACGGACAATGCATGGTTAGTATACGGAAAAAAATCAAATTATAATTGCCAATAAAACACATTGAATATGAAAAAAATGGGGACACTTTTTTTTTTTTTACTTCAACATAATGAGTAAATTCGTGATACAGTTTCGCGATCTATTAATTGACGTATCTCTTCGTCAGATGTAGCACAGAGCTGCTGTTACCTAGAAGACGGCTTTTGGTCAGTGAGATTTCAAATTCCCCTCGCTATTGTTAAACCTAAGGGCGCGTGAAGCATTTCTATTTTTAAAATATCTCCTCAGACAGTTGATATATTTAACTCCTTTTTTCTGTGTATTCTTTTTGAAAGATGTCTCATTTTTTTCAGTTGTCAAAATATTTCCAAAATTTAAACTTCATTTTATTTGAAGTATTGAAATATTACTTATTTTCATTAAGATTTTAACACTTAAAAATTATAAATTAAGTATATATTTTAGATATATTTGACAACTTAAAAAAAAGAAAGAGAGAGACCCTTCAAGAGCATCCTTCAGAACATCGTAAATCAAAGTATTTTTGATGATTCTAAAGTACCCCTTTAGCAATTGTGAATTTAATATGAAAAATAGCATCTTTTCTAATAGTCAATTAATAATGAGCTTGATAACATGAGTTTAATTTACTGATTGTGTTAGAGAAGCGTGTTCATAATTGCGCACTTTTACGTTTTTTTTTCTTATCACTATTTTTTAATGAAAAAACTGGCTTTTTTAATCCTCTCAGTTGCAAAGAACATGCGTTGCTAAAATGTTAAAATGATTTGATGACACCAGGATTCACGAGTAAATTTATTTGAAAATAAGTAAAAACACCTATATTATATTTTATTCAAAATTCTGGCGTCATTGTGGCAATTGGGGATTAACCCCTTAATTCTCGCTCCCGTCATATTCTCGGGCTGTGTCTTTGACTCAAATTGTTTGATTCCCACCAGTTTTATAAAATAATGAAATTGGCTATATTTTAGTATCGTTTTTCCTGCCATTAAATAAGGTGAATATTTCTTTTTCATAAAAGTAGTGCCAATAAGCAATTCGAATTTTTCAACCGTAATTTAATACGAGCGTTAAGGGGTTAAAATTAAGTTAGGTATATAGCGGAAGGTGGCCTAAAATGATTCTAGCGGGCAAAACGGTTCACACATTTTTTTTTCAGACAGGTCACGCTATCTACAGGGTAACACATAAACTAGTTGTTCCAAGTGAAGAAGAAGCAATGGCGGTATTCAAGCGATCACAGTATTGAGCGTCTGAAGAGAATTCTTTGAAAAAGTGGGTTTTATAAAATCTGTTATAAGATAAATACTAACTTTCATATTTATTTAGATATACAGTCTTTCATGAACAGAAATATGACTTGGTTTGCTTAATAGAGTATGTTTTTAGACGTGTATTACACTTGCTAGGTTTGTTATGTTTCTCGGCGTCATCCAGTTATATGACCTAAAATGGACGGCCATGTTGCCGGATAAAATGATCCATTATTTGAATCGTTTTACTACCATTCATAGGTTGAAGAAAATCCGGTACCGGTTTCTAGCCATCATGGGAGCCAAATGTGTGGCTGTCTCAAATCTTTCTCTTTGAGCCAACGTGTTTTCCTATTATGATTGTATCATAATTTTCAAATATTCCATTTTATTGTTTTTTCAAAATTACTTGTGACACCTTTTATTTTAGAATTTACATAAAATAAATTATGTATGCTATTTGATTGTAAAACTTATTTTATTTCATTATGTATTGTCATAATTACTTTTATATCCTTTATTTTGCCGAAAAAAAACCAATTTACAATTATTTTTAAATGAAGGATCATTTTGCCCTTGGGTGAGGGTAAAATGATCCTTTGGACACTTTTCAAAAATCTATTTTTTTCATTATTCAATTTGGGTTTAAAATATTATTAAAATATGTTTATGATGCAAAATGTAGTGTAAAACATATTAGCATAGAACCAAAGATTTATTTAAACAGTTATGTTAATTTAAATAAGTTTTTCCATTAAGGGGATCCGGGACACATTTTAGAATGTTTATTTACTGGGTTAAAATTTGAATTTTTTTGTGATGGTTAACCATATCATTTGTAAACAAAATCGCATGATAAAACTTCTCATTAAAAAAAAATAAAATAAAATAAAATTTGTTAAAAAAGTGGGGTAATTTAAAATCGTTATAACTCGAAATATTATTTGTAGAATTTCAATTTCTTATCATTTAAATAAACAGAAATATACAAGTTTTAATTTAAATTCAGCATTTTTAAAAATATTAATTAAAAAAAATATTTAAAGTAAAAATTAAGGAAAAAATGATGTAACTTTGAAAAAAAAATCATAATATCAACAGTAAATATTTTTTTCAAATTTGCTGAATCAAAATTAAAGTAAACTAATTGAAAAAGTCTTGTTCCAAGTTTGAACCATATATCTTTAACGGTTCTTGAGTTACAACAATTTAAAATCAAGAAATGGTGAAAAAACCCATCATGAAGAAAAACGCATTTTTCACAAGAAGTCGTTTGCATGACAACCATTGCTTGAAAGCTATATTTTGAAAACAAACCAGAACGAAAAAATTGATATGTTCTGTTCTAATAAGGATAGAAACATGATTCAAGTGTCATTTTAAGCAGAAAAAAGCGGAGAATGTTTTACTGTAATAAATGTTTTTTAGAAAATTTGAAGATTTTTGTGTCCAGGACCCCCTTAAGGGTTTCATTTTAGGCCACCTTCCCCTAATATCCCACCATTCTTCAAGGGGTTAATCGTAAATTTTCACGATTTAATAAGGCAAATTGTATAATTAAAATGTATTTGTAAAAAAAAAAAAAAAAAAAAAAAAAAAAAAAAAAAAAAAAAAAAAAACCGCTTAAAAATCGACAGCTATAAACGAACCCATTGTTCAAATTTAAATTTCTTTTTCAGCCAGTAGGATGTGATAACATACTAGGTTCTTCGAAGATAGAGGATCAATGCAGGGTCTGCGGTGGAGACGGAAGCACCTGTTCTGTTATCAAGGGTATCTTCGATGGAGATAATTTTGAAGTTGGTATGTGTTTGAGATATTAATATTAGCTAAACTGAATTTCATAAAATTTCCACTTACCATGATCGCCCAGATTCCAGTTAATTAAATATTACTTCAAAACAGGATTGCCAATTTGGCCTCCCTTTTTATTCAGAAATTTGTAGTTCACACCAGAAATAAAGAATCGTTTTTCAGGTTTTATTTAAAGAGAGAGAGAAATTTAGTAATCACATGAAGTGTAAATTCTTCTTTCGAATTTTACTGTGTGAATTTGTAATTTCGGATTAAAATGGGACAACCCTGCTTCAAAATTAGTTTACCTGAAATTGTACAGTATCATTATTAGCATACCGTTATCAGTGTTGCCAGATTGGGGATTTTGTACCTCTTTTGGGGAATTTTTTGGAGACAAGTAGTTCATGGGGAAATTTTTGGGGACTATCAACATGTTTGGGGAAACACTTGGGGAATTTCTCACCCTATTTCACTTAAAGTTTACTTTTAGTCATCTGACAACACTGTATCTAACTCGATTTTGATTTGGAAAACGAAAATCAAATACAGAAACCGGAGATATCAAACTTTATTCTCGGGCTCTTGGTTTGCAACATGACAGTTTACACGTATCACAGGTGCATCACGATGTTCCTTGGACTATCCCCACCTTAATTTTCAGACGACTATACACTGTTGAAAATATTTACGGGCAGAGGCCGACAGCAGAGATTCCAGTCATACCTCGTAAAAAAAAAAAAAAAAAAAAAAATCCATGCCCATCATTTTGTGTCAACGTGTACACACTAGCGGAGTAAAATGTATGGGGTCGTACCGTATTTGATGGTTTTTGATTTTACCGTTGACGTAACAGATGGGCTAGAACTGCAAGAATATGTGGATTGCCCTTAATTTTCTAAGCATCTAAAAATATCCCTGTAAAATTACGGGCAGAGGCCGGCAGCAGAGATTCCAGTCATACCCCGTAAAAAAAATTCCATGCCCGTCATTTTGTGCAGCCCATACTTTTACGGGGCAACGATATAATGCACTTCAAAACACAATAACACTTTACTTACTGTTCCGTAGCACGTTAGAAAATCATCCCAGAATCGTTTTTTTGGCGGGCTAAAAAATATGTTACGGTCGCGGTTAACTGACATTATTTTTCGAAGCACGACTAAAACGAAGGGTTACACCCTATCGGAGGAAAATGTATGGCGTCGTACCGTATTTTTTTAGTGGATCAGACCGTTTTTCATCATATAAAGCTGTTGCCCATGAAAATTGAATAGCAAAGGCTTATTAATTTACTGTTTTTTCTGACAGTGTATAAATGCGTCCGATTTTCCTATTCATCGCGGAAAGACACACAGACAATATACACATTTCTACCATTACTATAGATTTATACAACAGAAATAGAAACAATTTTAAAACTTTTTTTTTTTTTTAATTTGTGCTTCATGGAATGACAGTAGAGATATTTGTAAGGTATGCAATTGCGTACTACAATTCCACTTCTACATTTATAACTGTAATTGCTCATTGAATGCAGCAGGATGCCTAGTTCTCCTTATATGAAACTTGAATGAGAGCTCTGTTGTCTTAAGCGACATAAACCTCCACATTACTAAATTTGAAGGCCTTGTCCGAAATGTTCTTCTACCTCGCTTTTTAAAAGATTTAATTGAAGTTATGGAAAACAGCTATTTTTCTTTTATTATTAATGAAAGCACAGTTACAACGAAGGTGCTTTGCTTTACGATTAAACACTTCAGTAGGGATGACAAAAAAATTGAAAACAACGTATAAATTATGTCAGATGGAAGCAGGTGATGTCAGTGCCATCTCAGCTTCATTCAAATCTCGATTAGCGATTGTCTAAACCTTGAAAAACTTATTGGCATAAGCGTAGATGGAACTAATTCAATGATAGGCCAGCTTCATCCATTGGCAACAGTTAAAAGACAAGAATAAAAGAACTTGTCGTAAAATGTATCTCTCATTCTCTTCGTTTAGCTGCGAATATGCATGCAAAATTCTGCCGAGTTTAAATGTTTATTTTTTGTAAATGGAAAATTTTTTTAAAATAAGGCTTGATTTGGGGGAAAATTTTGAGTTTAAATTAGTTAAACATTTTTTTATAGTGGTAAATTGAAAATTGAAAATTTACTGTTTTGAGTAGAAACTGAGTTGGGAACTATTTCGAAAAAAAAAAAAAAAAAAAAAAAACCACTCATTTGGGGAAAATTTCAGAAATTTTGGGGAAATTGACTTTCAAATATCTGACAACACTGACCGTAATTACTCGCGAATTTTTAACATTTTTTTTTTTAAATCTTTTTCTTCATTGTTCATTATAGGGGGTGCGGAATATACGCAAGATATTTTCTTCCAGCGTTTATTGATATTAATTTTTCTATGACGAAAATTTGAAGAAAGTGAAGAAATGATTGATGAATTTCAAGGAAAAGCAATTTTGATACATGTATGATATATTAAATATTTAGTTTTAACTGTGGAAAAATTAGATAGTGGCAATAATGTTAATAATAATATTTTTGCATGCTTATAATTGTAACATTTCAGGAAATATAGCAATACCATCATTATGAATTTTCTAATTTTACGGATTTACACGGGACACTTGGCAACACTACATATGACAAAGTACAAATGTCACGAAGGAGGTGGCATAGGATCAACAAAGGCTAATACAGTAGTACCCCGGCTTACGTCCCCTCGACTTACGTCACCCCGCATTTACCTCGTCTGACCTGGAAAAATATTTTTCCTTAACCTTCCGTCTACCAGACGGGTCCATTGGACCCGACAGCAATATTTAATGTAAATTTTTCTCATGAAAAATAGCATTCAAAGTTTCGCGATTACATGACTTTTCCTGCAATTGTCTCCTCTATGTATATGCAATTGCGATTAAAATTTTGTTCGAAATTTTTTACCTATTTTTAATTTGTTTCATTGTTTACCACGCGGGTCCATTGGACCCAACATTAAAACAAACGTAATATACTGTTGCTTTCTTTTTCTAGGGTTGCCATAAATCATGAGGAGGAACAGGGTTACCATAATTGGCTGTTTATCGCCCATTTGGCGATGGATTTTTAGCGCCAATCTCGCCAAATTTGGCGACTTTATAATGAAGTTTTGAGAACATTCTAGACTGATCTAGTAAACTTCGTGCTCTATATATAAAAGGTTACTTCTGGTTCAGAGAGTCATTTATCAACAGACACAGTTAGTGAGCGAATGGTGTCTATTGATGTTTTTGAGTCTTTTCATTGAAAATAGGACTTGATATTTGAAGACAAGTAATAAGTGTAGTTTGTACGTGCTTTGTTATTTTACAAATATTCATCATTTTCTTATTTCCTAACTTATTTTTTGTTAAAAACTGAATTGAAGATGAACAGAAAAAAAGTATTGACTCAAGAGGAAATTCAAAAAATTATGGAAAATCCGGACGATATAGAATTCGACACCGATGATGAAAATCTGTCGTCTGATGAAGGTGAAGTAGATTATGTTGAAATACATAATGAAATTTCTGATTCCTACTCAGAATCTGATAATGATTCCAATGAAGTAAATGTAGCAACCTCAAATTAGCAACCTGATGTAGCTACTTCAAATTCTACTTTTGTTTCCAAAAATAATTCACAGATCTGGTATAAGAATGAAGTTGCCAGACCACAAGGAAGACGTACTGAAATCAATATTTTACGTGAAAAATCTGGACCTTCAAGATTTGCAAATCGTGAAGTGGATTCCATATCATCCTCATTTCTTATCTATTTCCGAAAAAGACTTTTGGAAATTATAGTAAAATGGACAAACGCGGAAGGCAATAGAGTATTCGATAAAGAGTGGAAACCTATAGATATTATAGAACTTAAAAAATTCATCGGACTTTTATTACTTATTGGAGTATATAAATCGAAAAATGAAACAGTAAGCGAACTTTGGAGCATAAAAAATGGAAGACAAATATTTCGGGACATTATGAGTCGCAATAGATTCACAAGTATATTACGTGTCATAAGATTTGATGATGCTGCTGAGAGGCGTAAAAGAAGATCAACTGATAAATTAGAGCCAATAAGAGAATGTTTTGAATTGTGGAATAGCTATTTACAAGACCCTTATATTCCTAATTGGTCTATGACTGTCGATGAGCAATTAGTTTCTTTTCGTGGAAAATGTCCTTTCCGTCAGTATATGCCATCTAAACCTGGAAAGTATGGATTGAAGTTCTGGGTTATTTGTGACAGCGTAACATCGTATGCTTGGAAACTGGAACTATATACAGGCAAAAATGAAGTAAGAGAATCTCATCAGGGAGAAAATGTAGTTAAAAGATTGACGAAGGAAATTGAAAATTCTAGTCGTAATATTACATGTGATAACTTTTTTACGTCATATGCATTAGCAACACATCTTACTTCAAAAAAATTATCTCTTATTGGAACAATTCGAAAAAATAAACCTGAATTACCCGCTGTGTTCACAAATCCAAAACATCGTTCTGTATATTCTACTTTATTTGGGTTTCAAGAGAAGGCGACCATCATCTCTTACTGTCCCAGAAAAGGTAGAATTGTTACTTTGCTAAGCACAATGCATAACACTTATGATATTGACAACAGCTTAGAAAAAAAGCCACAAATAATCCTAGATTATAATAAAACCAAAGGCGGAGTAGATACGATGGACAAAATGGTAAGAGCATATAGTGTGAAACGCATGACACGTCGGTGGCCTTTGATTGTATTTTATAATATGATCGATATAAGTGCGATGAATGCATACATAATATGGTTGTCACTGAATGCTGAATGTGATCCGAAAATGAAAAAAAGGCGGAATTTCATTATTCAACTTGCAGAAGAATTAGTAGGTGAAGGAGGTATCGCCGTCTCAACATCTACTTCAGAACAACTTTACGCAAATAGTTTTGAACCGCCACGAAAAAAATCAAGATGTCATATTTGTCCCTCTAAAAAAGATCGAAAAACACGAACATTATGCAAGAAGTGTACGAAAAATGTTTGCGGAGAACATTCCGTCGTTATTTGTACTTCATGTACAGAATAATTTTATTATGATGAAAAACGTTTTGTAGTCATTATAATATACTATATATATTACTTTCTTACTGTATGTGTTACTTTCTTACTCTATTACTATATATATCACTTTTATATATTGTATAAGGTGCATTAATAACGAATATATTCATTGTAGATAAATGGGTGTTTTGTATATTTTGAAATCCTATATATTTTACATATGGGTCCAATGGACCCGAATGGTAGTTCTTGCATATACTTTTTTTTGGTAGTCTCTAAGACGCACTTTCAACTTTTTTTAAAGACTTTTGGAAGAAATTTAACATCTCAGATGCAGTCACAGTCATAGGAAATTCAGAAGGTGAAGTTCAGAGAAGACAAAGAGAGATGGTTGGAAAAGACTGTGTCCTTTTCCTTCGCAGAGACTAAGAAAACATCTGAAAATTGCGATTCTGTATCTCTCTTAACTGATAAAATCGTCGAAAATGGAAAAGAACTCAACTTAGAGATGGATGCTGAAGATGTTATTGATCATCCCCTGATCCGAAATTAGTCATCGGCGAACTTATCGAATTAAAGAAACAAAGTACTGTCGAAGAAATAGATAAAGATTTTGAGCCTAGGGGGGGTGATAAAGATTATGAAGGTTGCAAAATTAACCGAAGGACTAAACCTTATTGAAGCTGGAATGACGGTTCTTGAAAAATACAATAGAATATGTTGATTAGATTTTGGTGAATTTTTATTACTTATCCTTTTTTGCTCATCTAAATGTACCTCGACTTACGTCGTTTTCGACTTACATCGCTAGTCTTGGACCGAATTGCTGGTGTAAATCGAGGTATTACTATTTAAATAGCAGATTTCGTAATCACCGCCATCAATCTCAAGATTTGTAATAATCTTCTGAGATTAAGTGAAGCGAAAAATTCTATTAAAAATTGTGATAAATATTTCATAAAAGAGCTATAACTACGAATATAATAAATCGGTTTTAATGAAAAAACTTCTTTAAATTTCTAATTATTATTATACAAATTTTCTAATAATTCTTTTAAAGGTTTAGGAAGATAACTAGTCAGGTGGATTTATTCGTTATTTCCGTCATAAAGGTATTGTTGACATGATATAACAACTTGTTCTTCATTTTAGCAGAAATTATAGCTGAAATTTTATGTTTAAAAAATGTAAACAAAGCAAGGACCAGAAATCCGCAAAATTCTAAAATCCGCGCAATCTCTGCTCCCAAGCTGTGCGGATTTGAGGGAGCCTACTGCATCTGTATTATGTTATACATCATTTAGTTCGTTCAAATCTTTTAAACACTCTCACATTTCATTAATGATTTCATTATCTGATGAAATTTTCATTTAAACATTTGTACCATATTACGGATTCGCGATCATTTATTTAAATGTTGGTTATACGTCTTTTGACGTATACAGTCAACTATTACGGATTTTTGCTATCACTTTTTTTAAATATAAAATTTGTCTTATATAGTCGTAGAAAATCTCGGAAAAGATATAGTAAATTTTACTATTAAAATATAGTGGTAGCCAAATCTGTAATAGTTGGCATCAGTGTTGAATTTATAAATTTTGCTTCGGGAGGGTTATCTGCAGCTCCCGGAGAGGATTGCATTCTAGATCATTAATAAACATAAAAACCCAAGTCTTGGACATTTCATTAATCTGGGGGGACGCCCTCCCCCCCCCTCCCTGAATTCAACACTGGTTCATCATTCTTATAATTATATACTAATCTTAAACAATTATAATTATTACATTTAATATGATGTTGTGATGTTTGCAGGTTACAATGATATTTTACTTATTCCTGTTGGAGCTACTTCCATTGTAATTCAAAAAACTCAGCCAACGAGAAACTTTTTAGGTACGTAATGTTTCATTTATACTTTGAATTAAAAAAGCGTCTGAGAATTGATTTTCCAATTTCGTTGATTATAGTGCAAATATTAAAATAATAAAAAGAAAAATGTCCAGTTAAACTGATGGCATTGAGCTCACAGGCTATTCACACTAATTGTATATTATACTCTTATTTATGTCAATTATTCATAAAATAGAACTCACTCTTTTTGAGAAAAGCGGTAAATAATCGGGGTAAATAATTTCAAAAAGGGAAATTTTGTATTTCGGACTTTTTTAAATAACATAAAGCCAATAAACATAATTTTAGATCAAATGTTTAAATGGTAGTAATGTATATTTTCTGTTACATGGCTAAATGATTTTTTCTTTGTTTATAAAGCTGTCAGAAATACAGAAGGCAGGTATTATTTAAACGGCAATTGGAAGATTGAATTTCCGAGAGAAATCAGGTTTGCCGGGACTGTATTTCAATACGAGAGGAAACAGCCGGGATCTGCTGCTCCTGAAACTCTGCGAGCACGAGGACCAACGACTGAAGCTGTTTTCATAGTAGTAAGTACTTCAAATTAAAAGTCTTTGAATAATTACAGTCAGTAGAGTAGCCCATCTTTTGAGCAATGCTGGTAATGAATACATTTTTAGAGTGTAGAATTTTCGATGTTTGACTATAAGTGTAAAACGTATATATATATATATATTTACAAATCAGTTATCTAGCTTGTTGATAAAAATTACACTTAGATTTTATTTATTTTTTTTTTACATTTTTAAAAATCTTTTTGAGTATTGAAAAGATTTTTTTTTTTATCAACATTTACTTTTTAAAGAAAATATTATTTTTACATTAAATTATTAACAGCTAAACTCCAATTTCGTTTTTCATTTAATTTTATTGCAAAAGATCTTTTATGATTAAAGCCATTATCATGCAAGTTCTTACAACATAATATAAGCTTTTAAAAATTAAACTTGAATGTAACATATACATAGAAATAATTATTTATAAATAGAAATGTTGTAACATATAAATTGCACCAAATTTTATTTACCCAAGTCTCTCACTGGCCCGTTTTTTGAACATCAGGGTTTAGGAGTTTTTTAAGAAATAACCTTTGAGATAGGTTTCTGCATAATTAGATATAAAAATCTGAATATAAGATTTTCTATTGAAAAAAACTAGTATTTAAAACGGACCAAATGGAAGCCACTTTATACCTATTTAATTCATACTATAGGCACTCTAAATTAGTTGTTTTATTATCAGCCAACGTGTTAAACATCTATTAGTGTTTAACACGTTGACTGCCTTAATATTTAAAATAAAGTGTTCCATGAGCCACTCTGCGTTCATAGAGTGAACTGTAAGCGCCACGACAATTTTCAACAATTCGGTATAAAACGCCAATTTCAACCGGAAATTTTATAATAATTAGAACTGTATTTTAATATCATATTTTATACTTTCCTTATCTTTTTAACTGTTTTCCTACATTATTCTAAGAGTTACTAGACTATGCGGTCGCCGTCCTCTTTTTCTCTTAAAACACCCTTTGTATAAAGTTTTTAAATGAACAGTTAGTTTGAACTCTCCTCATTTATATTTTTTATTACCTCTTTTTGTTAATTTTTTATGTATAAATATATAATATTAAACTTGTAAATATCTAAAAGTTTAAAATTTTTCCTCTTTTTTTTTTCTTTAATTCTGTTTTTTAAGCATTTATATATTGAGTTAAACTATAATTTATGGTCTCTGTAAAGAGTCTTTTTTTTATGCTGGGGCATCCCTTCTGTAGCTTTTTTGCCTGTTTATGGACTGATTCAGATTTGATAGGTTCTAATGGACATTTTCTCTCTTCATTTTATTATTAACTTACATTGTTAAACTAACATAACTTATGTTTGTTTCTTTTTTTTTACTTACTCGTAAACTTTTTATTTGTGTGGCCACCAGCCGCATCTAAACATTATTCTATGGCTCCCATTGCAATGTAAAACATACTACCTCTATACTGGATGTTAAGTTGCATGGCAACTAGGGAATCCAGAATATCACTACATTGTTCCATACATTTATCAACTACCTTATAAGGTTTCAACTATTTCATATTTATATTTATTATTATTAACGGATATTAAATTTTACAATTCAGGCACCCACTTTGGGATGTCCTGGTTATATATTTGTGTATGTGTGAGAAAAGAAGTAAAAGAGAATGAATGCTAGTTAGTTAGTCAGTCAGTCAGTCAGTAAATTAGGTACTTAATTAGTTAATTATTGAAGTAATTGTTATAATACCAAAATGTTTTTTAATCAATACGACGATATGATATGTATTAAATTTTGTTTTATGTGATATGATATACAGGGGGATGTTTTTTTAAAGTTGTGAAAGTAAGACCTTATAACAAAAGAACCACTGATCCAAATAACTTGAAATTTCACCAGTAATAATTCCCAAGCAATGGGAATTTTTAGGCGTGGTTAAAAAACTTAAAATCGCACCGACAGATGGCGCTGTAAGTTAACAGAAACAAACAATATCGTCAGTGAGAGGAAAACAATGGACGGTACTTTGAGAAAAGAAAACTTTATTACTCATATCAAAAGCATGCAGAATGCAGTAATTGGGAAAAGGAACTGCGAACACCTTCGCAGAAGCAGAAGGAAATAAAAATATGGAGTAAAGCATTCGTACGGAACTGCGCAACTAACGCAAGAAATTTTCAATGTGCTGTCCACCGTTTTGAGCTACGAGTTGGAAATGTGAAACCGCATGTTCCACAACAGAGCGAAGAGTATCCGGCTGGATGCGGTGGATCTGGTGCACAGTGCGTGTCTTCGGTAGTTCATAACCCCGCCACAATGCACAGTATTCTTTAGTTACTCCCAGAGTCAGAAATAACAGAGATTGAGATCAGGAGATCGATCGAGCGGACCAGCCTGTTGGGGAAATTGCGGCTTATATCCGTTCATTTCCGAGTGTTCTCCGCAGAAAATCCTTTACTCCTTGGAGACGAGCGACGTGTCGCGTAAGGTGCTCAGAATCGGAGATTATTCTCTCCCGTAAATTTTTATTTAAGTTTTGCCTTATTTAATCCGATCATTTACCCGATTCAATTAGGCAAAAATTTCTGTTTCGAAAAACCGGTGATAAAAGATTAAAAATTTTGTAAAAGACGTTCGTCCCGACGGGGTTAACTTGTGTGTCAATGTGTGGAGCAGCACCATCTTGCACAAATACTGTACTACCCAGACACTGACTCTGCTGGAATGACAAAACTGGACAACAGAAATTCGTAGAGGGTTCACGTAACAGGATCTGCAGGATTGACTTCCTCGAAAAAGTACTGGCGAACGACAAACTCTGCCGTAAACCAGCACCCCACAGTCACCTTTTGGGGGATGAAGAGGTAAAGGCTGAGAAATTTCGGATTTTCTTTTGCCCATATTCGGCAATTCTGTGTATTGAATGTGTTTATGTAGGTGGAAGTGAGTCTCATTTGTCCACCAAATGTTCTAAGGCACTGCGATATCCACTTCCATTCGCACAAAGCAAAATGTTCTTGTTTTGGAAGGTCTGCAGTAAGCAATTCTTGCACATGGGTTATTTTGTACGGATAGCATTGCATAATTTTTCTCAAAACCTTATGTACCGTACTGACCGCTATGTCCAAAATTCTGGCAATGCTCCGTGCACTGCAGCTTCCCACACCATTGCTGGACCCTTCTTCTAATGTCGTAGCTACGCTTTCCACAGGAGTCACATTAACTGGTTTGCTTCCTCTACCGGGTTTTAGGCTCAGTGAACCAGTCTGTTCAAATTTCAAAACCATCTTACGTAAACCTTCTGTCTTTATTGGACCTTTTCTTAAATTATTAAGTGTTCTAAGCAGTTTCTGCGCTGTCATTATTTTGATAATACAGTTTCATTAACAACGCACGGTCCGTCGATAGCATAGTCATTGGAGGATATTTGTACAATAATGAACACGAGGTGTGTGCTTCACGTTTTTATCGCCACTGTGCGTGTGTCGTGCGCGAGCTCGTCTCCCGACTTTACTGAATATACAGCGGCATCTGTCGATGTGATTTTAAGTTTTTTTTTAATCACGACTAAAAAACTCCCATTGCTTTGGGAGCATACTGGTTGAATTTCAGGTTATTTGGATCAGTGGCTGTTTTGTTATAAGGTTTAACTTTCTCAACTTAAAAAAAATCAGCCTGTATATAAAAATAACCATAGAAGATATCATTATCTCGCAGAAAAAGTAGATGTTATCACTTTATCTGCCAGGTCACCTCTACTCACATTAATTAAGCTATTTATCTGTCCAGATGGAAAAACAAAATATTACCCCATGGCGTTTTTTAACGATTTTCTCGTATTTTGTTTTTCTCCATACTAATTGCTACATAAGATCTTTACTCTTCTCAAATCGTATTATTCTGAACAAGTTCTTCTGTTTCCATTTTTTGTAATGTCTCGATATGAAAACGGAGTCTTTATCATGGATAATATTTCGGAAATCTCTCGTTAATTAAATCTAGTTGCCATTAAATCCAATCCAGCTTTCCCTGGTTGCAGAATATTACCTTCTCCTGTCTTTACAAGAAGAAAGCATTGGATTCTTAAAAATTTTCGACTTACGGTTTTCGTCGGATTTACACGCTTTAGAAGGTCCTGAATACGATTTGACTGTTTTTAGAAAATATCTGTCTGTGAAAAAAAAAAAAAAAAAATTGGTCATTCTATCTCAAGCACTAATCACTTAATTAATCAAATTTCAGATTCTGTTAGACTTTGATATAAATTGGTGCTGACTAAATTTTGGTGTAAATTGTCTAACAAGTGGCTCTGCTATCCTGCATTTTTCACGATTTCCGCGATATCTATAGCTCAAGAACTAATTCACGGAATTTCACCAAACGTCATATTCCGTTATACTTTGAGATAAATAGGCACTGATTAGGTGTGTGTATAAATCGTTCAACAAGTAGCGCTGCTATGCTGCATTTTTCACGATTTCCGCGATAGCTATAGCTCAAGAACTAATTCGTGGAATTTCTCCAAACGTCATATTCTCTTATACCTTGAGATAAATAGACGCCAATTAGGTGCGAGTGTAAATCGTCCGTCAAGTGGCGCTGCTATGCTGCATTTTTTTACGAATTCCGCCTTAGTTATGTCTCAAGAATTTCACCAAACTTCATATTCCATTACCTTGACACATAAATAGATCCTTATTAGGTCTGGGTGTATACCTCATAACAAGGTGTCGCTGCTATCTTCTGTTTTTACGATTTTCGTGATAGCTATATCTCAAGTACGAAGATTATCGTTTACTTTTGGTTGCGGACGATTTGATTTTTATAGAATGAAGTTTTGTCATTGGCACAACATACTAGTTTTAATTATTATTGAAAACTCTAATAGGTTTTTTTTTAAACATTTAATATATTTTTGGATTATCCACTGACAAGACCAAAAACATTTTTATATGAAAAATACCAATTATGTATTCAATCCCAAAACTTTCTTCTATCTCATACATCTTAATATTTCAAAAAGTAGTTACAGATGTTAATACTGTAGTATTATTAGTTCAATATTATACCAACTTTGATTTTCATCTTAAATTTCTGCTTCAGAGTCAATTAATCGGATTAAAAACGAGTTAATCTCGATCATGATATTTATTAAAATCAATATTTTTTCGTTATTCTGTTGTACATCAGCTGTTTGAGAATAGCCATCTTAGCAGAACGCAATTTCCCGTCGCTGCACGAGCCGCCGATGGACAATAGAACTACGAAAAACGAAGAAAATTATGCAAAAATCGCTATCACAGCGTTCCTTTCCGGTGGAATATTTCCAAATTCAAGAAAATCCTCCTGTCAATAGCCAAAAATATACACAAATAATTTGGTTCAATTCTATTCCTAACTTCATACACTTTCCGATGGTAAAATAAAGGAAATGGCACAAAAATCACTATTACAGCAACCCCTTCCGGCAGAATATTTTCAAATTCAAGGAACTGTTGGTCACAGGCACACACAAAAAATTTGGTTCAATTCTATGCATAACTTCACACACTTTTCGATGGTATAATCATAAAAGTGACACAAAAATCGCTATTACAGGGTGACAAGAAATAACTTGAACGAAGTTTCAAACCAAAAATCTGTCACTACCATTAAAGTTATAAAGTTATTGTCATAGGGAATTGATTCTAGAAAACCACTATACAGGTGTAAAAAAGTTAGTTGTGATAGGCATTATTGTTAACAAACGATCTGCCATACTTGAATTACATAAACAAGGAATGAAACAATGTGAAATTGTTCAACGATTGAAAGTGCCTAAGCAGACGGTTTCATGAACAATCAAAAGGTTTAAAGAACTCGGACATGATGGTGAGGCCAGGAAGAGAAAGAAAGCGCACGGTTAACACATCAAGAAACCGGGTAGTCATCAAAAAGAGAGTTCACCGAAATCCTAGGATTTCAATGAGAAAGGTTGCTAGAGAGATGAAGATCAACAGAGAAACCGCACGTTTGATGGCAAGAGTAGAGCTTGGTCTTCACCCTTACAAAAAGAAAGAGGCTCAAAATCTAAGAGCAGAGAACAAACGCACAAGACTTCAAAGGTGTAAAGAACTGTTAAAGGGGGCCGCAGGTGATCGATGGCAAACATTTGTCTTCACAGATGAGAAACTGTTTTCGATTGAACAAGCTCACAATAGCCATAATGATAGAGTTTGGTCAGCAGGAGCACCTGGACCTTCTTGCATTGATGAACGGCGTCAACCACCCCAATCTGTAATGGTTTGGGGTAGGATAAGTGCTAGTGGGAAAACACCACTTGTTTTTGTTGATCAAGGGATAAAGATTAATCAACAAACATATCGCAAACTCATTTTGGAAGATGTTGTCTTACCTTGGTTACAAAAGTTCTTTGGAAACAAAAGATGGACCTTCCAACAAGATTCCGCACCTGCACACAGAGCTAAAGGCACTCAAGATTGGTGCAAGACACATTTTCCTGACTTCATTGGAGCTCAAGAATGGCCACCGTATTCCCCAGATTTGAACCCAATGGACTATTCTGATTAGTCCATCTTGGATACAAGGGTATGTGCTAAACCTCATAAAACTTTGGCATCCCTAAAGAAATCCTTATGCAAGGAATGGGATAAAATATCAGTAAGTGAGTTGCGGCCCATAGCCGAACATTTTGTGACACGTTTAAAGCTCTGTATTAAAACTAAAGGTAGCCACATTGAAAATTTGTAAATATATTAGACGAAATAATGCATTCATATCTATTTTGAAGTTTGGTCGTAATATTTTCATTAGCATTAAAGTTATAATGTATCATGTGTGTCCAAGTTATTTCTTGTCACCCTGTACAACGCCTTCCAAATCGAAGGAGGACCTGCTGGTCACAGCCAAAAACATGCACAAAAAAATCGGTTCAGTTCTATGCATAACTTCATACACTTTTCGATGGTACAATAATGAAAATGGCACAAAAATAGGTATTACAGCCAACTTCCAGCAGATTTTTTTCAAATTCAGGTTAGGACCTGCTGGCCATAGTCAAAAACATACACAAAAAATTTGGTTCAGTTCTATGCATAATTTCATACACTTTTCGATGGTGCAATAATGAAAATGGCACAAAAATTGCTATTACAGCTCCCCCTTCCGGTAGAATATTTTTAATTGAAGGAGGACCTACCTGCTTTCCACAGCCAAATGCATACACAAACTAATCGGAAGTGGCAATCCCAAAACTTTCTTCTGTCTCATACATGTTATTACTTCCTGATAAATGCAGCACAGCAGCGCCACCGGCAAGGTGATTTACACCAAAATCTAATCAGCAACAACTTACGTGAGCTTCTAATTGAACTTGAAGTTTTGTGAAAATCCGTGCATTAGTTTTTGAGATAGAGTTATTGCAGGAATCGTGAAAAGTTCTGCATAGCAGTGGCATCTATCGGGCAATTTACACCTAAAACTAAACAGCGCTATTTTATATCAGGGACTAACTGAATCTGAAGTTTGATGAAAATCCGTGCATTAGTTAGTTCTTGAGATATAGCTATTGTGGAAATCATGAATAATTCAGCACAGCAGCGCCACCTGCTGGGCGATTTACGCCAAAAAGTGATCAGCACCAATTTATATCAGTGACTAACTGTATCTAAAGTTTTATTAAATTCCGTTCATTAGTTCTTGAGATAGAGCGCCCACAAAATTTGTGTCACACACAGACAGACAGACTCACAGACAGACATTTTGTAAAAACATATTTTTCGTGATCTATGACCTCTAAAACGTATATATCCGTCGAAAACCGGAATTCGAAAATTTTCACGAATCCAATACTTTCTTCTTCTAAAGATTAAGTAAAGATTAAGATAAAGTAAAAATTTGATTTAATTCTATGCAGAACTTCATACACTTTTCGATGGTACGATGGCGGCAGACTGGCACACGGACGGACAGTCAGATATTTTGTATTTTAACATGTTTTTGGGGATCTCTGACTTCTAAAACGTGTAAATCCGACGAAAACAGGAAGTCGAAATAAATTTCGATTACAATACTTTCTTCTATTTAAAATAAAAGAAAGTAAAAAAGTTTGAAGTTTATTAGAATCGTTTCTTTTGTTCTAGCCGCATGCCAGAACTTAATAGCCGAAGAAATCGCCAATGATTTCGCTACAGGCGGCAGCCTTTTTGGTTCTGATAATTTCAGTGGTTTGTTCGATTACGTCTATTAAATTCAGACTTTTATTAATTTATTAATGAAGTTTGAATTTCGTTGTGGAATATTAGCCATAAACTTAACGATGATCTGCTTTTATAGTTTTAAGTGCACACGAGTTAACCTTTCGTAATCGTCTACATGCGATAGAAATAGATTATAATTTTTTTTTTGTTATCACGTTTAAAAATTGTTTTAAAAATAATATAAAATCAGTTAATTGTGATAAAGTTTTCAAAGAAGTTCCATTTGGAAGAACATTTTTCTTCCTGTTTGATGGTGTAAAAATCGAACTCGTGACGTGTTTAGAAGTTTAAAAAAATTACAATAAAAGCGAAATTTAATTGTCAGGTGTTGCCAATGCACCACCCTCTAAACCAGTGATTCCCAACCTTTTAGTGGCCATGTCCCACCAAAACATCTCAAAGTCACTATGTCTACCCCCCTAATCTGTAAACTATGTCTTTTTATTATTTCAAAAGTGAACATAATGGAAGAGTAACAGAGGCTTAAAAACAACTATTCATTTGACATTTTTTTTAACTTATATCAAAGGGGTGACTCTTGTGTCACAAATGCGTTTTTTACATAATTTTTAAAATGCAATGAAGTTATACATCTTCGCCTTTGTGCCAAAAGGAGTTTTGTTGTACTTTTCAAACTTACCTCAGTGTTAAAGAACAGTGTTTTACGGTCTTTTTTTATCTTTAAAAATATCTTGAAAAGAGATTCACATTTTAACATTGAAATTGATTACATTCACACATTTTATAATTATTTTTGTAATTTTTTAAGAATTGTTGAAAAAGCTTTGGACACCAAATTTTATTTCGATGAATAACACAATATGCAAGAAGCATTTCAAGATTCGAATCTTTATCAAATTTAAGTAGACATTAATTCTTATCACAACTCATTTTCTCTGTTTTTCCTTTCCCAATATCCTTAATTGTCTCCCATGCATTATATAATTTTAAAATTTAACATCTGTATATCAGCATGTAAATTTATTTACTGTGTAGGATGCCTGCACTAGAGCCATATATATTTAGTATCTGGACACTTCCTTTTCTAATGATATTTAAGATTTATAAGCTTTGTAAAGCTGGTAGTACCTAGTTCAAATATTTAATATATTTTTAGGTTAAATATATTCAAGATAGTGAAATATGCAAAAAAAGTTTAAGTAGTTTCACATGTAAAATATTTTTCGTGTGACGTATAGCAGAGCGAATAGTAAATAATGGAAATAAGAGTAAACAATAAAAATCGTTACAAAAACTTGTAAAATATAACCCCAGAAAAATTATAGAAATTTTCAATAATAATTAAAGATATAAAAATATTTTAAAAGGATTTTCATATAATTATTCTGTCGTTGAACCTATTTAAAACTTACATTGGGAAGTTTTTCAAATTTCAATATACAAAAGCAGTTTTTTAAACTTTGCTTGTATTCCATTTATTTTTAGTCTACAACATTACTTTTCCAAAAAATAAAATGTCAAAAGAAATTGATGGAAAATGAGTGAGTAACAAACTTGGAATTGGCCCCCTAGAAAGTCAAATTGCCCCTCGGTGGGGCGTACGCCCCACATTGGGAATCACTGCTCTACAGGGCCTGATTACCGAAAGGCCACATTCTCACCAGTAAAAAGAAACAAAAAATGTTGCCTCATTCATGGCAGAAATTTTACATGAATACGGCGTTTAGATAAGGCGAACATTTCTTTCAAAATTTATTGGTGTAAGTTTGCCTCGTTGGTAATCAGGCCCTGCGCCCTCACACAAAAAGGGCGGCTGTTGCTGCCGGGTTGTTTTTGGCGTTTGTACGTTCCCTTGAATTTGAATACTAATAATTTCTGAAAGTTTTCTTTCATCTTATTATTCTGAGATTAAATAACTCAAAAAAAAAAAACTTTTATAAAAAAAATTTTGATGTCTAAATTAAGAGGACCTTACAAACGCTTAAAATAATATGTCTATGACAGCCACCGTTTTTGTGTGAGCGCTTAGGCCTAGTATTCAAAGAGCGTTGGCCAAAATCAGAATGAAGCCAACGTTACTCGCGGACACGTTTGTCTTTATAACATAGATATTTTTAACAATAACTATTTGGATGTGCCAATCCCAAAACTTTCTTCCATCTCATGTATTTTAATAATTCAAAATGTTGTTACAGATTTCAATATTTCATTTTTAGTTCATTCATAGTTCAATACTATGTCAACTTTGACTTCCATCTTAAATATCTGCTTCAGTCAATTAATCGGAGTAAAAACGAGTTAATCTCGATCATGATATTTATTAAAATCACGAATAGTTAGTCGTGAATAGTCGGCTTATCAGGATGAGAAGTTCCTGTCGATTCACGAGCAAATGGTGTACAATAGAACTACGAAAAATTAAGAAGATTACACAAAAATCGCTATTACGGCGCCCCCTTCCGGCGGAATTTTTCCACGTTCAGGGAGGACATTCTTGCCATGGCCAAAAACATACACACAAAATTTGGTTCAATTCTATGCATAACTTCATACACTTTTCGAAGGTACAATATTGAAAATGGTACAGAAATCGCTTTACAGCGCCACCTTCCGGTGGATTTTTTCCAAATTAAGGGAGACCCTACTTCCTATAGCCAAAAAACTAAAAAAAAAAAATTAGTTTAATTCTATGCATTACTTCATACACTTTTCGATGGTACAATATTCAAAATGGCACAAAATTCGCTATTACAGCGCCTCCTACAGGTAGATTTTTTTCAAATGAAGGGAGGACCTGCTTGCCATAGCCAAGAACTTAAAAAAAAAATTGGTTCAATTCTATGCATAACTTCATACATTTTTTGATGGTACAATGGCCGCGAACACACGACACACAGACAGACATTTTCTATAAACATGTTTTTGGGATCTCTGACCCCTAAAACGTGTAAATTCGTCGAAAACAGGAAGCCGAAAAAAATTTCGTTTAAAATACTTTCTTCTATGGAAGATAGAAGAAAGTAAAAATTATGAAGCGTTTGAACTGAAACATGTGAAATACTTTAATTACATTTCATACAGCACTCAAGTTTCTTCCGTACATTAATACTTGTTCTAATAGCAGCGACAGATTTGAGTAAATCTTCTATTTAAATTCCAATCACATGCAAATATTCCTTGCTTTATGAAAGAAATAACTTTATTTAGGGGAACATCGGGTAGCCCCGACCGCTGGGTAGTCTCGACCAATATCAGATTTGAACAATCACGTACACATAGATAAAGAACGCACATCTTAGAACAACCGCAGCACCGCGCTTATGCGTATGGGAATCAGCATAGACAAAATCACCAAGCGGTCAACAAGTGGCGAACGTTCATTTACCTCAATGCAAGAACTCTGCATTATTATTGTTACTATTTCTGATATCTCTAACTGCATCGAAAGAGCAGTTAGGCAACTCGATTTAAGAGAATTGGGTTTATTATTATTTAGGAAGTAATGTTGAAAATTTTTTAATTTGATAATGTTTCTTATAATGTTTCTGGTTTCTATTATATTTTACTATTTTGTTTCTACGGTAACTTTTATGAGCATTCATCTGCATTGTGATTATTTCAGTAGTATATTTAAATGTTTCGTTACTGTAATATTTTTGTTGAGGTTTAAACATTCACTTTTCAGGCAGTTTGCAGCTATTGTTATGATCATTGTAAAACATTTCTAAAATTTAATATTCTCTAACAGTTTTATTTATTTTAAAAGTACCAATAGCCGTCGTCGTCGATTGGTACCTACTCTGTGCAGCTGTCTACATTACGGGCCACTCGTAGATTGCCCCTGGCAAAATCGTTTCTCACAGCAGCATTATTGCTCTTTTTAGCCTCCGCTGTTTGAGATATTAATGATATCTACATCAATGAAGGGATTTTTTGACTTTTTCCTTTACTGCAAGCGTGATTAACATTTACCCATTGCTCAAAAATAGAAATTATTTGCACCTTTCAAAAATCGAAGAATATTTCAGAAAAAATGCTAAAGCTTTCGATGAAAAGAAAAGTATAGTTAGAAAAAGATATTGGTTTAATTAAATTTTATATATTAAGTATGAAATCACGTTTATAATGTTAAATCAATATTAGTGTTCTTTTGTTCGATACATTTAGGTTATCCCTTCTCAAATCTTACTAATAGCATTTTATTTCTGGACGATAGCAGCTTTTATTTTCTATAAATTAGAAACAAAGTTTTGATGTTGAAATAAAATGTTTTAGTTTATAGTATTTCTTCTTACTACTATTATTTATTTTTTTATTTTAAATGAAATGAATGAAAGATATGGAGTGGCCATGATCAAACTGGTCATGCTTAGCGTGTTCTATAGCCCAATACAAGGCATAATTTGCGCCGGAGACTACAGTATCTCAGCTCCAGTAATTCTCTGTTTATAGCGTAGCGATCTCATTTCACATGATCAGTATAAAGCAAGTTACTAGTGTAGAGTAACTGGCTTGGCCTTTTGCTCGACGCTAGCGTTCTCGCCTCCTGATCATGGGATCCGTGGTTCGTATCCCATCGGTGCCACCTCCCTAAAGTGGTGACCCGGAGAAAACACACAACCTTCAACAACAATCACCTCCCCTTATAACCAACAGATGGCAGCATCAAACAAATCATCTCCAGCAATAAGCCTGAGAAACCAACTGGTGAAACGCTCACAGCACTTGGCATGCTGCGCACGACTCAAGAGCATATCGCTCGTCAGACATCGACAAGACGTCTTCCTCACTGGGGATGGAGTGTCTAGCGATCTCATCTCACATGATCAGTATAAATCGAGTAACTGGCTTGGCCTTTTGCTCGGCGCTAGCGTTCTTGCATCCTGATCATGGGTCCGTGGTTCGTATCCCATCGGCGCCACCTCCCCAAAATAGTAAATATTTAAATATTTGTCGGAATTCACCGGAGCTCATAAATAGAGGGCTCTGGTGATCAGTGCAATAACGCTCCCGAAAAACCGTAGCCTAAATTACTCTTTTCATTCCTTCCCATCTCCAAGCTTTTGCATTATTTTTCATCAAAACACTTATATGTGACGTAATGTGTCGCATACGTAGGAGATGGAGATGAAGTCTTAATTTTTATATCAGTTTTTGGGCTTGGACTGGCTCAAGCTTAATCAATCTTAAATTGAAAATTTTGTTAATTCATGTATAAAAAAAAAATTCTCCTTAACCCAGGGTTTGCACAGTTTTACCACTAAATTTTAACAGTATTTTGAAAGTATTTGACTGCAGGAAAATATTGCAAAATCTGTGAATAAAGGCGGGGATTATGAATTCTGTGCTTTAAAAATTAAATGTAAATTTTCTTGTCATTAATAGTGGTGTCAGAGTCCTTGGAAATTCCAAGGAGTGTGCGAACCTTGCCTTAACCCCTTGGGGACGAGCGACCGGTATACGTGCCACTTAAGGTGCTCAGAATCCTTCATTATTCCCACCAGTTACTTTTTATTGTAAAGTTTACCTTACTTAATCAGAGCATTTTCGCGATTCAACTTCAGAAAATTTTCTGTTTTGAAAAACCAGTGGTAAAAAATAAAAAAATAAACAAAGTGCTCTCGTCGCGAAGGGGTTAAAAATTACGCATTCTATTCTATTTGAAATCATTTTAATGGTATTTTGATCAGAAAGAAGGGAAAACAGAAATCGTGTTTTTCTATTCTAGTGATATTTGCAAATTTATGTCTGGAATTGAGGGCGGCGCCACTCAAGAGAGTGAACAATGACTTTGCTTTCAGTTCGATTTTCTTTTCTGGCAGTAGGATAATTTTTAATTGGCTGGTTTATTTTTTTACTTAGATATCTAAACTGAAAAGAATATTTTCTGTTTCCAGTCAACGAGCATCAGCTTGAGGTTTTGTTTGTTTGAGGTTTTTAGTCTTCTATTGTGTATACGAGTATAAAAATCCCGTTAGGGATTTTTCTGTTTATTTTGTATCATGAACGCCGCCCATGCTAAAAGGCTCTGCTCTGCACATTGACGAAATCACTTTCATTTGTAAGTAGACATAATTTCCATGTATTGTTATTCTGATAGAAAACAATCGAGCAGTGTTTTCCCTTTTTCTATAAAAGCATCGAATCTTTTCGATAACGGTGTGAGATTTTTAATTTAATTTGATTTTCAGGGTCTTGCCACAAAAGATTGTTATGCGGAAGAAATCGATTATAGTTTAGGATATGCACCTTTTATAGTAAATTGAAAAACGTTGTTCCATTCTTCTGCATATAAATATGAATTTCTGTAAGTTTCATTCAATTTTTCATAAAAATGCATAGCTGCGAACTATTCCTTTTTTGTGTTAATGCTATATACGAACCATATTTAATAGCAGAATATTGCAATAACATTAAAATTAGGCAAAGATTTCTATTTGAAAGGGTGATAACTCAAAAGTGGAATAGTTGACAACTAAGTATATGCGGATAGATATATTTAAAATTTTTATTTTGCTAAAGAAAAAAAATGCTTTAAATTTTGCAAATAATTGTTGAAATGTAAATATGCGGATTGGACTAACGGGAGGGGGAGCAGGGGGCACGCTACTGTTGTTACTGCAGATTATTAGGGCTCCGGTACTTTTTGGTTAGAAAGTAAGCCCTGGCGTGATATAATTGCGAGAATGAAGCGAAATTTTGTAGGATGATTAAATAAGATAACGGACGAAGGATTCAGCGAAAAAGTAGTTCCAAAAATCGCCGACAGAGGATATGGGAAGTTTTTTTACGCGAAATCCTTCGTCTCCCGTCTTGTTTAATCATCCTACAAATTTGACTTCATTCTCGCTATTAGATTGCGATTTTCAGAACAAGCTGATTGCTGTCACTTTAACTGTAGCCACATTAACCCTTTCAGGGGCAAAGCATTTCTGTTCCAAAAGTATTCAAATAATTAATTCACACCGCAATTTAAGAACAAATTTATTTGAAAATAATTAAAGGCACTTTTACCACGTATATTATGAGATCGAAATTGTAGTAAAAATTTACTGGTGACATTTTGCATTTTGGACAGAAAATTAACCGTTTGCAGACTGCAAACGGCGCCCTGAAAGAGGTAAACTGGCCATAATTAAACTAATATTAATGTTCTGCATTGCGATCTAATTCCGATAATGAAGCCAAATTTTGTAGAACGATTAAACAAGTCTTAACCAACTAACTAACTAGGCTAACTTTGTTTCTCTGTGCACTCTTTTTAAAGGATGTCTCTTTTTTAATACTTTCCAATATAGTTGAAAAGTGTTTATGAATTCGGTTTATCTGCCTGCCAGTCCGTCTGTCGGTGCTCTAACTCGCGTAAATAAAGTCCGATTGCCATGAAATTAATACATGTTATTGGAGTTTACTATGGCATGTTCGGTATTGGAAATGAAGTGTGTAAGCTTTTTTATTTCATTTACAGGGCACTCAAAAGAATTACGTTACATTGCGGTCTATGGGGAAATATCATTTGCGGTGAATTTTAATGATGTTACACTATTTTAAATATACTGAAATTTATATATGTCGTAGGCTAATTGAGAAATCCGGCTCTTTGCAAACAGCCTAGGCTCTTTGCAAAGAGCCGGGCTAATTGGAGAATCCAACTCCCTTAAGAGCCTAGAAAGCTTTAGGCTAATTGAAAAATGACCACTTATTATCCGATCAGGGTGATATTTTTAGCTCACAGGCAATCAAAGCCAGAGAGCTTACGTTCCCGAAGATTCTGCATGTACGCGTGTACGTACGTACGCAAGTATGTACGTAACGCGATAACTCTTGATAGAAATATCCGATTTGCTTCAAATTTTTTTTTCTAGGTTCATTCTGATAAGGTGCTTCCCTGATTTGTTTTGGGGGTTCATTGGTTAAGGATAAAGGAGGAAAAGGGGGGCTAGTCCCCCCCCCCTTAATTTATATAAATGGGTTTTTTCATGCAGAAATATGCGATTTGCTATAAATTTGGTATACCGGTTAATTATGTTAAGCAGCTTCCCTGATTACATTTGGAAGATCATTATTATGTATAAAGGGGGAGAAAGGGGGCAATTGCCTCTCCCCTTAATTTAGATAAATGCGTTTTTCATGTAGAATTATTCGATTAGCTCAAATTTCGTATACTGGTTTATTATGTTAAGGAGATGGCTTGATTAGATTTGGAGGTTTGTTAGTTAAGTATAAAGGGAGGAAAGGGGGGCTAGCCCCCCCCCCCTTAATTTAGGTAAATGGGTTTTTAATGCAAAATTATTCGATTTGCCCCAAATTTGGTATACCGGTTTATTATGTTAAGGAGCTTCCCTGATTAAATTTGGAGGTTCATTAGTTAAGTATAAAGGGATGAAAGGGGCCAGACCCCCCCCCCCCTTAATTTAGATAACTGGGTTTTTCATGCAGAGTTATTCGATTTGCTCCAAATTTCGTATACCGGTTTATTATGTTAAGGAGCTTCCCTGATTTGATTTGGCGGTTCATTAGTTAAGTATAAAGGGAGGAAAGGGGGGCTAGACCCCTCCTTAATTTAGATAAATGGGTTTTTCATGCAGAGTTATTCGATTTGCTCCAAATTTCGTATACCGGTTTATTATGTTAAGGAGCTGCCTTGATTAGATTTGGAGATTTATTGGTTAAGTATAAAAGAGGGACAGGGGCTAGTGTCCCCATAATTTAGATAAATGGGTTTTTCATACAGAATTATTCGATTTGCTTCAAATTTGATATACCAGTTTATTACGATATGGCTTCCTTCATTTGATTTGGAGGTTCATTGGTTAAGTATAAAAGGGGGGAAAGGGGGGCAATTGCCCCTCCCCTTAATTTAGATAAATGGGTTTTCATGCAGAATTATCTAATTTAGTTTAATCTTTTTTTCTAGGTTCATTCTAATAAGGAGCTTTTCTGATTAGATTTGAAAGTTCATTGGTTCAGCATAAAGGGAGAAATGGGGGAGCTGATACCCCACCCACCCCTTAATTTAGTTAAATAGTTTTTGCATGCAGAATTATCTGATTTGCTTCAAATTTGGTATACCAGTTTATTATGTTAAGTAGCTTCCCTGATTAGATTTGGAGGTTCTTTGGTTAAATAGAAAGAGGGGCAACGGGGACTAATCCCTTTATTTATTTTTCGAGGGGCGTTATTCTTTGAAATAAGAGTATAATACACAATTAGCGTGAATAGACTGTGAACTCAATGCCATCAGTATAACTGGGCAATTTTCTTTTTATTAGGTTTATTAACGCATAACCCTACTCAAACCCGAAAAATAAATTACAACAGACCGTACCCCGATCCGAGCAAGACAAAATAATTTCAGTCTACATGCAACCCGACCCGAACCTGAGAGTTCCATTTGAAAAAACCCGAAATCCCGAACCAAATCTGATAACCGACAAAAATATTCCAAAGATCCATAACCGGATCCGAACAAGACAAATTAGTTTCCGTGGACACACAACGCTACCAGAACCTAAAAATTCCATTCGAAGTCAACCTGAAACCAGTCCCGAACCAAATCTTAACCGACAAAAATATTCCAAAGAACTACAACCCGACGCAAGCCAGACAAAATAATCTCCTTTAACCGGCAACCCGATCCGAACCTGAAAGTTCTAATTGAACTCAATCCGAAACCTGGTTGTGGTCGGTTTTCGGGTTGACTTCAAATGGAACCTTCAAGTTCGGATTCGGTTGAAAAAAAATTAACTAAATTAGATAATTCTGCATGAAAACCCATTTATCTAAATTAAGGGGAGGGGCAATTACCCCCTTTCCCGCCTTTTATACTTAACCAATGAACCTCCAAATCAAATGAAGGAAGCCATATCGTAATAAACTGGTATATCAAATTTGAAGCAAATCGAATAATTCTGTATGAAAAACCCATTTATCTAAATTAAGGGGACACTAGCCCTTGTCCCTCCTTTATACTTAACCAATAAAGCTCCAAATCTAATCAAGGCAGCTCCTTAACATAATAAACCGGTATACGAAATTTGGAGCAAATCGAATAACTATTCATGAAAAACCCATTTATCTAAATTAAGGGGGGGGGGGGGTCTAGCCCTCCTTTCCTCCCTTTATACTTAACTAATGAACCTCCAAATCTAACCAGGGAAGCTCCTTAACATAATAAACCGGTATACCAAATTTGCAGCAAATCGAATAATTTTGCATTAAAAACCCATTTACCTAAATTAAGGGGGGGGGGTAGCCCCCCCCTTTCCTTCCTTTATACTTAACTAATGAACCTCCAAATCTAATCAAGCCATCTCCTTAACATAACCAGTATACCAAATTTGAGCTAATCGAATAATTCTACATGAAAAACGCATTTATCTAAATTAAGGGGAGAGGCAGTTGCCCCCTTTCCCCCCTTTATACATAATAATGATCTTCCAAATGTAATCAGGGAAGCTGCTTAACATAATTAACCGGTATACCAAATTTATTGCAAATCGCATATTTCTGCATGAAAAACCCATTTATCTAAATTAGGGGGGGGGGGGATAGCCCCTCTTTCCTCCCTTTATATGTAACTAATGAACCTCCAAATCTAATCAAGGCAGCTCCTTAACTTAATAAACCGGTATACCAAATTTGGAGCAAATCGAATAATTCATCATGAAAAACCGATTTATCTAAATTAAGGGGGGTAGCCCCCCTTTCCCCCCTTTATACTTAAATAATGAGCTTCCAAATCTAATCAGGGAAGCTCCTTAACACAATAAACCGGTATACCAAATCTGGAGCAAATCGAATATTTCTGCATGAAAAACCCATTTATATAAATTAAGAGGGTGGTGGGGGGGGGGGGTGACTAGCCGTCCCCTTTTCCCCCTTTATCCTTAACCAATGAACCCCAAAAACTAATCAGGGAAGCATCTTATCAGAATGAACGAAGAAAATTTTTTTTAAGCAAATCGGATATTTCTATCAAGAGTTATCGCGTTACGTACATACGTACGTACAAACGTACATACAGAATCTTCGGGAACGTAAGCTCTCTGGCTTTGATAGCCTGTGAGCTAAAAATATTACCCTGATCGGATA
This sequence comes from Maratus speciosus, assembly GCA_963932465.1. Taxonomy (NCBI): domain Eukaryota; kingdom Metazoa; phylum Arthropoda; class Arachnida; order Araneae; family Salticidae; genus Maratus; species Maratus speciosus. The sequence goes on along the minus strand of OZ010794.1, from coordinate 206,035,637 downwards.
ATAAGTGGTCATTTTTCAATTAGCCTAACGCTTTCTAGGCTCTTTGCAATAAGCCTGAAAAATATCAGGCTAATTGGAAAAAGGGAGATGGATTCTCCAATTAGCCCGGCTCTTTGCAAAGAGCCTAGGCTGTTTGCAAAGAGCCGGATTTCTCAATTAGCTTACGACATATATATCACTTAGGTGTACTACAAGGTTTTTACTATAGAATATGGTGTGCAAAGAACTTATCGTTCATTTACAGTAGGGATGCACAACCTGTGGTCCGCGGGCCACCAAATGTACCACTATTTTTATATAGAAAAATTTTCCTATTTTTTCCTGCTTCCTATATTTTCTGCTATTAAATAATTAAAATCTTACTTTTAAATTTTTTGTGGTGGAAAACAATTTTCTGGCAAAAAGGTTGTGCAGCACTAATTTACAGGAACACACAAAAGAATTTGGCTATAGATGTCAATGAGCAATAATTGAACTATTGAACCCTATCGACAATAATTGCTGAAAGTGCGTTTTCCGTTGTGGCACGCCTTTTTAAATTGAACTTATTTTTAAATATTACTTGGTGTGTAAAAATTCTGTAGATCATACAGGGTCGCACAAAAGTTCTCGACAACATCCGTTTATTGTCGGAAATTGCTGAAAGGAAATTTTCAACTGTGCTATACGTCTAACTGAACGAACTTTTAGCTTATTATGTAGTATGCACAGTAACGCCACACTGTAAAAAAAAACGGACTAAAAAACGGAAATACTACTGGCAATCTAGACGCCAGTACTATTTCCGTTTTTTTACGGAATTTTTACCCATAAATTACAGAAAATTTTCCGTTTTTAATCAGAAAAACGGAAAAATTTCTGTAATTTATGGGTAAAAATTCCGTAAAAAAACGGAAATAGTACTGGCGTCTAGATAGCCAGTAGTATTTCCGTTTTTTAGTCCGTTTTTTTTTTACAGTGCAACTTTTGAAAAATATTGGGTGGCTCAAGCATTTTTGAGTAAAATAACGCACCCAACTTTCCCCCACCCCCTTTTACAGGGGCGCGGGAGGAGCAAATGACAACAGATGATATTTATTAAATTATAATAATTTTATATTTTGCTTAGAAAAACCATAATTTGACTTCGAATTATCATCTTTAGTCATTTGCTCCCCCCCCCCCCCTTTATTAAATTATATTCTCATAAGTTCTTTCTTATAAATACATTAATATTTATGACAAATAACATAAAAATTGGTAACTATTGAAAGTGCAAAAATCTAGTTTTAAGGAAATCGTATATCTTAGCCACCTAAGTGATTTATTGGTTCAAGACATTAAAAGAGGTGGCAATATATGCGCGAAATTTGTTTTTGAGAAAAATTTAATTACACATCCGATGAAGTGGCTTTCAATGCTCATGTAAGCCTATTGATGTCCTTATTATTTTTCAAACAAAATTATTTTGAGAACGTCAATAAAACCAAATTTTATTTCAGCGATTAAATAAATAAATAACAAAATAAATGAATAAAAATTGGGTGGGCGGAGAGATCAAATTATTGAAGGGGTTCGCGACCCATGGGCCCTTTTATTTGGCGCCACTGAGTATGCATACAGATCTGTAGATCGCAGGCACAGACAAGGCTGCACAAAAGCATTTTTCAAATTGTCCGTTTAGACATTATTTTTCACCTTAGTAAACGATGAAGTTTTGTTATAGTATTCTGAATGTGTTGGAAACTGTTTCATAATCTATGCTGTACGCATGATTTTTCGTTCTTGTTACTTTCTTCTATGTATAATACTAAACAGTATTGTAATCGAAATTTTTTTTTTAACTTCTTGTTTTTGTCGGATTTACGTGCTTTAAGGGTCAGAGGTCCCGAAAAACAATTTTTTTACAAAAGGTGTGTCCTCTTTGTACTATTGAAACGTGTATGAAGTTATGCATAAAACTGAACCAAATTTCATATATATTTGTTTGTGGCTGTGGCTAGTTGAATGTGGGAATATTTCGCCGAAAGGGAGTGCTGTAACAGCGATTTTTGTGCCATTTTTAGGTGCGGTCGTAATTATAGAAATACGTAGCACCCATAGTCGTCTTTCAGTCCGTCCGTCTGTCCGTCAGTCTGTCTGTCTGTCTGTCTGTCCGTTCATCCGTCCGCCCGCATATAACAGAGCAAAACCTACCCAACCGAATGATCTGAAATTTTAAATATATAATTGTTGCAAAATTTTGTCGAGTCATTTCAAATTTTATGAAAATCGGATGTATAGTTTAATGACAGGGATAGTCAGAGGTTTTCCGTTACATTAAGGCCAATGGGAAAAAATTATTTCAAGTGCATTTTAATGATGTTACAGCGTTTCGAACAGAATTAAATTGATATGCACTTATGAAGTGCACTCAAAATATACATTCAGTACAATATGCGGTGCAAAAAAATATTTATAAAACTAGTTATAGTACGAACGCACCTCATTTGCCACGTTTGACGTGCCATTTCCAACTTGTCATTATTGTATCATCGAAAAGAGTATGAAGTTATGCACAGGATTGAGCCAATTTCGTATATATGTTTTTAGCAATGACCAGCAGGTCCCAGTTGAATTTGGGAATATTCTGCATGAATGGGGCGCTGTTAAAGGGATTTTTGTGTGATTTTCGAGGCATGATAGCGATAGACCAAGCTATTGTGCTGTTGTATGCCAGTCGCTGAGAATTCGACGCTCTGGCGGGGGCAAGATTCCGGGTAGCTGTGGATGCGTGAGGAGTTGATATAGCATTCGATTAAGGAGAAAAGATGGGAGAAAAAATCATACTGAATCACTCAAGTGTTTAATAAAGGTTGGAACAGATGTCATAAGTTCCCACGGCCGCCATCTTGGAATTTTTCTTGGCATGAAAACCCTTTTTCCGCCAATTAGTAAATGTCGCAAAGCACTGGTTTATACGCATGTTTCGCTTAACGAAAATAAAATGTAAATAATAAACAAAATTCGCTAAAGTGACAATCAGTAATCTTGTATGAGCGCTTCGCGCACATTAACCGAAAAAAAAATCACTGCATTCAGCAGTTCTCCCGGTGTAGCATTCTTAAAATTCAGCAGTTCTCGCTTTCTAGCAATCTCAAAATGTAAAAAACTCTTAAAGCAACAAAATATACATAAAATTATCAATATACCTTAACAGATATCTGCTTTCTTGAAAGCTCCAGCACGAAATCTCTCTCATAACACCACCGTCATTTTCCAAAATAGGCTTATGAATACGCATTGAGACACAATAAACAAACCTACTTTTCTTCTCAAAATTTCCTCATATTTCTTAATTACTTCAGCAAAAGCGTTTAAACGGATTACAGAAACCATAGTCAGTCAAAATCCAATCAAATTTATCCAATAAATTTAACATGAAAATAAAAAGAACGACACAACACGATATCAAAATACATTCACAAAATCCACCACTTCTCAGTGGTTGCCAGAACACAACACGTCAGAATACACACGTCACACGGGGTTCCACATATCGAGGTTGCCATATCTATAAACACCGCCAACATGCCATAAAAAAAATCGCCAAACAATTCAAAACAACGGCTTAGGGAACATAAGGCATCTAAGCCTAAAGGTTTAACCCTTTGCCCTCGAGAGGTGACTCTCACTCATCACTAGTGTTGCCGGGTGTCCCGTGTAAATAGAGGCTCCAAATGCTCTGGACACCAGTTTTTTAAAGTATTTTCTTCGCCTTACCTAATGGTAGAATTATCGACGATAACACTTACCTGCGTGGAGCAATTCTCTTTATAAACTGATGAAATAATGAACTGACACCGGCATTTATAAACGAATTTATTAGAAAATACGAATTTGCTTATTTTCACGTACATTATTATAGGAAAAGCTTAATTGAATATTCTTCGTGCCGTTTGTCAGTTTTGGAATTAACACTAGAACCGCCGGCTATTTTACTCAATTTTTATAAAAAAGTGTTCTACACCAGAATTTTTATTTGAAACAATTTCACTTATTTAATTAGCCTATTTTTGCACTTTGTGCATATAATATATCTTATAAAACAATTTCTGGTTCGAATCGACCATTATCGATTTTGACAGGTGTCAAAATGACCCCAAACGGCTGTTCTAGTGTTAAAATCAGGTGTCCTTTTTCAAGGTCACCACCCTTGAAAGGATTAAAGATAACTAAATAAACAGTAAGAAATTAGTGGTGTCCAGAGCATTCGGAGACCTGATTTCCGCGCGACACCTGAAAACATTCTCGAGTGCAAAGGGTTAAGTTTTGATATCAACTAATTTTTATTTGAAGTATTAACTTATATGAGATAGAAGAAAGTTTTGTGTTTGGACATCCGACTAGTTTTGGCTGTCAAAATATTTCTAAAATATGTACTTAATTTTATGTGTTTTAATCTTACTCACGGCTCATTAGCTTTTAACACACAAAATATTAAATTAAACATAGGTTTTAGAAACTTTTTTAAAACTAAGAGAAAAAAAGAAAGGTAGAAAGAAACATCCTTCAAGCAGAGAACTCAGAAAAAAGGAAATTCAAAATATTTATTTTCTGAGACAAATGCCTTCCACGCCGATAGGTTTAACGGATTCTGTATAATCGCACACTTTATCCTTACGACAAGCTGCGTAAATTCCTTGGAATTTCCTAGAAATATGGCATCACTATTTCAGATAAGAATTTTTTTATTTAACATTTAAATCGCAATAATAGTAATCTCCTGATTTAATCACAGAATTTGTAATATATTTCTGTAATCAAGTAAAGCGAAAAATTCTGTCAAAAAATTGTGGTAGAACGATTAGCACCTTGCTTTACGAAAACTGTTCACTATGGCCAACTCAGTTCGTTTTAGTATAAGACGTTTAACTTTATTTTTATTTCTAGACAACGCAATCTCTCTGTTAAAATTTCAAGTGTCAAGAATGATATTACGGAGGAAATTATGAAATACTTTCATATTTTCCACGAAATGTACTATGTTAAACATCGACTTCAGGTATCCAATTAAAAAAAAAAGTTACATAATAACATTAACATGCAAGCCATCAGTTTGTAAAGACGCTCCTATCAGTTTAACATTTGCGTACCAGTTTCTTCGCGTAAGTATATGTTCTTAACCCTTTCCGACACAGACAAATTTTGTTGTAAAATGATGAAATCATCGACTGACACCGGAATTTACATACGACTTTTTTAGAAATTAAAAACTTGCTACTTTACACTTTCGTTGCTTATGCAAAATTTTATAAAAAAAAATATTCTTGGTGCCGTTTGTAAGTTTGGAATTAAAATTAGGTTTCCCGAACCGGGCACACAGTGCCGGAAGGATTAAGACGGTTCTGAAATCCCCTGCTCAAGCCCGTCGAACTTTCTGACACATTTTCTGACTCATTCTTAAGTGCCAAAGCACAATAGACCTAAACTATTGAAGGGATTTCGAAGCGAAATGACTTTCCAATTTTTGATAGGTTACTTATCGAGTTATAAGCAATTGTGGTAACGACCAGTTTTTCTCCTTTCTCGCGGTGTCGCGTGTGGAAATTCCGTTCAAAACGCCAACTTTGGCAGTATTTTCTGAAAGCTCTTCTGTTTTTACCAAAAAATGTAAGAACATCTGCCAATTCCATGCGTTTTCGAACAAAAATGAATTTTAAAATGTGTGAAGTAGAGTATCCCTTTGGATTTGAGGATAGCCTTAAATGAAAATGATTTAATTTTTAGTAGTTTTTATTCCATGATTACTAAAGTTATTGTTTTAACATTGTTATGACAATTTACAGAAAAGTAGTGATTATATAGGATATAGTTGGCATAATGCAAATGTCTATTTGCATTATTCACTTTCTTATATTCTACATGAAAGATACATTGACACAATTTCACACTTACTATTTGCAGCTGTTGTACCAAGAGAAGAACCTTGGTGTTACTTATGAATATGCAGTTCCAATCGTCCCTAGGACACCTTCACCTGATTTCTATCTTTGGACGACAGGAGAATTTGAAGAATGTAGTCAAACTTGCGGGGGAGGTACGTATAACATATGTTTAACAATCGTATGCGTTAGATATTGTAATTACATTGTAAAAAATAAAAAATAAAAATAAAAATAAATAAATAATCCTAATATATGAAGATATAATATAACAACAAAAAAAAAAATGTAAGATCGTGGGGGAAAAAAGTAAACGCCCCTACTAAATCTGCAACAATTTATTGTAGAAGAAAGTTACTGGTACAAAACGATTGGAAATAAAGTCTGCTTTTAAATGATATAAAACATTTTTTAGGGACCCATCTACATATCAAAACGAACCCAAACTTTTTTTTTATAACAATACCCAAGATTGACGCCATAAATAAATTCTACACCCTTCAATTACTTTAAAAAGAAATTTTCATGAAATTTATACAATTAGTTTCGGAGAAATTATTTTAAAATGAGCCTATTTTAGGGATTGTATCCAAATTGAAGTTTGGTACCCGATTTTTGAAATGCTACAGAATGACTATGTCACTTCTATTAATTACTTCTTGTCAATATGACCAGTTCCCTCGCTTAAAGCATTGCCGACGGGCAATTTTTATAAAATTTGAATTTTAAAACAGTACAAGCTCCTCCCTGTTCAGAAAGTCTTTTGTAAATTGGTGTTCTAGGTAGGTTTTCCAAGTTTATGCATCGGTAAATATCTTTCAATGTACGAACTTAATATAATATCTTACAATCTAAAAAAAAATATGGACAACATGATATTAATGCATTTTCTATAAGGTAGAAGCCACGCCCTTAGTCAATGATGTTTTTTGAATGAAATGGAGAATTCTCGTTTTCCGTCGTGAATGTGTTAATATGGGCAATTCCATGTGTGACGGAATGACATTTTGAGTTGTAGAATTACAGCTAAAGCAATTCCCCTGAAGCTATTTTCACACATAAATTAATTTTTCAGTTTGCACATGACTGTTATTGACTAAAAGATTAAAAAAATATCTGAAACAATGTTTTTACAGATTTTATTCTTTCATTTTTGAGTAATTTCTTATTGTGTGACGGAATGACATTTTTGCAACCATGACTCTAACCTGTTACTTAAAACTGGAAACATTTGTGAATTAGAAAAACATTCAGTTTTTAAACTAATACGTTTCTTAAATATGATGTATAAGCAGTACAAAATTAAAATTTAGAGCAACCTATCTGTACTAGGGTCGAAGTTATTAACTGTCATTTGACGTGACGGAATGACCGTGTTAACCCTCCGTCTACCAGACGGGTCCATTGGACCCGACAGGTACATACAAAATATTCATTCAAACCAGAAATTTCTTTAAAATAAACTAAGTATATAAACCAGACAAAAATAAGGTAAATAAATAAGTTAAATAGTTTTAAATAAAAATTCTGGTGTAGAACGTTTTATTAAAACTTGAATAAAATTCCCGGTAGATCTAGGGTTAAACTAATAAATTTCAGAATGAACGTACAGTACATAACTATGTATTCTCTATTGAGAGTATTTTCAAAAACATATCGAGCACGATTACCTACTATTTGAAATAAAAAATGCACAAAAACATGTGACAGAATGACGCAACACAAGACTTTATTGTGCATGCATTATTATCAAGAATATTGCTTTAAGACTATTGTAAACTATTAAATATTATACTACATGCATTCATTTCTTTAAAAAATGTAAAACAAACAACAATTACCTTCTTTTTCCAAGTGTTCTTCAAGAATACTATTTGCACACAACTGCAAGCATTTTACTTTTCAGCAATTTTGTTTATTTGGACATTGCCAGTTGCAAATAAAATAAACATTTTGAGTCTAAAACATTATTTTGAAAACTTGGAATATATTCAATATATTTTTTACCTTAATTTATAAAAATTATAAAAAAAAATATTTTTGATCAAAGTTGACAGTTGTATGGAATTGCCCATATAGTTTCGAGTATTGCCAGCCCAAATGTTTCAATAAAATGAGTAAAATATATTTTTTTCAAAATACGCTTTCCTGCAAATCATAGAAAACCATCATTTTGAGGTTTTTAAATTATAATTCGAAAACTACATGGGAGATAAATTGAAATTGAGAATTCGCATAAAGCACGACATAATAAATGTAAATCTATCAAAAAATTTAACCGTATTTTATGGAAGAAACGCCGCGGCGTTTACGAGTTTAAAAGTTAATTTTTTTTTCCAAGTGCGGCGTTTACATCTTTTTTAAATACCAACTGAGTTTCCTTAATTTAAAAATTCCTAAAAATATTTAAAATCGGATTTAAATATTTTGAATAAAACTACAGACATCTTACGATATTAAAAACGAGGCATCCTACACTGCTCAGAAAACTTTGATTAAAGTTAGGTCAATGTGACGCTGTCGACAAAAGTAGCGTTCCGATGGATGCGGCGTTTACAACGGGTGCGGCGATTACGATATTTTTAAGCTTATTCCGGCCAATTTGAGGAGTGCGGCGTTTCTTCCATAAAATACGGTATCTGGCAATTCACATTTTTTTCAAATATTAATTTCATAATTCATATTATAAACATTTTTAAATTACAAATTCAATGCATTTATTTTTGGGTTTTTTAGTATTATACCAACACAAAAAAAATATCACATTAGGATTATAAATTCAGGAGATATTAATAAAACATGAAATCTAATTTAACATTAGAAGCTCTAAATTTTGAATGTTTATAATTCAAAAACTTATCCAAATGACATGAAATTCTGTTTCTATGCACATTGTGAACCGAAGTTTTAAAATACATTGTCAAAATTCAAGCATGAAAGAGTGCCAAGCATGAAAGAGTTCCAAAAGGAGGAATTTCACCTTTTTAAAACCAAATTTTAACATTCTCTGGATTGATGCAAAAATGCAAAGAAAATTTAGAAGTATATGGGAGGGGAGAGCCTAGAAAACTGAATAATTAGCATTTTGTCTACTCAAATCCTTGGAATTTGTTTCTGAATTGCTGTACTATCAAATCAAAGGCAAGCTTTTATTATAAGCATCTAAAAGTCATGTAAATTAAGTTCTTTAACGGAAAGGAAGTTTCCATAAGGTTCTTTTTGGAATAGAATATTTTATTCTAATAAAACACTTCTGAGTAATTTCAGTGACGCATTTTTGGAAATGTATTTCTGGAGTAAAGATCAATTTGGCGTGCATATATTTAACATATATATATATATATTTTTAAAGTAGAGTCTTAAAATGTCAAATCATTCAAAATAGTACATTTATTTTGAAAAATTAATTTCTGTACTTCACATAAGTTCATCAAATAAATTTGGGTGGATTTAAACTTTTAGCAAACTATTTCCAATTTTCTTTTTTGATTTAATGAATTTATGCATTTATTATTATTTAATTATTTATTTTCTTTTAATACTTTCTGAGTTACAAAAAGAAAATAACAATCATATGTGCAGTTATAATTCATTTTATTGTCTGAATAACTGTTAAAACGTGTCTAAATTATACGAGTTTGACCTTATTGTGTAGATGGAAAACATTTTCCACTTTTTTCCCATTTCCCACTTTCATGCCTGAAAATTGGATGTTGCTATTACAAAAAACAATATTTGGTCTGGTTTTGATTTGTAGATGGTCCCCATAAGTATATTTTATACACATCATTTAAAAATAGACTTTATTTCCAATCGTTTGGTACCAGTAACTTTCTTCGATTATATAATTAGTTGCAGAGTCAGTAGGAGGTGTTTACTTTTTTTTACGACTGTACAATAATCTCTTCTGAGTTACCCGCAATCTTGAAAAGCTTTTTTTTTTTTTTTTTTTTTAATCTTTAGAAACTTCAGAAGTCAATATATTGTCGAAATTTAAAGAAGCATTCATTAAAAAAAACTTTTTTTTTCAGAAAAGTTTCCTGTTAGTTTTTATAATGTATTAACACTAGAACCGCCGGTAAAAACGTATACCTATAACCGCCAAAGCGGCCATTTTGACCAATGTGGATTAGCATGCTCAACTGTTGTTTACTTGCATTTTTTACACTTAATATCGTTTATTACTATTATTACCATCATTGGCCATATAATAATATATATTTTTAAAAATTTATTATATTTTTTCATATTTTATTATGTTATAATTATATTATATTGAGATACATATATAGTATTTATATTTTTTATTTTAAGAATATTTTTATAGTAAAAAATATTTTTCATGAGAAATCGAAATTACTAAAAACAGGAATAAACTTGGTGAAAACAAACATTTATATTTATCCCCTGAGGAATACAATATTCAAGATGGCGAGTGGTCAGGGGAAAACACAGTCAAAAAAAGAGGAAACTACCAGTATTTTCTTCTAGAAAATACTAGTAATAATATAAAGGGATTAAAGAAAGCAGATTTGACTTCATCAAAATACTGGTATTCAACACCTTTTTTGACTGTGTTTTTCAGAATTGATGCCCGCTAGATCAAGAAAATTATAAAACACTTGTAGAGGTCATCATCTATAACGAGCTTTTGTCGAATACTTCCGTGCCATTTGGTCGAGCACGTTGACGCCAAATTTTGTAGAATTATCGAACTTTACAGCTTCTGGTACGTGTTTATCACCAGTTTCAAATGAAACTGATGGATGTCGGTAACTTAGAATTAAAACATATTTATTTTTCTTCCCTTGATAATTTCAACGTAATATCATCTATGGCAAGAATTTGGCTCCTGTACAAAGAGTTTTTTTCAGATATTATGGCAAGTGTAATTTTGTTTTTCGTCCGCGATTGAATGTGCCAACAATGCTTGTTTTCAGTGACTTCAGCTTTTCTGCAAGCGACAGTGAAGTAAAGAAGTTATCTGTGATAATGTTGTAACCTCTGTTGAAGTATGTTTGTATGAAGTATTGACTGTTGCGACATCTACTAGATAAAATGTGCATTAAAATTGACGGCGGTCATTTTGACCGTTTCGGCGGTTCTAGGTATACTACTTCAATACTTCATAAATCTTCACTGACTGGAAAATTTATCACTGGCATTTCATAGCTTTTCGAATTATAGGAAAAGTTACGGAAACTGAAAGTTATACTCTAAATAGAAACAAATTGATACGGAATTAAAGTTTCGAAACGGTCAAAATGACCGCCTTGTGGCGGTTCTAGTGTTAAAGAGTTTCTCAAATCAGAATATCGGTTTCTAGGATTTTATCAATTCTCATATTAACAATTTCAGATGTGTAACTGAATTTATACTAGCAAGAGTAGCAAAATAATATTAATTTTAAGATTAACGTTAATGTTGTTAATTCATCATGTTTGTCTGTAAAGTATATTTGCTAAAGTGAAAATTTTTACTTTACAATTGATAGAATCTGAAAGAAACCTATATTCCGAGTTGATAAAGTCATTAATACACTATAAAACTTTTCAGAAACGTTTACAAAAATCGGTGACAGCAATAGAAACTTTGTTTTTACCCGACTGAAAAGAAGGGTTATGTGTTTCACGCGTATCTGTGTATGTGGATTTCTTTATACCCTCGAAACATTCCAACGGCTGGATGGATTTTAATGAATGAGGTCTCTATCGATTGGTCTTAACGGCCCGATGGTTATAGGCTAGGTTTTATTTTTATAAATTCAAAATGGCGGTACAGACGGGAAAAAATTACGCACCCTATTGAGTGGCATATCATTGGATAGGTCTTTCAAAATGAAGACGATGTTTCATTGACTATTTTACAGTCAGAAGCTCCGTTAAAATATTATACAACCTGGAAGTTGTGTATGTATTGTGGATCTCTAGCTTTACTGCAACTCTAACCATCATAGACATCTATAGATCTTATGAAAACAGTGTTTATAGATAAGAACTAACAGTTAAACACAACTTAAAGCCATCAATACAAGTAAATAAAAAAAATAGTTAAGTAATATAAAAAAGTAATATAAAAAAAAAAAATATTTTAAGTCAATTCCTACTAAGGTCAATAAGAGAATTTTTTTCTCCCATTCTTCTTTCCTTTTAGTGGCGCTTAAAAAGCCTTGATCAAGAAGAGGGCTCTCTCGGTCTTAAAATACCTTGATCAAGAAGGCTCTCTCGATTATTGAAAGTTAATTAATTTAATTTAATTAATGAATTAATATTTGAAAAAAAACTGGATTAACATCAAGTGTCATCCACTACAAGTTTAAAAAAATTTATTTGAGCTTGATTGGATGAATAATAAGTATTTTATTAACGATTGAAAATTTGAAGAAGATATATATATAGCGAGAGTGTGAGCTAATAGTAGGAATTGAAAAAAAAATTGTTTCACATTGATGAGAAATAATTAATTAGTTCACTTTTCACGCAGTCGGGTTTTTTGATTTTTTAAATTCGTTTATTATACATGTTGCTTTAAATCTCGAAATTTATTTGGTTTCTGTGGTTTCTAAACATATAAAACGCTATTCGGAATCATGGGTGAGTGGAAGGATATTATTGTATATTTTCGATCGTGGTTACATTATATTTTCCTAAAGTAAGAAACATTTGTCTGTTTTTTTACAGTGCAGGCTCTCTTTGATCTATACCATAAAGTCTGCAACTTTTTGAAATCCTCACACGGTGTTAACGATGTAACCAGTGCTGCCGCATCTGGCGGATATTTTATTTAGATATATTAAACTCATACCAGAAAATTTTGAATAGCAATTTTGTTTTACTTTATTTATGGAACCTTACGAAGCAAATCGAATCAAAAGCAGTCTTCTGGTGCCTCTTGGAGGGAACAGACGTGTTTACTGCTTGCTGGTCGTTTTATTCTCAAGAGATCGTATTCGCAGTTCGATGTTTTTAGAACTTGCGTGATCTTTTGCAAGTATCTTCGCATGAGTTGTGGTGCTGATAGTGACACGTAATAGAAACTAGTTCGTACGAATAGGTGACTGTTTACTGGACTTGATGCATCATAGTAGTATAATATAGAGAGCTCACCGACGATAATAATGGATACTGAGGACCCGCTTAAATTTTCTGACAATGTACTCCGCATCCTGAATGGAGAGGAGAAATCTGATTTAGCTGCTGCGTGGATGGAATTTCCCGGAGTAGCGGATGAAGTCCAAAGAATGATTGTACAGCAATTCCTGCAAGATTGTGACAACTACATAATGAGACTTTTAAGTGAAGAAGACTACATGACGAATCCTCAGCATAAGACTAGCGTGAGTAATCTTCTCAATAATCTTATGTTTTTGTTCAATGAGCCATTTGACCCCCTAAAATTAAGTCAACTAAGAGAGTTTAAAACTTTTATCTATGATCATGACTATGATCTAATTGACATATTAACAAAACTCAAGGCAATTGCGGTGAACTCAGATGACGGATTCACCCCCGCTAATTCACTAAAACGTAGGAGAAATGATCTAAAATCTAATATCCCCTTAAAGAATAAGTATGCTAGTATATCTGAAAAATACCTAGACGAAAATAACATGGACTCTTCTGAGCCCTCTCAAGGTGTGTCAGCCGGTAGCTCCACTACTGAAGAAGTCCCTAAAAAACCAAAAATCCACCCCTTCTATATTGAGTTTCAAGATAAGTGGACGGAGCTTGCAAGTGAGATTAAAAAACTCAACGACAGCAATCCCTTGATTAAATTAGACGGTGAATTACTCAAAATCCACTGTAAAACTGATGCAGATTTCCGAAAAACACAGGACTATCTTGATTCTAAAACAATTCCATATACAACCCTGAGCCCCGCGGAACAGCGCCCCAGGAAAGTCGTCATTAGGGGAATCCCCCCATATACCGACCCCCAGGTCATAATTGAAGCTCTTAAAGAACATAATTTCGTGGCCAATAGAGCCTCAATGATGAAAAGTAGGAAGACCGGTCGTCCTATGCCCCTCTACGTCGTCAATGTCCTCCCACGTGAAAAATTCGAAGAAATTTACCAAATTCACGAAATTTGCTACATTAAAGTAGATATTGAGCGATTTAAAGGCACCAACATCGTAAAGCAATGCTATCGTTGCCAGAAATTTGGACATTCCAGCGAGATTTGCCGCCTGCCGCCAAAATGCGCCAAATGCTCGGAAGAGCATTTAACTCCCCAGTGCAATAAAATTGGAAAGATCATCCCCAAATGTTCAAATTGTTATGGCGAGCACGTGGCTACTTACCGTGGTTGCCCCAAAACCCCCCAGTTTCATAAAAAACAGCAGGACCCCAAAACCGTCCGAAAAGAAAACCCTAAAATCATTCCAAACGCAATGGCGGAACTCTTATCAACATATAACTATGTCCGTAAGCCAGAGGCCAAAAAACCAGAAGAAAAACCTACTGAAGCCCCGGCTCCGCTCCCTTCTCCCCCCCAAGACCCTAACCCCGAAAACACTACACCTAATAAGCCAAATGACACTCAAAATGCAACACCAGAACAACCCAGTAGTTCTAATTATGCTAATGACTTAAAAGAAATATTTAAGACCTTCAAGGAGATGAAAGAACTCCTAAAATTTAACAAATTCATCCAATGTTTCAAAAATATTGCTAACCAAACTAAAAATATACAAGATCCAATAGAAAAAATACTCATCCTTATGAGTGCTATAGAAACTTTAGCCACGGAATTTAACACATTTAATGATGAGTAATTCCTCTCCTACTTTTTCCTCTCTTATTTTTCTTTCCTGGAACTGTAACTCCCTGCAGAATAAATTTAATGAACTTAAACTCTTTATGCACGAACATCCTCAAGTTGATGTTATTTTCCTTCAAGAGACTTTCAACCCCACCTTCAACATTAACATCCCTGGGTACAGGCTATTCCATACACCTCGTGCGGATGGTACGCACAGAGGAGGTACCGCTATTTACATCAAGAACCATCTTCCACACTACCAATCGCACAACCACACCTATAATGATCTTGAGTATACCAGTATCAATCTTAATCTTCCTCATATCAATATTAATTTAGCTTCTATTTATGCTCCACCCACTGGTAACTTACCTGTTAATAGCCTTACACAGCTTTTTTCACAACATCACCACTGCTTTTTCGTAGGCGATTACAATGCCAAAAGCAGACGCTGGAATTGCCATGGCAATTCTCGGCGGGGTACCTCTCTTCACAACTTAGTCCAAAACTTAAAATTAAATCTTCATGCACCACCCAGACCAACGCACATTTCCAAATTGCCTGGCGCCCGGGACTCTATCATTGATCTTGCTCTTTCCAAAAATCTTCCTTACCCTATCTACTCTACAGTTATTAACGACCTCTCCTCTGATCACCTGCCTGTCTGCTTTAAAATAGATATTATTAATCCTCTTTCTCCCCCCCCTTCCGTGGCTATTGACTGGAATAAATTTACTAACTACCTTAACTCTCAGGACATCACCTTCCCTGATATTAATAATACCGATGACATTGATGCGGCTGTTGAACATCTAAACTCCCATATCACTAATGCTCAAAATTTTTCTACATTTAACACCTTCAAAAATAACTTTGCCTTTGTCCCACCCCGTTATATTTACAACCTTATCAAACAGCGTAATCGGCTCCGGCGACAATTTCAAAGTTCAAGAGACCCCTCCATTAAACCTCTTCTCAATAGGTTAAACAATAAAATCAAAAACAGTCTTTATAAAGAAAAACAGAAAAGTTGGAACAACTTTCTCAAAACTTTATCATACGAGGACAACTCTCTTTGGATTCTTAAACGCAAACTGAATAAACACTACACTTCCATCCCCCCCTCACATCTAATAATGTTACCGCTTATACTGACCAAGAAAAAGCTAACATGCTTGCTAATTCTTATGCCACCCAATTTTCTCCTAATCCTATCCTTGCAAACCAAGCTCACCTTGATCATGTTAACGAGACAGTTCGGAATTTTTTGGCTAACCCCCCTCAAGATCCTCCCCCTAAAATTCAACCTATTGTTATCCACAATATTATCAAAAAACTCAAAAAGCGTAAAACCCCAGGATACGATAAAATTACTAACTCTGCTCTTAAAAACCTTCCTCCTAATTGCATTATCTATATCACTGACCTCACTAATGCTATCTTAAAACATAACTACTTCCCTAAACCCTGGAAACTTTCTATAATCTCTCCTATTCCAAAACCTGGAACTAACCTGTCTGACCCCACTAATTACAGACCTATCTCCTTGCTACCTTCTATCAGTAAAGTGGTGGAACGTATCATTCGTGCCCAGTTGCAGGAGTTCATTCAGCAGCACAACATTCTCATGCCCGAGCAGTTCTGCTTTCGCCCAAAACACTCAACACAACACCAGCTTCTTAGGGTTGTTGAGTTTCTCAGCGAGAAACTCAATGCAAAAATTCCCGCAGCTGCCATCTTTCTTGATGTCGCAAAGGCATTTGACAAGGTCTGGCATATGGGCCTCATTTACAAATTAATTCAGCTCGGTTTTCATCCCAGACTTATACATTTAATATATTCGTACCTTTGCGACCGCTCTTTTCAAGTCCGCATAAACAACATTCTATCTATTATTCTCCTTATCCTAGCGGGCATCCTTCAGGGGAGCGTGTTGGGCCCATTTTTATTTAACATTTTCTTTAACGACATCCCACGCTCCTTGCACACTCATCTCGCTCTTTATGCGGACGACACCTGTATTTACGCTTCGGCACACCACCCGTATACTCTTTACAGGTACCTACAGACTCATGTTGATGACTTCATGGACTGGTGCATGCTTTGGCGCGTTGTCATAAATGAAACTAAAACTACTGCAGTATATTTCTCTCGCAAAATAATTTTCCCTAACAGAATCATTATTAACAACACTGTTATCCCTTGGTCAGACCAAGCTAAGTATCTTGGGGTCATTCTGGACCGCCGCCTAACCTGGAAAAAGCACACTTTCTCCATCAGAGGTAAAGTCGCCGGAGCCTTTAACTCTGTAAAACCTCTCCTTAACAGTAAAACCTTGTCTGTTCACAATAAATTAATCCTCTATAATTCATGCATCCTTCCCATCATCACCTATGCCAGTCCGGTCTGGGGCTTCACTTGTAAGACCACTATGGACAACCTTAGTCGCTTGCACAATTCCAACCTGCGTACTGTCCGTAACGCATCTCGTTACCTTCGCAACTCCACGGTCCGTAGAGACCTTAAAACTACTACATTACGTAAACGCATAAACGACTTAGCCAAAAAATTTTATGAAAAAATTTTTGACCTCCCTAATGAAATTGTAGCGGAGCTACCGGATTATGACGCTTTTGAGCCCCACCATCGGAAACGGCCCAGGTTTTCAATAATTATGGACACTCAGTAACATCTGAGTTCTCCTCGCTAATTTTGCCTTCTCTTTTTTTTTTTTTCTTTTTATTTACTTTTCTTAAAAAAAAAAAAAAAAAAAAAAAAAAAAAATTTCTCTATATACATAGAGACCATAAAAACAGAAAAACTTAAAAAATAAAATGTATGGCCCTGAATTGTCCCTTTTTTTTTGGTTGGATGTTGTGGTCTTTGCCACCCTAGCTTTTCTTGCCCTTGCTTGGTGAGTGTTTCACTGAACAGTACTAACTTTAACTTTCAAATATCCATATAGTAGTTCTACAACTGCAGTTAGACTTTAATTACTTTAAGACTCATGTAAATTTTCTTAAGATTTATTGTTAACTTACTTTCTTCTTAAGTTTTTACTTAAATCTATTTTTATTCCTTAATTTTCTTTTTTTTTTTTTCTCTTGTAAACTTCTATATTCTTATAGTAGCATTGCTACAGTTTAACTTTATCCCAATGGCTCATTAAAACATAAGACATTCTAATTTCCTAGTCTGGGTGTTAAGCTGATAACAGCTAGGAAACCCCTCAATGCTGATTACCTGTTCAGTACCTGTTCAGTACGAAGCAAATCACTCGCACTCAGACTCACTCGCTCTCTCACTCGCAGTTGGTTGGTACCTGTTGGAGAGAACAGACGTGTTTTCTGTTCGCTGGTCATTTTATTCTCAAGAGATCGTATTCGCAGTTCAATGTTTTTGAACTTGCGGGATCTTTTGCAAGTATCATCGAATGAGTTGTGGTGCTGATAGTGACACTTAATAGAACTAGTTCGTACGAATAGGTGACTGTTTCCTGAACTTCATGCATCATAGTAGTAATATATAGAGGGTTCACCGACAACAATAATGGGTACTGAGGACCCATTTAAATTTTCTGACAATGCACTCCGCATCCTGAATGGAGAGGAGAAATCTGATTTAGCTGCTGCGTGGATGGAATTTCCCGGAGTAGCGGACGAAGTACAAAGACTGATAGTACAGCAATTCCTGCAAGATTGTGATAACTACATAATGAGACTTTTAAGTAAAGATGACTACCTGACGAATCCTAAACACAAGACTAGCGTGCGTAATCTTCTCAATAATCTTATGTTTTTGTTCAATGAGCCATTTGACCCCCTAAAATTAAGTCAACTAAGAGAGTTTAAAACTTTTATCTATGATCATGACTATGATCTAATTGACATCTTAACAAAACTCAAGGCAATTGCGGTGAACTCAGATGACGGCTTCACCCCTGCTAATACACTAAAACGTAGGAGAAATGATCTCAAATCTAATATTCCCTTAAAGAATAAATATGCCAATATATCTGAAAAATACCTAGACGATAATAACATGGATTCTTCTGAGCCCTCTCAAGGAGAGTCAGCCGGTAGCTCCACTACTGAAGTAGTCCCTAAAAAACCAAAAATCCACCCCTTCTATATTGAGTTTCAAGGCAAGTGGACGGAACTTGCAAGTGAGATTAAAAAACTCAACGACAGCAATCCCTTGATTAAACTAGACGGTGAATTACTCAAAATCCACTGTAAAACTGATGCAGATTTCCGAAAAACACAGGACTATCTTGATTCTAAAACAATTCCTTACACAACCCTGAGCCCCGCGTAACAGCGCCCCAGGAAAGTCGTCATTAGGGGAATTCCCCCATATACCGACCCCCAGGTCATAATTGAAGCTCTTAAAGAACATAATTTCGTGGCCAATAGAGCCTCAATGATGAAAAGTAGAAAGACCGGTCGACCAATGCCCCTCTACGTCGTCAATGTTCTCCCACGTGAGAAATTCGAAGAAATCTACCAAATTCACGAAATTTGCTACTTTAAAGTAGATATTGAGCGATTTAAAGGCACCAACATCGTAAAGCAATGCTACCGTTGCCAGAAATTTGGACATTCCAGCGAGATTTGCCGCCTGCCGCCAAAATGCGCCAAATGCTCGGAAGAGCATTTAACTCCCCAGTGCGATAAAATTGGAAAGATCATCCCCAAATGTTCAAATTGTTATGGTGAGCACGTGGCTACTTACCGTGGTTACCCCAAAACCCCCCAGTTTCATAAAAAACAGCAGGACCCCAAAACCGTCCGTAAAGAAAACCCTAAAATCATTCCGAACGCAATGGCGGAACTTTTATGAACATATAATTATGTCCGTAAGCCAGAGGCCAAAAAACCAGAAGAAAAACCTACTGAAGCCCCGGCTCTGCTCCCTTCTCCCTCCCAAGACCCTAACCCCGAAAACACTACACCAAATAAGCCAAATGACACTCAAAAAGCAACACCAGAACAACCCAGTAGTTCTAGTTATGCTAATGACTTAAAAGAAATATTCAAGACCTTCAAGGAGATGAAAGAACTCCTAAAATTTAACAAATTCATCCAATGTTTCAAAAATATTGCTAACCAAACTGAAAATATACAAGATCCAATAGAAAAAATACTCATCCTTATGAGTGCTATAGAAACTTTAGCCACGGAATTTAACACATTTAATGATGAGTAATTCCTCTTCTACCTTTTCCTCACTAATTTTTCTTTCCTGGAACTGTAACTCCTTGCAGAATAAATTTAACGAACTTAAACTCTTTATGCACGAACATCCCCAAATTGATGTTATTTTCTTACAAGAGACTTTCAACCCCACTCTCAACATTAACATCCCTGGGTACAGGCTATTCCATACACCTCGTGCGGATGGTACGCACAGAGGAGGTACCGCTATTTACATCAAGAACCATCTTCCACAATACCAATCGCACAAACACACCTTTAATGATCTTGAGTATACCAGTATCAATCTTAAACTTCCTCATATCAATATTAAATTAGCTTCTATTTATGCTCCACCCACTGGTAACTTACCTGTTAATAGTCTTACACAGATTTTTTCACAACATCACCACTGCTTTTTCGTAGGCGATTACAATGCCAAAAGCAGACGCTGGAATTGCCATGGCAATTCTCGGCGGGTACCTCTCTTCACAACTTAGTCCAAAACTTAAAATTAAATCTTCATGCACCACCCAGACCAACACACATCTCCAAATTGCCTGGTGCCCGGGACTCTATCATTGATCTTGCTCTTTCCAAAAATCTTCCTTACCCTATCTACTCTACAGTTATTGATGATCTCTCCTCTGATCACCTGCCTGTCTGCTTTAAAATAGATATTATTAATCCTCTTTCTCCCCCCCCCCTTCCGTGGCTATTGACTGGAATAAATTTACTAATTACCTTAACTCTCAGGACATCACCTTCCCTGATATTAATAATACCGATGACATTGATGCGGCTGTTGAACATCTCAACTCTCATATCACTAATGCTCAAAATTTTTCTACATTTAACACCTTCAAAAATAATTTTGCCTTTGTCCCACCCCGTTATATTTACAACCTTATCAAACAGCGTAATCGGCTCCGGCGACAATTTCAAAGTTCAAGAGACCCCTCCATTAAACCTCTTCTCAATAGGTTAAACAATAAAATCAAAAACAGTCTTTATAAAGAAAAACAGAAAAGTTGGAACAACTTTCTCAAAACTTTATCATACGAGGACAACTCTCTTTGGATTCTTAAACGCAAACTGAATAAACATTACACTTCCATCCCCCCCTCACATCTAATAATGTTACCGCTTATACTGACCAAGAAAAAGCTAACATGCTTGCTAATTCTTATGCCACCCAATTTTCTCCTAATCCTACCCTTGCAAACCAAGCTCACCTTGATCATGTTAACGAGACAGTTCGGAACATTTGGCTACCCCCCTCAAGATCCCCCCCCCCTAAAATTCAACCTATTGTTATCCACAATATTATGAAAAAACTCAAAAAGCGTAAAACCCCAGGATACGATAAAATTACTAACTCAGCTCTTAGAAACCTTCCTCCTAATTGCATAATCTATATCACTGACCTCACTAATGCTATCTTAAAACATAACTACTTCCCTAAACCTTGGAAACTTTCTATAATCTCTCCTATTCCAAAACCTGGAACTAACCTGTCAGACCCCACTAATTACAGACCTATCTCCTTTCTACCTTCTATCAGTAAAGTGGTGGAACGTGTCATTCATGCCCAATTGCAGGAGTTCATTCAACAGCACAACATTCTCATGCCCGAGCAGTTAGCTTTCGCCCAAAACACTCAACACAACACCAGCTTCTTAGGGTTGTTGAGTTTCTCAGCGAGAAACTCAATGCAAAAATTCCCGCAGCTGCCATCTTTCTTGATGTCGCAAAGGCATTTGACAAGGTCTGGCATATGGGCCTCATTTACAAATTAATTCAGCTCGGTTTTCATCCCAGACTTATACATTTAATATATTCGTACCTTTGCGACCGCTCTTTTCAAGTCCGCATAAACAACATTCTTTCTATTATTCTCCTTATCCTAGCGGGCATCCTTCAGGGGAGCGTGTTGGGCCCATTTTTATTTAACATTTTCTTTAACGATATCCCACGCTCCTTGCACACTCACCTCGCTCTTTATGCGGACGACACCTGTATTTACGCTTCGGCACACCACCCGTATACTCTTTACAGGTATCTACAGACTCATGTTGATGACTTCATGAACTGGTGTATGCTTTGGCGCGTTGTCATAAATGAAACTAAAACTACTGCAGTACATTTCTCTCGCAAAATAATTTTCCCTAACAAAATCATTATTAACAACACTGTTATCCCTTGGTCAGACCAAGCTAAGTATCTTGGGGTCATTCTGGACCGCCGCTTAACCTGGAAAAAGCACACTTTCTCCATCAGAGGTAAAGTCGCTGGAGCCTTTAACTCTATAAAACCTCTCCTTAACAGTAAAACCTTGTCTGTTCACAATAAATTAATCCTCTATATCTCATGCATCCTTCCCATCATAACCTATGGCCAGTCCGGCCTGGGGCTTCACTTGTAAGACCACTATGGACAACCTCAGTCGCTTTCACAATTCCAACCTGCGTACTGTCCGTAACGCATCTCGTTACCTTCGCAACTCCAGGGTCCGAAGAGACCTAAAAACTACTACCTTACGTAAGCGCATAAACGACTTAGCCAAAAAATTTTATGAAAAAATTTTTGACCTCCCTAATGAAATTGTAGCGGAGCTACCGGATTATGACGCTTTTGAACCCCACCATCGGAAACGGCCCAGGTTTTCCATAATTATGGACACTCAGTAACATCTCAGTTCTCCACGCTATTATTGCCTTCTCTTATTTTTCTTTCCTTTTTATTTGCTTTTCTTAAAAAAAAAATTCTCTATATACATAGAGACCATAAAAATTGAAAAACTTAAAAAATAAAATGTATGGCCCTGAATTGTCCCTTTTTGGTTGGATGTTGTGGTCTTGCCACCCTGGCTTTTCTTGCCCTTGCTTGGTGAGTGTTTCACTGAACAGTACTAACTTTAACTTTCTAAATTCCTTATAGTAGTTTTACAACTACAGTTTGACTTTACTTACTTTAAGACTCATGTATTTTTTAAGATTTATTGTTAACTTTTTTTCTTCTTAAGATTTTACTTAAATTTAACTTTATTCCTATTTTTCTTAAATTTCTTATTTTTCTCTTGTTAACTTCTTTTACTCTTATAGTAGCATTGCTACAGTTTAACTTTATCCCAATGGCTCATTAAAACATAAGACATTCTAATTTCCTAGTCTGGGTGTTAAGCTGATAACAGCTAGGAAACCCCTCAATGCTGATTACCTGTTCAGTACCTGTTCAGAACCTGTTCAGTACGAAGCAAAAACTAACTATTTGAACTTACTGGTGAGAATTCGGAATGCCTAAATAAAATATCAGCCAGATGCGGCAACACCGATTGTAACCATTTAATTTTGATATTTTTTTAACATACGGTTGGGAAATTCACGTGACATATTTATTTAAAAACATACTTTTTAAAATTAATTAAAGGAAAGATTTTTAATTAACCGTTACATACTTCTAAGAAGTTTTTTCAATGAATCAACTATAGACAAAGCTGGGATACATGGAATTAGATGTGCTTAATACATTTTTCTCGTCTTTTTAACAGTATGGCCGCCTATGAGCATTAATCTGAACTTTAAAAGTTCATAATAACTAAACATCGATTGACTGACTTTATAGGATCCTCCAAGTATGATGTCAAATGTTTTTTAGTCGAATAGCTATCTGTTTTTTCCTGGGTCAGTTTAGGAAATAAAATGAATGGGATCTCCATACCTGCCAACTTTTACGCTTTTTTGCTACCACTATTTTTAAGCAGAAAAAAATTTCTTATTTAATCCTCGAAAACCTCCGATTGGATTTGGTAAACTTTTCGGTTTAAAATTAGTGGTAGGAAAAAAGCATAAAAGTTTTCAGGTATGGACTCTCTTTTTTTGGCCGAATGTACTTATCTATATACTACACCAGGGGTAGCCAACTGTGGCACGCACGACACCACTAACATTTTATAGTAGTCATTGCCTTATCTAATTATAGAATCTCTGCGATTCAAGAAGTCGGCTATTTCTTTTAAAAAATTTTGGTATCCGACACCTGTACTACACTGACATAACGTACACTTACATAAATGGAAATACTGTGTATATTTTTGAGGAATAATATAACACAAAAAAGTAAAATAACGCTTGGATGAACATACAGGTATCCTCAGACTTGAATTCAAGTCAGCGGTTCTGAATGTATCGAGTTGGTGGGGTTAAAATAAAGGTATTATTTCAATGCATAATTCATAGTGTGTTACATACTGTAGATTGAATTATTTATTTATTTCAAATTAAAGAGTGAATTTTTTATAGATCATTAAAAAAAAAAGCTTTAATGTAGGATAGGTTATTTGAAACCTACATAATTTTTGGAAGTATTTTTTATACCGATATTTACAGTTTGAAACCAGAAACTTTAAAGCGGAAAACTTTTACTTTATTTTATTTCAAACTGTTATAATTTCATAAACAAATTATTTCTATTTAAACCATTAAAGACGAACCTCTTTTACACTTGTTTTAATTCTTCGGCACCAGTTTTTTCTACATTGTAATTTTGATTTGTTTAATCGCTCATAATTTAAGATTAGATAACATGAAAATGCCCAAACTAAAATACTATTATTCAAATTTAAAAGTTTTGTTCGCTTTACATGGCAAGTTTTCTTGCCAACTGCCTTTAACCCTCTCGCTGCGCAACCCGAGATTTCCTCGAGCATGCATTTTCCCGCCTAATTAACCCTCCTTGATTATTCCCACCAGTATTTTTTTTATTGTAAATTTCACCTTAATTAATCGGAGCATTTTCCCGATTAAATTAGACAATTTTTGTTTTGAAAAACCGGTGACAAAAGAAAAAAATTCTTAAAAGATGCTCTTCGCGAGGGGATTTGGATAAATCAATTACGCAGCGGGAGGGTAAATGAGTTAAATATACTGAATGATAGGAACTAAATTTATTCATTAAATTTTGATTCATATATGCATTACTGTGCAGTGCAGAGTTAAACAGTTCATCTCAAATTCACAAAACCTCTTACCTCAAGCTGTGTGGCTTCGAGAGAGTTTATTGTATAACATTTTTATTCTATTACATTCCATTAAAAGTTTATAAATTAACTTTAGCCGTTGATCATATATTTGCTTACAGGAGTGCAGGCTAGGCCCGTACGCTGTGTCCAAGAGAGTAATCGTGACATTGTGGATGAGAGGCTCTGCGATCTCTTGACGAAACCGGAAGTTAATGTCACCTGCAACAACCAGCCTTGCCCTTCCAGGTAATGACTTTAAACTAAGTGTAGCAACTGAAATGAAGATTACCTGTAAGAAGGAATTACATTTTTATATTAACCCTTTCCGACGCAGTGTGCCTGGATCCGATACTTAATTTTAATTCCAAACTTACAAACGGCACCAGGAAAATTTTAATAACATTTTGCATTAGCAGCGAAAGTATATTGTAATAAGTTTTTAAATTCTAAAAAAGTCGTATATAAATTCCGGTGTCAGTCGATGATTTCATCATTTTACAACAAAATTTGTCTGTGCCGGAAAGGGTTAACCCTTTATCTACAGCAGTATGATCTACTGCAATTTTTTGTTCATGTAACTTTTTTTTTCCAGTTACTACAATGAAAATTAAAGGATAAACATTAAAAAAAACACTCACCCATGAGAAATTTAATTCCTGAGAGGTAATTAATTAAAGTAGTACTTTAAAGTACCGTCAGTACACTGTGACTAAAATATCGTAACAAAAAACAAACAAGGTATTTCAATCGGCACCAGAATTGTGGTAAAATATTTTCGATTCAATAAGTAAGTGAAATATAACCTTTTTCTTCTTTACAAATAAATTTTTCGGCAAATTCCAGTGGCAATCATTTATTTCAACACTTTAGCATTGAGAATACTTTGCCCCTGAAAGGGTTAAAAAAAACTATATTTTTTGTTTAGGTTTCGATCTTGTTCGCAGGCGACGTCTATATTCCAGGAACAACATGTTCTCGCGCAAAAACATTTCTGCTCCAAAAGTATTCAAATAATTAATTCACACCGCAATTTAAGAACAAATTTATTTGAAAATAATCAAAAGCACTTTTTCACGTATATTATGAGATCGAAATTGTAGTAAAAATTTAGTGGTGCGAATGTTGCATTTTGGGCAGTAAAATTAACCGTTTGTAGACTGCAAAGGGCGCCCTTGAAAGGGTTAAAAATTGACTTCTCCATTTGGTCTGAATCTAAATATGAAGAAAGAATTTTTCTGAAACGTCAATTATTTATATTTCGTATTTGTTAAATAAACATATACGACGTATGAAAAAATGTTTATGGGAAAGCGTCGTTATATTTTATTTTTTCTTCTTCTTGCAATCTACAGTAATTCTTTAAAATATCCGTTATGAGCACAGATGAAGAAAAAAATGAGAGAATAACATTATTTTTTTTCTTTTCCATATGTGATTTAACTATGTGATGAATTGTGTAGGAAGATTTTTTAATATTTTAAAGCATCATAGTAATTACAGATTAATATGATTTTGTGTAATAATTTATCTAAATTTAAGAGAAATATACCATAATTTTCGGCGTATAATCCACGGCTCAAAGAAATCTCTTTTCGACCGTAACTTTTATTTAGAAAATGCAACTTGCCTTTACTTGGTAGTTTTATACTTACTCCTGTGTAGTTTAGAGTTAGAATTTTTATCTATTATAGCTCCCTAGCTTTTAGAAATATAACTACTCCTGGACAATGCGTGAAATTCGTTAAAGTCACCACCAAAGCGATATAAGTAAGCGCACAAACTTAATACTGGAATACACATACGCGGGCTTTTAGTGACGTCATATATGACAGGATACCTACCATCTGCGCATATTTTCTAAATCTTTAATCACTCATGGAACTGAATTTAGTTCAAAATAACGGCGTAGCGAGAGGGTCGTCCAGATGCACGTGACACCACGAAGTTTTCTTCGCCTTGTCAGAGAACAGTGCTGAACAGTGAAGCAGCGGTTAAGGGGTTGCCTAGTTGAAGTCAACTTTACACCCAGTCTTATAATTGTGATGTCTTACGTATATAGAAGAGCCATTGGGAAGAAAATAAATGTGTAGTTGTTTACAACTACTTACAAAAGGATAAACTAAAGATTTTACTAGAATAGAAGCTTTGAACAATAAAGAGAAATAAGTTAAAGAAAGTTTAAAACTTGAAATAAATAATGAATTATATAAAAATATAGGTATAGCTGCAGAACAGACTGCTGTAAAGAGTAGAAAATTAAGTAAAAAATAAAAGTTAGCACTAGTTCAAAGGTTACTCTCGCCAAGCTTGGGCAAGGTAAGGCGGTTAAGGAAGGCAGCAAGTCTGCTTACATAAACAAAAAGGCACTAATCAGGGCAATATATATATAATTATTTTTTTTCTTTTTATTTCTATATAGAATATATAGTCTTTTTTTTAAAAATAAAAATAGAGACTTTTCAGCTATTAATCAAGGTGAAAAAACCTTTACAACTTTAGTGGTGTGAAGTAAGAAAACAGTTAGGCATCTTCCTTTAGTTTAACCCTGTCCGCTACGTGGCGTGCGACCTTGATTGATGTGACCTCGCCTTTAATCTTGCGGTTACCTCTCCCATTTAAGATAGGACGCTTACTTATATCGCTTTGGTCACCACCTCCTGAATACTAGGCCTGAGCGCTGACACAGGAACGGCGGCTGCTGAAGGCGGATTTTTTTTTAAAAGTATGTATGACCACCAAAATATGGACACTGATATTTTATAAAAGATTTCCATGTTTTGTTTAACCCCTTAATTCTCGCTCCCGTCATATTCTCGGGCTATGTCTTTTACTCAGATTGTTTGATTCCCACCAGTTTTATAAAATAATGAAATTGGCTATATTTTAGTATCGTTTTTCCATTCATTCAATAAGGTGAATATTTCTTTTTCATAAAAGTGGTGCCAATAAGCAATTTGAATTTTTCAACCGTAATTTAATTCGAGCGTTAAGGGGTTAATCTCTGACAATTAAAGAGGAAAAAAATTAAAAAAAATATTGGTACCAAAGCTTAAGGGACCGTACACACGCTGAAAAGAATCCGCCTTCAGCAGCCGCCATTTTTGTATCACCGCTCAGACCTAGTATTCAGGGGGCGGTGTTAAAGTGCATAATCTACTAGAAAGCCCCCAAAATGCCTAAACTATTCAACTTGACTTAATTTTTTAAATAAAATTTCGAGTTTGAAGCAGACTTATTTTAGACTCGGCTTATAAGTCAGAAATTACTTCTTTCCATAATAAGATTTAAGTTTTTGTTGTAAATTTCATTCATAATTTTGAGATTTTGTAGCATTAATTGTGAGGCTGTAAGACTATTAAAATTCAACTCTGATTATATTCTGATTTTATGTTTCTCTGAATGAGTTTCGCTTCTTGAGCCAGAATTACAAACCCAAAAGCTCATAAGCTTCATTAATGGTGTATATGTTACAAGACGGTTATTTTTGGTTTTAAATCATTTTAAATAAATCGCTACTTTTGACACAGAAAAACAGTTTTTACAAAGATTCTTAAATTATAGACACATAGCAATCGGTATTAGAAAACTGTGGCCACCAGAATTACTGGTTATGGGTCATTACTCTCTAACGTACAAATTTAGCTCCCAAAGCAATTCTTACTCTGTGATGGATTATACTTTATGCATTTTTATCTAAAATTATAGACACTTTAGGTGTAACTAACTTTTCAAGTTAAATATGAGAGCGCCAATTCAGATTCGGGGCAATAAATGCACTCAAAGTGCAAAAATATGACTTCCGTGCTTATCCCAACGCCTTAAAAAAAAAAAAAAAAAAAAAAAAAAAAAAAAAAAAAAAAACTACTGTGCTATATTATTCAATTTTACTCGCAATTTTTTTGCACCATCTTTTTCATACCTACGCTGAGGTTACTTACTTGCATAATATAGTTTTAGAAAGATCAGCTGTTTTCAAGGTAAATACTATACTATGTGTGTCTTAAACTTTTATTCTCAATCTTCCGCTAAAACTTAAAATTGTCGCTAAGCTGGAAGAATGTATTTTTCAGCGTACCCACAAGTGTATGTTAGTACTGCTCATCTCCAAAAAGATATTCCCCCGTAGGCCTGTGCCTTAACCCTTTCAGGGGCAAGTTACTTGTATTCGTAAACTGTTGAAATAATTGATTGACACCAGTATTTACAAGAAAATTAACTTGTAAACAAGTAAAAGTATATTTTCGCGTAGTTAATAAAAGAGAAATTTTCATTAAAAAATTCGGGTGCCAATCTGGCAAATAGGGATTAAAATTATGCGATGCCGTGACGGCATCATCATTCTTCAAGGGGTTAAACTTACTCTCTCTAGTTATTTATAACAAGTTGGAAATTGCTCGCCAAACGTGGAAAATGAGGTGCGTTCGTACTATAACTAGTTTTATAAATATTTTTTGCACCGCATTTTATACTGAATGTATATTTTAGTGCACTTCACAAGTGCATATCAATTTCATTCCGTTCGAAAGGCTGTAACATCATTAAAATGCACTTGCAATTATTTTTTCCCATTGGCCGTAATGAAACGGAAAACTTTTGACTATCCCTGTAATTAAACTATACATCCGATTTTCATAAAAATTGAAATGACTCGACAAAATTTTGCAACAATTATATATTTAAAATTTCAGACCATTCGGAAGGCTGTAACATCATTAAAATGCACTTGCAATAATTTTTTCCCATTGGCCTTAATGTAACGGAAAACTTTTGACTGTGCCTGTAATTAAACTATACATCCGATTTTCATAAAAATTGAAATGACTGTACAAAATTTTGCAACAATTATA
The DNA here is from genome assembly GCA_963932465.1 of Maratus speciosus. NCBI lineage: Eukaryota > Metazoa > Arthropoda > Arachnida > Araneae > Salticidae > Maratus > Maratus speciosus. The sequence goes on along the minus strand of OZ010794.1, from coordinate 206,005,909 downwards.
TATTTAAAATTTCAGACCATTCGGTTGGGTAGTTTCAGCTCTGTTATATACGGACAGACGGACTGAACGACGACTATAGGTGCCACGTATTTATATAATTACGAAAGCACCTAAAAATGTCTTGAAAATGGAGTGTTTTTGTTCTCACTTCTCTGTCTTCTTCTTATGTTTTACCAGTAAGTGATATTTGATTGACTTTAGCGTAACATTAAACATTTAGATTGACTATCTTAGCCTAAAAAAATCAGTTACTAACAGAGCAACCGGACCGACTTCCGAATATGTACATAAATCCCACTTCCTAGATCTCAAACCGACGATTGTTCACCATCGGGATGGGGTTTTTAAAATTTATATCGTATAAATATAATTTAACCCTTTTGTATCGACCCTCCTGTACAGAATTTTTAATCTTTGAGCACCAGTATATTTAAAAAGAAATTTTCTAATAATTTAAGCGCATAAATGAACTAATACTGCAAAAAATCAACCAAGGCAAAAAATAACCACATACAAAATCCGCAAAATTGACAACACTAACCAAAACTGTGTAATATCAATACTTTATTAATAATTTTATATGTTGATTTCTAAAATAATTTTCAATTTTATTGCCTTGATATAGATGGAAAATCGGAGAATGGAGCGAATGTACCCAAGAATGTGGAGGAGGTACTCAATTCCGTATCGTATACTGTCATCAGATGAAAGACGGAAATACTGTACTTGTACCAGATGAGGCTTGCGAAGAGTCCAAACCCATATTCATGCGAGCTTGTAATTTAGACAAAGAATGCCCTGAATGGGTTGTAAGTGAATGGTCCGAGGTAAGAAATCTCACCGCGTCACCGGAATCGTAAATCACTGATTCTGACCAAATTTTATAACGACACTAAAAGTTAAAGTTTTCACAACTTTATTTAAAAAAATTATGTAATTGACAGTTAATATTGGCACTGCATAATATAACCAGGCAAAACGAAGTTTTAAGCACAAGAACTTTTTAGCTAATTGTGCGCCTGTTTCGGTAGCATTCAACGTACCATCATCTTTGCAAAATATGACGAAATTTTGCCCATATATATATATGAAAGAGAAGCGAGTTGAAGGCAGGGTTTGCCAGTTTGGCCTCCGTTTTTTTTTTCAGAAATTTAGTGTTCATACCAGAAATAAAGAATAGCATTTTATGCATTATTAAATAAGATATATTTAGCGATCTCATAAAATATAAAATAAATAATTTTTTAACTGTAATTTTGATTGCACTCTTATATCACTTTAATACTACCTTTTTCATAAAAGTAATTTTTTAACATTTAAATTTTATTTTATTACAAAAACTTATTACGTGGTTTATATACTACAGTTAGACTTTTATCCCCTAATGACTCATTAATAACAAGACAATCATCTGTAGACTGGGCTAACTCAGAAGCCCCTCATAGTATCTACACTGGTAAGCACTTAAGCGATCACATAAAGTAAAAATTCTTCATTCAAAATTTCCAGTATGAATTTGAAATTTCGGATTAAAAATAGAGGCCAAAATGGCAACCCTGGTTCAAATGATAGATTTATTGACCAATGGAATTACAGGAAATCACGGAGAACGGCGAATATTGTTAATTGTGGCTTTGTTATTTCCCAATTGTCAGATTGTTTGAAATACTCCATAAAAAAACTTCTCCACTTAAACTCCAGCACCATTTTTTCACATTAACAGTTTCTTTTCCTAAACAGTTTCCTATTGGCTATTCCCCGTAAGTTCCTGCAATTCGATTGGTCAATAAACCTAACCTTCGAATCCGTTTCTACTTCCGTATATGTGGGCAAAAGTCCATCAACCTTTGCACTTATGACAGTACGCTGAATGCTACCAATAAAACAAGACTGCAATTAGTTACAAAGTTCTGGTGATTAAAACGTTGTTTGATCTACTTACATTTATATGTAATATTTTAAGCTTCTTCTTTTTTCTAAAACGTCACAAATTTATCAACTTTTTAAAATTTAATAAAGGTTTTAAACTGCGTGAATTATATGACTTATGTCCCAGGATTTCGGCGAAATTCCAGGACGTTTGGTCATCTTTCAAAGTACTTGCCTCATTTAGTTACATATCTCTTTATTTAACAGAGTAGATCTCTAGAGATAGAAAAAAGTAAACACATGCGTAAAATATTAATTTTTAGTTCGGAAATTGAGAAATTTAAAAACAGTGTAGATAAATTAAATATTTTTATAAGCATTTCTTTTGTGTAAATAAAAGTTAAACTTTTTAACGTATTTTTACGCCGAAATTTAATATTAACTAGAGATGATGCTCCCATTATTTTTGTTTTAATTTTCTAAATTAATATTTATACAGTAAAATCTCTGAAAACAGAATAATTAGAAACCGGGAAGAAATTAAAAAAAATTTCCGTTTGAGACTGGATTCCGTTATGGTTAGTTTTCATTTTCACAGGTTTTATTGTATTACAATTTAATTTATATCACAAGGCGATGTACGAGTATATATATAAAAACACTGAGGAGGTTGAACTTCGATGCCAGCACTGACTTTACTTTTGTATCTAAGTGAATTTCAGCCGTGCTTTTGAGATTGTATAAGGAAAGTATTGGTTCTGATAACAAAGTAATTTTGAGTTCATAAAAAGGCTTCTTTTCATAAAATATCGAGCCGAAATTTACCGTCTTTTCTCAATAAATCCCTCAAAGTTTCTGAAAGTACACTGTTAATCCCAAATAACGTAAGATATCCATTTGTGCATTTTGATTCGAGAAAGTTCATTACAGCCTTCGTTTTAAGTGGGAAAGGATAATATTAACCATTTACAACTCTATACTTGAAATAATCAATTTTACATTTCAAAAAATTGTGTTTAATATTTAATTTTGGTTTCCTACTTTAAAGTTCCTTACGCAATCTGTAGAAAAAGTTTCAAATTTTTTTATATCTTAGTTTTCACTTTTGGAAGGAATTGTAAGATCATCTTTATATGTTATAACTGTGTTGACTTTTAACCCTTTGGGGACGAGCGACCCTTATATGTGCCGCGTAATGTGCTCAAAATCAATCATTATTCTCACCAGTAAATTTTTATTGTAAATTTTGCCTTATTTAATCCAAACATTTTTCCGATTCAATTAGGCAAAAATTTCTGTTTTGAAAAACCGGTGATAAAAGATTAAAAATTCTGTGAAAGACGCTCGTCCCGAAGGGGTTAACAGTTTATGAAATACATTGTAAACATACTTTTGAAATGCTCTAGGAGATATGGTCAATCTGAATGGACGCTTTAAAAATTCGTACTGACCATCATGAGTTACAAATGAGATGTATTTCCTAGAGCACTCTTCTATTTCTAAATGAAAGAACCAGGCATGTGATTTCCGCTTTTTTGCACACCAATATATTCTTAGAGAAAATATTGTTCTCTTAAATCGCAAAAATTTTCCGATTAAATAAAATGACATTTTCTCTAACAAAATACCGGTGTCCAAAAACGCGGAAATCACATGCCTGAGAACGTATTTCTAAAAGGCCTATTGTACTGAATACTTCGTAGAAATGCAATTGGTCTACAATTCTAGATCTTCTTAATATGCAATTAGAAAGAACTGACTATGCAATTAAAATATTCCTTAAAATTTTAATGTTCACATTCCCTCTTTCCTTCCGATAAAAAAAGCAGCTAATACTAATTTAATAATCTTCTACCATCAATTTCTATCATCTCTTTAAAAATTTATTTTTATATCAAAAGAACTGGTTTATATTCAATGCATTGTTGGCCGGTGTTGACTTATTCGCTTTATTTAATCTCAGAAGTAAAAGTTGGAAGGTATGCCATTACGAGCATACTCGTGACCGTTCAACAATGTGTTAAATATAAATATTTTAATATCATCTAAACTCTTCATAAGTAAAAGAAAAATCCATGCCTTTATGTATGCTATTCCAACCAACTGTAAATATTTTTATGTTCTTTTCATATCGAACTTCTAGTTGTTAGTGTATTCAGTTTTTTTTTTAAATACTATTATAGATATATTTACATTCTAGTAAAATTTAAACTTACTTAAGTTAATTAAAAGTGAGTTATAATAATATTTACCTTATTTTAATCTCGGAAGTAAATGTTGGCAGCTAAGCAATCACGATTATGCCCATGATAGTTGAACAGTATTTTAAATATAAATGTTTTAATATCATCTAAACTCTTTATAAGTAAAAGAAATATCCATTCTATTCTAATCAAAAGCAAATATTTTTTATTTTATTTCATATCAACTTTAAAGTTGTTAGTGTATTTAGTTTTAAAAAATATATACAAATTATTATGAAAAGTACCCACTTTTTAGTTGAATTTTAACTTATTTAAGTAAATCCAAAATAATTTAAGTTCAGTTTCAATTTTCATTCAATCAGAAATAACTGATTTTCTATAATTTGATACAAACCTTCTAGATTACTTGACAAAAATGTATGTAAATCAATGTATTTTATTTTAACAGCATGAAAATCACTTTCTTTGCGATTCATATTTTAAATTTTATTGAAATAGTAAATTATTAAATTGAATCAAATTTTCAAAAAAAAAAAAAACTTTCTCTTAAAAGTGCGACAAAGAATGTGGAACTGGAAACCAGAATCGCAGTGTCGAATGCCATGAAAAAGAAACTGGTGAAGTCCTGGACGACAGTTCTTGTAATGCAAAAGAAAAACCAGTTGACAAACAAAGTTGCAGTCTTGGACCTTGTGAAGGTGTGGAATGGATAGTTTCTGACTGGAGTGGGGTAAGAACGTTATTTTCCATTCAAATTATTTTAAGAAGACAACTAGGGTCCCGACTCAGGTCTCTAAATAGAGAAGTCTGGATTATTATATAGTAAAACCTCCGAATAACAGACACCTTGGGAGCATGGAATTTATCCGCTTACTCGAGGTAAAAATGTACAAATATATAGGTATAAGGAATCAAAAAGTGTCCGCTAAACAAAGAAGTCCGTTTTTCAGGAGGAGTCCATTATGGAGATTTTACTGTATTTTTCTCTCATACATAAATTACACACAGATGGAATTGCAAGAGGTCGTATAAAAAATCGTTTTACAGGTTTCTGGTTTAGGAAGTATATAATTTTGACTTCTTTTCTCTGGAGCCGTGGAATTTTTCCGCTTAAGGCATGATTCTTTTGTAGACAGGTTCTCTCTTCTATGTTTTACTGTATTTAGAATTTAGGGATTCATAATGAACAGTAATAATTAAAATCCTTTTATTATTAGGTTGAGCAAAAAGTTCTGGGAAATTTTTAATCTAATAGTTGACCAGAATTTGTATCTTATATAGGAGTATTAGTGGTATCTATAGGAGTTCGGGAATTTCGGCTTCAAAATGCCTATTGAACAGTGTGATTTGCGTGTGTTGATCCGGCATTATTGGAGAAAAGGTCTAACGATTCTGAAAGCCGTCGGTGAGATTAATGAATGTGAAGGTACTGGTACGGTGACAAACATCGTACTTCCAGCGAATCCGATTTCTGGCAGAAAGTCGTGGGCTATGATGGTCTATACTTTGAAGAATAGTCCTTACTGCTTTTGTTGTTAATTTGCGCGTAACAACGCAACTTTCGTGAATTTCCCAGAACTTTTGCTCAACCCAGTATATTGTTATTAATTTCATCAGTAAATTATTTATCCTATTAAATATTGCGTTTTCCCATCATATATTAACTATAACTATAATTTTACTGTAGAGATGATTAGAATATAAACATTAAACAATTTTTTTAATCTTTACATCATATCTCTCCAATATTTCCAGAAAAATGAATTAAATTATGTATGTTAAATTCCAAGGAACCCCATTATTGCTACGGAATACGTTTGGATTTCAAATTTTTTTAAGAGAAATATAAACCTACTCATTCCTTTACGGCTTGTCTAAAAATATTTATGTATTTACGATCAAATTCTACTCAAAAGGCAATTCTGAAACGCAGCCCATATTGACACGTTCAAACATAGTTGAAAAGTGTTTATGATTTCGGTTTGTATGGCCATCTGGCCGACCTCTAACTCTTGTAAATATTTTCGGATCGCCCTGATATTTTTGTATGTTATTGACATTTACTAATAGGATGATAGCTATTGAAAGTGAAGTGTGTAGCATTTACAGTTCATTTACAAGGACGGGGGTAAATATTCCGTTACATTACGATCAATGGGGGGAAAAATCGTTTCAAGTTCATTTTAATGATGTTAGACCATTTCAAACATAATGAAATTGATACTTATTTATGAAGCGCACTAAAACATACATTCTGTGGAATGTAGGGTGCAAAGCATTTATTATTTATATGTAGGACCACACAAAAAATTCCTTTACGTAATAGTCTTTGGGGAAAGCATGTTTACAGTGTATTTTAATTCTGTTACACTGTTTCAAATATAACGAAACTGATATACATTACTGAGGCTTTCTACAAGATAATTGTTCTATAACGTGATGTGCATAGCGTTTATCGTTAATTTTCAGGGACACACACAAAGGAAACAGTACTGTACCTGAAGTACTTTCTATTAGCGATAATTGTTGGAAGTTCGATTTTATTTGTGGTGTACGTGTTTAAGTTTAACTAATTATTTTTCTACTGTGTGGTGTGTATAAATCCTATAGATCATACGCAAGACTACACAAAACAGTTTGTAAGCACTGCTGGGTATCAGCGAGAATGGCTTAAAGGCAGCTTTTAATTGAATTATGCACTTTCAAATTTAACTATATTTAGTTTACAAAAAGATGTTTGTATAATACAAATAAAATCATATACAGGGTCAACCAAAGAATTGGATGCCTGGGCTCCTAGGGATGATAAAGTCTGAAAGAGTGATTTCAGTAGCTTTAATCATATTTTAGCCTGAGTTAAATACATTTTAGCTTAATTGTGGCTGGTATAAATATCAGTCGGTAACATACAAGACTGTATAAAAGAATTCGAGTATGTTTCCCTATATTTGTAGAAATTGCTGAAAGTGAATTTTCAAACTATTATATATTTCTTTACTAAACTATGTTTTAGCATATTATGTAGAATATATACAAATCTGTCGATTAAATACAGGACTGCATAAAAGAATTGGGCTACTTTTCCGGCTGTAGATGATAATATAATTGAAATCTGGTGTTCAGATGCGTTAGACTTTTCTGTCTTAGAAGTGGTAATTTTAGCTTCGGGAACGTGAAAAAGTCCCACGAAGCCGTATGAGGTGAGTACGGTGCTATTTCGATGACATTCGTTCTGTTTTTGGCCAAAAACTCTTGCACAACGATAAAACAAAATTGATCTCTGTCGGTACTAGTCGTGCGGCGACGCGTTTCATTCCCAAAATCTGAGTCATAACGTTATGAGCGGACTTAAAAGATATGGTCACCTCTTGAACCAACTCTCTATGACTCATACGGCAATTTTCGAACACTAGCTTTTTGATTTTATCGATGTTTGGTTCGTTCGTAGACATTGAAGGTCTACCAAAACGAGTCAAATCAAATTCCATTCTTTGAATGTTTGATACCATTCATATATATCATTCTGTGTTTTTAACATGCAAGATTTACCATAGGTCTTCTGGAACATTATCGGTGATTCGGGACACGAAATTTTGTTTGAAACACAAAATTTGGTGCAAACTCTTTGTTCAACTAATTTTTCCATTGTAAAATTTGCAAAGCACTCAGAGGAAGACCTGAAAAAAAAAAAAAAAAAAAAAAAAAAAAAAAAAAAAAAAAAACAGCTGCTGTCAACACACTAAGTCACAGATGACATTATTTTCGCCTTTGTTTTAACTGTAATTTCATAAGACGAGTATTGCTATTACAAGAAAATAATTGCAATCAAGCAATCTGAATAATAAAAAAAAGCAGCAGACTGGCAACACTGCCACGAAACTGATTGGTTACTGTGCGCGAAGGGATTAAACTTATATATTCAGCAAAACCTTCGACTACGGAAACCTTTGCGCACGGAATTTGTCCACTATTAACCCTTTGCACTCGAGAGGTGACTCTCATTCACCACTAGTGTTGTCAGGTGTCCCTCGTAAATCGGGACGCCAAATGCTTTGGACACCACTAATATCTTACAGTTTATTTCGCCATCTTTTATCACATATTATTCGGTCATTAGATAAGGCGAAGAAAATTAGTTTAAAATACTGGTGTCCAGAGCATTTGGAGCACCTATTTACGCGGGACACTAGTGGTCAGTGAGAATCATCTTTCGAGTGCAAAGGGTTAAAAGGTAAAACTGTAAAAAATACATTGGTTCGAAAAAGTGTCCGGTATTCGGGAGTGTCCGTTATGGAGATTTTACTAGTCCAAGAGTTGTTAAGCATTTTAGGGAAGGTATTTGAGGCACCCTGAAAATTTGTGCAACACTTCTTTTGTAATGGCTGAATACAAAATCGAATGTCTGGCTGAAGGATCGTGGCCCAAAAACTGTGCCAGACACGTGTCAAGTGCCATTTTTTTTTTTTTACTACCCAAAAAAGGTATTTGAGGCACGCTGAGATTGAGACAGAATAATATTTATACTTAGAAAGAAATATTTTGAAAACGACAGACACTTTAGTCGGCCCAAAAACTGTGCCAGACACGTGTCAAGTGCCATTTTTTGACTACCCAAAAAAAGTATTTGAGGCACGCTGAAATTGAGACAGAATAATATTTATGCTTAGAAAAAAATATTTTGAAAATGACAGACACTTTAGTCGGCACAAAAACTGTGCCAGACACGTGTCAAGTGCCATTTTTTGTCTGGCACAGTTTTTGGGCCACGATCCTTCAGCCAGACATTCGATTTTGTATTCAGGCATTACAAAAGAAGTGTTGCAGAAATTTTCAGGGTGCCTCAAATACCTACTCAAAAATGTTCAACAGCTCTCCTACTATACGTATTTTCTTTCAATCTATAACTGTTATTTTCTCTTGTAATTTATCCAATGGACTTTACCCACGAGTGGCAAGAACCACGTGTCTGCGGATATATACTCTCCCAAAAAATACTGTTCATTAGACGACAGGGAAGCAGTATTAAAATGTTCTCTACGGCTATTGGTGGTTTGGTTCTATATACGGCAGCTGACGTGAAATGGGTAAAGTCCATTAAGTGATATGTTTTTTAAAGTTGAATAGTACATGTTTTTTTTGTTTTTTTTCATCGCAGTGTGATGGATCTTGCAGTCCTCGAATGGAATCTAGGGAAGTTCACTGCGCAAACGAAGAAGGAACTGTTTTTCCAAATGATGCTTGTGACCCCAAAAAGATGCCAGCATTGACACGACCATGCCCTAAGTCAGAAATCTGTGATCCAATGTGGCATGCATCTCAATGGACGGACGTAAGTTAAACTAAAATGTTGAACCAAACGAAAATACGCAAAATTTTCACTTGCTTTTAGACATTAGCACAATAAGTGTTGATTCGAGTAATTACTGGCAGATGATGGCGTTGATTTAATGGAGCTATAAATAAAGAGTCAAGAGATAGACATGTGTTACCGGTTGCGAGTGAAATAACTGAGGATTTCATTACAAGGTGGCGGCTTCTATTTGTTTACATCAGATCAGGGTCTCATTATAGAATTTTTTGCCTTATTTATGACAGAAATGCGTGAATAAGGTGAGAAATTTTATTCAAATTTACTGGTCATAGCTGCCAACCTTTACGCTTTCTTACTACCACTAAAATTTTCTTGTAAATATTGCCTTATTTAATGGTCGAAATCTCACGATTAAACAAGGTGAAAATCTCTTCTAAATGTTAGTGGTAGCAAAAAAGCGTAAAGGTTGGCATCTATGACAGGTAGAAATTTGCTCCGGGGATAATCAAATTCATTGCTATGGACAGGAGGATTGTTTTTGTCACAATATGGCGAAACCGCTGGGCCGGACTACCACCGTAGCAAACTTTTGCTAGTAAAAACGAATAAACATTTTTGTTTTAACCCTTTCAGGGGCAAAGTACATCTGATGAAAAAATGTCGAAATGATTGATTGACACCAGGATATAAGAGAGGAATTATATAAAAATAAGTAAACGCTCATCTTCACGTACATTAAAGAAAGCAAAATTTAGTTTTAAAATTCCGGTGTGAATGGGGCGTTTAGGAATTAAAAATAAGTGGTATATATAGTATACCGGGTGTCTTTAAAGTAGTTAACTATGACAGAAATTTTGAATGAATATTATATTTAATTAAAGGGGAAATTTTCATTCAAACTGACTGGTGGAAGTTTGCCCCAGCTGTAATCTGGGTCTGCGGAACAATTGAAGCTTCATCATTTTGAGAATATATCCGTTCCTCTTTATTCATAGTTCCATAGTTTATTTACGACGTTAATTAAAAAAATTAAAGCAATGCAGCACTCCCTGGCAAAAAACTCAAAAATCTTTCTAACAAAAATAGGTAATTTCAATGCAAGATGATCCGGGTTAGATGTATTAAGAATTTTTAAAGTGTGTCACTGAAAATCGATCAGAATATTTTCCCCCACATTAATCAATCTTGAGCGTAATTTCACTGCTGAAAATTAATTGATTAATTAACCTTTAGTTTTCGGCACAATTCAAAATACATTGTAGCCCACAATACGGCACATTTTCAGATTTTTCCTCCCCCTCTATCGAAGAGAAAATTTTCGCGCGAATCTCACATTCGTATTGAAAGGCGCAGTCGTTCTCAAGATTCCAAGAATTGGGAGGGAATAGGGTTGTTGTAAAAACCAGTTTCGGAGCTTCATCTGTTTTTGGCTTAATTGAAAAACCAAAATAACAAATAATTTGCTTTTCATTTTATATATCTTATAGATTGTCATTAATTAAGACAAAAATTTATTTCTTAATAAATGTTTCCTCATTTTATAAAATATCATCGCTTGCTTTGCAATTCTTATTTTCTTCTCAGTAGGTATACTATTTTCCAGGTAGTTTGTTTTGTATAAGTTTCCAGAAACTCAAACATATAATATTTTTTTTAAGTAAAATTCGAAAATTTAAAATAAAAGAGCCTGCTATATTTTAATAGATATATATGTATATGGATAATTAGGAAAATGTGAAATTCCATTATATGAGAAACTTTTCTGATGCATACTACTCGTCAAACTGTATACGTAGAAGAAAAAAAAAAAAGTGTTTATGTTGATATTTAAAAAAAAAAAGAATAAAAGGAAAATTAAAATGATTGATAAAAGTAAAATAAGCTTAAAAAGTTTTTTTTTTTCTTTTTTATAATATGATATAAAATATAATTATATTGAATGAAGTTTGTGACTATTTAAGCAATCCTTGGAGTAATAATATAACATATTTAAGTCTAGCACTTGATTTGGAAATGGGTCATAACTTTTAGAGAGGCAAAAATTGCAGATAAATCTCGTCAGTCTAATACAAAATCCATTCAATGTAATTTCTGCTTATTCATAAAGACATTTTCATTTGTAAATATGTTCAATTTGCAGGTATTCTTCTTCAGATATCAAGAAATCAAATAACCTTTTCCATTTTTCGAAAAAGGTAGAGTAACTTTCAAACAATTTTGTGAAATACGACGTTTTAAGCTGATTTCCGAGGCTAGGCAGAGGGGAAACGATCGTAATAAGATAGAGTAATCAACATTTTGAGACAATCTTAGAACGCAATGGGAAGGGGAGCGGATATTCATCTCTCTATTTTAATAAAATGCTATCTCGTTAATTTTTAGCTCACAGGCTATCAAAGCCTGAGAGCTAATGTGCCCGCCCGTTCTGTATGTATGTATGTATGTATGTATGTATGTATGTATGTATGTATGTATGTATGTACGTACGTACGTATGTACGTAACGCGATAACTCTTGATAGAAACATCCGATTTGCTTCAAAATTTTTTCCTAGGTTCACCGTGATAAGGCGCTTCCCTGATTAGTTTTTGGAGTTCATTGGTTAAGGATAAAGGGGGAAAAACGGGGTTAGTCCACACCCCACCCCCTTAATTCAGATAAATGGGTTTTTCATGCAGAATGATTCGATTTGCTCCGAATTTGATATACCGGTTTATTATGTTAAGGAACATCCCTGATTAGTTTTGGAAGTTCATTGGTTAAGGATAAAGGGGGAAAAACGGGGTTAGTCCACCCCCCTTAATTCAGATAAATGTGTTTTTCATGCAGAATGATTCGATTTGCTCCCAATTTGGTATAGCGGTTTATTATGTTAAGGAACTTCCCTGATTAGTTTTGGGGGTTCATTGGTTAAGGGTAAAGGGGGGAAAACGGGGTTAGTCCACCCCCCTTAATTCAGATAAATGTGTTTTTCATGCAGAATGATTCGATTTGCTCCGAATTTGGTATAGCGGTTTATTATGTTAAGGAACTTCCCTGATTAGTTTTGGGGGTTCATTGGTTAAGGGTAAAGGGGGAAAAACGGGGTTAGTCCACCCCCCTTAATTCAGATAAATGGGTTTTTCATGCAGAATCATTCAATTTGCTCCCAATTTGGTATACCGGTTTATTATGTTAAGGAACTTCCCTGATTAGTTTTGGGAGTTCATTGGTTAAGGATAAAGGGGGAAAAACCGGGTTAGTCCACCCCCCTTAATTCAGATAAATATGTTTTTCATGCAGAATGATTCGATTTGCTCCGAATTTGGTATAGTGGTTTATTATGTTAAGGAACTTCCCTGATTAGTTTTGGGGGTTCATTGGTTAAGGGTAAAGGGGGAAAAACGGGGTTAGTCCATCCCCCTTAATTCAGATAAATGGGTTTTTCATGGAGAATCATTCAATTTGCTCCGAATTTATTATACCGGTTTATTATGTTAAGGAACTTCCCTGATTAGTTTTGGGGGTTCATTGGTTAAGGATAAAAGGGGAAAAGGGGGGTTAGTCCACCCCCTTAATTCAGATAAATGGGTTTTTCATGCAGAATCATTCGATTTACTCCGAATTTGGTATACCGGTTTATTATGTTAAGGAACTTCCCTGATTAGTTTTGGGGTTCATTGGTTACGGGTAAAGGGGGAAAAGGGAGGTTAGCCCGCCCCTCTTAATTTAGATAAATGGGTTTTTCATGCAGAATGATTCGATTTGCTCCGAAGTTGGTATACCCTTTTATTATGTTAAGGAGCTTCCCTGATTCGTTTTGGCGATTAATTGGTTAAGAATAAAGGGGGGTTAGTCCACCCCCTTAATTTAGATAAATGTTTTTTTTTTTTTTTTGCAAGATTATTCGATTTGCTCCAAGTTTGGTATACCGGTTTATTATGATAAGGAGCTTCCCTGATTAGATTTGGAGGTTCACTGGTTAAGTATAAAGGGGCAAACGGGGGCTAATTCCCCTTCACTTATTTTTTTGAGGGGCATTATCCTTTAAAATAAGAGTATAATATACAATTAGTGTGAATAGTCTGTGAGCTCAATGCCATCAGTTTAGCTGGGCACTTTTCTTTTTTATTAAATATTTACGTAGCAAATTTCGTAGTGAGTGATGCAGGCGCAGGGATATTAAAGATACTATTCTATATATGAAGGGGAATGCGGGGGGGGGGGTTGCTCCTCTCTTTATTTTTTCAAAAGTTTTACACATTTACGAAGTGTGTTTCTTTCGTAATTGCGTTCAATTTGTAGGAATTTTTATTCTAGTACCATAAGGAATCTGATAGCGTTTCCTTTTTTCCAATAAAATCAAAGTGTCTTTCAAACAATATTGTCGAATATGCGTTTGAAGCCAAATTATGATGTTCAACAGCAAGAAGTCGTAATATAAGGGCAGAAAAATGAAAAACGCTATGCGTTTGATGAAGGGGAGGGGTGGGAGTTTGCTCATATCTTTATCTTTTATGAAATTCCGCTTCGTTAATTTTTTACATATTTACGAAGTGAGTTCCTTTCGTAACAGTGTTCAATTTGCATAAATTTACATTCTGATACTAAGGAATCGAATACCGTTTCCTTTCTTCCAATAAAGGCAAAGTATCTTTCAAACAATATAGCCGATTTATGATGTTCGCCGCCGCGTAGGGGTCGTCATATAGGAGCAGAAAAATGAAGAATGCTATACGATTGATGAAGTGGAAGTGTATGTGTGTGTGTGTGGGGGGGGGGTTGTCCATCTGTTTATTTTTTCTGAACTTCTTTCTTAAGTTTTTACACATTTATGAAGTGAGTTTCTTTCGTATCTGCGTTCAATTTGCACAAATTTTTATTCTGATACTAAGGAATCGAATACCGCTTCCTTTCTTTGAATAAAGGCAAAGTATCTTTCAAACAGTATTGCCGAATATGGCGTTTGAAGCCGATTTATGATGCTTTCCGTCGGTAGGGGTCGCTATATAGGAGCAGAAAAATGAAAAACGCTATATGATTGATGAAGGGGAAGTGTGTGTGGGGGGGAGGGATGTTCCTCATCTCTTAATTTTTTCTGAAGTTCTATTTTAAGTTTTTACACTTCTTCCAATAAAGGCAATGTATCTTTCAAACAATATTGTCGAATATGGCGTTTGAAGCCGATTTATGATGCTCCCCGTTGGATAGGGGTCGTCATATAGGAGCAGAAAAATGAATAACGCTATACGATCGATGAAGGGGAAGGGGGGAGGGGACGTTAGTCATCTCTTTATTTTTTTCTGAAATTCTAACTCAACGTTTTATACATTTAAGAAGTGAGTTTCTTTCGTGACTGCATTCAATTAGCAGAAATTTTTATTCTCATACTAAAGAATCGAATAGCGTTTCCTTTTTTCCAATAAAGGCAAAGTATTTTTCAAACAATATTGCGAATATGGGGTTTGAAATGGATTTATAAGGCACGACAGCGATAAAGAATAATCTTAAAGAAGCAAAATAATGTCCTTCGCTATATGATTCAAGAAGATGGAGGGAGGAAATTTCTGTTTTTTTATGAATTTCTGTCTTTTTACTTTTTTTATGGAAATTATCCTCAGAATTTATATCTATATGTTAGCGAAAAATGTGGAGTTTCATTTTATGGCCACATGTTTAAATGTGTGTACTCTTTTGTGCGTGTCATGACTGTTTTTATGTGGTTTCTTTTTTTATAAAAATTAAAGCTTTCGAAAGAACTTTTGAGCTCTGAAAAGAGCTGTTTTTTAGCTTTGAATAGAGCTTTTGTTTTTCATGAATGAAATTTTGGAGAAATAGTAATTGCTGTCGAACGCTACTCAAAACAAAAAGGAAATGAGAAAGAAAAAGAAAATCGAACAGTGACACGTAAAAGAAAGAATAAATCGCCAACATGTAAACAGTTACCTCTTCCTATCGCCAAAAGATAAAATTTCGCATCTTTCCGTGAGTGGGTGGGTGTTTCAGTGACTTACAATAGAGATCGCTCCTTAAATGTCAAGTGATTGATAACACTGGTTTTCAGGAAGGGGGAAAAAGAGCTAGGGTACATGAGTTGTAACGTAGCCGTGCTTTGGGCGAAAAAATATATTGGGTACAAATGCTGATCCAGCCGGAATGAACAGGTTAAAATTATACGTATATGTGTTCACTGATGCTGGGTTTATTCGTGTCTCGTGTTTCGCAGCAGGATTGTGTGCTCATGAAGGCTATTCCATCTTCTGCTGCAGTTGAAGCCTTACAAACATATGTGAGTGAGAGGTGCTAAGCTGGGTATCGTCCTCGTAGCTTAAATGGTAGAGCACTTGGAGCGCTATTCCAAGGGTTTCGGATTCGATTCCCGGCTTGGATATTTTACACTCTGTTGGTTCTACGCTTAGTTAGTAATGTGATAAATCACGTGTTAAATATTCGATAATTTCGAGCCTAATTTCACTGCTGAAAATTAATTGAAAAACTAATTACGATTATAGGCATCCCTCCACTTACGTAAATTCGCACTTACGTAAGAAATTTTGAAAATTACATTTATGAACATACTAGCGCGTTTGATACGCATTTGCATACTTTTGATAATTGTTTTATAAATGAAATATGCAGATAAAAACCACAACAATAATATAGTTTTATATATTAGATATAGTTATATTTTTATTGGGATATACAATCAAATCTTTAACAAAACAAATACAAATCTGATTAAAATGAGTCAAAAAGAAACTCTGCTTAACCGTTACAATTTCGTTAGCTGAATTCAAACCATAACGAAACCTAATTTTAAAGTTTTGGTGAAGAGGAACGAGTGTATTTTTTTTTTACAACTTCAGAGCTGATCGTTTGGTGTAGATTCAAAATTGATATAAATTAATTCATCAATGTTTTAAATTTATAAATCCTATATTCCGCAAGATACTTTTTATTTGAAAAATATTCTTTCAGTTTGTTTTTATATTTTTTCATACTTTTATAGTTTATATCCAAGTAAATATTCCAGCATGCTACTTTATTTATAAAATAATACTGCGTAAATAATGTATATATTATATATATAATAAATATTGCAGTTTCTCAGGAATTTACAAATTCGACTTACGCTAAAATTTACGGAACGCATTACTTATGTAAGTCGGGGGATGCCTGTATATACAATTATAATGTTGTATTTTTTTTTTCAAAATGAAATTCGTAGATTCTTAAAAGAATTTTTAAACTTTTTTCGATATTTTATTCTTTTTATAAATTAATTTATATTCTAAAGTACTTTTTTCAAAAAAATTTCTAGGTTAATAATACGATGTCTCAAAAGATGCATTTTCAGAAAGTTATGCTGCTGTAAAATCAATAAATACAACTTTTGCAGACAAATTTTATCGGTTCTCTAATTTGTGTTTACAAGGCTAGCAAATTCACCAGGTCTCAATGCGAGCTTTATCAAAAGTGGCCCCCTTGTCAGTATGGTGCCTCTCGTTATAATAATTTCATGCTTACTGACAAACTATAACAGTACTTAACATAATGTTGATGTTAAATGATTGCTTCTTTTTACTTTTCGTTTCAGTGTTCTGTGAAATGTGGCAATGGTGTACAAAGTCGTGTAGTTTTCTGCGGAACATGGGAAAATAATTCTGTAATCAAAATCGAAGATAAAATGTGCGATCCTGAAAAGAGATTTGAAGATATGCAAAACTGCAGTGCAGACTCGTGCCAAGGCATTTGGTTCACCGGACCATGGGACAGGGTAAATAATTAATGTAAAACAGTTATACGTGCTTATTATATATAGTCACTTTTAAACACACTCTTTTAAAGGGACCATGGACCTTTATTTGAGCAGAAATCGATCCAAAAATCGGAAATTATTTTTGTTCATATTATTATCCTCCGAGTTTGTTCTGAGCCATTTGCGAAAAACTGCATGCAGGTGCGATCGTTTTTCACAAAATTACTAGCATTTGAATTTTGTATTCAAACAATTTCTCAGCCCTTTAATAAACTTTAAATCTGTTTTTCTCAAAACTGATTTTTCAACGTTTTAAGATTTTTGAAATGCTCCAGGCGTCATAATTTTTGATGAAAATTCACGAAATTGATAAGGAAGCATCCTGATATAGCTTAAAAAGAAACTAAGCATGCATTTTGAAATTCGACTTCACTAAGAAAATTAAATTTGATTTTTAACGTATTAAAAGGCAAAATTTTGATGAAAATCGATATGAAATTCAGAAAAAAAATTCTAAAAAAATAACTGTACAAAAGATTAAAAAATCGATGCTTAGATTTGTTTGGGATAGTCTTACGTGATTAAAATGCAAAGGCAAGGACATATCTAAAAAATTATGACGCATGGAGCATTTTAAAATTTTCAATTTTTTTAAATCTTAAAATTATAATAAGATTGGAAATTTCTTTTAAGGTGTTTTACATACTTATGATGAAATGCATATATGCACAAAATTTTATATTTCTATGATGAAAATTAAAAAAAAAAAAAAAAATAAAATAACGTCCACAATCCCTTTAATAGCAAATAATTGTTTGTCTGTTCCTCTGAAATGAATTATACAGGGTGTCCCAGAAGTAATGGGACAAACTTTAAGGGGAGGTAGGGGACATCACAAGGATTCAGATTTGCATAGCAACCCAGGGTCAGAAACGCTTTCCGCGTACTGTCGCGGTAGTGACGACACAAATATAAGAAAGAAAGGACACAAACAGGGAGAGAAAACATGTTTATTATTCTTAGTACTGCGAAAATGCCGGGGCAATGCTGGAAAGTGTTGAGGAACTTGTTGCACGCCTCGTGGCAGCTGCTGGGGAAGTCCGGGGCACTCCCAGTATTTTCGAGAACGTTAGATCTTCCATACCCCGGAGATGCGCTTCCATGCATCACGGCCCGGGGTCGTAATTTCGAACACCTACTTTGATAACGATCGTTGTCCCTTTAATGTTCTTTCTTCTTAGTTTTTTGATGTACTAAGGATAATAAACATGTTTTCTCCTCTTATTCGTATCCTGTCTTTCTTGTGTTTTGTGTCGTCACTACCGCGCCAGGAAAGCGTTTCCGACCCTGGGTTGCTATGCAAATCTGAATCCTTGTCATGTCCCCTACCTCCCCTTAAAGTTTGTCCCATTACTTCTGGGACACCCTGTAGAGAATGAACCAAGTAACCCAATGATGAACTGCCCAGATTATTCTCGCCAAAGTAAGGATGTAAATGGCATTACTCGATTGAGTGATTTGGTGAAGCTGCTAAACCGTAATCTTCAATATTTGAGCTTTAACTCTTTATGTACTGAATTATGAATTCATGAAAATTTGATCTTCTAAAGCGTTTTTTGTGATTTTTTTAAAATTTACATTAGAAGATTTACATAATCATTTAATAAATTTTAGAATAATTGAAGGATTAATTAAATTTGAATTTATAGGGATTTTGTGCAATATTTATAACCCCACTCAAATCTTTTATTTTAAATATTTTTCTTATTATTTTGTAGAATTGGGAAATGTACAAATATAATGTTCTTACAATAGAAATAAAGAAATATTTTCGAATTGAAAAATACCCCCCTACCCCCAACGTCAAGAAAGCTGAAAAGATGCAAAGGCAAAAGAAATTATCCTTTAAAAAAATATTTTTGTTTTGTATAACCAATAATGCTTTTGGAAAAAGATAAAGTAATGCATCTATAACTCATGCTAAACTGTATTATTACTAATCGATGTATTAAATGAATTTTATGACAAGTTATTTTAATGGTACTTATAAGTACCGTCAGTAAATAAAGGGTTAAGAGACAAGAAATTGTGTTTCTATAAGGTTGAATTCACAATAGATTTTTTGAAAAAATTTATTTGCAATAAGAAATTGCAATTTTACAGCTTTGTTTCACCAAAGTTATAAAAGTAAAAATTTATTAGTATAGAAATATGGTAGAGACCTTATTAAATTTCTATTCGATGAAATATATTTCTAAAAATAGTCGATACGAATTCCGCTGTCAAAAATTGACATCGATATTGACAATAGTAAAAAGAAAAAATATTGCTTTTGTAATTGTTACGTTTTTCTCCCAAATCGAAATCTATCGATAGAGTTTTTAATTAAGTTCTTAAACCAGAGCCTGAAAACCGCCTTGGTAAACTTCCACCGGTAAAAACGAATGGATTTTTTTCTTTGTGAATAAGGTGTTTAAATAAGGCAGAAATTTCTATTTTAATTTATTGATCGAAGTTTATCCCGACTTTAATCAGGTCCTGCCGTAAAGTACAACATTTTTTACTTCTTCCTGTTCTGAACTTACTTCCAGCTTTGCCAGTTTGGTCTTTTTTTAATTCAGAAAACCCGAATTCATATTTCATAGAGGAAATTCCGAAAATTAAAATATTTATATTTATATTATAAAAATATTTACTTAATATAATTACAAAACGTTTGTCATTAAATAAGATTCAAAATAATTCAAAATTTTATTTGAATTCTCTGTTAAGAATTCGGAATTTCTGAATTTAAAAGAAAAAGTCAAATTGGCAACCCTGCAGCCTTTATTAGATTAACATTACTGTATCAGCAGAGGTGACAAGCTCCCACCAATCTTCCGTAATATGTTGGTTAAGGCTGTTCTTAACTGCTCTGCTCAACAAGCGCAAAACGTTTTGACACATTTACAAATTCATTTTTTAACGGAAAGGTATAAAATTGGAAAGCCTGGCCATGGAAGCGATTTGGAATTCAACTGTTTTTTCCATTTTTCGATCAATCAATTACCTATTGAGTTATAAGCTAATTCGATCACGTGACAAACACGTTTTTCGCCCGCTCTTGAGTGCTCTTTCTCCCTTCGCACGGAAATTCGGTTCAAGACCCCCACTTTGACTCTATTTTCTGAAAGATCTATTGCGTTTGCAAAAAAATGGATAAAACAGCTCAATTACCTAGTTTCTGAACAACACCACCAATTAAATTTCATGTATTTTCGAACAAAAATAAATTAAAATTTATATCAGAAAGTTGACCTTTTGGATTCGAGAACACCCTTAATTTAAACCTGGTGCATAACGTATTGGCCCGTTCAAGGACAAACAATTGCGTTTCTGTAATGTTGAACTCACACCGGAATTTGCGTAGCAATTTAGCTCAAAATAAGGAAAAGCAAATGTTCAACTTTTTTCCATCAAAGTTAAAAAAGTAAAATTTAATTAAAAGTTTCTGGTGAGAATCGCGATTAAAATTAGATGGGGTATAATATATCCCACCACCCCCTAAAGAGGTTAAACCTGATTTTTTTAATGAAATTAAATATGTTCCACATAAAAAACTGTAATTAAATAAATAAAAGTCAAAATTCTATTGCTATATACACCTTGAGTTAAATACTCAAAATACATATAAAAAAGCACAAATATTGGTACAAAAATTACTTTCAGATGCATATAATATAAATATATTTAAAATACATTAGCATACATATTGCATTATCAAGATTAGCTCAAATTTAACCTATAAAAGTAGATTTTAATACATCGAAAATCGTCTTTCGTACATATAATTATTAAAAAATTACCAGGAAGCCATTATAAGAGAATCAATTGAAATAATTGCTAATAAAGATACAGCTTGTAACGATGCACTATCATACGATACCAATGGGGTATGGAGGGATTTACTGCATAATAGATGACAGCTCGTTTTGTTGAAAATTTGAATAACTTTATCTGGCATCTCATCTGACGTACAACATTTATTTAAACCTATGGAAAAGCATATAGAAAAGCCTATGGAGATCATAACTTTTTCATTTTTTCTTCCCACCTTTTTGTCCCTGATGCCAGTAATTTTTTATTCTTTACTAATTCTAAAGGTATTATAAATTTAAAGTGTAAAAAAGTTTGCCTAACGACAGGGTCAAAACAAATGGTAAAATGCCTTTGCATATGGGTGAATTATAACCCAGAGAGAAACATGGGCCATTTTTTTTTTTTTTACATTACTCAAATATTTTTCTTAATAATTGCAAATTTTGCTTTTTTCATTGAGAATCAACGGACATTTTTCATAGAAGATGTAACATTTTTTCTTCATTGTTGCAAAAATTTCAAGAGCCGTAATAATAATTTATCTCTTTTTATTTGAAAGATTTTCACGTGAAATATTAATAATTGACCTAGTTTTATTTTTTTTTTTTTTTCAAGAATTAAAAAGGTGAATATGACGTCATAGTGGAAATAAAAAGGATATTTTCAGAATAAATTTTACTTTGGTCAAGTTTATGTTTTAGTAAAAAGTTTCAAATGCTTGATGGATGCTAAATGTTTAGCTATTTTTACGCAGGTAGCGAACTTAGTGAGGAATTACATAACTTAAATTTTAAAATGTTTTTTTTTTCGAGTTGAGAACTATTTATACCCCAAGTTAAACTTAGGTAATAGATTTCAGATGTGTTCAGAGCCTGATTACCAACGGTTCACATTCCCACCAGTAAAAAGAAACAGAAAATTTTGCCTCATTCAAGGCAGAAATTTTACAAGAATACGGCGTTTAGATAAGACGAACATTTCTTTTAAAATTTATTGGTGTTAGTGTGCCCCGTTGGTAATCAGGCCCTGGATGTGTTTACATCACTTGGTAGAGAATAACGTAACAAAATTTAAGTTAAACTTTTATTTTTTACTGTATCACAGCTATAATATTGTTAACTATTAACAGTAAGGATTCAACACAATTTATTTTTGCATTCATAGCGCTCCTGAGTGGGAAATAGGATATCTAAATTTAAGTGAAGTTAATTTTTTATGTTTTGATTATACATTTTTTACGTTCAGATTGGACGTTTTTGTCCAAACTACAGCAACCTGCATTACTACAGTGGTGAAATATTTTGAATTATACATTGGTGAACTGTATCACACATTGTGATGCAATACTGCATACATCAAAGCCTGATGATGATACCCTCTATTAATTTTGAAATGAGTTCGTCTGAATGCAGTAGTTATTAAAAAACTTGACATATTAAGCAAAAACTTAATTTGAAGAACAAATTAAAAAAAAAAAAATTATTTCCTACATTGTTTAAGCCCGAGAAGGGACAGTTATTAAGATATTTCATTCAATTAGTTTTATATTTAATGTTAAATTTTTGTAACAAATTAGTTAAGCCAATTGAAGATTAAAAAATAAAAATAAAATTCATACAATATGATACTTAAAACACTCTAAAAAATTAGATTCCGTTCAAATGAAATCGAAATAATTCTTAGACTTTTTTTTAAAGTTTTGTATTTTGCATGCATCTTATCATTTTATGTACAATTGTCAAACATAATACAAAATCTGCAATACAAATATTTTCAATTAAAAATGGTAGAAGTCTAAGATTTATTTCGATTTCATTTGAACGGAATCTAATTTTTTAGGGTGTTTTAAGCATCATATTGTATGAATTTTATTTTTATTTTTTAATCTTCAATTGGCTTAACGAATTTGTTAAAAAATTTAACATTAAATGTAGAACTAATTGAATGAAATATCTTAATATCTGTCCCTTCTCGGGCTTAAACAATGTAGGAAATAAATTTTGTTTTTTTTAAATTTGTTCTTCAAATTAAGTTTTTGTTTAATATTACAATGTTTTCTTCTGGACAATTCTCGAATAAGCGCAAAGGAAATAATAGTATTTAAATCCCACTAATGACGGCCGAAACGTTCTGGGTTTTAATGTATATATATTTTAATGATATTTTAATGTACAGTAAATTCTGTCTAAGGCCGGACTCTGTGCAAGCCGGAAATCTGTCTACCGCGGAAAATTTTCCAAGTCCCGGCGAAGCCAAAGAAAATTACATTAATTCATGCTGCATAAGGCGGAATCTGTCTAACGCGGAAACGGAAAGGATTTTAAGGTTCCACCGAAACCAAAATTTTGCATAAGGTGGAATAAAGGATATTTTAATAATAGAAGGCATTTTGTTTGTCAAACTTTAAAACTATCAAATACTCAATCTTAAATACTTTAAAGTCAAATACTCAATGTCGAGCATGTTAGTTAAATTGTGTAACACTTCGAAAAAGTTAATTCAAAACAACAGAAATTGTTTAATTTTTAAGGAATTCTTGCTTATGCCGTTTTATCCTGTACAAAATTGCATTTAAAAGTTATTATTTCTAGTAGAATGGACATTTATCAAAATATATATTTTCTAAAGTACAATATATTATACTTTAAGGTTGTACTCAAATACAATATGATACCGTTCTGTCACATTCTCTAAGTTTATTGTTTTTTGTGTGTGTAAACATCCAATTCGCATATATTATAGCAGTACTAAGAAATTGAATCGCGTTTCTCAGTTAATTATAAAGACAAATGAACTTTCAGAATTTCAGTTTTCAACCGTTTTTCGAGTCAGAGAAATCAATAAAAAAACGTCATCGGCAAGGGATTTTTTTTTTTTTTTTTTTGGGGGGAGGATTTTTTTTTTTGCATAAGCCGGAATATTGTCTACCACGGAAAATTTTCTCAGTCCCGACCGATTCCGCCTTAGACAGAATTTACTGTATTTTAAATATCTTTATATTATATGCATAGCTGCCAGTTTGTACGGTCTTTTGTTACCACTAAAATTTAATAGAAATTTTTGTCTTAATTCATCGTTAAGAAATTGTTAGATTTTGGCGATTGTTTTAGCTAAAATTTACTGTTAAGTTTTAGTGGTGAGAAAAATCCAGTTGACAACTTGACAAGTTGACAGCTATTTTATATGTATGCATCTGAAATTAATGTTTGTACAATTATTTGTGCATTATTATATGTATTTTAAATAAATAAAGTTTCGTCGAATATATTTTCTGATTCGAAATGTTGTTAACCTGGATCAAATTAACCCACGTATTACGGAATATCAGTGGAAACTTGTCACCTATGTATCAGTAATACGTAGAAGACTAATGCTTTTTTTTCTGATAGTGTTCTTCTCCATGTGGAGGTGGTGAAAGGACTCGCAAAATTTTATGTTTCCATGAAAACGAAGTTGTCGATGCCAGTCAGTGTAATCCAAATGAGAAGCCATTTGACACGGAAACTTGCAAAATGACACCTTGCGATGACGGTAAAGTATCTTGTATTGTTCAGAAGAAAATTAAATAATAATATTCAATCGGTATTATATTTTTTTTTAACTTGAAATGTTGTGAAATTTAACCTGTGAACTCTACCACACGAATGCGAATTCTCACCGACCAAATTTCAAATGTCGGCGTTTTTTGAAAACAATGTTTTCATCAATTTGCATTTTTGACTACAAAATGAAATTTTTGATAATAATGTAGTGTGACCCAGCCAGTAGTTGATCAAATAAGGTCGGTGCAACGGGTTTTTTATTTTTCCTTCCTTTTGAGTTTTAGAAGTAAACTAACATGATTGCTAGAAAACTTAATGGGTAACCTCCTGTAATGGGCAAAAATGAAATCTTCTGAAATTAAACAGCAACAAAATTATAAGTAGATAGTTTCTTTAATTGCCATTTTCCCAGTAGTTGATCAGTCGATGAAATCAGTCTAAAACTCAAAAAATAATCTTTAAAATATCATGCTTAAGCAGTGATTAACAATAATTCATAATATGTAACTATTATTTGAAATAAGCAAGATGGAAGTGGATAATTTGACTTATTATAATTGCCTCCAACTAATCAAACACTAAATTTTTACATTTTCTTATTTAAAAAAAATATCACAAAAATGGCTTCTATTACAGCAGCAGCTGACAACAATGTGACATGTGCTCCAATATTCAAATAAAAATATTATGTCTAGTGCCACGTGCAAAACTCATTTCCGCCTGAAATGGCGCAATATTTCAAAAATTTGATCAATTGCTGGAAGGGTATAAACTACTGGAAAAGTCACCCTATATCATAGTTTGATTCCTTATTACATTCCTAGAAGGCCAAAATGGCAACCTTGATTGAAACAGCATCCTCTTAAAAGAGACAAAAGACAGCTACCAACGCTTATGGTTTTGCTACCATTAAAATTTACTATAAATATTTATGGTAAGAAAAAAGCGTGAAAGTGAGCAGCTATGCAGAAGATCAAGCAAGTTCGTCGGAAATTCTCCGAAAATAAAGAATAAACGATGTGTCAGCGATTAAAGTGGTTCTGCCATATTTATTATATTTTATAGATGAATTTATAAATATAATAGTTATAAATGATTCGATACTTTTTTATTCCATCGATATTTTTTTCATGAAGCGATGAGCATCTAATGTTAGCAGATATTTTTACTGGTTTGCTGTAAACACAATCATTAAATAAACGACTTGAAATTAATTGGATGGCTTAACATAACCGATTTAAACCTTAGTTTTACAGAAATGAAAAATTGTGTTAAAAAAGGATATTAGTTATGTTTTTATAACGCTTAGGTAAGATGTGTTTTGAGAGCATCGAAATTTTGATCCAGCAGAAAAGACAAACACTGAAATTTGCTAAAAACGTGATAAAAGCAAAAGCAGATTACGCTTTATTTTCTCATTTAATAAAGGTATTTGAGAATTAAAGTTTCTTCTTTAAATTTCTTTAAAAATGCATGTTTTCAGTTTCACTTCTCATAATTGTGTCACTGTAAATATATACAGAGTTATTAAAAAAAAAAGTTTGCAAAATGACATGGTAAACAGGCATACAGTGAGGATAAAAAATCTCATAGGAGCATAGAGTCGCAAACCACTTATTTAGTCGCGAATAGAGGGTGTTTCATCCTAACTGAACCCGGGTTGACGGCAATAATTTCGAGAAAAATAAAAACATTGTTATGAAAATGCAACGATATGTACCTCGTTTTGTGTGAAATGTGATAGTATCACGAAAAGATCTGGAAAGACATTTTTCTCAAGAAATCGGTGATACCGTATGAATTGATAATCAAGGTCCAAAATGTAAGGTGTCAAGTGCATGCTGCTGCCGACTATAATGCAAACCTCTACCACTTTTGTTTGGTGTTATCACATTTACAACCAGGGGCGGCCGGTCCATTGGGGCCACTGGGGCACGGCCCCACCGGTATTTTCTGTTCATTAAAAAATATATATTCATATTTTTAATTTAAATATTAAAAAAAAGAACTGTTTACTGAAAATATATTGCAAACAAACTGCTTCTTACATCGCTCCCACTCATCCGTTATCGACTCTCAGCATCTATGCTTTTCTCAGAGGCAATAAATCACTTTACTGACCACTACTTCCTCCCGACACCAAGGTTATTTTATCTGGGCACAAGACATTTGTGGCCATCTGGCGCGTTAATTCGAGTATTTCCTTCCCTCACGTATCATTCAATTTTGGCGATGTACTGCTTTTAGAGCTAAATTTTCCGTATTTTTTTGCAATGTGGGGCACTCGGCGAGTTTGCCTTTGATGCAAAGTAAGGAAAGGTGAATGAGTTTCTGTTAGAATACGGGGATTCTCAAAAATATTTGGTGACATTTCTATTACTATTGCTGGTTATTCGTCAAATTACTCGATCTTTGAGTACTCTCTTTAAACGGAGACGCAGCGTTATTGTTAAGTTCTTGAAAGAAAAAAAAAAGAAATGAATTCTGTAGATGGTTTATTACGAAAGCCCTTTTCAAGAATGAATTTGGAAGAAAAGCTTGAAATTAAACGCCCGGGACCTTATCAACCGAAGAATTTTGAAATGCAACAAAAAGATGGGAAAAAACTGCGCTATTTCTCTACACAGTGGTTTGAAAATTTCCGTGGATTTCAGCGAGTGAAGAAAAAAAGCATTGTTCTGTTTTTATTGTTTATTGTTTGGAGGGGAGAAATTATGGAGTATGGCTGGCTGTACCGATTTGAAGCATCTTTCTGAAAGAGTAAAAAAACATGAAATGAGTACTACTCATTTAAATAATGCTATCAGCCATAAAACCTTTGGAACTGTCAATATTGTAGCGCATTTGGATGAAGGTTACAGGATTTCATTACAAAAACATAATGGAATAGTTGATAAGAACAGGTATGTGCTAAATCGTGTGATCAATTGTTTGAAATTCTGTGGATTTCATGAAATAGCTTTAAGGGGTCATGATGAACGTAAAGATTCTTTAAACCGAGGTATATTTTTAGATTTGGTCACATACACCTCAAAACTGGATACTATACTGGAAGATCATTTAAACAATGCTACAGTATTTAAAAATACTTCAAAAACTATACAGAATGAGCTGTTGGATTGTATATATGAAACATATATGCATGAAGTTAAAAATGAGATTTCTGCTTCTAATTTTGTAGCATTACAAGCTGACGAAACTACTGATGTAAGCTGCACTTCGCAATTTGTTGTCATTTTACGATATATAAAAAACAACAAGCCCGTGGGAAGATTTGTTCAATTCATTGATGTCCATGACAGAACAGCATAGGGCCTTACTAAAATCCTAACTGAAAATTTAGAACAATTTAATTTAAAAGATAAGCTCATTGCGCAAGCATATGACGGTGCAGCTGTTATGATCGGGGGCCATACTGGGGTTCAAGAGCGAATGAGAGACAATTTTCCTCATGCAAAGTACATCCATTGCTATGCCCACCAAATGAATTTAGTGCTGAAGAAAGCTTGCACTAATATTAAATCTATCGGATTATTTTTTGAAAATGTAAATTCATTTTCTACCTTTTTTTCGGCATCACCTAAGCGTAGTGATTTATTTCGTGAAATATGTGCTAAAAGAATTCCCGCACCGTCAGAAACCAGGTGGAACTTTCATTCACGTATCATCAGTTTCATAGAAGAAAATAAGTCCGAACTATCAGAGGGTTTTGATAGAATTCAGAACGAAGTGCAGTGGGATGATAGAACAATCAGTGAATCGCATGGTTTACACAGAATTTTAGAAGATGATGATTTTCTCTTTCTCCTTTCTTTTTTCAGTTCGATATTTCAACATGTAAATATTTTATATAATGTTGTTCAGATGACAAATACTACTTCATTAAATGCCTTGCAAGCTTTCAACAGTTTTACAGATGCCGTTAATGAAATCAGAGGCAAAATCGATGTTCATCAAACTGTTGAAAATTACGAAAATACTTGCAAAAGGAAACGCATAAAATTCAGTGGCTATAACCCAATAAAAATAAATGCAAAGAAGCATACGACATTATAATATCCGAAATGAAAAACAGGTTTGAAGAGCAGGAGACTCTTAATCCGTTTGCATTACTGGATCCAAAAAAATTCAGTTTAAGGATAATTTCCCTGAAAAAAACATTTTTATTATCGCAGAAAACTACAATATGATTGATAAAGGAAAATTAATAAATGAACTTCGTGTAATATATCATAATTCCACTTTTGAAAACATTCAGACAGTTTCGAGTCTGTTAACATTTATGAAAACCAATAATCTTTCCGAAGACTTTTCTGAGATTTCAAAGGCACTTGAAATTGTCCTGGTGACACCAGTATCGATAGCAGAAGCAGAAAGGTGCTTCAGCACACTTAAAAGAATTAAAACATTTTTGAGAAACTCCATGGGACAGGAACGATTAAATGCCCTTGCTGTTCTTTCAGTCCACAAAGATTTTATTAGTACAATATCAGAATTTAATGTAAAAGTAATTGAAAGATTTGTTCGTCGAAAAAATCGACGTACAGAATTTCTATTTAAATGATGCATTAAATTTTAATTTGTGAATGGATTAAATATCTGCAAGAAAAGTATGTATTTTTTTCTATTAAATTATGAGATAATTATTTTTTGTTTGATTTGTGAATTTGTTTTTTAATTTAATAATGTTTGACCAGAGTAAGTTCAATGTAAATAATGGTAATTAAATTTAATGTAAGTGAAAGATTTGCGCAGCTAAAAACATACCAAATTTTTATTTAAAAATGTACTAAATTTTAATTTCTGAATAGTTTCAATGTCTGCAAGTAAAAAGTTAATATTTTTTTCTGTAACGTTGTGAAATTATTATTATTATGCATGATTTGTATATTTTTTTTTCAATTAAATAACGATTGATCAGAGTATGTTCAATGGTAATAACGGCAATTAATAGTATGTTAAAAATTGTAATTAATTTGAAATTAACGTTGATTACTTGAAAAAATAATTAATTTTTTATTTCCAGAAGTAAGATTATTTTTTCATTTTATTCTTAAATAATTTGTTTTCATGTTTAAACAAGAAATATTAATACATAAAAATTTACAATATATTATGAGGACCGAGCCCCACCATTGAAGATTGGCACGAGCCGCCACTGTTTACAACAAAGGTGAGAATGCCTCTTAAATGTTTTATTATAATATACTTCAGTTTTCTGAAAGTTATTACCGTCAACACAAATTGAGTTTGGATGAAACACCCCGTATTTGTGACTCAATAAGTGGCTTGCGACCCTATGTTCCTATGTAATTTTTCATCCTTGTTGTATGCCTGATTTGCCATGTCATTTTGTAAACATTTTTTTAATCACCCTGTATATAGTATATACACTATGTAATAAATATATATTAGCACAAGTATCTGTAATCCAATTGATTTATTTTAGATGGTTTGATGGCGGTGGGTGGCTGCAAAAATTCGAAATACGGTTGCTGTTCAGATGGGATGACACCTGCTGCCGGACTGAATTACGAAGGTTGCCACAAACTGAACATTAGCGGCACTAACGTGTCGTGCGAAACAGCTGAATTCGGATGCTGCTCAGATGGATTCACTTTGGCATTGGGGCCTTTTAAGTAATGTTTTCTCATAAGTTTACTTTCCGTAACATTTAAAGCCTTTTAACCCCTTAATTCTCGCTCCCGTCAATATCACGGGCAGAGGTGTCGTTCGTTATTTCTCGTGCCCGTCGTATTTCCGGGCTGGAGATTTATTACTGGAAAAAACTTCTGAAACCAGAAAAATTTATCTGGCATTTCCTTGTGAAGTCTTTGAATACTAGCGTTTGGGTATGGTTTTTAGCGCTGATTGTGATGTTGGACTTTGTACCGCATGTTTCGAAATATATCACACTCAAAAAAAATATTAATAATAAAAATTTAATGTATATTATATTATTTCAAGTACTAGGGGGCTCGGCCCCCTACGAGCTACGCTCGCCAACCCCCGTCCAGACACCGCAGACTCTAAATGCACGCTAATTTGATCGGCTTTAAAAAGATTTCGAAAGATTGAATTATAATTTAAAAAACAGTGGCGATCTCCCTATAAACGAATTTCTATTCATTTCTCTTTGATTGGGGGAATTTTAACGCCAAATCCGCTGCGGTACTACTTGATTATCCTGTCGACCAATTTCGCCAAATTATATAAATCGCCAAATTATACAAATTGATATAATTTTTATTTTAAATAACGAAGGAACAAATAAATTCGTACAACATTAATAAAAACACAAATAAAACGTCGAAATAAAAATAACTTGATGACGTATACACGTGTAACAACATTTCAAAATAAGCTAATATAAAAGGAATTAAGTAAAGAGAGTCTTTGTCACCTGGTATTTTTTAACAAAGCGAAAAGAAAGTTCTTTTAAATGAGATATTTTAAATTAATTCTCAAAATATCAAATAAACGTCTAGCGCAATTTCTAAATTTAAACTTTTTTGCAATATTATTTTGTGTTCATTTTATGTAATAACGATAATGTGACGTAAATATGACGTCATTTCTCCTAAGACTTCTAACGCATGTTAATGAATTTATTATTTTACAATATCCTTTCTCTTTTAAAATTCACGTGTATACTTTTTATGACGTAATTTTTAATAAGTTCCTGCTTTTTATACGTAATTATTTAATTCTAATTTGAAAGTTTTTTTTCCTGTTTATAATAGTCACGTGTAAATAAATTTTTAATTTGAAGCAAACATTATTGCTTGCGCTTTTTATACAGTTGGCAACAGTTTAAATTAGTACAATTTTCTGAAATCTGTAAAAAATATCTCTAGAAATGCTGAAAATTTGAATTTAAAATAGAAATAAAACCTGAAAAAATGTGTCAAAATAAAAAAATTAATGCAATCTGCACTCCGGCAAATTCTAACGCATAAAATGATCTAAAAATGATTACACTGCCATGTATAGTTTTTGCTGCTATAAAACTTTTTTAGTGGAACGATTTTGTCCAACTTTAGCATTAAATAACTCTTAAAATAATTCTTCGATTTGAAAACTGTCTGCATCAGCGTGTTTATCAAACATTTCTGTATAAAACCACCGATTTTCATATTTTTGTATGCATTATTTTTGTTAATATTAACGAAGAAAGGCCTCCGGTCACAAAAAAATCAAAACCGGCGGCGGCGGTGACAGCGGTAGTTACTTTTTTTTAGAATAGAGAGATTATTTGTAAAAATTTGTTTGATGATGATAAATAAAGATCTAAGATGTGAAAAATAAAGGTCTTATTCGCATTAATTTGTATGGTGTAAAATAAACATTAAAGCACAGAATTCTCGCATGATGGCTTTTCCAGAAATGTGAATTTGTTCTATAACATCTTTTTCTTTCGCCTTAAAAAAATAATTGCATATTTTATATAGAAACCTTATAATTATTTAATTTCTGTAATAAAAAAATAGGTACTTTTTTTTATGGCTTTTCCAAATATTAAGCGACTGTTAAGGGGTTAAATTTTAAAAGGACTTGCAGCTTATGCGAAATATGAAGAAATGATCAAATTTTTACTTTTTGCTTTACGCTGTTCTCAAATCCGAAGGATTTCATGACATAAGTTTTAATTCCCTTTCGTTCGGGAAAACATGAAAGTAGCAGGTGTTGTTATTCAGAAACTGTGTAATCGGAAGACGTTTTCCGTTTTTTTAAAAAACACAATAGATCTTTCAGAAAATACTGTCAAAGTGGCCGTTTTGAACCAAACATCCCGACGAAAGAAGAAAAGCCAGTCGACGAAAAGTGAAAATCGCACTGAGCGTGATCAAAATCGTTTATAACTCGATAAGTAATGGACCGGGAGCCGGCAGCACAAACAATCACCTCATCGAGTTCACTGATGAAATTCTAGGATCAGTTAAATTTTGATTGGCATATTAAAACCCAATCGGCCTGCTGAGTCCTATCTTGGTGAAAAACACCTGAAAACCCGATTTTAGTGGCTGACTCGTATGTTTACCAATGTGTTTTCCTGCACCAAAAAGTACGAAAACATGGAGGATTGGGATTGGGTAAATTTATAAGAGATGCAATCTTTCTGCTCAGTTTGTGTTTTTAGGTGCGTTCGTAATTATATAAACGAGTTGGAACCCGTCGAAATTCGACGAACTAAAATGTTAGAAAGGAACTGTCAGATCGAATTTATAATAAACCTACAAAAATAATTACAATAAAAAATTCATCTAACATTGGTTGTCTCACTCTTAAAGCAAATAATATTTTTAACCTAAAATTACTAAAATATTATTTCCACAAATTTCAACTGCTTAAATTATTGAAAAATTAAACTCTATTAGAATACGTAATCAAGATGAGTAATTATGATGAATTTATCGATTGAGACTTTTATGTGTTTTTATGGGATAAAAAATCAGTAAAAAGGATTTCGCTTTGTCACATCATAAAATTTTCCCCCATGAAATCTAAATTGTACGTTATTTTCAATTCCCATAATTCACATACGCACCACTCAAATTCACAATTTGAAAGTATTTTAACGCGCAATAGATTATTAATGAATGTATTTCTAAACTTAAAGTTACGTTTGTCCGATACAACTTTTCATGGGAACATTCGCACAAACTTTAAGTTCTAATGTCAGTACCAGTAATGTCAGTAAAAAAAAATTCAGAAATTTGCCTTTATTTGTCATAGTATTGGCCATTTAGTATTGGTCAAATATTTAGTTTTATCAAAAAAAAAAAAAAAAAAATGATCGTTTTGTTTGAAATATGACATCATTTTTACTCACTGAATCATTTTGCCTAGCGTCTCAAACTCAGTATCAGCGTAATGTAAAAATATTGAAATGTAACTGATTTATGAAGAAGAATGCGTGTTTGTTTTTTTTTAAATGTCTGACATCATTTTCTGTTCAAAAATTATAAAAAAGTTACTTTAATTTGTATTATGAAAATGGCATCAATAAGGATATAATCAATAAAAATAATAAACCATGACTATTTTCCCTTTACTTTCAATATAAATGGTGTACTTCAGTTGCCACAATTACAAAATTTGTATTAAAAACTACAAAAAAATTAATATCTCAAAAATAAATTGAGATACAGCTTTCAAACAAATTGCATTTAAAAGAGGATTTTTTTCCTTATACGATGGTGTTAAAATTTAAAATGTGCGATGTTTAGTTTAAAAATTTGCCGTAGATTTAATTGCAAAACCGAAATTTTAATTCAAATTTCAAAGTGTTGCCATTCGCAAAATGACGTATGCGTTACGCACAGATATGTTTGTCCTTTATAATATAGATAGGTAGCACCTATAGTAGTCGTCTGTCCTCATATAACAGCGCAAAAACTACCCAACCAAATGGTTTGAAATTTACTATATGTAATCGTTGCAGAATTTTGTAGAGTCATTTCAAATTCTATGAAAATCAAATCAAAAGTTAAAAAGATATTACTAAAAGTTTTCCTCATTCTATCAAATCCTATCATACATAATTAATTCAATGATATCCCATGATAGGTAAGGATTCTAGGTTGCCATGGTGATGACGTCCAATTTAAGATGGAATCCTATTATTTCCGTATTACTGAATTTAATATATATAATCACAATAAATTTTGTATTCATGTATTTTTGCATAAGCGTGTAACAGCCATTGCACCAAGATCTGAATATTTATAAAACTAGTTATAGTATGAACGCACCTCATTTGTCACATTTGGTGTACAATTTTCGACTGGTTTCAGTATATCAGTGTGATCAAAATGCTAAAACTTCAACATAAACTTTTCAATGCGCTAGCAATTTTTTGGAGGTTATTACATCGCCATTACCTTAGATGTAATTTGTAAAATTAAGAATTAGATTTTCAGTATTTAGAAATACTTTGCATTCCACTAATTCTATATTTTTTTTAATGAAAAATTTTGAAAAAAAATGTACTAAATTTTATTATAGCAAATAGGTATTTTGGGA
Source organism: Maratus speciosus (assembly GCA_963932465.1). Classification (NCBI taxonomy): domain Eukaryota; kingdom Metazoa; phylum Arthropoda; class Arachnida; order Araneae; family Salticidae; genus Maratus; species Maratus speciosus. The sequence continues at coordinate 205,971,361 of OZ010794.1, read as the reverse complement.
CGGTGAAGTTCATTCTTACGGCAAAGCTACCATCTCTCAGTGTTTTTTAATACTGGTATTTTCGCCTAGGAGATTTTACTTTAATTAACTCCTTGAGGGTCAGTGGGATATATTATATCCCGTCTAAGTTTAATTAAGATTTGCACCAGAAAATTTTAATTAAGTTTTACTTTTATAATTTTTGAGGAATTTGGTTCAAAAATTGGTTTTTCTTATTTTGAAATAAAAAATTTCTATATTTCTGGTGGAAATTCGGCATTACACAAACGCAATTGCTTGCTCCTCAAAGGGTTACTCTGATAATTTGAAGATTAAGTAAAGAAAAAAATTCTATACGAAGGTTGTATACAAACATTCAGAGGCTTAGCAGCTCTGGAACGGAATGTAACTGTACTTAACCTTTTGATTACGGGCATGTACAGGTGATTATTTTTATATTTACTCGTACCACAATTTACAAAAAAAAAAAAAAAAAAAAAAAAAAAAAAAAAAAAAAAAAAAAAAATTTTGTAGTAAATTTGTCTTTAAATTTTTCTGATATCACACAGAGTACAGTTTTCAAAAAGTGGTGCGAATAGAATAAAGTAAAAGTCTCTGGGACCGTGTCAATAATTTAACCCTTTCCGATGCGGAGTAATTCTGTTTATAAACTGATGAAATAATGGACTGACACCAGAATTTATAAACGAATTTATTAGAAAATATGAACTTGCTTATTTTCACGTACATTATAAAAGGAAAAATTTAATAGAATATTCTTGGCGCCTTTTGTCAGTTTTGGAATTAAAATTAGGTGCCCTTTTTTAACCCCGTGGGGACAAGCGACACGTATACGTGCCGCATGAAGCGCTCAGAACCCTTGTTTTTCCTCACCAGTAAAATTTTACTATAAAATTTGCCTTATTTAATCAGCGCATTTTGTCGATTCGACAAGACACAAATTTCAGTTTTTAAAAAACGGTGACAAAAGATTAAAAATTTCGTAAAAGGCTCCCGTCCCGAAGGGGTTAAGGACACCGCCCTCGAAAGGGTTAAGCACAATAACAATTTTAAAATAAAACTTTAACACAAGAACGCCCGGAAATTTTACTCAAGTTTCATAAAAATATTTTACACCAGAATTTTTATTTAAAATATTTTGACTGATTTATTTAACGTAATTCTGCGTTTTTAAAATTTAACTTATTTTGCTAAAGAATTTCTGGTTCCAATTGACATTTAACCCCTTCACGGTCGCTTAATATTTGGAAAAACCATCAAAAAAGTAGCTATTTATTTTATTACAGAAATTGAATAATTATAAGGTTCCTAAATCAAATATGCAATTAGTTCTTTTTAAGGCTTAAAAGATGTTATAGAACAAATTCATATTTGTAGAAAAGCCATCATGCGAAAATTCTGTGTCTTAATGTTTGTTTTACACCGCACAAATTAAAGCGAATAAAACCTTTATTTTTCACATCTTAGATCTTTATTTATCATCATCACACACACTTTTACAAATAATATTTGAAATAATATATATACATTAAATTCTGATTATTGATAATTTTTTGAGTGGTAAATAGTTCGAAACATGCAATACAAAGACCAACATTACGGTTACTGAAAAAGCCAATCCCAAACGGAAGTATTCAAATACTTCACACCGAAATGCTAGTTCAATTTTTCTGGTTTCAGAAGTTTTTTGCAGCAATAAATCTCCAGCCCGGAAATAGGACGGGAGCGAGAAATAACGAACGACACCTCAGCCCGTGATATTGACGGGAGCGAGAATTAAGGGGTTAATCATATAGTCGGAGTCGGATCGACTCCTTCCGTGCGTTCTAGTGTTAAATATTCACTTTATTTCAGTGTCTTGTATATGTTAATAATAGCATTTTTTACACCATATTCAATAAAATTATTTTTAAAATTTCATTTCAAACCATGGAGTTTAAGAATAGAACAAAAATAACCGTGTTAAAAGTTTAAGCACAAAATCGTTTTTATGCAAGTTTTACAAACTGATGTAAGCTGTTGCGCACGCAAACGATTTCTGGGTGTATAAGAAGCAGTCAGTTGTTGTTTTTGAGTTGGTACAAAATGCCTAAGTCGAAAGAATTTTCAGAGAAGGAGGTGATAAATATCTGGAATACGAGAGCAAAACATAAGTCTGCTTCTGAAATTCCAAGTGCATTAAAAAAGATGAAAACGAGGTATTTTTAATGTTTTGGTTCGTGATATTGATTCCAAACGAAAATTCCGTTTAGGAAGGCCACGACTGACTACCTTGAGCGAAGACCGCTGCATCAGAAACTTGGCTTCAACTGGTAATTACTGTCTTTTGCAAATAAAACAGTTGGAGGACAAATATCGAAAAAAACCGTTCATAGAAGAGTTTTGTAATCGAAATACATGAAAAGCATAAAATGGCTCGGTTACCTTGTCTGTAACGATACCATAAAGAATCTAGATTATACAGTGCGTCCCAAAAGTTTATAGACAACGGGTTTTTTTAATTTTCCCAATTCAAAAAGAAGAGTGACAATTTCAAAACAATTTATAATTGTAAATAATAGCAAGACAATAATAAGACTATACACAAATAATATTACACAATCAAAGACTTTGTGAGAAAAATTAAAACTCAAATTTCGTTGTCCCAAAATTTATAGACAACTCATTTTTTTCTTTTAACGTTCAAATTTTTAAGCCGTTTGTTCTAATCGCTTTAAAAATTCGATCAGGCATACTCAAAACAAGAGTTTGAAGAAGTTCTGACCTTAAAGAAAATCAACTTCGTTCAAATTGCAGCTTTAGATCGTGAACCGTTGAAAATTGATGCCTTTTAGCATACACATCTCTAGCTAATCTTCCCCAGAGGTTCTCCATTGGGTTCATGTCAAGAATAAGGACTAGCCAGTCCATAAGAGTTACTTGGTTTTGTCTAAACCAATGCATTGTAGAGTTGAACAAGAGAATGGATCAATGTTCTTGCTGGTACATCCCTTTGTTCTCTCCCTAGCAACTTTCCAAACGGAAGTAACTAAACAGTTGTACTTCAAGCCTTTTTTGGTAATCTTCGGAACGTTGACGAACTTTCAAAAAAGCAATATGGGTTGTTCCATTATAAGAAAATGCTGCCTACACCATGAGTGAACCCCCTTCTTGCTGTCTACTAAAACATTCGTGGTTCCTTGCGAATATCGTGCCAGTAATATACCCAACAATCGGGGTCATCTAAATTGAATTTTTTTTCATCACTGGCAAGAACACTCAACCATTCATCTAACTAATTTCGGATCCACTGAACATGAGGGCCTGTATTCGGTTTTTCAAACTTTGGCGAATGACGCATTTTGCGAAAATCAAGAAATGTACTTACCAGCAGCCGTCGATGGACCGTGGATATTGGTACTGTAATGTTTACTTCTATAGAACTGACCGTACACACAGGTTCTGGGTTGAAACTAATGTAAAAATTTCTCTGTGTTATCATTTAGTTGTTGTTGTGTTTTTTTTTTTTTTTCTTTGGTCATCTACAATGGGATTTTGTTTCAGATTGTCACCTTTTGACAGAATTCATTAAATACCAATCCTGCTCTGTCCAATTTTTCTTGAAATGTCCATGTTATGTAATAACATCCTTTCCAATTAAAATTAATTTAAAAAACTATTTTAAAATATTTAAATTAAATCAAAAAACTTCTTCACTTTCAAAATTTAAATTCTACCTTTAAATATTCATTAATTTTCGTTAAGTTCGTTTTTCAGTTAAATTTTACTTAAAAACAATTTTAATTTAATCGCTATAAAAGATCGTCAAAAATTATCAATAATAAAATAATAAATCTTAAAATTAATACTTTCTACCGTAATAGAATATTTTTATAATAATTTTCAAATCTAAAATTCAAATTTATCACTTAACGTTATTTTATTCAAACACTTCTATTACTCTGTGTGGCATCGATTTTAAAATCAACCAATCAGCATCTTTGGCGCCGAACGCACGTTCGTTGATAGCGTCATCACGCTCTCTTGGGCTTTGGACGGCGACGTGCCAAGAAGGACATGGAGTCGCTCCGCAAAATTATTTTTTCTACCATTGGATTAAACAGATCCTTTGGTCCTTTTGTTTCTCATGATTTTACTTTTAAAAGGAAATATCCTAATCAAAAGGGTGCTACAAAGTTAATGTCTACGAATTGGTGATTATCGGAAACTTCGTAATAACGTTGAAGATAGCGGTGTCAAACCGTTACAGAGAAGAGTTACAATCAAATGCTTTGGAGTCACGGAGTTTAAGTGAAAGAAAATTCCCACTTAGAAAAATTATAGTGGAAAGAAAATAAAAATGTGCTACAAGAAGCCTACTGGATAATGGTATTGTGATTATAATCGTTTCCTGAATATTTTTCAAGATGTTGGTATGTAATCCTAATTCTTAACCCGTTGGGGACGAGCGACACGTATACGTGCCGCATGAAGCGCTCAGAATCCTTGTTTTTTCTCACCAGTAAAATTTTACTATAAAATTAACCTTATTTAATCTCAGCGCATTTTCTCGATTCAACAAGACACACATTTCTGTTTTAAAAAAACGGTGACAAAAGATTAAAAATTTCGTAAGAGGCTTTCGTCCCGAAGGGGTTAATACTAACTCTAAGTATTTATGGATGAACGTCCTTTCCATTACAAATAATTTTTTGTCATCGTAAGGCTAATAAACTGATCTTTCTTAAATTATGCTGGATGGCAACAAAAAATACAGTGATCCAAAGACTGTAAATTGACTTTGAACTTATTTTCAGAATAATGGACTCAACTACGAATCCCGATGTTTCAAAATTCGTAAATGATGATTAACTTGTTCAAACAAATTTAATTAATTGATCTCAGAAAAGTAAATGTTAACTAGCCCATATTGATAAATAAGTATCAATGTTATTCTTAAAAAAATGTATGTCATGAGTGATTTATTAATATTTGTATGATAAGTGTGCACTTCTCCCCCCCCCCCTTTCCCCCCATTCAATAAATATAATATTTTAATAAAGGAAATTGTTTATTTAAATATATTTGTGTATTTTCCTGTGTTTTGATTTATGTATCTCTTAATATTATCATAAAGTGCAAAATTAATTTATTACAATGATATATTAAAGAATAATTAATTATAAACGTTCTAAAGTAAAAATTTAATACTTGGCACAATTTAAAATATGTTCAACATATGCAATTTTCAGGCAAGAAATATTTTCTTAGTTCAGGTGAGTCTAAGGTTTATTATTCATATTTTACCATAAAGTTACCAATTTATATTTATTTACATCTCTCACATGCAATGTTTATCCTATCCACTAACGATCTTTTGGCCAATATTAATAGTAAACTTACTCCTTTCTAATTCATATTAAATTTACAGAATATATTTATAACTCCTAATTTTAATAAATTTAAATTCATTTTCTCTTTTCCTCTTATTTTAATATAATTTCTTTTTTTCTACCTAACAGTCCACAACTTTCCATCCACACGCCTTTGAACGAGAGATTTCTAAAATTTCCTTTTTGGATAACTGCACATTGCTAGACATCTTTGCAATCAGTCGGAAACGGAAAGACAGATTCGATTTTATCCCAGGAAACTATTGCGTCACAAGTACATGACCTTGGAATATGCAATGTTTGGATATCAGTACTTAAATCAGCTTTTAACACCGGTTGTCTATATATTTTTGGGACAGCACTTTTTTGTTTTTAATTTTTTATATTAAATCTATGACTGTTAAAAGTTGTTTGAGTATTTTAATATTTTTATTTCATCATTATATATTTTCAACATTTATTTCGTCTTTTTTACTCGTTTAGTTAGTTCTGAAATAAAAAAAATGGTTGCCTATAAACTTTTGGTACGCACTGTAGTAGGCCAAAGAGCATATGTCATTTGGTGATAATTAGCTGAATGTCATATTCATTGATGGAAAAAAATAGAATCTTGATGGCTCTGATGGGTTTAACCCCTTTTACTCAGATTGTTTGATTCCCACCAGTTTTATAAAATAGTGAAATTCGCTATATTTTAGTATCTTTTACCTGTCTAACCTGTTTTACCTGTTGTTTCTAAGGTGAATATTTCTTTTTCATAAAAGTGGTGCCAATAAGCAATTTAAATTTTTAAACCCTAATTTAATTCGAGCGTTAAGGGGTTAAGTACTATTGGTATGATCTCTGAAAAGAACCTAAAGTGTATTTAGCCGACAACATAGTAGTGGTTGTGTAATGGTATGAGAGGCTATTTCTTTCAATGGTCAGATAGCTCTAGCATTCATTAGTGGTCGGGAAAACTCTGAAAACTATCAAGACACTTGCCAGTCATTTGCTCCCTGTTGCCGAAGTTTTGGGGGAAGACAAATTGTTATTTCAACATGATAATGCTTTGATCCATACCTCAAACTCAATTTCACCTTAGCTTAAGTCGAAAAAAGTATCTGTTTTGAAATGGCCAACAATTATCCCTGATTTAAACGCTATAGGAAGTATGTGGGGCATGTGTGGGCTCACACATGCAGCATATCCAAATGGAAAGCAGTATTCTTAAGTTAAATTTTGTTATAGCAAATAGGTAGTTGGGGACGGGCTGGGGAGTTCAAGATGCCATTGGGGATGAGTGCTTTAAAGTTGAACCAGAAACAATACAGAACCTTATTTTATCGATGGAAGACCGTATATTTAAAGTAATTCAGCAGAATGGAGCAATAATAAAGGTTTTTTTTTAATTCTTGTTCTACTAAAGACTAAAGAACTACTGTGCTTAAGCTTTTGACACACTCTTTTTTGTTCTTTTATAAATTCTATTATTTAAGATAAATATTAAAGCATAAATCTGTTAAATGTCTTTTTAAAACTATAATTGGTAGGTCATGTGAAAAGGAAAGTAACTTTCAGTCAATAATAAAATTTTATTCTGAAATTTTATGTTGTGCTTAAACTTTTGACATGCACTGTTCCCAACACCATAATTAAAAGGTTAAAAACTAATGCTTTTTAAGTTATCTTATTATGTAGCAGTTAAAAGTAGTTTATTAATATTATAAACCAGTAAATTAATAGATATACTAATAATTATCTTTATTTTCTAGAAAGGGTTGTCCAAGTACTATAAAATGCAATGACACAACGTTTGGCTGTTGTCCAGATGAAATAACTACTGCTAAAGGTCCCGAATTCGAAGGATGTTCGGAAGAAATTCCTTGCATTAACTCCACTTACGGTTGTTGCGCTGATAATGAGACTGCTGCGTCTGGTCCTGAATTTGAAGGTTGTCCAGAAACGGAAGATTGCTTTAACTCGACATATGGTTGTTGTGATGATGGATTTACGTCTGCAACAGGTCCAAATGGAGAAGGGTGTGAAAAATCTCCATCTGGATTAGATATAATTCCAGACGAAATAGAATCCTCTGGTGAAGATTGTTACAGTCTTCAGTTTGGATGCTGTCCAGATGGTCTGACGCCTGCTAGCGGTCCAGATCAAGAAGGTTGTGAAGAGGTTGAAAATGGAACTGACTGTAAGAGAAGTGCATTTGGTTGCTGTGATGATAGAATTACTTCAGCTGAAGGTAAAGTAATAATAAATGCATATATGTATTGGGTTGGTTTCAAATTCGGAATACACAATACAGGCCCCGGAGCAGCTTCTTTTTATAGAGACTAAATCAAAACTTTTACCACCACTATTTCCTTACGAAAGTTTTCGTTTTGGATTTATCTTGGAACTGTCGTATTAACCTGCTTCGTGTTGAGCTTTTCATTGCCATTCTTGTAGTAATCTGCCGTAAAAATAATCTAAAAAAAATAGTAGTGGCTAAAAATGGGACCGCTCCGAAGCCTGACAATAAAATGTAAGAAGGATTGTGTTGAAGGTGGTAATTGATAGTCCAGTCTGCTTTTTAGTTCAATTAGTGAAGGTTTTAAATGTTTCTTGATTAAATATTTACAATGATATTAAGGTACCTAAAGTAAACCTAACCTTAAGTAAACCTAAATCAGAACAGAATCGGCCGTCTGCCAATTTCTAACATGAAAAAACATTAACGTGAGCACGACTCGTCTTGGCCGGCATAAATTCTCAACAACGTCTCTTCTTGCAATCCATCTGATCACGCAGAAATCTAAAGTACTTCTGCTATTTTTCTCGCATAAAAAAGTACAGCTCATCTGTAACATTGAAGTTCGGCAATAACCCATTGTTTTCATAAGGATGATGGAATTATTAAGAAACTTAAATTACTTTCTTAAAAGTAAATTTAAACATATCAAATAAAATAATCTAAACAATTTAATAACAAAAACTTCTATTACTTATAGAAATATTTACATTTTCAAAATATTCCTTAACCCCTTAATTCTCGCTCCCGTCATATTCTCGGGCTGTGTGTTTTACTCAAATTGTTTGATTTCCACCAGTTTTATAAAATAGTGAAATTGACTATATTTTAGTATCGTTTTTCCTGTCATTAAATAAGGTGAATATTTCTTTTTCATAAAAGTGGTGCCAATAAGCAATTTCAATTTTTCAACCGTAATTTAATTCGAGCGTTAAGGGGTTAAAGTTATTAAATTTCAATTTTCCAAATTGAATAGTATTTATAGTGTTTATACTGACAAAGAAAAATCATGTCTTAGTAAAGATTCAATTACTGAATATAAATTTAGAAGAATATTCCATTTGCAAGTTATTTCGGTTCAAAATAATTACGGTCTCACTGAAAACGTCCAATGATAGTAATTATTAAACAAACATTACCTTTGCTCTTTTGCTATAAAAAATGAAGTTTATTATAATCTGAAATAAAGAAATGTGAAAGAAAAAGGAAAAGAGAAATAGGTTGTCAAACCAATTTTTTTATTTTATAAACGAATTTTAAGGGAAGGGAGAAAGAACCAGAATTTTATGTTATAGATGATTGGGAAACAAATACATAAGGAATAATATTACATTTATCAATTAATTTTATAAAACATCCTACTTTAAAGAAAGGGTTTTCTTTTTGAGATAAATTAAATAAAACTGAATAGTTATTAAGAATTTAAAAGTGAAAAACGAAGATGTGGCATCATGCGACTTTTAAACAACATCTTAAGGATATATGAAAAGAAAAAGGAAATCAAAAAGAAGGTCCTTCTGTCGCGAGTCATCAGCTCCCAACTGACGAAAAAAGCGCGAACCTGCACCTCTCCAAAAACGTGAACGGCCACCAACCCAATCACTAAAAATGCTATCTGGCGCTCTCTCAGACATGTGCAATGCCTGCACCACCCCAGCGCTAACCAGCTCCAAATGGTGGCACGGCGAAATCCGAAAATCGCTCCAAGCGAAGCGTCCACGGCAAACCTGTGCGCGTATCTTCTGAGAGGGAAGGGGAAAAGTGAAGCGATACGTCTTCTATTCAAAATAAAATGGCCAGGCAAATTCAAATTTTCGTTTTGAAAACAGAAAAAAACGTAAGCGCAGGGGCGTAGCTACCGTGGAGCAGTTGGAGCAAACTGCTCCAGGCGCACGAATTCTAAGGGCGCAAAATTAGACAGGGCGAAACAAAGATTTGTAAAAATATTTGCATAATTAACCCTAGAACTACCGGAAATTTTACTCAAGTTTTATAAAAACATTCTACACCAGAATTTTTACTTAAAACTATTTAATTTGTTTATTTAACTTATTATTGTCTGATTTATACATTTAGTTTGTTTTGAAGAAATTTCTGGTTTGAATAAATATTTTGAATGTACATGTCGGGTCCAATGGACCCGTCTGGTAGACGGAAGGTTAATCAGATATTATAAATGAATCTTGTTACAATCAGCATATTCCAATGATATTTTACTTTGTGTTTAACATCAACTATTTCTATTTGAAACATGTTTATACAGTAAACTCTCTGTAAGGCGGACTAAGTGTAAGACGGAAATCTGTCTAAGTCGGAAAAATTTTCAAGTCCCTGTGAATCCATATACATAGAGTAAAATTTGTCTAAGGCGGAATATTGTCTACTGCGGAAAATTTTCTTGGTCCCGATCGCTTCCGCCTTAGACAGAGTTTACTGTATGCACATTAAAAGAAATTACTTTTATTCCTGAAGTTTTTATTTTAATGCATACCATATTGCAGCCTCAAGTAACTTCTTCACCACCGTTTCAGAATGCCTGATTTTTTTTCTGTAACTTTTCGTAGACGAGAGTTGAAGAGTTTGAAATCTTAAACTAATCAAAACTTATTTTCGGGCTCTCATCGGTCACTTTATTGGCTACCACTGCTTCCAAAATATAATCTTCCTGGTACATTTCCATTAAAAATGTTTTCGAAATTTATCATGATGATAATTGTACGGAAATAATTGTAGCCAAAGAAGTCACCGATGAGAAACCTGTATTTACTATGTAACAGAATTGTTTTCGCTATTTAATTAATTTATGATTTGAAAAAAAAAATAGCTTGAGAAATTGAAGAAAATTATTTACCATTTTACAAACAAAAAACCAAGAAAACGAAAATGTTGAAGTTTTTTATTATTTTTTTTCTGCTTAGTGGAAACGGAACATGCATCAATACAGATTACAAAATAATATCAAGAGCCTGATTTAGAGATCTGTACACGGCGATAAAATTTAGTGTGTGTGTGTGTGTGGGGGGGGGGGGGGCGGCAAATTAAATTTTGTGTTCATTTTTTTGAGATTTTGAAAATATGGCAAATTTCAAATGCAGAACTGATAAGCATTTTCCTTCAAAAAAAAAAAAAAAAAAAAAATTAAGTATGAAATTCACTGTACCTTAGGACCTGATTATCACATATACAAATTTACACCAATTTTTTCAAAAAGTATTTTTCTGAATTAAACCTTCGCAGAATTTTAGGATTAAACAAGACAAGACATATTTTTCGAAAATAATAATGTGAATTTGCTGAGGCCGTAATCGGGCTCTTCCCACCCCCCTCCCACTCACCACCGTCCGATATGACATATTAGTAGTCAATGAATTTTCGAGTTATCCTTCTACATATAAAAAAAAAAGTTTTGATTTGGAAATGGACCAATGAAAATCTGCGTAGATATTCCCAGCAGATCGGCATCCAATTTGAATGCTTAAGCATGGCTTTTCTTCGTTAATATTAAAACTGTTGCATACAAAAATATGAAAATCGGTAGTATTATAGAGAAATGTTTGATAAACACGCTGATGCAGACAGTTTTCAAATCGAAGAATTATTTTAAGAGATATTTAATGAAAAGTTGGACAAAATCGTTCCATTAAAAAAGTTTTATAGGAGCAAAAACTGTACATGGGAATTTAATCATTTTTAGATCATTTTATGCGTCAGAATTTCCCGGTGTGCAGACTGCATTTAGTTTTTTAATTTGACTCATTTTTTGAGGCTTTATTTCTATTTTAAATTCAAATTTTAAGCATATCGAAAGATATTTTTTACATCTCTCTATTCTAAAAAAAGGTAACTACCGCTGTCACCGCCGCCGGTTTTGAATTTTTTGTGACCGGAGGCCTTTCTTCGTTAATATTAAGAAAAATAATGCATACAAAAAAAAGAAAATCGGTGGTATCATGCAGAAATGTTTGATAAACACGCTGATGCAGACAGTTTTCAAATCGACGAATTATTTTAAGAGATATTTAATGTTAAAGTTGGAAAAAATCTTTCCACTAAAAAAGTTTTATAGGAGCAAAAACTATTCATGGGAATTTAATCATTTTTAGATCATTTTATACGTTTGAAGTTCCCGGTGTGCAGACTGTATTTCTTTTTTTAATTTGACTCATTTTTTGAGGTTTTATTTCTATTTTAAATTCAAATTTTCGGAATTTCGAGAGATATTTTTTAGATTATTTTAGAAAACTAGGGGGCTCGGCTCCTACGAGCTACGCTCGCCAACCCCCGTCCAGACACCGCAGACTCTAAATGCACGCTAATTTGATCGGCTTTAAAAATATTTCGAAAGATTGAATAATAATTTAAAAAACAGTGGCGATCTCCCTATAAACGAATTTCTATTCATTTCTCTTTGATTGGGGAATTTTAACGCCAAATCCGCTGCGGTACTACTTGATTATCCTGTCGACCAATTTCGCGAAATTATATAAATCGCCAAACCACTCGCCAAATTATACAAATTGATATAATTTTTATTTTAAATAACGAAAGAACAAATAAATTCGTACAACATTAAGGGGACGGTGGAGCTTAAAATCCTTAAAAATAATTTTTTTTATTTTTGTAAATTTCAACTTAAATATTATTCAAGGGTACATTATATACATTATGGCATGCATTTATCACAAAAAAAAAATGTAAAAAAAAATTTATTTTTGAGAAAAAAATGGAATTTTACGCGTCGTCTTAGAAATCTTCGAAATGCCCCATGCGTCTTCAATATCAATGAAAATCCCCAATATTTTTTATAAAAGTTTGGTTTATATATATAAATAAAATCAAGCATCGAATTTTATATATTTGAATTTAAAGGTAAAAAAAAAAAAAAATCAAAATTTCAAAAATTTTTCGAAAAAATTTCAAAATTTTTCAAAAAAAATTTTTTTTTAACCTTTAAATTCAAATATATAAAATTCGATGCTCTATTTTATTTCTATATAATCAAACTTTTATAAAAAATATTGGGGATTTTCATTGATATGGAACGCGCAGGGGGCACTTCGAAGATTTCTAAGACTAAGACTAAGACGAAGATTTCTAAGTAAAATTCCATTTTTTTTGTCAAAAATAATTTTTTTTTTCTTTTTTTGTGATAAATGCATGCCATAATGCATATAATGTACCCTTGAATAATATTTAAGATAAAATTTACAAAAAAAAAAAAAAAAAAAAAAAAAAAAAAAATTGAAAAAATTTGAAATTTTGAAAATTTTTCGAAAAAATTTCAATTTTTTTCAACTTTTTTTTTTTAACCTTTATATTCAAATATCTAAAATTCGATGCTCTATTTTATTTCTATATATAAACCAAACTTTTATAAAAAATATTGGGGATTTTCATTGATATGGAAGACGCATGGGGCATTTCGAAGATTTCTAACACGACGCGTAAAATTCCATTTTTTTCTCAAAAATAAATTTTTTTTTTTAATTTTTTTGGGATAAATGCATGTTATAATGTATATAATGTACCCTTGAATAATATTTAAGTTGAAATTTACAAAAAAAAAAAAAAAAATTATTTTTAAGGATTTTAAACTCCACCGTCTTCTTAATAAAAACACAAATAAAACGTCGAAATAAATATAACTTGATGACGTATACACGTGTAACAACATTTCAAAATAAGCTAATATAAAAGGAATTAAGTAAAGAGAGTCTTTGTCTCCTGGTATTTTTTAACAAAGTGAAAAGAAAGTTCTTTTAAATGAGACATTTTATATTAATTCTCAAAATATCAAATAAATGTCTAGCGCAATTTCTAAATTTAAACTTTTTTGCAATATTATTTTGTGTTCATTTTATGTAATAACTATAATGTGATGTAAATATGACGTCATTTCTCCTAAGACTTCTAACGCATGTTAATGAATTTATTATTTTACAATATCCTTTCTCTTTTAAAATTCACGTGTATACTTTTTATGACGTAATTTTTAATAAGTTCCTGCTTTTTATACGTAATTATTTAATTCTAATTTGAAAGTTTTTTTCCTGTTTATAATAGTCGCGTGTAAATAAATTTTTAATTTGAAGCAAACATTATTGCTTGCGCTTTTTATACAGTTGGCAACAGTTTAAATTAGTACAATTTTCTGAAATCTGTAAAAAATATCTCTAGAAATGCTGAAAATTTGAATTTAAAATAGAAATAAAACCTCCAAAAATGAGTCAAAATAAAAAAATTAATGCAATCTGCACTCCGGCAAATTCTAACGCATAAAATGATCTAAAAATGATTACACTGCCATGTATAGTTTTTGCTGCTATAAAACTTTTTTAGTGGAACGATTTTGTCCAACTTTAGCATTAAATATCTCTTTAAATAATTCTTCGATTTGAAAACTGTCTGCATCAGCGTGTTTATCAAACATTTCTGTATAAAACCACCGATTTTCATATTTTTGTATGCATTATTTTTGTTAATATTAACGAAGAAAGGCCTCCGGTCACAAAAAAATCAAAACCGGCGGCGGCGGTGACAGCGGTAGTTACTTTTTTTTAGAATAGAGAGATGATATTAATTTAAACTGTTGCCAAATGTATAAACAGCTCAAACTAATGTTTGCTTCAAATTAAAAATTTATTTACACGTGACTATTATAAACAGAAAAAATCATTTGGAATTAGAATTAAATAATTATGTACAAAAAGCAGGAACTTATTAAAAATTACGTCATAAAAACTATACACGTGAATTTTAAAAGAGAAAGGATATTGTAAAATAATAAATTCATTAACATGCGTTAGAAGTCTTAAATAGGAGAAATTACGTCATATTTACGTCACATTACACTTATTACATAAAATGAACACAAAATAATATTGAAAAACAGTTTAAATTTAGAAATTGCGCTAGGCATTTATTTGATATTTTGAGAGGATCTTTCCAACTATTTTTGTTAGGAAAGCGCAAATAATATTTCATTTCTAACAAAAGTATTTTCACGTGAATATTTAAAAGAAACTTAATAGCTTGGTCAAAATTACGTCAGATTAAAAACGATTAATTTAAAATGTCTCATTTAAAAGAACTTTCTTTTCGCTTTGTTAAAAAATACCAGGAGACAAAGACTCTGTTTACTTAATTCATTTTATATTAGCTTATTTTGAAATTTTGAACTTATTTTACTTAATCAAAGACGAAAACAGCGATTGTATCTTTGGTACTACTTAGTTATCCCGTCGACCAAAAATCTATCATTCGCCAAACTATAAGATTAAATGCCAATAATGGTGGATCGTAAATGTCGACTTTAAGCAGGTTACACGTGTCTACGTCATCAAGTTATTTTTATTTCGACCTTTTATTTGTATTTTTATTAATGATGTACTAATTTATTTGTTCTTCAGTTATTTAAAATAAAAATTATGTCAATTTGTATAACTTGGCGAGTGGTTTGGCGATTTATATAATTTGGCGAAATTGGTCGGCGGGATAATCAAGTAGTACCGTGGCGGATTTGGCGTTAAAATTATCCAATCAAAGAGAAATGAATAGAAATACGTTTATAGGGAGATCGCCACTGTTTTAGGTAGCTTTCATTACAAAAAGCTACCTATTGCAGCCGTTCGGAGGAATATATATATGATCTTTGTCATACTGTAACTCTCGTATTTATGAACCGATTTGGATGAAACTCGGTGTGTGCATAGAACATAGAAATATCTCGACCGAGTTCGTTGGCCAGCTTCATCCGCCATCTTGTTTCAAAATGGCGGCCATTTAAAAAATTTAAAAAAATTTAAAATTTGAAATGTGGTACCAAAAAAATTAAAATTGAAAAATATTTTTTTCTTATGTGTTTGACCTTGATACAAAGACTCCGGAGCCTTTTTTGTTTCGTCTATATCTTAAAAAATGGCTGAGTTATAGCACTTTGAATTTCAAGCTTGGCTGGTATTTTGAAACGACCTGATTTTTGTCACACGATAACAGGCGTATTTATGAATCAATTTGGATGTACCTTGGTGTATACATAATACGTACTAATGTCTCGACCGAGTTCGTTGGCCAGCTTCATCCGCCATCTTGTTTCAAAATGGCGGCCATTTAAATTTTAAAAAAAAAATTTTAATTTGAAATGTGGTACCAAAAAATTGAAAATTGAAAAATATTTTTTTATATGTGTTTGACGTTGATACAAAGATTCTGGAGCAGTTTTTGTTTCGTCTATATCTTAAAAAATGGCTGAGTTATAGCACTTTGAATTTCTAGCGGGGCTGACATTTTGAAACGACCTGATTTTTGTCACGCGATAACAGGCGTATTTATGAATCAATTTGGATGTACCTTGGTGTATACATAATACGTACCAATGTCTCGACCGAGTTCGTTGGCCAGCTTCATCCGCCATCTTGTTTCAAAATGACGGCCATTTAAATTTTTTTTAAAAAAATTTAATTTGAAATGTGGTACCAAAAAATTGAAAATTGAAAAATATTTTTTTATATGTGTTTGACGTTGATACAAAGATTCTGGAGCAGTTTTTGTTTCGTCTATATCTTAAAAAAGTCCTTCCGGCCAGTGCCGGGAGGAAGAGGTAGCTTTCATAATCCTTATTTAAAAAAAGCCAACTCATATCATTCAAACACACGAAGCTCAATTTAGTGGAAACCGAATATAGGAGATTCAATACTAATTTTTATCAATATAATGAATGAGAATTTCGCGAAATTAGTCAGCTTTATCCAAGCTGCTTTTCTTTAAAGTAACTTATATTTGACTGCCAAATTCGGCGATTTCTTAAAGTGACTGTCATTTTAAGACAACATGGTGGATGAGGCTAACCAGTGAACTTGGTCGAGACCTTAGTAATTGCTGTGCACATGCTCACTCACATCGAAATCGGTTAATATATAGGAGTGCTGTCGCATGCAAAAAATCAGATTTTTCAAAAATGTTACCCACAATAGAAATTGAAACTGCTATATCTGAGCCATTTTTTAAGGTAAAGACAAACAAAAAATGCTCCTGAATCCTTATATGAAGGTCAAATACTTAAGAAAGAAACCTTTTTCAATTTCTAATTTTTTTGCACCTCACTTTAAATATATATATTTTTTTTAATTTAATGGCCGCCATTTTGAAACAAGATGGCTGATGAATCTGGCCAGCGAACTTGGTCGAGGTGTTGATGTATACTATCCACATGCCTTCTTACATCGAAATAGGCGAATACGTGTGTTATCGCGTGACAAATACAAGATCGTTTCAAAATGTTAGCCATGCTAGAAATTCAAAGTGCTATAAATCATCCATTTTTTAAGATATAAACAAAAGAACAAATTTTCAGAAACAAAAACTGCTCCGGAATCTTTGTATCAAGGCCAAACACATAAAAAAATCTTTTTCATTTTCCAATTTTTTAATACCTCATTTTGAATTTTAAATTGAATTTTTTTTAAATGGCAACCCTTTTGAAACAAGATGGCGAATGAAGCTGGCCAACGAACTCGGTCGAGACATTGGTATGTACTATGTACAGACCAAGTTACATCCAAATAGGTTCATAAATACGCCTGTTATCGCGTGACAAAAATCAGGTCGTTTTAAAATGTCAGCCACAAGAGAAATTCAAAATGCTATTACTCAGCCATTTTTTTTAGATATAGACGAAAGAAAAACTGTTCCGGAATCTTTGTATTAAGGTCAAACACATACAAAAAAAATCTTTTTCATTTTCCAATTTTTTGGTATCTCATTTAATTTTTTTTTATTTTTTAATTTTTTTAAATGGCCACCATTTTGAAACAAGATGGTGGATGAAGCTGGCCAACGAACTCGATCGAGATATTTGTATGTACTATGAACACAACAAGGTACATCTAAGTCGGTTCATAAATACGCCTGTTATTACGTGAGAAAAATCAGGACGTTTCAAAATGTCAGCCACGCTAGAAATTCAAAATGCTATAACTCAGCCATTTCTTAAGATATAGACGAAACAAAAACTGCTCCCGAATCCTTTTATCAAGGTCAAACACATAAGAAGAAAATAGTTTTTCAATTTTCAATTTTTTGGTACCACATTTCAAATTTAAATTTTTCTTAAAAATTTAAATGGCCGCCATTTTTAAACAAGATGGCGGATGAAGCTGGGCAACGAACCCGGTCGAGACATTGGTATGTACTATGTATAAACGAAGTTACATCCAAATTGGTTCATAAATACGCCTTTTATCGCGTGACAAAGTTCAGGACGTTTCAAAATGTCAGCCACGCTAGAAATTCAAAATGCTATAACTCAGCCATTTTTTAAGATATAGACGAAACAAAAACTGCTCCGAAATCTTTGTATAAAGGTCAAATACATAAGAAAAATTTTTTTTTCCATTTTCAAATTTTTGGTACCACATTTCAAATTTTAAATTTTTAAAAAAATTTAAATGGCCGCCATTTTGAAACAAAATGGCGGATGAAGCTGGCCAACGAACTCGGTCGAGAGATTGGTATGTACTATGTACACACCGAATTACATCGAAATCGGTTCATAATTACGGGAGTTACAGTGTGACATAGGTCAGATATATATATATATATATATACTAGCAAACCTCGCGGCTTTGCTCGCGTAATATTTGAAATATGCCAAGTGATATTTATGTCTAATTTTTATTAAAAGGTACTAACTAAATTTTTATTTTATTAAAAGGTAATATTTTATTTTATTAAAAGGTTTTTTTATTAAAAGGTACTTATTACTTTTAGGAATAATTCAAAAATTACTATTTAAAACACAGTTTGATTAAACATCATTATTACACAGCATTAGGCAGAAATGAGACTTAAATTAATAAAATGAAATAAAACTAAATAAATGATAATTTAGAAAATATTTTGAAACATTTATGCTCAATTAATACGCTCATTTCAGTATTCATTTGAAGTTTTGATTTTTTTAGAAAACATCTTCTTACATCTTAAAATTAACCATCATGTCAAATTCCAAGTCCTACCAAATCTCTCAACATAAAGGGCTATGTTGAAGCAGGAGCTGTCACCATTAATTTGCCAACATTAATTTTGAAATCGGTTTGTTATTTCCTAATATTCCACAGAAAGGTAATTTAAAAAGCTTTTAAAGCCCTTTTTTAGAACGTTTGTTGTTCCTGTGAACCCCAGGTGGTAGAATCATCGGCATAAAATATAGCCTGTGCAGGATCAGAGACTGTTGCCATTGATTCGCAACTATTACTTTTAAAATTGGTTTATATTCCCTGAAATTGCATAGAATCGTAATTTAGAACTTTTTTAGAATGCTTTTCGCACCTCCCCTTCGCTTCACCCCTTTTTAATTCGAATTTATTTTCGACGTTCCTTCGAGGGCATTTATATTTTATAACTATCATGTCATATTTAAAGTTTCTAGCCTTTTCAGTATCACAGAAATCGCAATTTAGAAAGTTTTTAGCTCCTGCAACCCTCTGGTGGTAGTGGAACAGACATAAAATATAGCTTATGTTTGAGCAGGTTCTATCACCAAAATTTGTCATCATTATTTTTTAATCGGTTTGGTAATTTATAAGTCTGTTTAAAAATTGTAATTTATAACGCTTTTCACTCACTTCATTTTTTTTTATTTGGAATTTTCTTTCGACTGTTCTTAGAAAGCAGTTGCATCTTGTAAGTAAATACCATGCCATACTTCAAAGTGTTAGACCCCTCAGTTGTGCAAAAAACGCAAATTAGAACATGTTTTGCTTTTGCAACCCTCAGATGGTAGTGACAGCAACATAAAATATAACCTATGTTATAGCAGGGACTGTCACCATTGATTTGCAACCATTACTTTTGAAATAGCTTTGGTATTTCCGTAGATTGAGTAGAAATCGCAATCTAGAACGTTTTTAGTACTCTTTTCACGCATTTTCACCCCTTTTTAAATTTCCAATTTTTTCGAAACTGTTCTTAAAGATAATTTATATCTAATAAATATGTACCTTGCCTAATTTTAAGTTGCTAACCCCTACCAATTACAAAAATCGAAATTTAGAACGCTTTTTTGCTCCTGCAACGTCTTGGTGATTGTGATACCGACATAAAATAGCGTCTATGTTAGAGCAGAGGCTGTCCGCATCAATTTCCTACCATTACGTTTGAAATCATATTCATTCTTCCTGAGATATTGCCGACAAATCGGCATTTAGAACGGTTTTAGAACGGTTTTCGCGCATTTTGCTCCTGCATCTCCTCTGGGGTAGTGGAAGATATAAAATATAGCCTATCTTGGAGCAAGATCTGTCACCATCATTTTTACACCATTATAATTGAAATCGGTTCAGTACTTCCTAAGACTGCATACAAATCGCAATTTAGAAAGTTTTTTACAACGCTTTTTGCGCATTTTCACCCCTTTTTAATTTCGATTTTTTAAAGAAATGTCCTTAGAGAACATTAGTATCTCATAAGTAACTACCATTCCAAATTTCATGTTTCTAGTCCCTTCAGTAACACAAAAATCGCATTTTTAGAACGTTTTTTGCTCCTGCACCCCCTTTGGGGTAGTGGCATCGACATAAAATATAGCCTATCTTGGAGCAAGCTTTGTCACCATCATTTTGACACCAATATTTTTTAAATCGATTTGGTATTTCCTGAGATTGTGTAGAAACTGCCATTTAGAACGTTTTTTAGAACTTTTTTTGTGCATTTTCACCCCTTTTAAATTTCGAATTTTTTAAGAACTGTTCTTAGACATCCTTTATATGTTATTAGTAACTAATATTCAAAATTGCATATTTCTAGGACCTTCAGTAACGCTATAATCGCATTGTTAGAACGTTTTTTGCTCCTACACCCCCTTTGGGGTAGTGGCACCGACATAAAACATAGCCTATCTTGGAGCTAGCGTTATCACCATCATTTTAACACCAATATTTTTTAAATCGGTTTAGTATTTCCTGAGATTGTGTAGAAACTGCCATTTAGAACGTTTTTTAGAACGCTTTTTGTGCATTTTCACCCCTTTTAAATTTCGAATTTTTTAAGAACTGTTCTTAGACATCATTTATATCTTATAAGTAACTAATATTCAAAATTTCATATTTCTAGGCCCTTCAGTAACGCTAAAATCGCATTGTTAAAACGTTTTTTGCTCCTACACCCCCTTTGGGGTAGTGGCACCGACATAAAACATAGCCTATCTTGGAGCTAGCGTTGTCACCATCATTTTAACACCAATGTTTTTTTAATCGGTTTAGTATTTCCTGAGATTGTGTAGAAACTACCATTTAGAACGTTTTTTAGAACGCTTTTTGTGCATTTTCACCCCTTTTAAATTTCGAATTTTTTAAGAACTGTTCTTAGACATCATTTATATCTTATAAGTAACTAATATTCAAAATTTAATATATCTAGGCCCTTCAGTAACGCTAAAATCGCATTTTTAGAACGTTTTTTGCTCCTACAACCCCTTTGGGGTAGTGGCACCGACATAAGATATAGCCTATGTTCTAAGTTGGACTAACACCATTATTTTGATACCATTACTTTTGGAATCGGTTCGGTAGTTCCAGAGCTTACCTCCGATAAATAAACAATTTTTTCCTCTTTATAATAGGAGTATTTATATATATATATATATATATATATATATATATATATAAATTTTGAACGGAGGGTGGTTTCGGGGTCTGGGGGTCATGATCGATGAAAATATACCAAAATTTTTTGAAATCGCTTTCCTCCGAACGGCTGCAATAGGTAGCTTTTTTGTAAAGAAAGCTACCTAAAATGGCTGATTTATAGCACTTTGAATTTCTAGCGGGGCTGACATTTTGAAACGACCTGATTTT
The DNA here is from genome assembly GCA_963932465.1 of Maratus speciosus. Taxonomy (NCBI): domain Eukaryota; kingdom Metazoa; phylum Arthropoda; class Arachnida; order Araneae; family Salticidae; genus Maratus; species Maratus speciosus. The sequence goes on along the minus strand of OZ010794.1, from coordinate 205,949,855 downwards.
TGTCACGCGATAACAGGCGTATTTAGGAACCGATTTGGATGTACCTTGGTGTATACATAATACGTACCAATTTCTCGACCGAGTTCGTTCGCCAGCTTCATCCGCCACCTTGTTTCAAAATGGCGGCTATTTAATTTTTTTTTAATTTAAAATTTAAAATGAGGTACCAAAAAAATTGGAAAATGAAAAAGATTTTTTTGTATGTGTTTGACCTTAATACAAAGATTCCGAAACAGTTTTTGTTTCTTCTATATCTAAAAAAATGGCTGAGTTATAGCATTTTGAATTTCTATTGTGGCTGACATTTTGAAACAACCTGATTTTTGTCACGCGATAACAGGCATATTTATGAACCGATTTGGATGTAACTTGATGTGTACATAATACATACCAATGTCTCGACCGAGTTCGTTGGTCAGCTTCATTCACCATCTTGTTTCAAAAGGGCTGCCATTTAAAAAAAAAAAATTAAATTTAAAATTTAAAATGAGTTATCAAAAAATTGAAAAATGAAACAGATTTTTTTTTTATGTGTTTAACCTTGATAGAATGATTCCGGAGCTTTTGTTTCATATATATATTAAAAAATGTTTGAATTATAGCACTTTGAATTTCTAGCATGGCTGACATTTTGAAACGATCTGATATTTGTCACGTGATAACACGCGTATATATATTAACCTATTTCGATGTAAGAAGGACATGTGGATTGTATATCGTAATGTCTCGACCAAGTTCGCTGGCCAGCTTCATCAGCCATCTTGTTTCAAAATGGAGGCCATTAAATTAAATAAAAATTTATATTTAAAGCAAGGTGTAAAAGAATTAGAAATTGAAAAAGGTTTCTTTCTTAAGTATTTGACCATGATATAAGGATTCCGGAACATTTTTTGTTTTGTCTTTATCTTAGAAAATGGCTCAGATATAGCAGTTTGAATTTCTAATGTGGGTGACATTTTGAAAAATCTGATTTTTTGCATGCGACAGCACTCCTATATATTAACCGATTTCGATGTGAGTGAGCATGTGCACAGCAATTACTAAGGTCTCGACCAAGTTCACTGGTTAGCCTCATCCACCATGTTGTCTTAAAATGGCAGGAACTTCAAGATATCGCCGAATTTGACAATCAAATATAAGTTACGTTAAATAAATGCAGCTTGGATAAAACTGACTAATTTCGCGAAATTCTCATTCATAATGATTTAATATTGATAAAGATTAAGATTGAATCTCCTATAATCGGTTTCCACTAAATTGAGCTTCGTGTGTTTGAATAATATAAGGTTGCTTTTTAAAAATAAGGAATATGAAAACTACCTCTTCCTCCCGGCACTGGTCGGAAGGACTTTTTTAAATTATAATTCAATCTTTCGAAATCTTTTTAAAGCCGATCAAATTAGCGTACATTTAGAGTCTGCGGTGTCTGGACGGGGGTTGTCGAGCGTAGCTCGTAGTGGGCAGACCCCCCTAGTGTTTTAGAAAATTGTATTAATTTAAACTGTTGCCAACTGTATAAACAGCGCAAACAATAATGTTTGCTTCAAATTAAAAATTTATTTTATACGTGACTATTATAGACAAAAATATAAAAAGCAGGAACTGATTGAAAATTACGGCATAAAAACTATATTTACACGTGAATTTTAAAAGAGAAAGAATATTGTAAAATAATAAATTCATTAACATGCCTTAGAAGTCTTAAATAGGAGAATTTACGTCACATTGCACTTATTACGTAAAATGAACAAAAAGTAATATTGCAAAACTGTTCAAATTTAAAAATTGCGCGAGATATTTATTTGATATTTTAAGATGATCATAATATATTTCATTTCTAACAAAAGTATTTTTACGTGATTATTAAAAAGAGAAAGAAAAGTTTGGTGAAAATTACGTCAGATTATAATTGTCAGATTCAAATTATAATTTAATCTTCCAAAATCTTTTTAAAGCCGATCAAATTAGTGTGCTGTTAGAGTCTGCGGTGTCTGAACGGGGGTTGACGAGCATAGCTCGTAGGGGGCAGAGCCCCCTAGTAAAACAACAACAACAAAAAAGAATCTGGAGTTACTCCACTAAACTTTTCGGTTACAAAAATACTATGTGCTCAAAACAATTATTTCTATCTAACAATGAATAAAAACTTAGATCCTAATTATATAAAAAGGTGAAATATTTCTTCTGGTGATAACGACCTAGTGTTTAATAAAAACTCGCGTTTTCATTCATAAAGCTTAAACATTTTTCTAATGACATAATTTTCTAGAAATTTTGATTCCCCCCTGTGCTGAAACAAAACCTGTAAATAAAAAAAAATAAGAAAAAAGGGATTTTTCAAAATTAAATCATATACCTACAAGCTCAGACTGACCCGACGGGCGATCGACCTGCGGATCTGTGTGCCCTAAACCAGGTAAAGCTTCGCCCTCCCTCAGGTGAAGCTAATAGTTACAAAATTTGGTATAAGCATTAGATTTGAACAATGTTAAGTTATATAATATTTTCTCTCTATTGAAAAAAAAAAAAAATGTAACTAACTCTGTCACCGCCGCAGTCAATGAATTTTTTGTGACCTGAGATTTTTCCTAGTTAATATTAAGAAAAATACTCCATACAAAAATATGAAAATTGGTGGTATTATAGAGAAATGTTTGATAAACACGCTGAAGCAGATAGTTTTTAAATCGAAGAATTATTTTAAGATATATTTAATGTTAAAGTTGGTCAGAATCGTTCCATTAAAAAAGTTTTATAGGAGCAAAAACTATAGTAAAGCTTATTATTTTAAATTATTGCCAATTTTAAAAACATCTCAAAAAATAGCATTTTCTTTTAAATTAAAAATTTATTTACACGTGACTATTGTAAACAGAAAAAATCCTATGAAATTAGAATTAAATGATTACGTGTTAAAAGAAGGAAAATATTGAACATTACGTCATAAAAATTGTTTATACATGCAGGGCCCGCTTAACACTTAGGAATAGGGGAAGCCCGACATCACACAGGGGGCCCCATATTACTCTACAAATTGCTTTTTTATTTACTAAATCTCTTTTTCGTATGCTTAAATAGTTTGAAATTTTACCACCAAAGTTTAGAGTAAATAACATTTTTAATATTAAACTAAAACTACCTATATAAAAGTATTTTATTATATGTTTAATTGTAAATAACCAATTTATTTTGTAAATGACAAATATGGAACTATAGTTGAGAATATGTGAACTTTAAAATATTTTTTGTGATTTACAAATTGCCATATAGTAAGAAAAAAAAAGTTTCATAAGAAAAAAAAATGTAATTTTTTTTACAGTGATTGAGTTTTTTTTTTCTAAAAATTAGTTTTGAAAAGTAAAATTGGGGGCCCTTTTGTATTTCAGTGGGTAAGCACGGGCTTCACGGGTCTATTCCGTAAACAGGCCCTGTATACATGTGAACATTTAAAAAGAAAACAAAACTATAAAATAATTAATTATTTAATACGTGTTAAAAGCACTAAACGCGAGTGAAATTACGTCCTATTTCAACTAGCCAAACAGTTTAAATTAAAAAATATATTTACACATGCACAAGAGATTTATTTCATATTTTGAGATGATCTTTTAAACTATTCCAATTTTAAGACAGCGCAGATAATATTTCCTTTCTAACAATAAAAATATTTTCCGGTGAATATTACAAAAAGAAAAGTTTGGTGAAAATTACGTCAGATTTAAAACGTGTATTTTAAAATAATTTTCTTATAGCGTTATTAAAAAATATCGGGAATCAAAGACTCAGTTGTTGACTTAGTTAATTTTCAGATGTTTAACTTATCTTATTTAATCAAACACGAAAGCAGCAATTAACAGCAGCTGATTTGGCCTTAAAATCCCTCACCAAAAGAGACATAAATGGAAAGCCGTTTACAGGGATACCGCCACTGGTTTTTGAATTATAATCTAATCATTCGTAATATTTTAAAAGTGGATCAAGTTAACGGATTTTTAGAGTCTGAACGGGGTTGGCGAGCGTAGCTCGTAAGGGGCAGAGCGCCCTAGTAATTGAACAAAAAAGATCCCTTTTTTGAAGCCCCCTTTTTTTTTTATTAATGATTATTTTTCCTCTTTGCAAAGCAGAAGAATTGAATGTTTCTCTTGAAAGTTTCTTTGTTTCAGAGGACCATTAAAACCTTTCAAAATTTAATGCATATTCTGTAATTCTGTCTGTTACCAATGGCGGCATAATCTGCTCCAAGAATTTTCAGCTTCCCTGGTACCAAAGAGCATCGCCTCTATTTTCAATTATATATGAACATTTTAAAAATTTAGTTTATTATAAAATCATTTATTAAGAATATTTGTCTGAAAAGCATAGGTTTCGTGTATTCGTGCATAAACTCAAATGTTGTGATTGTAATTTCACCAACAGAGATGTTCATTATATAGATTTTTACGCTTGAAGAACAAAAATGTTTACAATGAATACTTTCGGCAACGAAAATATAAATCAACCATTCTTTTTTGTTAAAAATTACATTTAATATGAAAACGGGGCTGTTTCAATATTGTCTATAAATGTGATAATCAGAACGGTGCGGCGGTCGGTTATTTTGTACGTTTGACCAGATCTGTTCAACACTGCGCACTTGGTAGGTTCTTTTTGCGCCCCTTCTATTATATCATGTTGCTAATTTATTTTTTTCTTTTAATACTTTACATATATCCAAGGCGGATTCTGCATAAGAGGGAAATCTGTCTTACATAGAGCTGTAGACAGAGTCTACTGTATAAAAATATATTTCAAAGATATTATGTTTTGAAACAAAATTAATAATATTTACACATTTCTTAATGTTAGTGCCAGCATTAAGATTTTTTTTTCTTCCCGCTGCGAAAAGAGTTTAAAAAAGGTTTAATTAATCATAACATTATTATTTAGTACTAAGATTATGGATACTTAGAATTCTACACTAGTCACTCGCAAGCTAATGTTAAACCAATGGCAGCGTTTTTTACAAATTTCTCATTTACATTTCAATATTATTAAATGATTTTTTTTTTTTTGCATAGAATATATGAGGTCGATGTCTAAATGGTTATCTTTGTACTGTTTTATTATTATTTTTTTTTTATTAGAAATAAAAAAATGCTTTGAATTTCGGATCCAGCTCCGAAATTGAAAACATCCACAGAAAGAAAAACTGGAATGATGATGGATATTACTGGTTTTTATTAGCAAGGTGGTAAAATAATGAGTTTCTAAAATGTTGCGCCCTCCAAAAATCCAAGGTCTGCTTATTTGATAGTGACCGAGTCAGACCCTGCGTGCAATTGCCGCTCTTCAGGAGCCCATAAACACTTTTCTACTATAATATTGGTAGTATATAAAATTTGATTTGTTTTAATCGTGGGATTTTTTACGATCAAACACAGATAATATATAGATACTATATATATATATATATATATATGAAATTTCTGGTAGTAAATTGATTGTGAATCCTTTGTCGAACAGCTACTGTCTGCGTGGTGAAGCGTTGTTGTACACTGTTAAAAATTTGCAGCATTCTGGCAAGTCATTTGACCGTTTTTTCCGAAAACGGTTACACAACCGTAATTTAACACTATTCTGACCATATTATTGGCCATTTTATGGTCAGAATATAGTTAAATTATGTTTATGAAACAGTTTTTTCAAAAAACGGTCGAATGACCTGCCAGAATGCTGCAAAAATTTTAACAGTGTATAGATGAACGGGAACAATAAAAATAATTTCATTGAGATATAAGAAAAAATGTTCATCAGTTACTGTCACAGAATGATTGAAAAATAGTTTAGATACCAAACCCGTCGACAGATTTTTTCAAAAATTAATACAATTCTTGTGACAGATTTATAACATATCTGCCGACGTCATCAAAAAGACATCAAATTGTGCTCTGAAAATCTGAAAACGTGAGGAAATTCTGACATCAATGGCGGATCTAAGGGGGGGGGCGAAGGGGCGATCGCCCCCCCCTTGGGCTAATAAAGGGTTTGTAAAACGACATTATGCATCCTCACGGAAAATGACTTGGGGCGGAGTTCGAGCCCGGCGCGACCCGACCCGGGTCGCGCCACTTTAAATCCACGAGACTCAGACTGGGTCAGGTCTTTTCTCTTTTAGAGTCGGGTCGTGCCCTGGTCTTAATTTTTTCTGCAGATTCGGGTCGGACCAGACTTCTTTTTCCTCCAGATTGAACCTGGCCTGGACTTCATTTTTCCTAAAGGTCTGCAATGGCCAAAAGTTACAGGTCGGGGCTCGGCCCGAAATAAAAGTTAAACATTCGGTCCGTGTCAGCTCGTATGATAAGCATTCTGGCAAACTGGCCCGACCCGGGTCGCGCCAGTTTAAATTCACGAGATTCGGGCTGGATCAGGTCTTTTCTCTTTTAGAGTCGGGTCGTGCCCTGATCTTAATTTTTTCTGCAGATCCGTGTCGGGCCAAACTTCTTTTTCCTCGAGATCGAGCCTGGCCTGGACTTCATTTTTCCTAGAGGTCTGCACTAGCCAAAAGTTACAGGTCGGGGCTCGGCCCAGAATAAAAGCTAAACATTCGGTCCGTGTCAGCCCGTATGATAAGCATTCTGGCAAACTGGCCCGACCCGGGTCGCGCCAGTTTAAATTCACGAGATTCGGGCTGGATCAGGTCTTTTCTTTTTAGAATCGGGCCGTGCCCTGATCTTAATTTTTTCTGCAGATCCGTGTCGGGCCAGACTTCTTTTTCCTCGAGATCGAGCCTGTCCTGGACTTCATTTTTCCTAGAGGTCTGCACTGGCCAAAAGTTACAGGTCGGGGCTCGGCCCGGAATAAAAGCTAAACATTCGGTCCGTGTCAGCCAGTATGATAAGCATTATTGTCCCGACCACGACCCGTGCACTCCTCTAAATTCTTCCTCCCGAGCCCAAGTTGGTCTGACCCGACCGGGTCGCATCAGTTTAAATCCATGAGACTCGGGCTGGGTCAGGTCTTTTCTCTTTTAGAACCGGTTCGTGCCCTGATCTTAATTTTTTCCGCAGATTCGGGTCGGGCCAGGCTTCTTTTTCCTCCAGATCGAGCCTGGCCTGGATTTCATTTTTCCTAGAGGTCTGCACTGGCCAAAATTTCCAGGTCGGGTCTTGGCCCGGAATAAAAGCTAAACATTCGGTCCGTGTCAGCCCGTATGATAAGCATTATTGGCCCGACCACGACCCGTGAACTCCTCTAAATTCTTCCGCCCGAGCCCAAGTTGGTCCGACCCGACCCGGGTCGCGCCAGTTTAAATCCATGAGACTCGGGCTGGGTCAGGTCTTTTCTCTTTTAGAGACGGGTCATGCCCGGAACTTAATTTATCCTGCAGATTCGGGTCGGGCCAGACTTCTTTTTCCTCCAGATCGAACCTGGCCTGGACTCCATTTTTCCGAGAAGCCTGCACTGGCCAAAATTTCCAGGTCGGGGCTCGGCCCGGAATAAAAGCTAAACATTTGGCCCGTTTCAGCCCGTATGATAAGCATTATTGGCCCGTCCACGACCCGTGCACTCCTCTAAATTCTTCCTCCCGAGCCCAAGTTGGTCTGCAATCTTACTTACTTGTCATTCGTAAAAAATATATTTGTTTTGTACATTTGTTTAGCGAAATCTTTAGAAATTTAATTTGATTTGATAAGTTACAGAGATGCATTTTTTAAAATTTACTTTTTTACTTTGTAGAGCTTTTAAATTATGATTTTCTTTTATCAACCGTTTCTTTCATTCTAAACTGATTATCTTACTGGATTTTTATTTGAATGTAATTGTCTAAGTCATATTTTTTCAATTCGTAGTGTTTACGTACGTAATTGCCTAAATAGTCATTGTTATAGTCATTGATATTGTTGTTTTTCTGTATTCATGAATTTCGAACATAATCTGAAAATAAAATATAAGCATAAGCAAGTGTACTTTATGAATAATTTTAATTGCAAAATGCAGGCAGGGCTGGAGTTGATTTTTTAGCTTTTATACAGGGCGGGGCCAATAGTTTTATTTTTTTTATGTGGGTTGGACCTGGGCTTGGGCCTGATAACTTCAGCCCAGGTAAACCTCTAACTGACATATCGAAGCCAGCTTAACTTTTTTTTAAATGCTTAATTTCAGCCATCATCCCATAACTACTGAATATACTGGGTGTCCTAAAATGGACTGACTGATTTTAAAATTCAATAAATTGCAAATGGTGACAGATATTAAAAAAATACTTGCAGGAGGGTTATAGATGTCGGGAACAGGGGTGATTATGTTCCAAATTTTTCCGAAAATTTAACCCTCTCGCTGCGCAACCCGCGATTTCCACGGCCAACGTAAAAGTGGCAAAATTTGCGCAACCCGCAATTTCCGCAGCAAATCTTTTTTTTTATGATCTAATTCTATTTAAAAAAAAAAAAACCTGTTTCACAAAGATTTTGGGACATATTTTACTCTAAAATGTGTGCAGATTTGAAATGTGTAATAAAAAATATGCGCAATTTTTTAACCTATTTTGATTTAAAAAAAATAAATAAATAAATAAAAAATAATAATAATAATAATAATAATAATAATAATACGCAGCTCCAGGGTTAAGGCATTTGGTTCCAAAAATTTAGAAAATTCACCTATCCGAAAATTCGGACATACAAATAATCGCAAATTTTGATAAATTGTCTCCATAAAAAATCTATTTCGTCAATCATTCGCAGAAAATAACTTCAATTTCGTCGAATGATCACAGAAAAAAACGCGAATTTGATCAGGGAGCCACGGAAAACATGCGAAATTCTTCAAATGATCACAGAAAACGCGAATTTCTTCAAAAGGCAGCGGAAAAGAACTCGAATTTCGTTAAAGGATCGCGGAGAAAATGCGTATTTTGTCAAATAGCCGCGAAAAAAAACTCCGCGAATTTCATCAAAGGATCGTGGAGAAAACACAAATTCCTTCATAGAATCGTCGGAAAAAAAACGAATTTTGTCAAAGAATCGCTTTAAAAACGCAAATTTAGCCAAAGGATCGCTGAAAAAACGCGAATTTTGTAGGAGTGTCACGGAAAAAAACGCGAATTTTACCAAAGGTCTGCAAAATTACACTAATTTCGTCAAAGGGTTGCAGAAGAAACGTAAATTTCATCAAAGGATCGAAGACGAGCGAATTTCATCAAAGAGTCGTTGGAAAAAAGCAGCGGTCTCTTTAGAAAACAGCACACTTACATACGTTTATTATTATAGGTATAATTTTTAACTTGAAATAATATACTGAACTAATTTTTGAAAAAAAAAAAAAAAAAAAAAAGTTAACCCAAACCCAGCTTGCAGGAATCTACACTCAGACTGAAATCGATCCGAATCCAAAACAACTAACCCGACCTGCAACAAAAATAATTAGTGCCAGAAGGGAATCCCCCCATCTGCTGTAACCTTTGAGAAAATTTTCTTTGAATTTCAGAATTTTTTTTCTTTTTTACTCTACCCCTGATAATTTTTTAAACTGCGATTCTTGATTTTAGTTTAAAATAGCAACGAAGATTGTGCTAGAAGCAAGAGGCGCTAAATCGGTTCCCAGAGGAGGTAGGCTTAACGACCATTGTTTACAGCGCCATCTATCGCTGCTATTATACAGTAAAATCAAGAATCACAATAAAAAATCTCATGACATCTTACATAACCCTCCTGCAAGATTTTTTTAAATAGCTGCCACCATTCGAAAAGTACTAAATTTTAAAATCTATTTAAGGGCACCCGGTGTGTTTTTTAATAAGTTTCAAAGCATTCTTTACTGAATTACAACTCACCTTAGATATACAGAGACAAGCAGTCTTATACCAAATTAGTATTTTTTACATAACTCTGGAGATTAAAAAGTATTCCTAAATAATTATTTGGACGTGTCAGTTATGGAGATTTTACTGCATATAGTTTTTATCTTCAAAAATACTTAGACTTTCTTTTTTTAAAAAAAAGGGTCAACCCGAACCCTTCTCGCAAGTCGCAGTAGTGAAAACCCAATCCGAAACTGACCCAAACTGGATACAATGTACTATATCAATCTGCCCCAAACCCAACGCGCTAGGCGCAGCTAAAAAGTAAAAGTCAACCCGACCTGTAGCAGAAAAGTAGAAGTCAACCGGGCACAAACCCGACCCGCATCGAAAAAGTAGAAGTTAACCCGGCCCATAGCAAAAAAGGAGAAATTAACCCGGCCCACAGCAAAAAATAGAAATCAATCAGACCCAAACGCGACCCACAGCAAAAAAGCATAAGTTAATCCAACCAGCAGCAAAAAATTGAAGTCAACCGGACCCAAACCCGACCCACAGCAAAAAGTAGAAGTAACACGACCCGCAGTGAAAAAATTAGCCCCGACCCGCGCATCGGATTGGAGTTTCCAAATTTCTAAAATCGCCCCCCCCTTGAGGACTCTCCAGATCCGCCCTTGTCTGACATACACGCATACCTACACACATACATTTTGAATCATTGGAAAAATTGTGAGAACGGATTCAGAGTATTTAAAAATGTAAAAATATTCTATTATGTTCATTTATTTTTATTGTGATTACAATGCTTTCATATTTACTTACTTTACTGTATGTGTATGGAAAGTAAAAACTGATATCTTGAATAATATATAAGAGTGTCAATCAGTGTTCTTACTGCCAATCGCAACTGCACCAAAATGTTTCATTTGGTGAGAAAACTAGAGATTGAAATCGAGAAATTGGAAGTGGTGTTTCAAATTAAGAATATTATAATAACTTTAACCCTTTAGTGCGTAGCTTTGCATATATGCAAACAACAGTGTTTTGAAGTTGATAGATTTTTTTATTCATATATACCTAAATCACACCAGAAAATTAAAATAGCAATATTTGCTTTAATTGATAATAGACATTCCGTTTTTAAATAAAGCGAAATTAACCATTGAAACTTTCTGGTGTAAAGTCAGATTCTCTGAACGACATAATTTCTAGAACGTATTCTATCATGGGAATTAAAGGATTAAAGGTTAAGTTTTATAAAATAAATAATTATATAAGGTATTTGGAGACATACTTATTAAAATATTTACTAATTTGCAATATTTTAGCGTAAAACAGCCACATGACAGTAGTTTTTACTTATATTGTAGATGTGCAACAGAAGAAAAGATTGACATATTATATGAAAAATGTATCTGATTTTTTTCATTATTTTTTCTGTGTAATATACCTTTCAGAGAATCATATATATATATATTTCGAAACAAAATAAAAAATTGCGCATTTAAAGATTAAACTTCAAAACAAAATTGCGCAGAACTTTTTCGAATGACAAGAGGGCGCTGACTATGTAGCTACGCCACTGCGTAAGCGTAAATTAAAGTTTACGCTTGCGTTCAAAAGGTTAAAGAAAACTTATAAGTTTAAGAAACGGATGCTAAAATATTGACTTTTATTTTTAGAAGAAGGGTTATGAGGATAAAGTTAATTTTTAAATATTACTTCTTCATTTAACCCCTTGAGGGGCAAGCAAAAATGTCTCTAAATATTGAATTATCTCCGGAATAATCGAAAAATTTAAATTTTAAATAAAGAAAAGCAATTTTGTAACGATTATCCTCCAAAGTTAAAAACATAAAATTTAGTTAAAATTTTCTGGTAAGAATCTTGTTTAAATTAGGTGGGATATATTTTATCCCACCACCCCTCAAGGGGTTAAGGTAGTTAGAAAACCGTTGCAAATATCTCCATTGTAAATCTGTTATGATGTACGCTGGAGCTAACGAACTTTTAGCGTGATCGTAACTATAAATTAAATTAATGCGTTGTGTTTTAAAAGAAAGTTAAGGATTAAATGAAATTATATTAATACTGACATTTAAGGTTGTTTTTATAAGAAAAACGATCCTAAATAAATTCCGAAATTTATACAAATTGATTTACAAAATTAAACTTTAGATTTTTGAGGTGAATTGAGTAAACGATTAACGTAATTGAAGCTTAATGATTTACGTTTAAAGAATAATTAACGAATTTATAATAAAATTTCCCAAAATAAAAATTGTAATGATTTTAATTAAGGAATTAAGAAAAAATGCCATAATTCATTATGACAAATTTAAATCTCCGAAGTTGGAGCCTCATTCCACAGCCTCAATTAAAAGTTAGCATCTCTTGCTGTCTAGAGTTCAGAAACTCTCGTTACCACATGTATATGTATATCAACATTTCTAATTTTCTTTAACCCTTTAATTTTCGCTCCCGTCAATATCACGGGTCGCAATATGTCGTTCGTTATTTCTCGTGCCCGTCATATTTCTGGGCTGGAGATTGAATTGCTGGAAAAAACTTATGAAACCAGAAAAATTTAACGGGTAGTTCCATATAAAGTCTTTAAATATTACCGTTTGATATTAATATTTGAAATTTTTCCAGAGAGAGAAACATTCGCCTTGAATACAATATTTCAAATGAAAATCAAATTTCAAATTATTTTTGCTTAAAAGGCGCAAAGACCAACTTAGTGAAAAGATTCCATGCCGGGAACCGAACCCGGGTCATCAGTATAGCGCACTGACGTTCTACCGCTAAACCACATGGAACGATACCCAGCCTGGAACTTCCCACTATTACAAGTTGGCAAGGCTACAAACGCAGCACAAGATGGAATATTTTCCGTGAGCCACCAACATGGGGGCATATTGTATTCAAGGCGAATGTTTCTCTCTCTGGAAAAATTTCCAAATATTAATATAGATTCATTCGATGCTGGATTTAATTAAGTGTCTGTGTTTGCCCCATGTTGGTGGCTCACGGAAACTATTCCATCTTGTGCTGCGTTTGTAGCCTTGCCAACTTGTAATAGTGGGAAGTTCCAGGCTGGGTATCGTTCCATGTGGTTTAGCGGTAGAACGTCAGTGCGCTATACTGATGACCCGGGTTCGGTTCCCGGCATGGAATCTTTTCACTAAGTTGGTCTTTGCGCCTTTTAAGCAAAAATAATTTGAAATTTGATTTTCATTTGAAATTACCGTTTGAGTTCAATAAATCGTGAGCTAGGCGCAGGAGTTGCTGTTCACTGAGCCCTTTTTTGATATTTATTTTATTTATTAACTCTTAGTAAAATTTTTTTAATTCTTTTTATTGATATTTAAATTGAGCTCTGGAATTGTTTTGTTTGTTCCCCCCCCCTCCTTTAAATTTCAAGTCTTTTCCCCAGTACTGCCATGATTCAGTTCCTGTTAGTCTTCCATAGTGTTACTGTCGGGGATGTGGGGCAGTGGCCCCAGGCTCCTCGATAAACCGTCAGAAGTCTCTCTCTCTCTCTCTTTCTCTTTGAGTTCAATACTCTGTATTAAATTTAATGCAGCATTTATTTTTTGTAATCCTTAATCTTTTTAAGTAACCTTTTAAATTGTTCTTAAATTTTTCTTTTTGTGTGTGTGTGTGTGTTAAACTCAAGGACTTAAGTCTTAATCGCCCCCCCCCTTTTATTATTTTTTTGCACAACTGTCCAAGGTACAGTATCGGGGGATGTGGGACATAGGTCCCGGGCTCCTCTGCAAAATCTCTTCGCATCGTCGTCGTCCGTTTGAGTTTGGTTTTTGTCGCTTATTGTGATGTTGGACCTTGCATTGCCTGTTTCGAAATATATCACACTCAAAAAAATTACTAATAGTCAAAATTTGATATATATATATATATATATATATATATATATTTATTTATTTATTTATTATTTGTAAAACATTGTGTAACGATGATAAATAAAGATCTAAGATGGGAAAAATAAAGGTCTTATTCGCATTAATTTGTATGTTGTAAAACAAGCATTAAGACACAGAATTCTCGCATGATGGCTTTTCTACAAATGTGAATTTGTTCTGTAACATCTTTTTCCCACCTTAAAAAAACTAATTGCATATTTTAGAAACCTTAATTATCCGATTTATGTAATAAAAAATAGGTTATTTTTTTAGGTTTTTTTTCATATATTAAGCGATCTTTAAGGGGTTAAGTATCGACAGAAGCAGGGGTGTAAAAATCTAGGTGCCAGCGGACAGTCTCTCACCACTAGATTTTATTCGTTATTTTTCGTCTAAATTTATTGTAAGAATGCTAATAAAATTTAAGCGAAGAAAACTAATAAAATTTAGTGGTGAGAGACTTCCCGCTGGCACCTAGATTTTTACACTACTGGACAGAAAACGTATTTCTTCAGTTTAAATTTTTGGGACTATAAATCTCCCAAAGAAAGCTGCTTATGTAAATACTTTTTTAATCCTCTATCAAATTCATATTTTCTTGGGAGGGGATGGTGGTGGATGGATGTTTAAACTTATGCCATGTGAAGAAAATGTGATTTAACTAATCGTTATATTTCTTCAAGTTTGAACTTAAAACTGTTTAAAAGTGAAGTACTTAAATATTTAAACAGTTAGCATATAAGTTGATATTAGAAGAAAATAAAAATTTCTTATTTTGTGACTTTATGAATATGCTATCAAATCTGGTGAAAACGCGATCCCGCTTAAAACGTGAATTTTTTTTGCAATCCCTTGAACACACATGACTATTGTAAAAATATCCCGTTTAATACGCGAATGGTTAATATCGATTCCGCTTAATACCCAATAAATTCGGTCTCTTGGAGCAAAAAATCTCGCTCAAGACGTGTAGGAAACAAACACTACGAATTAATATAAAATGAGAGATTTCGCTGAAATCGACGACAGAACACGTAGCTACTTTTCATTCTTTTACTTGTATATTACACAATATTTCCAAAAGCACACATAGCTAAATATAACGCGCAAATTATGTACATATTTACAATTTAAGATAATTTCGTTTCGAAACATTCACTCTGAACATCTTATACATCAAAATTAAAGCATTTGCTTTCGAGTTACATTGTTACGACTCAAAAACGTCGAACATCATTCTAACAACATTCTGTATCAACAAACCTGCTGTTGCCATTCGCAACAAAGTAAAAGTGGCTTCGGTGAGTTTCTTCTTCTCGCAACATCCTCCCCACCTGAGTTTTGGAAGAAACTCAGCAAAGATAAAACTGAAAAATACTGAAATGACATATGAATACAAATACTAATCTAAACAAAAGGTTAAAACATACACTAAAAATACAGATTATAATAAAGATACATAAAATCAGAAAAATTAGAAATAATGAAAATATTTTCAAACTTTAAAGTTCTAAGTTTTTAAAGAAATGTTCATATTTAATGAAAAAGTTCAAACTGAAATGTTCATAGTTCACAAATCAAGTCTTTTTGGAGGTTTTACTTTTCTACCAGCACGAGTCTGAATATCTACCTTTTTTACAGATTTACTGTCTTTTGATTGTTCGTTGATCTTATCAATTATAACTGATGCAGGATCTAACTGAAAATGTTCACAGTCTTCTTGTGTGATCTCAAGCCGGTAAAGTCTTTGTACTGGTCTCAATAAAGTTCCTTTTGCTGTTTTCAACTTAACAAGCCTGACTACTCCATCTTTACCAGGAAAAAGTTCTATAACCTTTGCTAGAGGCCAATACAGTCTTTTCTTATCATCTCGACCTATCAAAACTACATCTCCAACTTTAACTTTGTCAAACCTTTTAGGGATGGAAGATCGCAGAAAGCCTAAGTATTCCTTTTTGAATCTCTGTTTTAGATTCTCTCTTACTTTTTGAATATATCGCCATCTTTTCAAAATATTAGTCTTTTCAATTTGGTCTAAATCAGGAACTTCACTTGTGCGAATATCTTGTAGAAATGATGCAGGGGTTAAAGCTCTTAAATCAGATTCTTCTGATATATAAGTTAGTGGTCTGTTGTTCATTACTGATTCGCATTTGCAGACAAGAGTTAGCAATTCTTCATATGTCTAAGACGAATGTCCTAAGTTTTTTCTGAGCAGATCTTTAAGAATCCCAATTAGCCTTTCCCAAAACCCTCCCCACCATGGGGCGGAGGGTGGGTTAAACTTCCAACAAATTTCATTGACTTCAAATGTTCGTTGAATCATTGCCCAGTCTAGTTCTTTCAATGCTTTATTCAAGCCTGTAAAATTTGTTCCGTTATCGGAATACAACACAGATATCCGCCCTCTCCTTGCTATAAATTGCCGCAGAGCTTGAATCATAGCATTAGTACTAAGAGATTGAATTAATTCCAGATGGACCGCTCGGAATACTGCACAAGAAAACAAGACAATCCATACCTTTTCGCCAGATTTTGTCAGCAACGGACCAGCCAGATCAACTCCCGAGACTTGGAAAACTCCTACTACTTTTGTTCGGTCTGTAGGGAGAGGGGGGAATGGCACTTCAATGTGTTTTACCTTTTGCTTCTTGCAGATAATACATTTGTTGATTATACTCCGTATGGTTCTTTTTCCTTTTAAAATTCAAAATCTTTCTCGCAGAATGGTCAAAAGTATAGATGTTCCAGCATGCTTGTTCAGAATATGTTCTTGCTCAATAAGCCTTTTTACTACTGCATGTTTCGAAGGAAGAATCACTGGAGCAATAAAATCATAAGTTTCATCTTCATTAGTAAGTCTTGATTTCAATCGTAATAGACCCTCTTCATCTTTAAAAGTTTGGAAATTAGCAAGAGATTTTCTGCCATCTTCATGAGAAAAGTATTCTGTCTGTACAGAACGGAAAAGTATTTTCTGTGCGTTCAATATTTCTTCCTTTGTAAGCAATGCATGTTTTCTCAAATCACGAGCTTTTGGGTGAAAGCGCATAATCCAGGCTAGCACTCTTACTATTTTGGAAAATTTCGAAATTCTTTCAGCTAATTCAGAAACAATAGTCTTAAATTCTACATTGCTAGCAGAAACAACTGTTTTTCGTTTTTCTTGTTCAATTTCATCTTCGTTAACATTGACGATGGATTTAGGCCATTGTTCTTTTGGATTCTTTAACCATGTAGGTCCTAGCCACCATTGGGACTTCAGAAGTTGCTTAATTCCACATCCTCTGTATGGAAGATCAGCGGGATTCAGCTCACCAGAAATATGAAACCAATTTTCAGGGTCCGTGAGTTGTCTTATTTCTTTCACTCGATTAGAGACGAAAACTGACCATTGTTCTTGTCGTTTAATCCAACTAAGAACTGTTGAAGAATCAGTCCAAAAATACTCCTCAATGCTTTCCACTTCTAGAGCACCTCTTATGAATTTAAATAATCTTGCTCCGATAGTAGACGCCATCAATTCCAATCTTGGAATAGTTATCTTCTTTAATGGCGTTATCCGTGATTTGGCTTGCAGTAAATTGACCTTCACTGTACCATCAGGGGACTCGGATCTTAGAAAAATACAGGCTGTATAAGCATTTTGACTCGCATCAACAAAAGTGTGCAAGCTTAAATTAGATTCTTCTGTGGCACCGCTCCATCTTGGAATTTTTATAGACTTCAAGAGATGTAGATCTTTAAACCACTTAAGAAATTTTCGTTTAGTATCTTCGTTTAGTTCTGCGTCCCATGGTTCCTTCGTTTTCCAAATAGATTGAAGCAAAAGTTTAGGTTGTATTAATGCAGGGGAAATAAATCCTATAGGATCGAAGACTCTGCTGATAAGGGACAAAATTTTTCGCTTCGTTATTTTTTCTGATTCATCAAGTTTTAAAAGTTCAGAATCGATTTCGAGAGTATCAGAACTCTTATCCCATATTAAACCTAATACAAACGTTTTAGAATTTCCTAGAGGAAAAGTATCGCAGTTATTGTATGTAGTACTTTCCCAACTTTTAAGATCAAACTTTGCTCTTTTCATTACTTCTGTAGATGTTCTTACAAAATTATCCAATTCTGAAGTATTGTGAACACTTGTTACACAATTATCTACGTAAAAACTGTCATGCAATTTAACAAGCATTTCTTTGGAAAATTCCCCTTTCAATAATTCTTGGGACAAATGGTGATGAATAACTGCCATCAGAAGAAACGGGCTACTTGTAACCCCAAAAACACAACGATTATGGCGGAAAACCCTTATAGAGCCATCATCATTATACCAAAAAAATCGTAAAAAATCTCTGTCATTTTTGTGTAAAGAGATCTGCAAAAAGGCTCTTCTTATATCAGAAATAACACCGATTTCATGAAGACGAAATCTGGTCAAAATCAAAGGAATAGTTTCTATAAAATTAATTCCAGTCTCTAAACAATCGTTCAATGAGGGGAAATTAGTTGTCTTAGCTGAAGCATCAAAAACAGGCCTTACTTTCATAGAAGACAATGAGGACGTTTCTTTTATTATGGCACGATGAGGGAGATAATGAGCAACGGATAATGATAACTCATTTTCAGGAACTTCTTCAATTACACCTCCATGAAGCCATTCTTCAAAAATTTGATGGTATTTTTCTCGATACCCAGTTTTCTCTAATTTCTTGGTAGTAGATTCAAGTCTTCTTAAAGCTAGATCATAATTAGTAGGTAGAAAAGAATGATCCTTCTTCCAGGGCAAATGAACTTCGTATCTTCCATCATCCTTTTGTTTAACTGTATCTTCAAAATGTATCATGACAGCTCTTTCCGAATCTTCTTTCCTATTTTGTTCAATAGAATCCCGAATACCAAGAAGTTCTAAATCCCATAATGCTGAGACAGGTACATCTTCTTGAGACAGCATACTGACTACAGTCATATTCACTTCATTCTGGCGATTAAACTGAGGTATCTTGCCTATTAAAGTCCAACCCAATTTAGTTTCCATAGCCACCAAACCGGATTTTAATTGTTCTCTTCTTCCTGTGAATAGCTTACCAGCTACATCTGCTCCTAAAAGTACCTCAATAGGCCCTGATTCTCGAGTATCGCTCAAGTAGATTCCTTTATTTTTTAGTTTGCGCTTCCAGTAACCATATTTAATCGCAGAAATATCATTGCATATAACATCTTGATCTAAAGCATCCAAATTACAAATATAATTACCATCAAGACTACTTAAATAAATTTTGTAGCATTTATGCTTAAACATTTTTGTTTTTCTACCGCCAAATAATGAATGGCAAAACTCTTCTTCTCTTTGAAAATCAAAACCCAGTTCCTTAGCAGTGGATTTTAAAATATAAGATTTTTGGGATCCTGTGTCTATAATTATTCTTGCCTTACGACTTGAAATTTTCCCTCTTATATTTACAACTAGCGTTTGTAATGAAACTTCATTTGTAGAAGAAAATTTCTTATTTATGTTATGGTTATGTGTAAAAAATGCATCAACATTTTTTTCTTTTGCCTCATCATTGGGTGATTTTGATATTTCTTTAGATTTATTACATTCTAAATTAGGACACATAAATTTTACATGTCTTTTCGAACAATTTTGACATCTAATGTTCGATCTAGTACACGAAACAGCCATGTGGCCCTTAGAAAAGCACGTACGGCACAGTCCTTTACTTCTGATGATCGAAAGTTTTTCTGACATTGGCATAAAAAATGCCTTCTTGCAGAAACGCGATTCATGGTCTTTCAGACAAAATACGCATGAGACATCATTATAATTATGAGAAATGAGTTCTGCCGCGGAAAAGTTACTGCCTTTAGAATTATGGCTTGATGCCAAATTTTTTCTTTCTAGTACAAAGTAACAAATATCTGATCTACTCAATTTTATTTTTTCCTCTGACTGTACTTCATTTTTAAGAAATAAAATTATAGCGTCGATGCTGGATAATTTTTATCCATTTTCAATAGTTCTCCTCTGTCTTTCGAATGATCGTAGAATATTAACCGGTAATGAACTCTCAACCAACGGATACAATATAACACCACACATTTCTGTAGTGACACCTAGTGAACCCAATGCCCTGATTTGGGTCGAAAGTTTATTGTATAAGCTATTCAAAGAATCTTCTTTTTTGTTGCATTATTCAATACTAGTTTCAATAATTCTCTCACATAAAAATCGATTAGCAAATCGGATCTACCATATCTCTCTTCTAAACTATTAATCGCTAAGGAATAGTTATCATTTGTCACTGGGAACGACTCTACTAATTCCCTGGATTCTGAATTTATTTTCATCGACTGAATTAAATAATGGAATTTATCCATGTTAGTTAAATTTGTATTTTCATGTATAGTTTTGAATTGGTTCCAAAAGGTAAGCCAATCCTTTAAATCTCCACCAAACTTATACAGTTCAACTTCAGGGAGTCGTAAAGTTTTTAATTTTTCATTTTCTGTTTCAAATTTACGAGCCGAATTATTTTCATTTCGATTTAATTTTGTCTTAAAATTATCTAATCGTCGCTGTGCTTTTATTTGAATTGTTAAAGCCTTTTCTCTATATTCTTCAACTGAATCAAATTCTGCTTCAAACTCGGTATCATCTGATAAACTATCTAAATAATTCTTATGAGTAATCTCTAACGCGTCAGCTTTCTGTTTAAATAAATAGAAATGAATTTCGATTTCATCATGTTCGGCATTTGCGTCATTCAATACACTTTCTAATTTATTATATGCCTTGGTAAAAGCTGAACGTTGAGTCGTTTTATTTCTTTTTAAAACTTCCATTTTTACTATCGGAGTTATGCAATATTTTTAAATTCTAGCACATAATAATTATATAACTTCAAAATGGACAGTTTCGTTCTTACCTTTAATCTTTTCTTAGCTGCATAAATCTGCCAGAGTCCAACGAAATCGCCCACCCGGGGGCGCCAGAAAATGTAGGAAACAAACACTACGAATTAATATAAAATGAGAGATTTCACTGAAATCGACGACAGAACACGTAGCTACTTTTCATTCTTTTACTTGTATATTACACAATATTTCCAAAAGCACACATAGCTAAATATAACGCGCAAATTGTACATATTTACAATTTAAGATAATTTCGTTTCGAAACATTCACTCTGAACATCTTATACATCAAAATTAAAGCATTTGCTTTCGAGTTACATTGTTACGACTCAAAAACGTCGAACATCATTCTAACAACATTCTGTATCAACAAACCTGCTGTTGCCATTCGCAACAAAGTAAAAGTGGCTTCGGTGAGTTTCTTCTTCTCGCAACAACGCGTATTCATTGACACATGAATTTATTCGCTTTTTTCCAGTGTTGCCAGTTTAGAGGATTTTTTATTCTTATATCTACCACTATTTCCTATTAGAAATAATCGCTTTATTTGATGACAGGAAGGTGATTATCACTATTCGGGAATAGCGATAGATACTGTAACAGACTGACACTGATGATTAAATAAGGCGAATATTAGCAATCGGAAATATTATTAAGTACTTGAATTTAAAGAAAAAAAAATAGTAGATATTCAACCATAGCCAGAGAAAAAACAAACAAGAAAGAAAAATCATTCGTTAAGCATAGATTATGAAACACTTTCCAACACTTCCTGAATGCTTTAACAAAACTTCGTTATTTAGGGAAATAAGGTAAATAAGATAACTAAGTAAACATTGTAGAAAAAGCATAAAACATTTGAAAAACTGATTTCAGTAATTACCGTCCATAGCCAAATATGTATTCCAATTCTTTTGAACAGCCCTGTATTTGATCTGTAGGTTGATATACAGGGTGTCCGATCTCAACGGTGTCCAATGGCTAATTCCTAAACCGTTAGTCATAGACATATAGTTATAATTACAAAAATGTTTAAAATCGGGTAAAGAAATATTTTAAAAGCGATTTGGGTCATTAAAAGCATTTCTTAAAAAATTACGAAATTTAATTTTTTATACGGTCCCCCGGTCCTATAAGTTATATTTAGTAAAATTTTCCTATTACACTAACAAGTAAGACAAAAAAAAGTCCTGTTATTCTACGATTAAAATTGACCGAAGAATAGATGTTTAAAGTTGGAGCATATTTTTTGCTGCAAATTGGGGGTCATACACAAATTTAGTCGAAATATAATTTCGTCAGATATATTAAAAATTGGTTGAGAGTAAAAATAACATTGCAATATAAATTTGAAATCTTTAGTCATTCTGACATATTAATTCAAAATACACAATTTGTAATAAACATTTAAGAAGAAAGAAAAAATAGAATTTTTGTTAAATAAAATGATGCTAAATTAACAGCCTCAATTCTTTACAAAATGATACGTATTTTAAAATATTATTAGATTACACTAGCCTGCAAAAGTTGGGTTATGTCATGTTTTTTAGCTTTTGATAATTGATTCTTATGTAATCTGTACCGCTGAATCTGAAATTGACCTTCATTTTTAACCATCACATCAGGATTTTTCGCAAATTTCAAAGTTAAAAAGTTCAAAGTTAAAATTGAATTTCCTCCCTCATCTCATCGGACCACTCAGCTATTTATGTAAGAATTCCAGGATAAGCAAAAATATCGAATATATTATTGAATAAAATAAAATAAAATAAAATAAAATAAAACAAAAAAAAAAAAGGTTTGCATATGTTTTATAGTATGAGATTTTTGCTGTATTTTAACTTACATATTTACGATTTGCAAAAAAATTCTAACGTGATGGTTAAAAATGAAGGTCATTTTCAGATTCAGTGCTAAAAAGTACGTAAAAATCAATTAACAAAAGTTAAAGAACACAACCATCTCCCCTCCTTTATAGTATCCTATTTTTGTTATTCTTTAAATTTGACAATTTATGATTTGCGAAATATTCTGACATTATGGTTAAAAATTAATGTAATTTTCGGATTCAGTGCTAAAATATACATAAAATTAAAAAAACAACAACAATCGCAGTCTTGTATAATCTAATCTAAAACTTTTTCTTAAACTTCTTGGCGGTAATCTATCCGAATTTGTTTGTGTTATCCTGTAAAATAAGTATAAATGGTAACCACCGAAAATCATAATAATATTAGATTGTTATTGGTTTTGCGCCAGTATGTAAAATGTAATCTCGATTGGATATTTAAAAGTAAGTTAAAGTTCGAGTACAAATTTTGAACTGGAATAACATACATACGATCGTTGAAGTAACATAAAAATTTAACATAATTTTTGTTAAAAGAAATCATAAAAGAAACAGTCTCAAATCCCGACAAAATAAAACATATGTTATTTTAGTCAATCTGAAACTTAATAAATGTTAACTTAATCGTAATACTTCTAGGATTTTTTTCAAAGCGCAGATACACATGAAATAAGATCTTCGAATACTTTAAGCACTTGGTATGTGATCCCTCAAACCAAGCCGAACTCATTTGTTTTCAGAGCAGAAAAGTGGCATAAGTCAGGCATTTTTAAAGTTTCATAACTTGCTCAATTTTAGCTTTGGATTGCATACCGTACGTGCCCCGTAAAAGGGAATGAAATCATTCTTCCGCTATCTCTAATTCCGATTTTTCTGCCGCAAACATTTGTTTCTTCTTTTGAAGCCAGGAGGGGCGATAAATAGGCCAAATGAAAACAGTTGGCGACTGCAAAGGGAACTGCTCTCCCTCTATTATATTTCATTTAATCGGGGATTCTTCTCAAATTTAAGCAGGATAGATTTATGGATTGCAGGACTTTTGTCGATAAGTTTGTAAGAAATATATGACCTGTATTATTATAATTATTTTATAACTTAATAATTATTCATTCATTTTATCAGCTATAACGATAGCTGATAAATTATGATGCATGGTAAATTATTTATTACAAATACTAATACCAGGGTTTGTACGGGTACATTTATTTTCAATGCTAAATATGAGTAATTTTTTTTACAGAAAAATAAATCTAGTTTAAATGCGCGAAATTTCGTTTTATTTAAGGAAAGATTTTCTTTAAGAAAATACTGGTACCGAAGAATTTCTTAGTCTGGAAATTCAAGGACCCGTACGAACAATGAATACATCAATACTTATAAATAAAAAAAGTTTTTTTGTAATTACTTGAATACTAATGTGTATAAATTTAACTGAAGAATATGATTGTTTTGTTTACAATATCATTGTTACAATTTTGTTTCAACATTATTGTTTCAATTTTAATAAAGAAAAATAGTCTTGAACAGTTCGAACATTTTAAAAGCGTTAAAATTTTAATTTTTCATGCTGTTTGATGCCGAGTAATTAAAAAAAAACGATTCATAATCTATTATAGTTGTTCATCAGGAGTGAAAACAGCCAAAAAGGAAAAATAGAAAAAAATATCTGGCTATTTTTATTTCCTTTTAAATTAGTGATGTATATAAATAATTAATAATAATAATAAAAACTACAAATAGAATAAAACAATAATCTGTATTATCAATTCATTAATTTATAAGTACTGATTTGTGTATTCACGAGATATTTGCGAGTTATTTTATTTTTATTAAACACTTTTTAAAAAAATTCAAAACAATATTTTGTTTGCAGTTACAGAAGTACTTTTCGTATTACCACGTTTATACTTTTTAGCGCACATGACTGCCACGGGCGACTATTTTTTAATTCTATTTTGCACCACTTTTTCAAAACAAATTATATATATATATATACGCTTTGACAACATTTGCAAGAAAAATATACTACAAAATGTATTTTTTTAAAAATAGTGGCGCGAACAGAATATAAAAATAGTCGCCTGTGGACGTCTGTGGCAGCCCTGCTGTCAAAGCCTGAGAGCTAATGTGTCCACAGGCTCTGTATTAGAGATGAGATTTCCGCATTTTTGCACACCAATATATTCTTAAGGAAAATGTTGTTTTGTTAAATCGCAAAAATGTTCATATTAAAGAAGATATCATTTTCTCTAACAAAATACCGGTGTGCAAAACCGCGGAAATCTCATCCCTGCTCTGTATGTACGTAACGCGATAACTCTTGATAGCAATATCCAATTTGCTTCAAATTTTGTAAATAGGTTCATTTTCATAAGGCGTGTCCCAGATTAATTTTAGGGGTTCATTGGTTAAGTATAAAGGTTTAACCTTAATTTAGAATGCCCCCCCCCCCTTAATTTAGATAAACGGGTTTTTCATGCAGAATTATCAGATTCGCTTCAAATAATTTGGTATACCAGTTTATTCTGATAAGGGGCTTCCCTGATTAGATTTGGATGTTCATTGGTTAAGTATGAAGGAGGGAACGGAGGTCTAATCCCCCCTTAATTTAGATAAATGGGTTTTTCATGCAGATTTATTCGATTTACTTCAAATTTGGTATACTGGTTAATTTTAATAAGACGCTTCCCTGATTAGATTTGGAAATTCATTGGTCAAGTATAGAGGTGTGTGTGTGTGGGGGGGGGGGTAATAACTCCCTGAATTCAGCTAAATGGTTTTTTTTTTTTTTGTCGATTTCTTTATTTTTTGAGGGGCATTATTCTTTGAAATAAGAGTGTAATATATAATTAGTGTCAATAGCCTGTGTCAATGCCATCAGTTTGACTGGTCACTTTTCTTTTCTCATAAGCATTCAATGTTCATTTTAAACTCGTGGTATCAGAGTATTGCAAAAGATTTCCCCGAATACATTTTTTTTAAATTATTACGTTAGATTTAAATTTCTTAATAATATTCTGTTAGTGTTGCAAATTGTTTCATAACCTATGCGTGATACATAATTTTTCGTTTTTGTTACTTTTATATTAGCCCTCATGCTATCAAAGTCTGAGAGATAATGTGCCCGAAGGTTCTGTATGTATGTAACGCGATAACACTTGATAGAAATATCGGATTTGCTTCAAATTTTGGATATAGGTTCATCTGATAAGGCGCTTTCCTGATTAGTTTTGGGGGTTCATTGGTTAAGTGTAAAGGGGGAAAACGGTGAACTAATCCCCCCCCCCCTTAATTTAGAAAAAAACGAGTTTTTCATGCAGAATTATCCGATTTTCTTCAAATAATTTGGTATGCAAATTAATTCTGATAAAGCGCTTCCCTGAATATATTTGGAGGTTGATTTGTTAAGTATATAAAGGGGGGGGGGGGTAGAAATGGAGGAGCTAATGGCACCCTTAATTTACTTTCTTTTTCTTTCTTTCTTTTTTAGTCCCAAAGAGAAAATAAAATACTTCATTTAACTGATGAAGACATTTTCAAATTGGTGAGGAAAAAAAAAAAAGTATATGCATTAATTTTATATCAATCAATTTAATCGTTATATGACCATTGAAGTGCTTTTGAAGTTCATTTTACTATTTGTGGAAGTTAACTCTTAATTTTTCTGGGAAGTGTGTTAAAAAGAAATATCTAGGTAAGAACAAAGTGTTATAATTCTGTGCATTTTTTAAGTTTAATGGTCTTAGTGATGCAAGAGAATTTGAATTTATAAGTAGCGAATAAATTGTGAGTATTCTAGCATTGTTATAAAGTAATTAAAAGAAAAAAATGTGCTTGATGTAATCTTTATTAAATGGGCTATATTTTTTTCTTATGATTTCGCCGCCCCCCCCCCCCCTTTAAAATTGACATTGCTAAAGTACCTTTTTAAAATCTCATAATTTATTTTTACCTCACTTTTTCTAAAGACTTATTTCTGCAGATGTTATTTGATACTACTATACAGGAAAATTATAATGTGACAAAATTTCGGAGACAAGTAAACGACCCGAAAACAATTTTTAAACAATCGCGAAATGTAAATATTCTATCGTATTATAAACTGAATGTACAATCTACTAACTTGTCATTCTACTTTAATAAGAATACAACCCCCTAAACAAACCTTACCACTGCTTTCCCTTCACGGTGGAAGGTTAAAATAATTATCGCACCCATCTCGTACGCGCCAAGTAAAAGTGCCAATTACATCTTGGAGGGGGAGACCGTGCATTGCAGGAAAGAAAAGAATGAAGACCCCAGCTCACATCGGGTCACGTAATGGACCTGATCCTTAGCTTTATATGAATGGGACTTTTTTTGTCTTACTTGTCAGTGTAATAGGAAAATTTTACTAAATATAACTTATAGGATCGGGGGACCGTATAAAAAATTAAATTTCGTATTTTTTTTAAATGCTTTTAATGACCCAAATCGCTTTTAAAATGTTTCTTTACCTGATTTAAAACATTTTTTTAATTGGAACTATATGTCTATGACTAACTGTTTTGGAATTAGCCATTGGACACCGTTGAGACCGGACACCCTGTATATACTATATAATGGGAAAATTTAGTTGCAGGAAAATACATAACAGGTTGAAATTCATCTTTGAGCAATTTATACTAATAGATGGAAACATATTTAAATACTTTTGTACAGCCCTGTAGTTTACCTAGTACCTTTATTACATGCCACTATTTAGCTAAAATTTAATTCAAACTAAACACTTTTAAAATTAATGAAATTACATTTACAGAAATTATCACCCATAGACAGCCATGTATCCAACTCCTTGCGTGGCCCTGTATATCATTTTATCTATATTCTACAAATATTTCTTAGTAAACTAAATTCAGTTCAGCGTAAAAATGTTTAAAACCCACCTTTAAGCAATTTATGCTCATACTCAGTAACCTTTACGAATTCATTTCTGTAGCCCTGTATATGAACTATAGTATTTATACGCACTTTATAGTATGCATAAATATGGTGAAAAAAGCGCATATCATAGTTAAAAATGCATTTCGAGCAATCATTACTCATATACAGTAATTCGGATACAATATAGTATCTGAAATCTTTTCAAATACACCGCAAACAATTCCCCCTATACCATTATGAACGGAATTCTTTTGTGTGGCCCTGTAAATGAAAAATAATTATTCTTTGCACCGCATATTCAACAGAATACATATTTTAGTGGACTTCATAAATGAATATCAATTTTACTATGTTTGAAAGAGTCTAACACCATTAAGAATCAATAGAAACGATTTTTTCGCATTGGCCGTAGTGTAACGGAAAACTTTTGACTGTCCGTGTAAATGAACTAAACATGCTACAAACTTCATTTGAAATAGGGAACGTTCTATAGTAGAGGTCACTAACATCCAAAAATTTCAGAACGATCCGAGCATATTTACGAGAGTTAGAGCGTGGACAGACAAACCGAAGTCATAAACACTTTTCAATTTTGTTGGATTGGTTGGTTGGCTGTATTTATGACGGCCAATTATCTGCACGAGGGATATAGGCCCAGGGGGTTGGGGGGAGTACCCTTCGTGGCGGTCTTTCCAAGGGAACCTAACCCGTATTAACGCTTGGAAATCCAAGGTTCGAAGAAAACCACGAAAACTCCGAACGATTAGGCCGACGAGCACGATTGGGTTCGAATCCAGCACCTCCCGTCTACCAGCTTCGAGAGCAGAACCTCTCAGTCACTGGTGGGGCTAAAATTTGTTGGAAAGTGTTAAAAAAAGTGCTGAAACTTGTGAAGACTGAACAAATGTGACTGCTTTTTTGCATTTCTTTATATTTTCTATGTTTTCTTTACTTTTTTCCCCGGTAATAATATTTGTTTTACACAAAGATTGACATGGATATTTTTTTCTTATTATGCAAAACATTAAAGTCTGGTTATAATGGTACTTATTATTAAAAGTACTAAATAGGATTTTAATAACTGGGTAGTGCAGCAAAGATTTAATATTTTTGGTTTGTGTTAAAAAATAAAAATAGGCTAGTAGGAAAACTAATTTTGTTGTTTTATTTTTGGCTGTAACGTATTAAGGCTGTTCTCAAATCCAAAAGGGCAACTTTATGATATAAGTTTTAATTTATTTTTGATCGGCAATGCATGAAACTAGAAGGTGTTGTTCAGAAACTATGTAATTGAACTGTTTTTTCCGTTAATTTGCAAACGCAATGGATCTTTCAGAAAATAGCGTCAAAGTGGGCGTTACAAACCGAATTTCCGCGCTAAAGAAGAATAACAACTCAAGAAAGGGAAAAAACGTCTTTGTCACGTGATCAAAATCGCTTATAACTCAATAGGTAATTTATTTATCAAAAAATGGGAAACACAGTTCGATTCCAAATCACTTCCATAGTCAGGCCTTCTAATTTTATATCTTTCCGTTAAAAAAATGAATTTGTAAATGTGTCAAAGCATTTTTGCACTTGTTGAGCAGAGCAATTGAGAACAGCCTTAATCGATAACAAGATTATAAGTGGATACATCTTTATTTCCAGTTGTTATTCCTGTCGGTTTTATAAAAACAAACAATGAGTTAAACTTGAATACAGTTATATTTTAATCTAAGTATGCGTATAAGACACTACTTTCTACCGCAAACATTCGTATAAACTAATGCTCTAAAGTTCATTTAGACGATTAGATGCGTAAATAAGCCCACTTCCTACAATATTATGCAAATCACTTTAAATACGCTTAATACACGACTTTTGTTGAGTCCCTTGAAACGCGTCTTAACCCGTTCGACTGTAGTTTTGTATAAGAGAAAGGAATTGATATCGGTAATTTATTTAATTTTATTTATCATAATTGGTTATCAATTATATAACATTTATACATATTTTAAAAATATTTAAAACAATATTATTTACTTAAATATTATTTTCCCTTTTTTCCCCCAACAGGACCAATGAAAAAAGGTTGCCCAGAATTTGAAGGTAGTGGTGATGGTGGTAGTGGTGAAGTTCCATGCGAAGACAGCATGTTCGGATGCTGTCCTGATAATATTACTATTGCAAAAGGATTTGAAGGGGAAGGCTGTTATTGCAATGATTCAACATTTGGATGCTGTCCAGACAATGTTACTTTTGCTGCGGGTCCAAATATGGAAGGATGCTTTGAAAACTGCACTGACTCTTTCTTTGGCTGTTGCAATGATAACATTACTTTTGCTGTGGGTCCAAATATGGAAGGATGCTTTGAAAACTGCACTGACTCTTTCTTTGGATGTTGCGATGATAACGTTACATTTGCACTGGGTCCAAATGGAGAAGGCTGTTTCCCAGAAGATTGTTCTAATTCTACTTTTGGATGTTGTCCTGATAATGTTACAACTGCTGTTGGTCCCGATTACGAAGGGTGTGAACTTGAAGACTGTGCAAATACCACATACGGTTGTTGTCCTAATAATATTACAACTGCTGTTGGTCCCGATTACGAAGGGTGTGAACTTGAAGACTGCGCAAATACCACATACGGTTGTTGTCCTGATAATATTACAACTGCTGTTGGTCCCGATTACGAAGGGTGTGAACTTGAAGACTGCGCAAATACCACGTACGGTTGTTGTCCAGATAATGTAACCGCAGCTTTGGGTCCAGACAATGAAGGGTGTACCCCTGAAGAATGTGCTAATACCACATATGGTTGCTGTCCAGATAATGTTACAATAGCTCAAGGACCAAACGGTGAAGGATGCATTATTGACTGTTTCAACACCTCATTTGGTTGCTGCCCTGATAATGTAACAGTGGCTTTAGGTCCGGATAATGAGGGTTGCAATGAAACTCTTGACTGCATGGAGACTGTTTTTGGCTGTTGTTCTGACAATGTTTCAGTTGCTCTTGGACCAGACTTTGAAGGTTGTGAAAACATTACAAGTTGCAATGAAACTGAATTTGGTTGTTGTCCTGACAATGTAACAGTATCATTAGGTGCTAATTTTGAAGGATGCGATGAAACAATCAATGCCACTGATGTATCTGAAGAAACAACTGAACCTCCCCCTGAATGCTTGAACACCTTATATGGCTGTTGTCCAGATGAAGTTACAACCGCACTTGGACCTAATCTGGAAGGATGCTGTTTCGGAATGAGATTTGGTTGCTGTCCAGATAACAAAACTGCAGCTTTAGGACCAAACACATTGGGTTGTGGCTGTCAAACTTATCCATTTGGTTGCTGCCCTGATACCATAACTCCAGCTCAAGGACCTAGGTAAGAAAAAGTTTTTTCATTAATTAATTTACCGTAACTTGGGTTTACCTGGAACTTGGTATGCTACTTGGGTCTAAAGAAAGGGAAAAAAGGTTAAATCATTCTTTTATCTACTATTTTGAGAGCATTGACGTTATTCCCTAACACTCTACAGGTAGAAACACTAAATACTAACACAGTATACCCAAGACTGATTTAAAATATATTTTTATTTGTCTACAAGTTAGAATCCTGCACCCGAAAATTCAATTTTGCTTAAAATTCAACCCGACACAAACTTAGTGACAGAAAATTAATCCATATTTTAATATAATTATTGAAAAATAATCTACAATTCTTTCTCTAATATCACTTTCATCTTTATTATATAGAAATGAACGCATATATTTATACACTCATTAATATGCAAACATATAGTTTTTTCATTAAAAAGATATTCAGGATTTTCTTTTGAAAATTCCTATGAACCCGAATCCGATCCGAAAGAATCAAAACTCAATTCGAAACCAATTCAAACGCAAAACAGTTAGTCAACCCAACCCGAAACAAAACAAATTAGAGTCAACTCGCTCCGATCCGATCCGTGGATCTGGTCGAGTTGGGCCAAAATCGGGTAACCCGATTCAATAAATGATTCTAGTCCAAGTATGCCTCTTCTGGGTACAAGTAATTATGGTAATTCGTTTATTTATATCGTTTTACATAAATCTGCATACATTTTAACAGAATCAAATTTTTCTTATATAATTGAGAACGTGAGTTTCAAAACTCGTTGTATCCAAAATTTAAAAAATCGAGTTTCCTCTATCAGTCTATTGGTAAACCTGCATCGAAAAAACACCTGCAAAAAAAAAACTAGTTTTATCGTGTATTTCTGGCATTGTAAAATATTGGTTTATAATGAAAACCAATGGACGCAGTCAGAGGTTTTTCGCGATTTCCAAAAATTTGATTTTCTGGATAAGGCGAGTTTTGAAACTCACGTCATCAATTTTATAAAAATTGGTAAGTCAAGTTATAGTTTTCAAATGAACTTTGTTACGACCGAAAAAATTAGTTATTTATATAATAAAAGCCGAAGTCATGTGACTGTCATCAATAGTTCCGGGCTGACCGCTTCACTTTTTATATGCCAAACGGACATTTCGGTACTTTTATATTAGTCGGGCGCAGGTGATAAATTGCCAAATATTCTTCCAGCGCCATCATTTCATTAAAAATATAAACCTATCACTCATTTCATTTAAAATACATATATTTCCTTTACCTCATTTAAAATGCAATAAATAAATAAATAAATATTTTTCCAGCATAGGTTCTTGGCGAGAAAAACAAATTGGCATCGTATTTTCCGGCAATCTATATCCTATTTCATATACATATGCAATTTTTTCCATATGTACACAATTTATTTAATCTAAAGAAGTCAATAATCTATTTTTATATAGAAATAGAAGTAATTTCTATGTAAACAAATATTGTATAATATGTGTAAATAAAATGTTTATATTACAAGTAAATTGCAAATAAATACTACAAATATTGCAAATATTGCAAAATATTGCAAATAAATACATATAAATAAAAATAAAAGTTCACCAGGTTTCTTTTCATAGCTATTTATATATTTTAACAACGTATTTCACGTTCTGAAGCCCGAATTGCGCCAAACTTTAAAAAAAATAATAATACCAATGCCCCTGTAATGGAAAAGTACCTAAATAAACAATTAATCGTAATAATAATAACACAAACTAAAATATTTCATTTCAACATCAAGTATTGTTTCTAATTTACATTCAAATAAATATATATTCCACGATAATTGAAATTAGGTAGATATATTTCTTTTTCACTTCATAAGTAAACAAACACAAGAAACTCATTCATCATAAAAAGTAGAAAATATTAGACCATGGTGGTAATCATTCGCAAAGCAGATTTTCCAACAATGAATAGACAATATTCTTATGACGTCATAGTAGGTAAATTGGTGGGTCTAACGTTTGTCAACAGCATGCATTCACGAGGATTTTATTTTGATATTTCTCTTAGTTACGTTACTATATTGTCATATTTATGAACTCAGAAATCAAATCTATAAAAGCAAAAGTATATATATTCACATAGCTGCCAACGTGTACGGATTTTTCTTACCACTAAAATTTGAAAGAAATTTTTGACTTATTTAAAGGTTAAAATTGCTTGAATTTCGGTGATTCAGTTAGCTAAAATTTTCTATTAAATTTTAGTGGTATGAAAACTCCGTACAAGTTGGCAGCTATGTATTCATTATTTATTTATTAAGTAGTGAAAAAAAAATTATAAATGCATGATTTGTAAAAATTTATTAAATTTATTAATACTAAAAAATAGCATTGAAGTAACAGCATGTTTAAGTAAAATAAGTTTAATTTAGATTATTTATGAACAAATCTTAGTTTAAACAATTTCACTCATTTTTACAGCTACGGAAATTAAATGGTATTTGTCAAAAAAGACGAAGAACGCATTACAACAAAAGTGTATGAAATGTTATCAAGTTCGCAAAGAATTCTTGATTTCTCTATCAGAATATTTGAACTCGGGGGAAGGATTGAGCAAGTCAATTAGTTTAAGAATGAAAGTAACATGATGTAATGCTTAGCATACATTTAAGGGAGACCAAACTGGTCGCCAGAGGCGGCTAGTAATTGTATAATTAATTATAAAAATGCGGTATAAATTAGTTATAATTGCATAATTAGTTATAATAGGCGGATAAGTAGATCTGCTAATTAAAATATTTATATAAGCCTAAGCGTACTATAATCACTTTTAGCATATATCGCTCACCTGCAAGAAAAGTGACACATTTCGACAAAAGTAAATTTCACAGGAGAGGCAAAAGAAAATGTGCATGATTTTTCTGTGACATGAAATTATAGCACTTAGATCTGCATGCAGTAGTAAAAAAGTGCATAAAAGCGTAAAACCCTTAAAAATTAAGACATAGGATGTGGTTTGGAGGGTTGGATAAATTTACCTCTCCACACAATCCACCCCTCTTCTGTGGTCATGAATGGACAAATAGCGTAATAAAGTAATTTTCCTTATAACTACACTTATGAAACTTTTTGTGTAGCAAGACACACATATGACAAATCTATAAGTGGAATAAAACGCAAAATGAATTTTTGCGAGATGTGTCACTTTACTTACGGGTGAGCGATATGTAATATTCGAATAAACTTCTCGTCAAAATAATGCAAGGAATTCATAATTTACTGGCAGCTGGTGTAACGTCGTATTATTTTTAAGTTGACAGATTCAGTCAACTTACCTAGATTTATTGGTCGTGGCTGAGATCTAATATAAGTGAAAACGCAATGATTCCTCTTTTGCAGTTGCATCATTTATTTGATGGTTTTAGGTAAATATCTCAAGGCAATGGTGATTATCCCAGTAATTTCCTAAGGAAAGACTAGGTCAATTGATATTCGAAGGACTTTCATTCACAAAAAATAGACATGGAAAACAATCCCCACATAGCTACATAGCTATGTGACAGTGTACACACATGTGGCAGTGTATACAGTGTACCAGCTAGAAACAATTTAGATTCAGGACTAATTAAAAAAAAAAAAAAAAATTGTTTTACTCCAGACAGTTTCAAAACTTGGTACAAGTAAACCTAATTTTAGAATCGTAAAAATTTTCGACTTCATTCAATTCTTACTATTAGCTCACACTCTCCCTATATTTATTTATATATTTATATATTTATCTTGTACAAATTTTCAATCGTTAATAAAATACTCATTATTCATCCTATCAGGTTGAAATAAATTTTTTTAAACTTGTACTGGATGGCAATTGATGTTAATAAAGTTTTTTCAAATATTAATTCATTAATTAAATTTTAATTAATTAATTTTAGTTTTGCATGGGAAACAAAATGGCCGCCATTGGTTATTGAATTTCAATGAAAGTATTTTCAATAAGGGTTACCGTAGGGGAGGGACCTGTTCTGTCACCAAATACCGCCAAGTTTGTCGCCAACTTGGCGATATATCGCCAAATTTGGCGGCCAAAATGAGTCGCCAAAAGTGACGCCAACTTGGCGATATCTGTAATATTTCGCCAAATTCCCATAGAGTTCCATTGTAAACCTACTTGCTTATAGAAAATCAACAAATTGAGATATTTTAATGCAACAAAAACTCATATTAGCTTGATTATATTAAGTTTTTCTTTGATGGCCTAAGTAGGAATTGACTTTAAAAACAAAATTTTTATATTATTTTTAAATGATTTTACACATTTTGGGATGTCCTGAATAAGATTTCACCATTTTTGGAAAATATCTGTTTTCTGTCTAGCTGTCGTTTGTATGCATGTACACAACGTTTGTGGACGCTCTATCTCAATACGGAATTTCATCACGGACATTCATTTCATTAACGGAATTTCATCAAATTTCTCATTATGTTAGACTTTGACATAAATTCGGTTGATTTAAGGGTATATCGCTCAACATTTGGATCTGCTGTGCTGTGTTTTTCTGGATTTTCATTATAGCTTTATCTCGGCATCCACGAAATGGAATGCTATCAGACTTCAGTTAGACCTTGTAACATAAAGATACATATTAGGTTGTGGTGTACATCGCCCAACAGGTGATGCGGCTTTGCTGTATTTTTTACGATTTTTATGATATCTAATTTTCGACTTCTATGGGATATGTTTGCATCAAACTTCATATTCAGCTAGACTTTGAGATACACTTGTGCTGTTTAGGTTTTAGCGTATATGGTCCAGCAGGTGACGTTGCTCTGCTCGCACGATTTTCGTGATATCTGTATTTCCGGCCTCTATAGATGAAATTTCCCCAAATTTAATGAGTAAGATGTTTATTATAGCTGTATCTCATTTTATTTTGTGCAGAACTGTACCAATATTTGAAGTTATAAATTGAAAATACGTATATATGTTAGTCCTATATTATATATGAATACCAATAGGGGGCACTGTTGAATTGTATTTTTTTTTTTTATTATTATTATTCACTTATCGCTGAAATTCGAAGTTAAATTCAAAGAAATACGCTATACTTCGTAATTGCTAGTGTGTACTAGCGATACTAATATTTCGTTGTCTGTCTGCAGATTTATATATCAAAATAATACAGGAGAACGTTTTGTGATGGCCACAGTATATTTGTTCATAAATCAATTAACACGTTGACTGCTACGCTACTAGTATACTCGTAGCTTTAATATTCATAGCTTTAATTTATTACTTTCTCATCATTATTTTAACCCTAGATCTACCGGGAATTTTATTCAAGTTTTAATAAAACGTTCTACACCAGAATTTTTATTTAAAACTATTTAACTTATTTATTTACCTTATTTTTGTCTGGTTTATATACTTAGTTTATTTTAAAGAAATTTCTGGTTTGAATGAATATTTTGTATGTACCTGTCGGGTCCAATGGACCCGTCTGGTAGACGGAGGGTTAAAATAAAAAAAAACTGCCTTTTTTATTGGCAGAAATTTCGCTGTATTAGTAAAGCGAAATTTACCTTTCAGAATTTGTGGTGGGAAACGACTTTCAAGAAGAAATTTGAAAATTCTTACTTTTTGCGGCAGTGAACGTGTTAAAACTAAAGTTATAATCTGCGTTTTGATTTACTATTTACATCATACGATACATTTTAAAATGCGTACCAAAAAGTTCATTCCGATTAGATGGAAGTGACAGTTATTTTCAATATATTCTGTAGTATTACTGATTGTAAAGAAACAAAACGTATTGATTTTTTATTCTATTCCGCTTTATTACAGTGTGTGCTTGGAGGTTGGTAAAATCTTAAAGGAATATACTGCTCTATCAATTCATAAACCATTTTTAAAAGTATTAAAACAAAATGTATTCTAATTTATCCGAAAGTAGATCGAAAATTATATAATTCCGTTAGGTCTTTTTCTAAATTTTACAAAATTTATTCTAAAGAAATTTAAAACTCTGCGCGATTTTCGAGGGATACGAAGTCCGTCCGCTAATATGTGTCACGTGAAAATCGCGAAAAAGCGATTACTTTTTATTATTTTGTCTTCCAGTACTTCTAAACAAGTAATCTTTTTTTGTAAATATACTAGGGGGCTCCGCCCCCTACGAGCTACGCTCGCCAACCCCCGTCCAGACACCGCAGACTCTAAATGCACGCTAATTTGATCGGCTTTAAACAGATTTCGAAAGATTGAATTATAATTTAAAAAACAGTGGCGATCTCCCTATAAACGAATTTCTATTCATTTCTCTTTGATTGGTGAATTTTAACGCCAAATCCGCTGTGGTACTACTTGATTATCCTGTCGACCCATTTCGCCAAATTATATAAATCGCCAAACCACTCGCCAAATTATACAAATTGATATAATTTTTATTTTAAATGACGAAAGAACAAATAAATTCGTACAACATTAATAAAAACACAAATAAAACGTCGAAATAAAAATAACTTGATGACGTATACACGTGTAACAACATTTCAAAATAATCTAATATAAAAGGAATTAAGTAAAGAGAGTCTTTGTCTCCTGGTATTTTTTAACAAAGCGAAAAGAAAGTTCTTTTAAATGAGACATTTTAAATTAATTCTCAAAATATCAAATAAATATCTAGCGCAATTTCTAAATTTAAACTTTTTTGCAATATTATTTTGTGTTCATTTTATGTAATAACTATAATGTGACGTAAATATGACGTAATTTCTCCTAAGACTTCCAACGCATGTTAATGAATTTATTATTTTACAATATCCTTTCTCTTTTAAAATTTACGTGTATACTTTTTATGACGTAATTTTTAATAAGTTCCTGCTTTTTATACGTAATTATTTAATTATAATTTGAAAGTTTTTTTTCCTGTTTATAATAGTCACGTGTAAATAAATTTTTAATTTGAAGCAAACATTATTGCTTGCGCTTTTTATACAGTTGGCAACAGTTTAAATTAGTACAATTTTCTGAAATCTGTAAAAAATATCTCTAGAAATGCTGAAAATTTGAATTTAAAATAGAAATAAAACCTCGAAAAATGAGTCAAAATAAAAAAATTAATGCAATCTGCGCATTAAATGATCTAAAAATGATTACACTGTCATGTATAGTTTTTGCTGCTATAAAACTTTTTTAGTGGAACGATTTTGTCCAACTTTAGCATTAAATATCTCTTAAAATAATTCTTCGATTTGAAAACTGTCTGCATCAGCGTGTTTATCAAACATTTTTGTATAATACTACCGATTTTCATATTTTTGTATGCATTATTTTTCTTAATATTAACGAAGAAAGACCTCCGGTCACAAAAAATTCAAAACCGGCGGCGGCGGCGGTGACAGCGGGAGTTACTTCTTTTTAGAATAGAGAGATGAGCAATGGAACAATGTAATCTGCTTTATGGACTACTTAGTTGCGTGGCAACTTTACATCCAGTGGAGAGGTGATCGTGTTGCAAGGGCATTAGGGAGCCTTAAAAAAATAATGTTTAGACGTGGCTGGTAGCCACAAAAATAAGATTACTTAAAAAGTTAAGAGAAGAGTAACAAAATAATAAAAAGTACATAAGTACTTAAGTATAACATAATAAGTGAGAGAAAAAAACAAAAAGAGAAAATTTAAATTTATAAAAAAATTCCATTAGTTCCAAAAAAGAAAGGACAGGCTAAAAAGCTACCGGGGCGTACCCCTAAAAAAAAAAAAGATTCTTTTCAGAGACCATACATAAGTTAAGCTGATAAAAACGCTATATCTATAGCAGAAAAGCAAGATATAATTTTTTTTTAATATTATAAACAGGACAGAACAAACAGAAAGGTTAAGTATAAAAGAAGGTGAGGAAACCTCAGTCTTCATTATTAAGCAAAAACGAGTATTTAGGGCGTTTTCTATTAGTGGGGTCGGATACCACGTAGTCAAGTAGTTCCGCAACTATTTGGTTCGGAAGATTGTAAACAGACTTATAAAAATTTTTAGAAAGTTAATGAATACGCTTTTTTAAAGAGGTAGTTTTTAGATCCCTGCGGATTGTTGTATTACGAAGGTAATGGTGACCATTAAGGATATATCGAAAATTTTTGTTGTGAGCACGGTATAGGCAGAGCCTGATTACCAACGGGCACATTCCCACCAGTAAAAAGAAATAGAAAATTTTGCCTCATTCATGGCAGAAATTTTACATGAATACGACTTTTAGATAAGTCGAACATTTCATTAAAAATTTATTGGTGTAAGTGTGCCCCGTTGTTAATCAAGCCCTGGGTATAGGTAGTCCATACTAGTTTTGCATGCGAATCCCCAGATCGGACAAGCATAAGTTAGAACAGAATGATACAAGCATTATATAAAATAAGTTTATTCTGAATAGAGTGTGTGTTACTTTTTAGAAGAGGAGAGAAGGCTTGGGAGATACCAGCAACTTGGCCTCGTACGTTAATAAAGTGCTTTTTCCAAGTCAATCTTCTATCAAGGTTAACTCCCAGATGCTTAGTGTGGTTAGTCCAGGGAATAGTAGTATTGTTAATAGTAATACGATTGGGAAAAGTTAATTTCCTAGAAAAGTAGATAGCAGCTGTTTTTTGCTCGTTGAGCTTAACACGCCATTGAGTACACCAGCTAAGGAATTTGTCAATGTGTTTTTCAAGTATTTTGTATAAAGTGAATGGATGGTGTGTAGAGACGTACATTGCCGTGTCGTCCGCGTACAGGGCAAGATAAGTCCTCAGAGTTCTTGGGATATCGTTAAAAATAAGTTAAATAATGTAGCGCCGGGGACCGACCCTTGCAATATACCAGAGAGAATACGGTAGAGAGTGGAAAGTATTTTATTAATGAGGACACAAAAGGTGTGGTCGCTAAGGTAAGAATGTATGAGAAAAATTAGTCTAGTATTAATACCAAGCTTAATTAATTTGTAAGTAAGGCCTATATGCCAGATCTTATCGAAAGCCTTAGCGACATCAAGAAAGACAGCCGCAGCTGGTGTTTTCGTGTTGAGTTTTTCACTAAGGAATTCCACAACACGAAGAAGTTGATATAATGTAGAATGTTTACCTCTAAAGCCAAGTTGCTCAGGAATGAGAATGTTTTGTTCGTCTAGAATGTCATGTAGTTGAGACCTAATGACTCGCTCAACAACTTTGATAATAGAGGGTAAGAGAGGGATGGGACGATAGTTAGTCGAATCTTGAAGGTTACAATGAGGTTTAGGAATAGGTGCGATAATAGAGGTCTTTCAAGGTTTAGGAAAGTAGTGAAAATGTAGGATAGCATTGGTAAATTTAGTAAGATAAATTATACAGTTACAAGGAAAATTTTTAAGAGCATAATTAGATATGTTGTCGTATCCGGGGGGCTTTTCTATTCTTAAGATTTTTAATGCTATTAAAAATTACAATTGGTTGAATTTCCGGAAGTGGGTCCGTGGGAGGGTAGCAAAGCAATTTTGAACAGTTTCATTAACTTCAAAATAATGATTAGGGTTAGAAAGGTAAGGATTAGGGGAAAACTGCTCAGCATAGGCCCTGGCAAGAATTTCAGCCTTGTCTTTATCCGTGTATGCCATGGTGTTAAAGGCAGTTAAGGGAGGAATGGTAGTATAATTATTATTGAGTATTATATCGATATTAAAACTAAAACCAGATAAAACTCAAGTTTTATGTTATATTTTTATTTTAATAATTATTATTTTGCTCCTTTAGCTACCAAGGTTGCAAATGTGAACATTTCCATTACGGCTGCTGTCAAGATAGGATTACTCCTGCTAAAGGACCCAATTTCGCAGGATGCGAATGCCAATTCATGACCTACGGGTGCTGCCCGGACGGCATTACACCCGTGATCAACGACAGAGGTGAAGGATGTGGTTGCGACTCAACGCCCTATGGATGTTGCCCCGACGGAAGAACAGCCGCTATCAGTGCAGATTTAAGGTAAGGGGAACAATCGTTCCAGAACAAACGCTACATTAATTGACAAATGTTATATTAATGTCTTTGCATAATATAACAATGTTTAATGTAGTATATGTTTTTGTTGGTGCTCAGTAATCAAACTATATAAGTCATTAATAATCAAACTATAAACATCATGACGTACAAATCGATGTAATTAATTTGAAATACGAATTTCTTTCTTATTAGTACATATAGACCTTATGCGAAATTAATTTTTTCTTGCATAATTATGCTCATTTGAAAATATACTTTGATGGAACTAACGTTTGAAGTGGTCTAAATCTAAAACATGCGACTTAAAAAAAATTCTGCGGCTTCTTATTCAGGCTATTATTATTAAGATACATTTATATTAATACTAGCAAACCCCGCGGCTTTGCTCGCGTAATATTTGAAATATGCCAAATGATATTTATATGTCTAATTTTTATTAAAAGGTACTAACTAAATTTTTATTTTATTAAAAGGTTTTTTTAATTAAAAGGTACTTATTACTTTTAGGAATAATTCAAAAATTACTATTTAAAACACAGTTTGATTAAACATCATTATTACACTGCATTAGGCAGAAATGAGACTTAAATTAATAAAATGAAATAAAACTAAATAAATGATAATTTAGAAAATATTTTGAAACTTTTATGCTCAATTAATACGCTCATTTTAGTATTAATTTGAAGATTTGAATATTTTAGAAACCATCTTCTTACATCTTAAAATTAATCATCATGTCAAATTCAAAGTCCTACTACCTCTCTCAACATAAAGGGCTGTGTTGAAATAGGAACTGTCGCCATTAATTTGCCAACATTAATTTTGAAATCGGTTTGTTATTTCCTAATATTCCACAGAAACGTAAATTAAAAAGCTTTTAAAACCCTTTTTTAGAACGTTTGTTGTTCCTATGAATCCCAGGTGGTAGAATCACCGGCATAAAATATAGTCTGTGTAGGATCAGAGACTGTTACCATTGATTCGCAACTATTACTTTTATAATCGGTTTATATTCCTTGAAATTGCATAGAATCGTAATTTAGAATTCTTTTAGAATGCTTTTCGCACCTCCCCTTCGCTTCACCCCTTTTTTAATTCAAATTTATTTTCGGCATGCCTTCGAGGGAATTTATATTTTATAAGTAACTACCATGTCATATTTAAAGTTTCTAGCCTTTTTAGTATCACAGAAATCGCAATTTAGAAAGTTTTTAGCTCCAGCAACCCTCTGGTGGTAGTGGAACAGACATAAAATATAGCTTATGTTTGAGCAGGTTCTATCACCAAGATTTTCAATCATTATTCTTTTAATCGTTTCGGTAATTTATAAGTTTGCTTAAAAATTGTAATTTATAACGCTTTTCACTCACTTCATTTTTTAAAATTTGGAATTTTCTTTCGACTGTTCTCAGAAAGCAGTTGCAACTTTTAAGTAAATACCATGCCATACTTCAAAGTGTTAGACCGCTCAGTTGTGCAAAAAACGCAAATTAGAACATGTTTTGCTTTTGCAACCCTCAGATGGTAGTGACAACAACATAAAATATAACCTATTTTATAGCAGGGACTGTCACCATTGATTTGCAACCATTACTTTTGAAATAGCTTTGGTATTTCCTTAGATTGAGTAGAAATCGCAGTTTAGTACGTTTTTAGGACGCTTTTCGCGCATTTTCACCCCTTTTTAAATTTCTAATTTTTTCGAAACTGTTCTTAAAGATCATTTATATCTAATAAATATGTACCTTGCCTAATTTTAAGTTGCTAGCCCCTACCGATCACAAAAATCGAAATTTAGAACGCTTTTTTGCTCCTGCAACGTCTTGGTGATAGTGATACCGACATAAAATAGCATCTATGTTAGAGCAGAGGCTGTCGGCATCAATTTCCAACCATTACGTTTGAAATCAGATTCATTCTTCCTGAGATATTGCCGACAAATCGGCATTTAGAACGTTTTTAGAACGCTTTTCGCGCATTTTGCTCCTGCATCTCCTCTGGGGTAGTGGAAACAGATATAAAATATAGCCTATCTTGGAGCAAGATCTGTCACCATCATTTTTACACCATTATATTTGAAATTGGTTCAGTACTTCCAGAGATTGCATAGAAATCGGAATTTAGAAAGTTTTTTACAACGCTTTTTGCGCATTTTGACCACCTTTTAAATTTCGATTTTTTTAGGAAATTTCCTTACAGATCATTGATATCTTATAACTAACTACCATTCCAAATTTCACGATTCTAGGTCCTTCCGTAACGCAAAAGCCGCAATTTAGAACGTTTTTCTCCCTCACCCCCTTTGGGGTAGTGGCACCGACATAAAACATCGCCTATGTTGGAGCAAGGGTTGTCACCATCATTTTGACGCCATTATTTTTTAGATCGGTTTGGTATTTCCTGAGATTGTGTAGAAACCACCATTAGAATGTTTTTTAGAACACTTTTCGCGCATTTTCACCCCTTTTAAATTTCGAATTGTTTAAGAACTGTTCTTAGAAATCCTGTATATCTAATAAGTAGCTAATATTTCGAATTTCATATTTCTAGGCCCTTCGGTAACGCAAAAAACGCATTTTTAGAACGTTTTTTGCTCCTGTACCCCCTTTCGGGTAGTAGCACCGACATAAAACATAGCCTATGTTAGAGCAAGGGTTGTTACCGTCATTTTGACACCATTATTTTTTAAATCGGTTTGGTATTTCCTGAGATTTTGTAGAAACCACCATTTAGAACGTTTTTTAGAACGATTTTCGCACATTTTCACCTCTTTGAAATTTCGAATTGTTTAAGAACTGTTCTTAGAAATCCTTTATATCTAATAAGTAGCTAATATTTTAAATTTCATATTTCTAGGCCCTTCAGTAACACATAAATCGCATTTTTAGAACGTTTTTTGCTCCTGCACCCCCTTTGGGGTAGTGACACCGACATAAAATATAGCCTATCTTGGAGCAAGCGTTGTCACCATCATTTTGACACCAATATTTTTTTAATCGGTTTGGTATTTCCTGAGATTGTGTAGTAACTACCATTTAGAACGTTTTTAGAACGCTTTTTGTGCATTTTCACCCCTTTTATATTTCGAATTGTTTAAGAACTGTTCTTAGACATCATTTATATCTTATAACTCACTAATATTCAAAATTTCATATTCCTAGGCCCTTCAGTAACGCTAAAATCGCATTTTTAGAACGTTTTTTGCTCCTACACCCCCTTTTGGATAGTGGCACCGATATAAAACATAGCCTATCTTGGAGCAAGCGTTGTCACCATGATTTTGACACCAATATTTTTTAAATCGGTTTGGTATTTCCTGAGATTGTGTAGAAACTACCATTTAGAACGTTTTTTAGAACGCTTTTTGTGCATTTTCACCCCTTTTAAATTTCGAATTGTTTAAGAACTGTTCTTAGACATCCTTTATATCTTATAAGTAACTAATATTCAAAGTTTCATATTTCTTGGCCCTTCAGTAATGCTAAAATCGCATTTTTGGAACGTTTTTTGCTCCTACACCCCCTTTGGGGTAGTGGCACCGACATAAGATATAGCCTATGTTCTAAGTTGGACTAACACCATCATTTTGATACCATTACTTTTGGAATCGGTTCGGTAGTTACAGAGCTTACCTCCTACAAATAAACAATTTTTTCCTCTTTATAATAGGAGTATAGATTATATTCCTTGAAATTGCATAGAATCGTAATTTAGAATTCTTTTAGAATGCTTTTCGCACCTCCCCTTCGCTTCACCCCTTTTTTAATTCAAATTTATTTTCGGCATGCCTTCGAGGGAATTTATATTTTATAAGTAACTACCATGTCATATTTAAAGTTTCTAGCCTTTTTAGTATCACAGAAATCGCAATTTAGAAAGTTTTTAGCTCCAGCAACCCTCTGGTGGTAGTGGAACAGACATAAAATATAGCTTATGTTTGAGCAGGTTCTATCACCAAGATTTTCAATCATTATTCTTTTAATCGTTTC
This sequence comes from Maratus speciosus, assembly GCA_963932465.1. Classification (NCBI taxonomy): domain Eukaryota; kingdom Metazoa; phylum Arthropoda; class Arachnida; order Araneae; family Salticidae; genus Maratus; species Maratus speciosus. Next base: position 205,905,113 of record OZ010794.1, on the reverse strand, counting down.
GGTAATTTATAAGTTTGCTTAAAAATTGTAATTTATAACGCTTTTCACTCACTTCATTTTTTAAAATTTGGAATTTTCTTTCGACTGTTCTCAGAAAGCAGTTGCAACTTTTAAGTAAATACCATGCCATACTTCAAAGTGTTAGACCCCTCAGTTGTGCAAAAAACGCAAATTAGAACATGTTTTGCTTTTGCAACCCTCAGATGGTAGTGACAGCAACATAAAATATAACCTATTTTATAGCAGGGACTGTCACCATTGATTTGCAACCATTACTTTTGAAATAGCTTTGGTATTTCCTTAGATTGAGTAGAAATCGCAGTTTAGTACGTTTTTAGGACGCTTTTCGCGCATTTTCACCCCTTTTTAAATTTCTAATTTTTTCGAAACTGTTCTTAAAGATCATTTATATCTAATAAATATGTACCTTGCCTAATTTTAAGTTGCTAGCCCCTACCGATCACAAAAATCGAAATTTAGAACGCTTTTTTGCTCCTGCAACGTCTTGGTGATAGTGATACCGACATAAAATAGCATCTATGTTAGAGCAGAGGCTGTCGGCATCAATTTCCAACCATTACGTTTGAAATCAGATTCATTCTTCCTGAGATATTGCCGACAAATCGGCATTTAGAACGTTTTTAGAACGCTTTTCGCGCATTTTGCTCCTGCATCTCCTCTGGGGTAGTGGAAACAGATATAAAATATAGCCTATCTTGGAGCAAGATCTGTCACCATCATTTTTACACCATTATATTTGAAATTGGTTCAGTACTTCCAGAGATTGCATAGAAATCGGAATTAAGAAAGTTTTTTACAACGCTTTTTGCGCATTTTGACCACCTTTTAAATTTCGATTTTTTTAGGAAATTTCCTTACAGATCATTGATATCTTATAACTAACTACCATTCCAAATTTCACGATTCTAGGTCCTTCCGTAACGCAAAAGCCGCAATTTAGAACGTTTTTCTCCCTCACCCCCTTTGGGGTAGTGGCACCGACATAAAACATCGCCTATGTTGGAGCAAGGGTTGTCACCATCATTTTGACGCCATTATTTTTTAGATCGGTTTGGTATTTCCTGAGATTGTGTAGAAACCACCATTAGAATGTTTTTTAGAACACTTTTCGCGCATTTTCACCCCTTTTAAATTTCGAATTGTTTAAGAACTGTTCTTAGAAATCCTGTATATCTAATAAGTAGCTAATATTTCGAATTTCATATTTCTAGGCCCTTCGGTAACGCAAAAAACGCATTTTTAGAACGTTTTTTGCTCCTGTACCCCCTTTCGGGTAGTAGCACCGACATAAAACATAGCCTATGTTAGAGCAAGGGTTGTCACCGTCATTTTGACACCATTATTTTTTAAATCGGTTTGGTATTTCCTGAGATTTTGTAGAAACCACCATTTAGAACGTTTTTTAGAACGATTTTCGCACATTTTCACCTCTTTGAAATTTCGAATTGTTTAAGAACTGTTCTTAGAAATCCTTTATATCTAATAAGTAGCTAATATTTTAAATTTCATATTTCTAGGCCCTTCAGTAACACATAAATCGCATTTTTAGAACGTTTTTTGCTCCTGCACCCCCTTTGGGGTAGTGACACCGACATAAAATATAGCCTATCTTGGAGCAAGCGTTGTCACCATCATTTTGACACCAATATTTTTTTAATCGGTTTGGTATTTCCTGAGATTGTGTAGTAACTACCATTTAGAACGTTTTTAGAACGCTTTTTGTGCATTTTCACCCCTTTTATATTTCGAATTGTTTAAGAACTGTTCTTAGACATCATTTATATCTTATAACTCACTAATATTCAAAATTTCATATTCCTAGGCCCTTCAGTAACGCTAAAATCGCATTTTTAGAACGTTTTTTGCTCCTACACCCCCTTTTGGGTAGTGGCACCGATATAAAACATAGCCTATCTTGGAGCAAGCGTTGTCACCATGATTTTGACACCAATATTTTTTAAATCGGTTTGGTATTTCCTGAGATTGTGTAGTAACTACCATTTAGAACGTTTTTTAGAACGCTTTTTTGTGCATTTTCACCCCTTTTAAATTTCGAATTGTTTAAGAACTGTTCTTAGACATCCTTTATATCTTATAAGTAACTAATATTCAAAGTTTCATATTTCTAGGCCCTTCAGTAATGCTAAAATCGCATTTTTGGAACGTTTTTTGCTCCTACACCCCCTTTGGGGTAGTGGCACCGACATAAGATATAGCCTATGTTCTAAGTTGGACTAACACCATCATTTTGATACCATTACTTTTGGAATCGGTTCGGTAGTTACAGAGCTTACCTCCTACAAATAAACAATTTTTTCCTCTTTATGATAGGAGTATAGATATAGACTAGCAAACCCCGCGGCTTTGCTCGCGTAATATTTGAAATGTGCCAAGTGATATTTATATGTCTAATTTTTATTAAAAGGTACTAACTAAATTTTTATTTTATTAAAAGGTAATATTTTATTTTATTAAAAGGTACTTATTACTTTTAGAAATAATTTAAAAAAATTACTATTTAAAACACAGTTTGATTAAACATCATTGTTACACTGCATAAGGCAGAAATGAGACTTAAATTAATAAAACGAAATAAAACTAAATAAATAATAATTTAGAAAATATTTTGAAACTTTTATGCTCAATTAATACGCTCATTTCAGTATTCATTTGAAGTTTTGAATTTTTTTAGAAACCACCTTCTTACATCTTAAAATTAACCATCATGTCAAATTCAAAGTCCTACCACCTCTCTCAACTTAAAGAGCTATGTTGAAATAGGAACTGTCACCGTTAATTTTCCAACATTAATTTTGAAATTGGTTTGTTATTTCCTAATATTCAACAGAAACGTAATTTAGAAAGCTTTTAAAGGCCTTTTTTATAGCGTTTGCTAATCCTTTGAATCCCAGGTGGTAGAGTCATCGGCTTAAAATATAGTCTGTGTAGGATCAGAGACTGTTATCATTGATTCGCAACTATTACTTTTATATTTGGTTTATATTTCCTGAAATAGCGTAGAAATCGTAATTTAGGACTTTTTTAGAATGCTTTTCGCACCTCCCCTTCATTTCACCCCTTTTTAATTCGAATTTATTTTCGACAGTCCTTCGAGGGCATTTATATTTTATAAGTAATTACCATGCCATATTTAAAGTTTCTAGCCTTTTCAGTATCACAGAAATCGCAATTTAGAAAGATTTTAGCTACTGCAAGCCTCTGGTGGTAGTGGCACAGACATAAAATATAGCTTATGTTTGAGCAGGTTCTATCACCAACAATTTGTTATCATTATTTTTTTAATCGGTTTTGTATTTGAAAAGATTACATAAAAATTGTAATTTATAACGCTTTTCGCTCACTTCATCTTTTTAAATTTGAAATTTTCTTTCGACAGTTCATAGAAAGCAGTTGCATCTTGTAAGTAAATAACATGTCATACTTCAAAGTGTTAGACCCTTCAGTTATGCAAAAAACGCAAATTAGAACATGTTTTGCTTTTGCAACCCTCAGATGGTAGTGACAGCAACATAAAATATAACCTATGTTATAGCAGGGACTGTCACCATTGATTTGCAACCATTACTTTTGAAATAGCTTTGGAATTTTTAGAGATTGAGTAGAAATCGCAATTTAGAACGTTTTTAGAACGCTTTTCGCGCATTTTCACCCTTTTTAAATTTTCAATTTTTTCGAAACTGTTCTTAAAGATCATTTATATGTAATACATATGTACCTTGCCTAATTTTAATTTGCTAGCCCCTACCGATCACAAAACTCGAAATTTGGAACGCTTTTTTGCTCCTGCAACGTCTAGGTGATAGTGATACCGACTTAAAATAGCGTCTATGTTAGAGCAGAGGCTGTTAACATCAATTTCTTAACATTACTTTTGAAATCAGTTTGATTCTTCCTGAGATATTGGTGACAAATCGGCATTTAGAACGTTTTTAGAACGCTTTCCGCTCATTTTGCTCCTGCATCTCCTCTGGGTTAGTGGAAACATATATAAAATATATCCTATCTTGGAGCAAGATCTGTCACCATCATTTTAACACCATTATATTTGAAATCGGTTCAGTATTTCCTGAGATTGCATAGAAATTGCAATTTAGAACGTTTTTTACAACGCTTTTTGCGCGTTTTGACCCCCTCCCCCCTTTTAAATTTCGATTTTTTTAGGAAATGTCCTTAGAGATCATTGATATCTTATAACTAACTACCATTCTAAATTTCACGATTCAAGGCCCTTCCGTCACGCAAAAACCGCATTTTAGAACGTTTTTCTCCTGCACCCCCTTTGGGGTAGTGGCACCGACATAAAACATAGCCTATGTTGGAGCAAGGATTTTCACCATCATTTTGACGCCATTATTTTTTAAATCGGTTTGGTATTTCCTGAGATTGTGTAGAAACTACCATTTAGAACGTTTTTTAGAACGCTTTTCGCGCATTTTCACCCCTTTTAAATTTCGAATTGTTTAAGAACTGTTCTTAGAAATCCTTTATATCTTATAAGTAACTAATATTCCAAATTTCATATTTCTAGGCCCTTCAGTAACGCAAAAATCGCATTTTTAGAACGTTCTTTGCTCCTGCACCCCCTTTGGGGTAGTGGCACCAACATAAAATATAGCCTATGTTCTAAGTTGGGCGAATACCATCATTTTGATACCATTACTTTTGGAATCGGTTCGGTAGTTCCTGAGCTTATCTCCGACAAATAAACAATTTTTTCCTCTTTATAATATGAGTATAGAATAGATATCATTATTAATGAACCTAAGCGTATTTGCCAGATGGGGGAAGGAAGAGAGATCAATTGCTCCTTTCTTGAGGATTTTCAAATTTAATTGACACCAAACATATCGGTAATTTTATATGTTTTATAAAATTATTTCATACCAGAATTTTTATTTTAAACTATTTAAATTTTCTATATTTTAACTAATTAACCCTTTCCGGCGCGGTGTCCTTAAAAAAGAACACCTAATTTTAATTCCAAAACTGACGAACGGCACCAAGAGTATTTAACTGAAATTTTCCTATTATAATATACATGAAAATAAGTAAGTTCGTATTTTCTAATAAATGCGTTTATAAATTGCGGTGTCAGTCCAATATTTCATAAGTTTATAAACAGAATTGCTCCACGCCGGTAAGGGTTAACAGTGCGAAACAGTTCAAGAGTTTAAGGTGTCTCCTAGTACTATATCAATTTTGTGTGATTTATATATATTTTTTTTTATGAACAAATTTCTGGTTTGAAAAAAATATATTTTGATTTAGCACCAGTCAAATGACCTGCTATTGGTATATTTAGTGTTAAATGAATTTCCTTTCCTCATTTTGAAATATATACTATATGAAGACGTAAGTTTCAAAACTCGCCTTATCCAAAATTTAATAAATCGGGTTTTCTCTATCAATCTATTCTATTGGAGGACCTGCATCGAAAAAACACTGCTATCTGCTTTATCGTGTTGTACCTAGCACTGTAAAATCTTGGTTTGCAATGAAAACCAATGGACGCAGTCAGAGGTTTTTCGCGATTTCCCGAAATTTGATTTTCTGGATAAGATGAGTTTTGAAACTCACGTCCTCATATATATTTCTTTATATAATATATATTCTTTTCAATATTTGAAAATACTATTTAAACAGTAAGAGAAAAAAAATTCTAAAGATTTTTCGTCGGCCTAGATTCCCGTCTCCTTGGAAAACAATATCTAATTCCCTTTTCCTTTTTTTACATCTATGCGCTTAAGGCTGTTCGCAAATCCAAAAGTTCAACTTTATGACATGAGTTGTAATTCTTTTTTTTTCAGAAATGCATGAAACTAGCAGCAGGTGTTGTTCAGAAAATATGTAATCGAGCTGTTTTTTCCGTTTTTTTTTCTTTGGCAAACACAATATATCTTTCAGAAAATAGTGTCAAGTGGGCCAGGGTTGTAGTGGGTAGCTGCCCGGGTACCCGCCCAGCTACCCACCCGGTCTGAGTTTTTTATAAGAACTCCGGGGTTTTTTTACAACCTTAATGGTTGTAGTGGGTAGCTACCCGGGTACCCATCCAGCTACCCGCCCGAGATGGTTTTTTACAACCCTGAAGTGGGCATTTTGAACCGAATTTCCTCGCGAAAGAAGAAACCACTCAAGAAAGGGCGAAAAAACGTGTTTGCCACGTGATCAAAATCGCTTATAACTCAATAGGTAATTGATGGATCAAAAAAATGGAAAAAAAAACAGTTCGATTCCAAATTGCTTCCATGGTCAGGCTTTTCCAATTTTATATCTTTCCGTTAAAAAATGAATTTGTAAATGTGCCAAAACGTTTTGCGCTTGTTGAGCAGAACAGTTGAGAACAGCCTTAAAAAAGTCTTAAACGGGGATGGGTATTTTAGGGAAGCGGGTTTCCCAAACAAAAAATATATTAAATTGTTTCAATTATTATGAAAAAAGGAATACATAGAATTTTACTTTTGCTCACTTAATATTTCGTATGTGTACTGCATTGTATTTCTTATTTATATTTGTGTATTGCCTTTTATATTGGCATATTTTTAAATTGTCTTGCACGGAGGGTTCCGAGAAAATAATTCGTAATTTAGGTTATTTCCAGTTTATATTATTCATTTTTTTTAACGAGGCTTGGCAGCATAATATAGGTACGTCTGTTCCAAATTCGTCTCCCTTCTTTAATTTACTTAAGCGTGCGCCTATGGCGGACAGTCCTCATTTTCCCACTTCTGTCCCCAGAAATATTTTTGTCTGCATTTGTCATATTTTCAAATTCCCACTTTTCTTAAATTTAACAGTTTTCCCAAATTTATGCAGTATGACAGCCAATTTTAAGGTGTGTAAATAATGGTGTAGTATTCTAATTAATAAACTGAAATGTACTTTTCTGCATAGAAAGTACTATACTTGTATATTTCCACCTTTAGCACATATAAGCGCGGAATTTTTCTTGTCTGTATCACCAAAAACGTATATATGCGCACAATTGTTTTATAAGATTCCAACAAGAAATCATGCGCATTCAGTTAGTAAATGCCAAATCCATGGGAACGTGTCTGACACTTACAGTTAAATTAGCTTGGTTCTTATACTGTTAAACAGTAGAACAACCGTAAATTTTAGTCAAGTGTTATAAAAATATTTTGCACCAGAATTTTTATTTGAAACTACTTAACTTATTTATTTAGCTTATTTCTCTGTGATACATATTTAACTTATTTTAGAAAGAAATTTCTGGCTCGAATCGAAATATTTTAATTTGGTCGTTCTAGTGTTAAAGACCAAACTTTTAAATTAAGTATTTTTTATCCATTACCAACATTTATCTATTATAATATAGCAATGAATTTTTTGTTTATGCCATTGGTTTTTAGTTTTTTATATATTTTAAACTATTTCCATTTTGATATAATAAAAAACATTTTGGGTAATTAGGACCAATTTTTTACTTTTTCAAATAATGCAAATGGGTTAAAATTATTCTGTGATTTATTATTCAAGCTAGTATTATTAAAAATACATGCATAATAATGTATTATTATTAATAAATTTAAGAGTGTTTACCTAGTATGTTCATGTAGCAATTATTGTTTTTTATGTTCAGTAGAGCGCCGATTATCCGAACAAGTCGGGACCGACCCTAGTTCGGATAAGCAAAAGCTCGGATAAATGGACAGACAATTTAAGGGATGTTCCTGACTATACTAAAACCTTCACACTTTATCCAGGCTTAGGACTGGCAGCACCAGTTGATACTAGCGTGTTTAAAAACTGGGGTTTTTTTTGTTTACTTTTTTATCATTTAAATTCTTTTTTCCACTTTTTATCATTTTCTGAACTCCAAAGATTATAATTTAAGCACAAAAGCTTTCGATTGTTGCTTGCTTCAAAGAAGACGTTCTTTCCAATGTTGCCATATCTCAAATTCTTCTTAAATAACTTAGATGAATTGAATCAGAGTTCTTCTGCCGTTCGAGCCATTTCATAACTGTTTCCAAACATTCAAAGCGTTCGTTATGGGATGGACCTGGGTCATTTTCAGAACATTCATTTTAATTTTTTCAATTTCTTTTTCATCTTAAATCTCATCCACGATCTCATCATTAAAAAAAAATTTTTGAGAGAAATAGGCTGTTCGGATAAATGAAAGTTCGGTTTTAAATCATTTTTGAGAGAAATAGGCTGTTCGGATAATTGTAAGTTCGATTAGTTGGAGTTCAGATAATCGGTGCTCTACTGTATATACTAATATGTATAATTATGATAAAGTAAAATGCAAATCGTTTTATCAGAGTGAGACTTGCCTAATTTTGGGCCCAAGTTACATCATGAATTTCGCCGCCACCCCCCTTCCCAACTATTATTTATGGACAAGTTGGATATTACTGCATGCATTTAAAGCCGATTATTCACATCTATATGTATATATAATTTTTTGGAAATTTTTTTCGTAGAAAATTTCGGGCATCTTTTTAATAATTCAAACTGCTGAAATTTGCTTAGAAGGCATACAGTCAACAGAGTGTCCCAGAACCGGACATTTTTTCACTCTGTTGGCTGTACGCCTTTTAAGCAATTTCAGCAGTCTAAATGACTATTCGCAACTTGCCAACATTTGTACGTAGTTTATGTGAGTATTAAGTATTTTATAAATTATTTTAAAGTTTATTAAGCTTATTCAGTTTCCAAATAAACCTTACATTTTAATCAAATAAAGACTTTTTTAGGGAGCTAACCGCCTTGTAGGTCCCCAAAATTCCAATACCGTAGGCTCGAGCTTATTGCGAGCCTAGGCACAAGTCAGGCTCTGAATTTTATCAACAACACGATGTTACACTCTCTATTTTTTTATGATTCACCAAAATGTTGATTTGTTCCCCACTTTTACCTTGAAAAGTGGAGGACATATCGACATTTTGTCCCCATTTCTGCATTTAAAAATTTGGTTGCTATAATTTAAGGGGATGCCCTTGTGAAACATTGCCCTATGGCTGTTGTCCTGATGGCCACACACCTGCAAGGACATCAGACTTGAGGGACTGTCCCTGTGATGCTCATTTCTATGGATGTTGTTTGGACGGGATAACACCTGCAAGAGGTCAAAACTATGAAGGATGTCCATGTGAATCCACTCGATTCGGATGTTGTCAAGATGGTAGAACAGTCGCACAAGGACCAGGCTTTAGCGGATGTCCATGTGAAACGACGCCTTATGGATGCTGTGCTGATAACTACACACCAGCAAAAGGTCCACTTTATGAGGGTTGTCCGCATGTGTTAGAACCCAGGCCACCAGTCTCAACTGGTAAGTTTTTTGTCACATAATCCATGATTTTGAAAGACTGATTTTGCGTACAGAATATATTAAAAAAATCTTTCAACCGCTTCTTTTCCTTGTAATATTAGACGTCCATGGTTTCCAGTTTAGCTTTTCTTTTTATTAAGAAATTCCGAATTCATACCAAAAATTTTAAATAATAATTTTTACTTTACTATTTGGCAGGCATTTCGTGATTACATTAAATATAAATTCTTCTTTGAAAATTTCCGGTGTAAACTCGTAAATTCTTAATAAAAAATGAGGCCAAACTGGCAACACATAGACAGGTAATTACAATAGTAGTTAAAATAGTGTAAAGTTTTATCGAATGACATTTTTTATATCGAAAGGATGTCCTTTAATTAGATAGTCTTTATTTAAACTTTTTAATAAAATTTATCTTTTTTACTTTTTACTGGAGGGGAAAAATGTAAAATAAAGATATTTTTCCCTTTTAATGCACTTTTATAATGAAGATATCAAACTGTTTGATAATTTCTGTGTTACTGATTTGATAAGACATGGTGGGGGAATAAAGAAAAATAAAGTACTGAAATCTTAACACTTTGATGTCCAGCTCCGAGTGTGACTCGGGATCATCTTTCTTAGCAAAATATGTTTCTGGCACCAGTAATAAAGAAAAAATAAAATTTTCCTTATTTAATTAGAGCATTTTTGAAATTGTGTAATTGAAGACAACTTCATTTTAAAAAATGGTGCCAACCGAAAAAAAATTTATGTAAGAGTCACTGGACCGGAAAAGTGTTAAGATAAATTTATTATGATATGAACAGAATTTTATATTTTATCAAAAACAATTCAGACAATAATAGCCTACTGCTTTCACGTCTATAAAAATGTACAAAAAATATTAGTACTGAAGTTTTATTTTCCCTAAAGACAAAATTTCATCCTAGTGTTAGCATTGCAGTCAACCTTGTTTTAAATTTAAATTTATTACACAATGGTAAAAATAAACTACATTATGTTATCATGTGACAAATATGTTGTTATTACATGTTTTCTCTTTTTAACTTACAATTATATTTGTGTGTGGCAGTCGACTCATTTTTCACCCACTTTCTGTTGACTTAGAGCTTTAAAATTTGGAATATATATGTATTCCTGAGGACAATATATGAATTGGACATTGATTTTTAGTCCCTGGCACGGTATGCTATTTCTTTCTCCCAGCTTATTTTGTGTCGTCTCTAAAAAATAACGTTACCTTACAGAAGCCAGCCGTAAAATAAAGCAGTACGATTAAATACTCTATAGCAATTTTTTTAACTTCTAAGCATTGCACATTTTCAATTTTTATACCGTCGCTTTGGAAAAGAAAAGTACTTTTAACAGCAATTTGTTTGAAAACTGCATCTCCATTTATTTTTGAAATATTAATTTTTTTGTAGTTTTTGGAGCCATTTGCTTAATACTGGCAACGGAAGTACTCCATTTTTATAGAAAGTAAAGGAAAAATAGTTGTAAAATATTAATTATATATTTTTGTTGCCAATTTTTCATAACAACCGAAAGAAAATGTAATTAAAATACGTACTATTTTGAAAAAATATAAACGAATGATTTCTCTTAAAACATGGAGCTATTATAAACTATATTTAATTTTAAGTACTATCTATATTAATGTTACAAACAAATGAAGGCCTATGAATCATTAGACAGACTTTTTTTTTGGTCGAGTTTCTTGAATGACGGCATCTTTTTGCTGCATTTGTGTATTATTTCGCGACAGTGACGTCCTATGCCTACTTTACTGTAGATGTTTTAGAGTTGGTCGTAAATGTGGAATTCTTAAATGGATGCGGATGACGTAATTTTACATAAAATAAAAGCGTGTGCTATAAGTCTTAAAATTGAAATATGTTTTGTGCTATATATATATGTACATTATTTTTTCTTCGGGGACGACACTAAATTCTGAAAAAGTAGAATTCCTGTTTTCTAGTTTTTTTTTTTTTTTTTTTTAATTCGATCCCTATCGGGGGTAAATTGCTTAATGGTTACCTTTGATTTCCTATGGAGAAATCAGAATCAACAATGAGTATTTGTTGAAAACTACTAATGACAGGGTTACCACAATAGTGCCAGATTTTAGCCAACTTGGCAAAATATCGCCAAATTTCGTGACAAAATAAGTTGCCTTATATGAAGCCAACTTTTTGATAGCTGGCTAATTTGGCAAACTTCCCGTTTAAATCCATTAATCTTCCACAGTTGAGCTCACCGCAATTTAATTTAAACTCCGTACATTTAAGTGGTTTTTTTTTTCAAGACTTTTCTACTTTTTAGTGCATTTAAAAAAGTACATTTTTTCTACATTTTGGTAAATTTTAATAGAAGCATCTTTTTCAAAAAAAAAAAAAAATGCATTTATATTTATTATTTTAGAGGTATGCAGTTTACCTAAAGAACCAGGCCCATGCAGAAATTTCACCGTAAAATGGTTTTTTGACTTGTCCTACGGCGGCTGCTCCCGATTCTGGTACGGTGGTTGCGATGGCAATGGAAATGTTTTTGCTACCCAAGAAGAATGTGAGAAGGTGTGCGTTAAGCCTGAAGGACCAGGTACGTTGGAAGTATTTTAAATGGTCATTTCAACAACTACTTAAGTTATTTTTTAAATGCATTTTTTTATTCAAAATGTGTCCTTAAATATATAATAGGCTCACATGCGTAGGTAAAAACTACATTGGTTTAGCTACCCGTTTCTACTTAACAGGAATGCAGAGCTGCCAAGTCTTCGGCTTTTTGGATACCAGTATTTTAATATAAAAACATGGAAACATTTAAAATGCTTCATTTAAAACACATTACTACATAGGTGTGATAAAAAATATACAAATGTTTTCTAAAATTAAAAACACTAGATGTTAAAATGATAAAAAGCTACTCCGAGCGCTTTCGGCTAACCTTAAGCCTTTGTCAAGGAGAAGAGAATTGACTGATAAAAACACTCGACGCTCGATGTTCACTGCTACAGATTGACCGGAAACTCACCTCAGGAAGCCCGCAGGTGGTCGTATCCATTAAACTGAAAGAGGGGGAAGGTAGAGAAAGATCAATCCTCCGAGAGACCGAACTCTCCAGTAATATTAAGTAAATTAAACCAGATACGCGGAATTTGGTATGATAATACGTCATTACAACAATTTTCTGCTTGCGTTAAAATTTCCAAAGACTCTAAAATAGCACAACTATTAAAATCAGAAGCCTGGATAATGACTTTTGCTCTATTGAAAAGGATGTCAATATCTTTAGTTTGAAACAGCCTTGAGAGGTCGGTAGCCGGTCTATTTTTATTAATATCCTGCATATGTTCCTTAACTCTTGTTTGGAATTTTCTTTTGGTCATACCAATGTAATTGAATATTTTATTTGTTTCTTAACTTCTGTATGGGATGATATAAACTCCTGACTTATTTTCCATACTAATAGGATCAACTCTTTTTTGCACAAGATTAATTAATTTGGTGTTATCTCTAGCTATTAACGTTATACTATATTTCCTTAGGATGTATTTTAATTTTTCATATAAACGAGGAATGTAATCAACTGCCATAAATTTAACTTCATTTTTACTAATACACTCTATTTTAGCTGGTTCTGCGTGCTTAAACTTATAAATTAATTTATCAATAAACTTAGTGGAAAAACCATTACTATTAGCAATTGACTTAATTTTATCCAGTTCTTCTTGCAGGTGAGTATCAGAGCAAACTTCAAATGCACGTCTAATATAAAACCAGTAAGCTGAAGCTTTATAATGAAATGGAGAGTGGTTATTATAAGGAATTGTATTGTTTGAACAACAAGATTTTCTGTAAACTGTCCTATCAATGCAATGAGTTAGTCCATTCCTAGTGAGGGAAACATCCAAAAACGGTAACGTTCTATTTATTTCTAATTCTAAAGTGAATTTTATTTTATTGTCACTATTGTTGGCATGTTCAAGAAAATTCATAAGTGAAAATTCCCCCTCCTTCATTTTAATGGATACGACCACCTGCGGGCTTCCTGAAGTGAGTTTCCGGTCAATCTGTAGCAGTGAACATCGAGCGTCGAGTGTTTTTATCAGTCAATTCTCTTCTCCTTGACAAAGGCTTAAGGTTAGCCGAAAGCGCTCGGAGTAGCTTTTTATCATTTTAACATCTAGTGTTTTTAATTTTAGAAAACATTTGTATATTTTTTTATCACACCTATGTAGTAATGTGTTTTAAATGAAGCATTTTAAATGCTTCCATGTTTTTATATAATAAACAAAGGTGAATCTGGCGTTCAAGATTGGACTATTTTATTAAGTCAATTTATCAGTATTTTAATACCGAAAATTTTCTTTTATTTAATTAGAGCATGTGGGCAATGTATAAGAACAACATTTTCTGTACGATAATAGTGGTGTGCAAAAAGCCGGAGGCTTGGCAACTCTCGGAATGTAAAATCTGCCGTTTATTGCACAAGCAACAATCATTAGTCAGTTACATTACCAAGATATATTCCAGTGCAATGCTCCCAGTTCTCTCTTATTATTATTATTCAGGTTGCTTGATTGCCACCATATTTTAGAAGCAGTAATATTCTTCTTATTTAATGCGGAAATAAAATTAAAATAAGGCAAATTGCACTATTAAGAAAAATCGTACCAATCAAGTCTAATATATTTTTAAGCTTTTTTTATGTTAATTCTCATAAAATAAATAACTGATAACCGACTTACAAAAGTAAAGATTTAAGAAATATAGTGAGCACAAGAGGCTTCTTAAAAATGTTGCATGTAATAGTATCTTTTTTTTAGTTCCTTAAAATTTTGAATCCGTGACTTCTGTATTTTTAGAAATGTCTAAATAGTTCATATTAATTGTCTCTCTGATATCATGGAAATGATATATGAATAGGATTTTTTTGCAATTCCCTTTTTATCCCTCTGCAGAGTCGTGTCTGTTGCCTATGGTGCCTGGATCTTGCGACGGCAAAATTCCTTCCTGGTACTTCGATGCCGGCTCGAAGACCTGTGAAGCATTTACTTATGGTGGTTGCCTGGGCAACAACAATAGATTCATTTCCAAGACAGACTGTGAACTCAAATGCATTAGAAAGCAACCGCAAAGTAAGTGAAAAATATTAACAATATCTTCATTAACTTAATATAATTCAAAACCTGAGTTGAAGAATGTGCTGTCACTTTTTTTTACCTAAAAAATTGTTTTATTTTATCGATGGAGATGTTATGAGATAATCAATCACATAGTAAAACTAGAATATTAAGATTCTAAAAAGTCTTGAATATGTGTTGCAGTTTAGTGTTAATATAGATTTTTTTATTTAATAATGTAACCAGGGATCACTAATCCTTTGTAATTTTTACGATCCTATGTAAATAAACAGCTGCCCTGTCTTAAACTAACCACGCATGCCATAGCTATCTCCTTCCGTGTCTGTACCACATTGGTAGCAATTCAACAGCAGTCACACAAAGACCCCATCTTGATATACATTTTGATGTTATTAAGATAGCCCTGGCCCAGGCCAGCCGCTGTGTTTGGATCTATGCTTGACTGCGTTGTCAAAATTACAAAAGATTAGTATTTAAAATAAAATTTATCATTGGCTAGTTCCATGGGTTTTTGTTGTGTAAGCCACATAGGTGATAACTGCTATGCTTGTTTGTTGGCCACCGTTATTTTCGAAAAGTGTGCTTGGCCTTATTCAATTAATGAGGTATCTCCCATAAAATAAATCACATTTTCCGTTTAAAAGTACTGGTAATCAAAAATCGTAGCCTACAAGTACTCATGGAAATAGCCCATTCCGATATTTTCATTTTTTTTTCAAATTAATGAACAGGGCATAAGATTAGATAGTTTATTTATTTAACATCATTTAAATATTTCACTTATCTTCTTCTGTTTGTTTAACCAATTGTTACTATGTATAAACTCTGATTTCATAAATAATTTCCTAAACAGAAAAATATTCAAATATTTCTAAAATGTATATATTTTTTAACATATAACAATTTCACGCTAATTTTTATACTGAATTATGTCTTCTATTGTTAAAATTTTTTGATGAAAAACATATTTTTTCATTTAATTTAAAATTAGGCATTGTAGTTGTAATAACCAGATTTTAACATCACTTACATACCATAAAATCAAGTGTGTTCAAAAATGATACACCCTTTTTATTGTGATTTTTAAATCCAGCTCCAAAACTTCTTTATGGACAGCTAAAATACTCAAAGTTTTTTCACTGTAGACCCGTGTTATTGGTCACATGTTATTGATCATGTTGTTATTCCTTTTCATTTCATTGTTGTAGAACCAATCGACAAATGCTCTTTGCCAAAAGACGAAGGTGGATGCGACAGTGCTATCATCAAATGGTATTACAGTGGAGAACGATGTGAACAATTTTATTACAGAGGATGCAAAGGAAACGCAAATCGGTTTGAATCTAGGCGGGAGTGTGAGAAGTCATGTATGCCTTCAGTGATTAAAGGTAAACTATGCCTCATATGCTTAATAACATATATAAAATTATTTAGTGCTCGTCCCATCATATAGATTTGTAGTTATGGAGAAGAAAATATAATTTCTAAAATATATTTATTATAATTGACAGGGGACGAATTTTACTTTTGGAAGTATAAAGCAAAAGTTATAAATGTAGTAAACAGTAAAAATTGAAATTACTGCAGAACACCTGAAGTAAAAATTAAGATGAATCTAAATAAAAGCATATTATTATTATTAATTTTATTTTATTGATTGTTTTTGCGTGAATTCTCTATAACTCTACGACTGTCCAGAAGTGATTCGTACAGAGCACACGGAAAGGAAAAATTTCATATGTGAGAGAGAATACGAATAAAACTATCTGCAGCACACCGAAAACGTTTTCTAGTGCATATGAATAAATTTTTCCCTATTTGCTAGATTTTGTTAATATTTTTAGCACAAAATACCAATTAAACCGAAATTGTGGCCGTATTATTATATATAAGCACAATTTGCTTCTTAAAAAGCATTATAAAAATAATACAGAGTTCTAATCACTTTCGCCTGAAAATAATTTAGGTGAGAAGCATTGGGAAACCCTTGATCTGAAATAGCCAAAATTGTCAAAATGTAAAAAGAAAAATACTTTTTTCTTAAATTCTATGTTTATCACATGACGAAGTCGCGGATTATTTTCAACCTGAAATAGTCATAGCGATCAATCTATATTACTTAAATAGAGTTAGTATATATTGCTTTCTTATAACATAAAGCCCAAATATCTCAATCTTTCTGTCGACAATGCTAACGTCATAAAACTGCATCATTTCACGATTATGTCATGATTTCAAAACAGAAAAACTGGAGAAAATGTACAATTCATTGCAATGCATTCTTACGCACCGTAACATTTGAGTGTATGCAGACATATATACTGACGCTTACAATCAGACACCTCTACCAAATTGTCAACAAGCTTGGCGATACTTGACGATATATCACTATGTTTGGTGCTAAAAATATTTTGACTGAAACAAGGTAAACTTTGTACTATCTGGCAACTTTGAAGAATTTCCCATTGAAATTCGTTATGACAGTAAGCCATATTTTTTTTATCAACAGCTAACATTTATTGAAATCTTATACTTAACGATATTTATGTTTGTAGTAATCCTAGTTTACTTTAACCACAAATGTCTGCGTTATTTTTTAATTTAAAAAAATAGAAATTTATGATTCAGTTACTTTTACAAGCTAGAATAACTACAGAATGGTTCGAATTATATTGAACTGGGTATGAAAGTTCTGTAATACATGAAATACAAACAACGTGATTTGAATTTCAGGGTTATCCGTTCCATAACTGTTTGGACAGCCTGGGCTATCCTGATCACCCAGACAACCGTAATGTTCACAGTCGTGTAGTTCTTTGATTTTCATTTGTCACGGAAATTTTCATGTCTGATTTGGTTTTATAGAATAGTGAAATTTATAGAAAAAATTAAGTCATTTTTAGAAATAATTATCCATCTTTCTCAGATGCAACTTCAGACGCCTACTTCTAATCTATTTAATGAAATATTTCTGTATCTATTGTAAGTAGTTCTACATATTTTTTCTTTCTATGCTTTTCATTATTTTTTTTCATTTTGTATTATTTATATTTTTTTCTATTCTAGTATTTATATTACATACATTTGCATATTTTCCATACATTTATTTACATATATTTTGTTGTAGTATAGACAGTAGCGCTCAAAAAGTATTTTGACAACCTTATATTCTCTCTTATTTTATTTAATATAAAAATGTAAAAGAAAATATTTTCCCTATAATGGAGAACACTATGACTGCAGTTATTCAAATGTATCAAGTTTCAAGTTGTTTGTTTACATTCGGCGCCACCGAAGAAATATGACTCCCCCTTAGCTCAAAAGTATTTTGACAATTAGTTAAAATTTAATTGTTGAAGGTGTCAGTGGCGCTATAGCTTCAATTAGTGTTTATATTGTCTTATTCTGATTATTTTTAAGGATCAGGAATGCCGAAATGTAAAAAATGTTGAAGTGATTTTAGAAAAGCCGCTGAAATTCCACTTAAGAAATGCAGACTGCAAGCAGAACTAGATCGTTCTTTTAACGTGTCTCGGCATTTTTTATTACATAGAATAAAGTTTTTAATAAACAGAAATACATCGAAAATAAGCCTCAAAGTGGCCATCCGAAAAAAACAACTTGCAATGTTGACTGTATTATAAAAATGATATCTAAAAGTGATTGTCGTAAGTCCGCTGTAATAATAAAAAATGAATTGAAAGAAAATTACGGCATAGACATACGCGTTTCATCAGTCAAACGACGCCTAAACCTCTATGGTTTACATGGCAGAAGACCAGTAAAAACACGTTTATATTCTACTAAGAACAGGAAGGCTAGATTTGCATTTGTAAAACGGCATAACCCTTTCATGGATAAAACAATTCCACTGCTAAAGTGAGGAAATTAATGACTGACACCGGAATTTGAAAACAAATTTATTTGTAAATAAGAAAAAGCTATATTTCACACACATAATAAACCGATTTTTTTTAACCAAAATTCTGGTGTCAATCATTAATTTCAACACTTCAGCAATGGAATTGCTTTGCCCTGTAACGGTTATGCCGTTTTACAAATGCAACTCTAGCCTTCTTATTCTTATTAAATTAGATACGTGTTTTTGCTGGGCTTCTGCCATGTTAACCATAGAGGTTTAGGCGTCGTTTGACTGATGAAACGTGTATGTCTATGCCGTAATTTTCTTTCAATTCATTTTTTATTATTACAGTGGACTTACGACAATCACTTGTAGATATCATTTTTATAATACAGTCAACATTGCAAGTTGTTTTTTTTTCGGATGGCCACTTTGAGGCTTATTTTCGATGTATTTCTGTTTATTAAAAACTTTATTCCACGTAATAACAAGTTGCCGAGACACGTTAAAAGTCTGCTTGCAGTCTACCTTTCTTAAGTGCATTTACAGCGGTTTTTCTAGAATCACTTTAATATTTTTTACATTTCCTTATTCCTGATCCTTAAAATTAATCACAATAAGCCAATATAAACATTAATCGGAGCTACAGCGCCACTGACACCTTCAACAATTAAATGCAAACTAATTGTCAAAATACTTTTGAGCTAAGGAGGAGTCATATTTCTTCGGTGGCGCCGAATGTCAACAAACAACTTGAAACTTGATACATTTGAATAACTGCAGTCATAGTGTTCTCTATTATAGGGACTATATTTTCTTTTACATTTTTATATTAAATAAAATAAGAGAGAATATAGTTTATCAAAATACTTTTGAGCGCTACTGTATTATAAACTGCCATGCTTTGAACAAGGCAGCTGGCTACCAATAAAAATCTTACAGTATTTTTAAAGACATTAAAGTGACTAAATATATTTAGACGAAGTAATAAGAAAAACGTGCTAACTTCTATTTCAATAGAAATCCCTTCAATAAAAAGGACATTGTTCTGATGCTCATTGTTCCTCTTCTTGCAATCTATAGCTATATAAAACATCTCTTGTCATTTAAGAATATGAATGGAAATTAATCCATTCAAGTTTAACATTATCGTGAACTCCAAAACTGCTAAATTATCACAAATAATTGTAAAATTTAAAGCTTCCAAAACAATCTTTTCTTTCCTGTTGATTTTCCGGGGACCGGCCTTGACCTTTGTAGCAAACAGGGCTATAGAGATATAGGGTAGCACAGTTAACACATGGGTGTTGGTGGACCATAGCAAATATACTCCGAAATGCGCGGGGCCAATGTTCGGATGCCGCTGATCTGGTTTAACTTGTATCACTCTTTCTATAAATAATGTTTTTATCTTTCTTTTCTGCAGAAACCGATATCTGCCGTCTGCCTCATGAGATCGGCCCTTGCAATGATTTCCGAGAGCGCTGGTATTTCGATTACGAGAGTGGACAATGTCACAGGTTCATATTTGGAGGATGCAATGGCAACGAGAATAATTTCGGTTCATTCCAGGAGTGCGAGAAAAGATGCGGCCGAGATACAGCCTCAGAGGTTCCAACAGATCTCGAATTCAAAACAGGTATATATTGATTTATTATGAAAATAACTAAGATCATCACTGGTGACGGCTAGTTTTCGCCTTTTAACCTTTAAATACATGATTATATTTTTATATTCTATTCGCACCACTATATTTTAAAAGTTAATTTTTTTGTAAATTTCTCTTGCCCTGGCTGTCAAAGTGTGCAAGTAAAAGTGTTTCTTAAAAAAGAAAAATGGTGCCAAGCGAATAAATTTGGATAACTTGCTATCCCGCAAAAATTGCGGAAGCCGTACGCAGAGGATTAACCCCTTAATTCTCGCTCCCGTCATATTCTCGGGCTGTGTCTTTTACTCAAATTGTTTGATTCCCACCAGTTTTATAAAATAGTAAAATTGGCTATATTTTAGTGTCGTTTTTCCTGCCATTAGATAAGGTGAAAATTTCTTTTTCATAAAAGTGGTGCCAATAAGCAATTTGAATTTTTCAACCGTAATTTAATTCGAGCGTTAAGGGGTTAAAACAGTAAGCTCCACCTATGGGTGTTATAATTGCGTGTTACATTATTTAACAGAAAGATTTTCTCTGTTCGTGTTTATATTATAAATCTATGTATGCAAAAATAATGCTACTGAAAATAATTCTTAAGCATTAGTGTGTATGGGTATGAATTTCTTAAGGATGCTTTTTAATTGAGTTATATATTTTCCAATTGAACTATGTTTAGTATACTAAGGAAAGTCTGTAGTGTAGAACATAAATAAACTCAAATATCTACGCAAAGAGTTGGATGCATCGCCGATGGTAATTTCTGAAAGTACGATTTCAGTTGTGTTATCTGTTTTTCCCGAGTTAAATTTTAGTTTAACATGAAGAGTGTATAAAAATCTGTAGATAATATATAGGACATTATAATAAAATTATTCGATTATGTTTCCACCTGTTGATGGAAATTGCTGAAAGTAAACTTTCAACTGTATTATGCGTTTTGTAACTAAGCTAAATTTAAGCACACTGTGTAATATGTACACAGATCCATAGATCATATACAGGGATGCACTAAAGAACTCGAGTACCTTTCTAGTTGTAGATCGTAATTGCTGAAATCTGGTTTTCAAGTGTTTTATGCGTTTTCTATCACTTAAATATCTTTTTTTACCTTTTTAAACAGTGAAATTCCGTTACAGTATTCTGAAAGTGTTTTATAATATATGCTAGACACATTATTTTTCTTTTCTTTTTACTTTTTCCTTAGAATACTGCTTTCAACTGCAAGATTCTGGTCCTTGTGCCAGTACTGAACAGCACTGGTATTACGATTCTACTGACGGCGTTTGCAAAGAATTCTACTACGGAGGTTGCAAAGGAAACCGAAACAGATTCAAAACAAGGAAGGAATGCGAAAAATCATGCTTTAAGGCTCAAGGTAATAATATGTTAAAAATCGAAATAACATTTATTTTGTTCTTAAAAGAACCTAGTCCTCATAAGCCATGATTTTAGACGAAATAAGCAATCAAACATGTTAAGGTAATAATAGCAAAAACAAAACATTGAAATCCACTTAAAGTGATAGTTCCGTAAAATTGGCAAAGTTCAACATTAATATAATAATTTTAATCGAAATAACATTTATTTTGTTCTTAAAAGAACCTCGTCCTCATAAGCCATGATTTTAGACGAAATAAGCAATCAAACATTATTTTGTTCTCAAAAGCTTTTTATTCTCAAAAGCTAATCTTATATAACACTAGCCTTTAGACTATAAGTACCGTTTAAGAACGCAGTGGAATTCAAAATGATGTGCCGAAATCAAGACTGAAAAGTCTAATCCCTTAAGTAATCCAATACATAATGTTTAAAACTGCCAGACTCAGTGAGTCAATACATTATTTGAAAAGTACAAAAAGTGAACTTTTTATCACGTGTAACTCGCTACAAGTCGCGTAGTTTCTTTCAACCAGAAGACGCTGAAAATTGCAGGCTATCTCAGAGAAATCACTTTTTTATATATTACCCGAACAGAAGCGTGCAGAATCTGCATTTGCATAAAACGCACTCTTCTTCAAAACTCGCATTTTGCCTATGGATACAATCGCAACTTTGAAATATTAAAGTACTTTTATAAGGAAATAACAACAATGCACGCAGACAGGTCTAATTACGAGGACAGAACTTCAAGAACAAACATAACGCTTGTTGAGTGCCTATATAAATACGAATGCTTTCCTTACAATGTATATTATTTCAGTCTGGTGAATTTACACATATCTTGCTATGAGTATGATATTTAGATAGATTACTAACTTTTGGCAACACAATTTTAATTCACTAATTTGTCGCATATGGCTTAAAGATTGAAAAATGAAGATGGCCAGCTCTGTTTGGGAGCAATGACCTTTTTCAGTTAACCATTTAATATGAGCTAATATGTAAATATGTAATTGGTATTAGTTAATTAATCATTCAAACAATTATCAGCTGTCGCTACATTGATGATGCTGACTCAGGGTCATAAAATCGCTCAGAGAAATAAACAGAAACTCAATACCGGATGTTACCTTCCCTTCTGGCATATATCATTAAATATTCGTATTCTATCTCCGGTTCATTTTGCTTTGACTGTCCGATGTTGCGGCTCTCGAAGCCACATCTAATGCTCTCGCTACAGCTGGCGGTTGTTTTTGGATTGATTAAGTAAACTCAATTATATATTTTAAAATCAGTTTTTATGGAACGGTAAGCAAAAAATATGTCACTGCTTCCCGGACTATTATGAAGGTATGGAGCTTTTAGTTGTCCTGGATACATGTTTTTTAAAAAAAAGAGGAAAATGAAAAAATGTACTGTTGCGTTCTCCGTTGTAGCTCCAGCTTCTTCGGAATATAGCATTTCTTGTAGTTCTATTGATTTATCAGTTTAGAATCTTCATTCTTTTTTATTAATGCCGGATGCTTTTTGTTTATTTATTTTTAAATAGATTTGTGCACTTTACCAGCTGTAAAAGGACCTTGTAGTGGAGCGTTCACCCAGTGGTACTATGATAATTCTCAAGATGACTGTTATGAATTTTCATTTGGTGGTTGTCAGGGTAACGCCAATCGTTTCAACAACAAAGAAAGTTGCTACCAGAGGTGCAAGAAAGTTCCAGTAACCACTGAAGCACCAGCAGTTACTAGTGGTGAGTGAAATTTATCTTTATAATCAAAGTCAGATTCTATCGATTTTGACAATGATTTTTGCTACCTTATTAAAAAATCAAGATACCTAGAAGAGTTTATTTCTGAGTACCTTGCTTTCTTCCGAATAGTATTTCCGTTTTATTTAATAGCAACTCTTTAGTTATACACGATAAGGATTACTATTTGGAAATATTGATGCTAAAAAAATAAACACCTCTATGCATCCTGAAAATGGAATTAAAAATAACAAAACTGTCAATGTTTATTATAACTAATTATTACTTTTAACTAAAGAATATAGTTAAATGTTAGTTCTGGACAGTACCTCTTTTGCAAGATAAGTTTTGTTGAAAGACTCTTACTATGGGGATCAAGAAAAATCCAACTATCCGCCCAAATTCAACTGTGCACAAGATACAATTTCTTACTTGACGCCATACATAAAGAAATTAATCCGATTTCATTAAGAGTTGTATTGTTGGAAAGCTCTTGCGATGAGGATCTTTTTTTCTAACCGATGACCAGGCCCGTACCTGCCTGGAAGTCCCAGCTGAACGGGTTCGATACCAGGTATCGGAGCGGGTGACCGCCTAATCACCACGTAGCGGCAATACACCTGCCGAGCGTCTAGATCGTCATGCTATTGGTAGTGTCTACTACTTAGTTGTGAACTTTGTTATGTCGATTACTTAACATTTATAGCTTGTTGTTTGGCACCTGCATATTGCTAGTCAAGTTGATTTCGTAATTTAGAACCTTCATCTGTCCAGAGGTATAATTCATAGGTAACTTGGAGGACTTTGCATCCACGACGGATTTTACATGCACCAGGCGCCATTCGTGTTCATGGGGGATTTTAGCCGGCAGTAAACTTCCATCCCGTGGCCTTTCAGCAGCAAGTTTGATGCTCTGCCAACTGGGCCACCGCTGCCCAATCTAAGTGGTATTACCTGCAGTTTTTGAAGATGTGTGTGTGTGTGGGGGGGGGGGGGGAGCAAGGAATGGGGAGTCACGGATAAACAAGTTGCACCGTGAGTTAATTTTGTCATGAAGATCAAGAAAGGTATTCGAAAAACCCGCCCGAGTCAAGTCGTGTACGAGATATGGGGCTATTTCTTCCGTTACGTTGTACATAAAGAAATTAACAAGCGAGAAGATTCTGTTCATTTACATATATCCTTTCTTATAAACACAGTATTCGTGCTTACACCTTCCTCATTAATAGTATCTGTTGTCCCACTATAGATATTTTCTAGTCATTTATGAGTATAAATAGAGTCTGACAGAGTCTTCTGAAATTTTGAGCATTTTTTATTTAAAGCTTTAATTTTCGTCCATATTCTATTAATTTTATTTCAAACTGTAATACCAACATACCGCTGAATGAGAATCTCGTAAATTAACCAATGCAATTCTCAGAAGTTAAACATTGTATTTGCACATGGTCACTTGCATTCCATGTAGTTGTGGTTAATCATTATATCAATAAATGTCCTCTTTAACTCTTGAATGAGAGAATGTAGAGCATACGATTAGAGGGAGAATTCAAGGGAACATTCGCCTCCTTTGCCCAGAGCATTCAAATCCCCCCACCCCTCCCACTTGGTAGCAGTTTTTGAGGCTTTATGAATTTTAATGTTCAAAAAGTACAAATTCTCCCCCGGAATCCTTCAATGTCTACACCGAAGCTTCAGAAATTCTTCCAGCATCTGAATTCAATACTAATAAGCAAATTTTAGGAGCTAGATTATATTTTCGGTATTATATTATGTACTGACAATCATCTGATCAGTTACTGTAAAACGAGGAAGGTTTCATCTTTCGTTATTATATAGTTGTGCTAGTAAAGGACATAAACATAATAAATTGATTAAATGTATGTTTAGTTTCTTTTATTTGCATTATTTGATTATAGGATTGAATATTTCTCCCTAATTATATACATATATTTTCACAATTTTCAACAGGAAACTTGGCCAAATAATCCCGGTTCTGTACAAAAAGTTAAGAGATTAATTCAATTTGCATAAAATTTGTATTTAACTCCCCCCTTATTTTTCATGTCTGATAGATATATGCAGCCAACCAAAAGAGCCTGGTCCTTGCTTGGGCTACTATCGGGCATGGTACTACGACAACTCTGATAACACATGCAGATCTTTCATCTATGGAGGATGTGATGGAAATGAAAACAGATTCGAGAAACGGCGAGATTGTGAACAACGGTGTGTCAAGAAAGCCCCGAAAGGTAAATGCTTGAAATAACTTCTTTTAATCTGCATGTGTGTGAAGAATGATATTTTGGAATGGATGCGATTTGATTTCTCAAATAACAGTGGTTTAAGAAGCATTATTTTACCAGTAGTTCCTACCGGTTGCCTGTTTGGCCTCCCTTTTTATTCAAAAATTCCGTATTCATGCTGGAAATTCCGAAAAAGGGATATTTACTATATGTAATCCTGAAATGCCAGTATCCCCATATGCATCATTTGCACATATATGAGTGCAATTCAGGATATTTTTTTCACAAATTTCGAATCCACACCGGATTAAATCACAAAACGCCTATCAACAAATAAAGCAAAATTACTATTCAGAATTTCTGGTATGAATTCAGAATTTCTGAATAAAAAAGAAATTCCTGGAATGTACATATATATATATGCTAATGGTGTAATTGTATCCCCTGGTTTTTTGCTCCAAATTGTAATTTTTTTTTTAATTATTTCTTTCAGACATTGTTCTTATTGTGAAAACTGACATTATTAATTTCGTGAAATTATTTAAGATGGAATTGTAATTATATTCAAATTGGACAATAATTGATAAGGAATTTCAATTTCTTAAACAATCTAACATATACAAAGGGTACTAGGAAAGTTTTGCAATACGGATTTATTTATCAAACTTTTTCAAAGTAATTTCCGTTACAAGCAATACAGTTCTCCAAACTCCGAAACCAGTCCTTAAACCAGCTCTGCCAAGTTTCACTTTGGAGTAAGGAACACTCATTTTCCCAAGCCCTCAGAAGTGCCTCATCACTGGAAAACCGAATCTCTTTCTGCTTCAGTTTCACATGCGGGGACAGTACGAAGTCGCAGGGGGCAAGATCTGGACTGTAAGGAGAGTGTTCAAGAAGTTTCAGTCCTGTAGTGTCCAAATATTCAGCTCAGGCTTTGGTTCGGTGAGCTGGAGTTTTGTCATGATGGAGGAACTATTTGTTCATTCTTGACTTTGGTCACAGGTTCTTCTTAGATTCTATGACTTTAGGTAGGCACTGTTCATTGTACTACTTAGCAGTAACTGTCTTCTGTGCGTTTGAAACGACACACTCAACAATTCCACTCGATTTTTAAAATACAGCTATCATTTTCTCTTTGGCAGATCGAAATTTTCTGACAGCTACCTGTGTGTCCTCATCATCAAAGATCCAAATTTTGTTTTGAGAGTTAGTCAGCACATTTTAATAGTATAGCCAGGTTTTGTCACCCGTCACGATGCTGTTCACATACCGAGATTATCTTTTACCAAACATTTTTAGCATCTCCCAGCACCAAGTCACATTTCGTGTCATCTGTTCCTCAGTCAGTCTATGTGACACCCAGAGACAACACAGTTTCTTGATGTGCAAATGATCATGCAGAATTGAATGAATTGCAGGTGCATTTAGGCCCAAGGTATCCTCTATATGCTTGTAAGTTATTCGTCTGTCTTCGTCAAGCGTTTTCCTCACAGCAGTAATGTTTTCCTCCGTAATTGACGTTCAGGTCCTTCCCCCTCTTTCAGCGCTCTCCAGGGAGAAATTTCCTCTTTGGAATTCTCTGTACCATCTGTGTATAGTCATACGATGTGAACAATCATCACCAAGTGCAAGAGTCATTTCTTCTAAGCATTGGTTCATGTTTAAACTACGCGCGAAGTTGCACCGCAAAACTGTCCTTATCTCACTTCGTGACCAGGACACCACGGGAAGAACTTCACATGATCACAGCTAATGAATAACTGAGCCTACAGACTTGTGGTTACGTGAAGGTGCATAAGTATGAACCTATGTCAACACGCAGCCACAAGCAGCCACCTGCGACTTTTTGTTTCATCATATTGCAAAACTTTCCTAGTACCCTTTGTATAAAAATCGTGTTAAAAATGTTAATTTAAAAATGAAAATAAACAATAAATCTATTTTGCCGAATGAAAAATTATTAGTGTAAAAAACTTATATTTTAAATCCTTTTATCATTTCATTTTAACTTATCCTATCCCTAGCATGTTGCATGTTTAGTTTGAGCTTTTTCTCGTTCTAGAACCCCGACCTCTAGTTCCAGAGCAACCGACCAAGCCGGCTAACGAAGGTAATTCATTTTTTATTACCCGACTACGGCAAAGCCAAAGGAGGGTTATGATTTTGACAGGCTATGTATGTATGTATGTATGTATGTATGTATGTATGTATGTTCATCTGTTCCCTCGTAACTTCTAAACCACTAATCAGAATTCGACAAATGACATATCATTAGAAGCGTCTTAATTGTCCGCTGGTTATAGGCTATATAGATTTTCACCAAATTCAATGTGGCGCCTTCTAGCGGACAAAATATACAGAGTAAAAAAATAAAGTTAAGCTAGATATGCCGTGTTTGGTATCATTTTAAAGCGCTTCACTTCAAAACCATAGAGGGTTTGTTTATAAGTGCCTTGGATCATAATAAGTTGCTTAAAAATCCACATGACAGTCAATCGTTAGCAGAATTAGATAGATTAAGAAATCTTCCTAGGTCATCTTAATACATGAAACCTTCAATCTACATTACACATTTACACATTACACTAACGACCTCATCCACTAATCGGTCCATTACCCATTTGCTGCCATCGACGGATATGTGCGTCACTACTACCAAATACTGGAAGCGTCATACGTCAAAAAATAAAGTTAAGATAAATATGCCGTGTTTGGTATCATTCAAAAGCGCTTTACTTGTACATTTTGAATATATCTATATATTACTAGCATTTGCTTGTGACTTTACCTGTATTCATGGGGTACTTTTATACTTTTTCAGCGTAGTTTTTTGTCGTAGTTGGGTTTTAGTTTTTTTACTTTATCTTGTTTTATTTCGATATGGTATATTTTTCGAGAATGTTTACGCATGAATGCTGTTTGTTAATGAAGCATGTTTGTGTATTTTTGTACATGATAATTGTCATTTGAAATACTGAGTATTATATATCTTGACGCATGGACTTGTTCTATTAATTATGTCACGTAAATTTCTTTAGTCTTTTTAAGCTGCGAACGGACCATCCTTCTAACTGTTATCAGTATCGGCGTCTTTTCTTGTGGCCACGCGATGTTTTTAATCTTTAATGACTTTAAAAGGAAAAGGACTGATGTCCTACAACAGAGGAACCTTTCCGTCAAGTAGAGTTTAGCTATTTATCTCCTGACCCATTGTTGATTCCCCTCATTCTTTTATGAATAAACTGCAGAAGGGTCCAGAACAAAAGATTTCCACGAAAACTGTAGAAGGATGGCAAAATAAGCGTGTGTATGCAGCCTTATAATTCCCTATCCCTGTGTCACAAGTTGGCTCACTGGGGTGATATCTCCACCCCCTTGTTGTGACGCTCCAATTTTTGTAATTATTAATTTAGAACTAATTTTATGTTAAAAAAAACTGGAGTGACTCATTCGACTTTCCGAACACACTTGTACTAGAGATTTCGGGCTCAACCCGAGCCCTTGTCCGACACGGGCTCAGCCTATATTTTTATTCTAATCTTTGGGCTCGGTCCCACTCTTTCCGAAACTAGAAAATTTTAATTATTGATGAATAGAAAAAATTTAAAGAACTTTTTTCCCCATAAAAATTACTTATTCCTTTTCAAGTCATTGTGTTGCTACTTTGATCAGAATGAAGGGAAACAGAAATTGTTGAAAAACAGGGGAAATTTTGTCATAGTTGAAGATTTATGTCTGGTACTTGCGGCGACGATCTGTTGATATGACGCAAACGAAAGAGATGCGAATAAGGAATTTGTTTTTTGTTCGATTTTAATTTGTGACAGAGATTATTTTTTAATTTGTTTCATTTATTTTATTTTCTTATTTAGACATCTACGCGAAAAGAATATTTTCTTCTGTTTTTAGTCGACTAGAATTAACTTGAGGGAGGTTTGGGAATATTTTAGTCTTCTATTGTACACAAGTCCAGGGCTTAATTTGCGCCGGAGCTCACCGGAGCTGGTCTCCGGTGCTTCTCTGTTTTTAGTAAATATTTAAATATTGGTCGAAATTAACCGGAGCTCATAAATACAGGGCTCCGGAGCCCAGTGCAATAGCCCTTCCGAAAAATCGAAACCTAAATTATCCTTTCCTTTCCTTCCCATCTTCAAGCTTTTGCATTCTTTTTATCAAAACACTTATATGTGACGCAATGTGTCGCACACGTAGGAGATGGAGATAAAACGGACTCAATTTTTATATCAGTTTTTGGGCTTGGACTGACTCGAGTTCAATCTGTTTTATATTCAAAATTTTATTTATTCATGTATAGAAAAAAAAAAAACCTTTCCTCCTTCAAAATTACGTATCATATTCTATTTCAAATCATCTTTGTCTTCTATTGCGTACGAGTGTAAAAATCACGTTAGTGATTTTCTATTTATTTTGTATCATGAATGCTGCCCACGCTAAGGCTCTGCTCTGCACATTGACGAAATCACTTTAATTTGTAAGTACATATAATTGCCATGTTTTGTTTTCCTGACAGAAAGCAATCGCGCAGTGTTTCCCCTTTTTCTAATAAAAGTATAGAATCTTTCCGATAATGGTGTCAAATTTTTAATTTGATCTGATTTTCAGGGACTTGCCATAAAAGACTGTTATGCGGAAGAAGTCGATTACAGCTTAAGATATGCCCCTTTTATAGGAAATTGAAAAACATTGTTCCATTCTTTATCATATAAATATTAACTTCTGTAAATTTCATTCATTCATTTTTTCATAAAAATGACTAGCTGCGAACTGTCCCTTTTTTGTGTTAACACTATTTCCGAATCATAATCCTAACCATACTTAATTGCAGAATTAACAATGAAACGAAATTTACTTTAAAATTAGGCAAAGGTTATTCGGAAGGAGTGATAACTAAAAAGTGGAATAGTAGACTGCTAAGTATATGCTGATAGATATTTAAATATCTTATTTTGCTAAAAAAAAAAAAAAAAAAAAAAAAAAAAAAAAAATTAAATTTTGCAAATAATGCACAAAATATAAATATGCAGATTGTAGTGACAGGAGGAGGGAGGGGGAACGGTACGGGTGGTAGTACCGGTTCCGCCGAATATTATGGATATTATGGCTCCGGTACTTTTTTTTTTGTTAGAAATTATGCCCTGCACAAGTCATAATAGCTCTTCATATGAAATTAACTTTAGTGATTATTATATCTATTATGAACTGTACTGTGCATATTTACGAAGTCACTTCCAAGCGTAAGTAAATATAATGACCATGTTATTCCGACAGAAAGCAATCTTTTCCTATAAAAGCATCGGAGTTTTCAAATTTTTAATTTAAGCTTATTTTCAGAGTCACGAATCATGAAAAATTGTTATGAGGAAGGAATAGATTATAGTTAAAGATGTACAACTTTTATAGAACATTGAAAAGTGTGTCGGAGTTTCCTCTTAGTTCGCACAACTTCGAAGAAAATCCTTATTATTTATATGCTGCCACCACTAATATGATTACGTGATATCGGTCACGCACTGAGAAGATTGTTTAAATGAAAACCAACGCTTTCAATTAACTAAATTAACAGTTTATTTACACACTATTTACACAACAACAAAACACTATTTACACTTACAAACTCGGATATAGATGATCCGGTTCAACATTAAATTGAATACAGTAAATGCTGGCTGTGTACTGTTAAACTACGTTAAACCACTCTCACTCTACACACGTTAAATTAGCTTTCCGGAGATCAATCTCGATCTCCCAACACATATGTGCTCTAAGCCTAAGCTCTCCGAGCCTCACTCAATCCTACGCTCTATCTCTAAGAGCTATACACAGTGACTACCTTGCGCTTGGCGCTCTCGGCTCCAACTGAACCCTACGCTCTATCTCTCAGAGCTCTCCCCAGGAACACACGTCCACTTTGCGCGCTACGCTCAAAAACTGACTATCTCAGCAGAAGAGACTGCCTTCCAGTAACCCCTTGCTACTTCTCAACGTAACCCCTCAGGGTTCCCTGCTCGCATTCCAAGCTCTTTTTCTCGTTCGTGGAATGTCTTTGTCTCCCCATCTTCAACAGACATCTCAAAAGGTCGTGCCAACCCCTCTGCAACCATCTTTTTCTTCTTCATTCCATCTGTACATTTTCACCGGCTCAGATCCAGATTTAGACAAGGAAGGAATGTTACTTTGGAATTCCAGTACACAGCCCATACACTATATAATATGTTAAGACAAAAATAATATAGAACCCTAGTTCTAAGAGCAGATGTTTCTCAGAACTTGACACCCCCCACCTTAGCGGAAAATATGCCATTTAGGAGCTAATTTTCCCCCAAACATATAGTAACATCACAGAAGAGTTCAATAGTCTCTTTGCAGGTTTCTTCATTATTATTATTACGTATATATATCAAGGTGTCTGAACATTCTCTACTGACATCTCTAATGAACCGTGTACTAATATTATGATTACAAAAAAACTACACATGCTAATACACTATTAAAAGCACAAGATTCAATTACAATTATACATATACAAAAAAATTTAAAACGTGATGACACACCTTTAAGGTTTGTCCACTATTTAGTCATTGATGCCGATGGGCTAGCAATTGGCTGTTCTTCCCAGCTCTTCCTATGTAGCCTGAAAATTGCATCAGCACTTAAATGTTGCGCTCCTGGACGATGAGAAATACTCAGGTTCCAGCGTTGCAAGGCAAGAGCCCATCTAGTGAGTTTGGGGGACCTTGGGGTTGTTTCAGTGAGAAATTTTAATGGATTATGATCCGTTATGATCTCAATTTGAGATCCATATGTCCACTTTTCAAACTTCTGCAACCCGAAGAGAACACTCCAAGCCTCTTTCTCTATACTCGGCCAAGCACACTGAGCCCCTGATAATTTCTGACTGGCAAAAGCTATCGGTTTAAACTGACCCTTTTCATCTTTTTGAGTAAGACAACATCCTACTGCCAGGTCTGAAGCATCGGCGTGAAGCTGATATTCCCGGCCTACGGTAGGTGTAGCCAAACGCGTCACGTTACATAACTCCTCTTTAAGGGTATTAAATGCTTCTTCTGCCATTTCATCCAATGGTACAGTATTTTTAACCTTCCCTTTAGTTAATTTAGTTAAAGATATAGCAATTTCTGCATAATTTGGAATATAAGATCGGTAAAATCCTATTAATCCCAAAACAGATCTAACTTCCTTTTTAGTTTTTCGGTCTCTTTAAGTCACTTATTGCTCCTATTTCTTTCTCATCAGGTGCATGCGTTCCACCCCCAATTACATGACCTAATAACTTAGTCAGTTTCTCTCCAAATTTACATTTGTCCAGCCTAATCGTAAAATTTCTATTTTTGAGTTCTTCTATGACAGCCCTAACATGCTCACAATGCTCTTCCCAAGTGTCGGAGAAAATGATGACATCATCAATATATGCTTGTGCATACCCCCGATGACCTTGAAGAACCTCATTCATATCTTTTTGGAACGTAGCAGCCGCCCCTGATAAACCAAAAGGCATAGTACGCCACTGATAAGTCCCATTATGAGTTGTAAACGCTGTCAAATGTTTACATTCCTCAGCCATTTTAATCTGCCAATAACCCCTCAATAAATCAATCGAAGATAAATATTTAGCTGCCCCTGCAATATACATGATTTCCTGTGAATCTTTCATAGGAAATGTTGGGACCTGCGTTACTGAATTTAAAGCTCTATAATCAATGCAAAGCCTAACAGTTGCGTCTTTTTTCGCCACGCAAACAATTGGATGACTAATTTCTGCATTTGATACTTCGATTAGATTTAATTCTAATAACTCCTGAATCTGTCTATCTACTTCCTCGTTATAAGCAACAGGTACACTATATAACTTTGGCTTTTTCCTTGCCACATCCGGTTTCAAATCAATACGGTGCTCCCCTACTTCCGCTGGTCACACAGGACCCATAAATACCTCTTTATTCTTCCTCAAAATGGACTTTATATCCTTGACTTGACTATTCGATAACCCTTTTATTTCGAACCTTTCTATGTCCCGTTCTACCTCTTGCTCCCGGTTTAAAATAGGAATTTCCCCAACTTCTCCAAATTCCTCATCACCTTCAAAAACAATATTGACTATGTTACACCTGACCATAAATTCCCCTTTATTTTGATATACATACTTTTTGCTACCATCCGCCATCTCAACTAAAACTCTATCACGCACTTTCACTTTTCTAGATAATTGACATTCTAGACACGCTTTACACAACTTTTTTGCTTCCTTATCCATACCTTCCCAATAAAAAGATTGCCTAATTCTCTCTAAGGTTTTCTTTGCCGCGTGATGTTCTCCCTCATTAGACACATGCGCTGACTTTAAGATTCCTTCTCTTTTGACCTTAGGCACTACTAATTTAGCTATAGCTTCTCCTACAAATTTCTCTTTATGATGCAATAAGTCCTTTTCAATATAATAACCCCTTTATCAATTTTAGCTAATTCCCAAGCTCTCTCTAACCTAACTCTTTACATTCCAATTGGGATTTCTTAAACATATCTGAATTACTAACGATAACTTTATTATTTTCTCTACTTCCGTTTTTTCTACATTTTGACCTTGTAAATTTCCTGATCTCGTTTCTATTGCGTAAACATTACAATTATCGCTACTCATATCTTTCTTTTCACTCGAGTCATCGATACTAATTTCCGAACTTTCTAATTCTTGGGACTCTAGCAATGGCTCCTCGCGATTGACCACTGACAACTCATTAATCACCTCGGGATGTAAAATTACCTGCTCATTAATATTATCGGTCACTGCTCAAAGTACTTCCTGATGAATTATTTTAGTTTGTCCAAATTGCGGAATAGCTAACGGTAATTTAACCAACAATGATTTAACTGCTTCACCAGATAATCCTTGTAAATAAATACTACCCGCTCCTTTTAATTTCTCTTCCGGTACCAAATCTTTATGAATAACACTAATTTCACATCCAGAATCGACCAACCCTTTTGCTTTTTTCCATTTACACTAACTTCAATTTTCCCAAGTTTATTTAGTTTCTCACCAATAACATTAGTTCTCTGTTCGGCCTTTGCCGATATCCTCGCCACAATAGCTCCTTTAGGTAACTCTTTATTTCCTTTTACGACAATCTTATTTACACCCACTTTCTGTTCACGCTCTTTACTAGCATTATTATTTCCCTCATTACCCACTTTATCACAAAAACGTTGGTAATGACCTCTTAAACCACATTTGAAGCATCTAGGACTATATCTCCTAAACTCAGTTTTTCTATCCGAAAAAGAATTAATCTCATTACTCTCGTTTTGTCTCCAATTACCACTAAATTTACTATCCTCCCTCGGTTTCACTTTTTCACTGTTTACATACCTATCTTTACCCTTAAAACTTTTATATGTAACGGCATAAGACTTATGTTTAGCGTCAAAATAATTGTCACATTCTTAGCAATTTTTGAAGCTTCTAGCCATTTACTCTGCTGAGTTAACCCAATATATGATGCAGTTTCTTCATCTAACGTGTTTAATAACTTATCCGTAATTATTAACTGATTGACCTTTTCATAAGAGTCCGCACCCCTAATCTTATAATAATTTCCCCATGTTGCTATTAAACGCGATACAAATAATGCATGAGTTTCATTCTGGTTTCTCCTAGCCTTCTTAAAATTTTCCAAACACGCCTTCGGTGTCGGCTCATGTTCCCTTAGAACTAACTCCTTTAATTCCTCATAACTCTCAATTTGTTCCCTAGTGGTATAAATTAACAAATTA
Organism: Maratus speciosus; assembly: GCA_963932465.1. NCBI lineage: Eukaryota > Metazoa > Arthropoda > Arachnida > Araneae > Salticidae > Maratus > Maratus speciosus. Next base: position 205,869,928 of record OZ010794.1, on the reverse strand, counting down.
TCTGCCTTATCTCCTAACATATTTAGTAGAATTTCGGCCTGCTGGTTTTCCGGTACATTTTTAGTTTTGAATGCCCTCTCTAAACTGTTGAAAAATAAATTCCATCCCTCAGTCCCTTCTGGTACTTTGATAGACAGAGTTTTAACACTTTTGATCAATTTTTCTATGTTACTTTCATTATTAGATTCCCTTGGCCCATTAGAGTTATTTGTCGAACCTTGTACCCTTAGCCTCTCCATTTCTAATTCATGTTCCATCCTCAATTTTTCAGACCTCACTTCTCTTTCTCGTTCTAACTTTTCCCGCTCTAATTTTTCCTGTTTTTCTAACTTTTCGCGCTCTAATTTTTCCTGTTTTTCTAACTTTTCGCGCTCTAATCGCTCCGCAACAATAGTGTTAGATAATTCCTTAATAGCCCCCTCATCATATTCCTCGCTGTCCATTATCTTTTTCTTAAGCTGAAATCTGGTATCATCTTCCGTGAATTCAACCCCCAACTCTTCGGCTATAATCTGAAGATCCACCCTTTTTAGTTTCAATAAGAAAGCCATACCTTCACCGATTACTATTACCACTCTACAATAATATTTAAACCTGCTAAATGAACATTTCATAAATTTCTACTTTTGTACAGTTACCTCCACTTATTATACTAATTAATACCTTTCAGATAATCGATGTATTATATTTCTAATTTAACCTACTGTATAACCTGATTTTCCTCAACCATTTATATCACACAATTTACTTCCAATAAAACAAAAGGTAAAACAATAATTTCGATTTGATTACTATGCAATACAGATTCCACTTTATACAATTAGATAATAACATACAATTTACATAATAATACTGATACGTTGCAAATTGAATAAAAGTATTGATGTCAATAGAAACATCCACATAGAGAAAAATTGTATAACATGCACATATAAATTTGGACAATTATCCTCAATAAAATATTTCCAAATTCAATACTGGTCTTCACACTTAAAACAAATAAGATCAAAACCTTCCCCCTTTTTTTTTCTCTTGTGAGCCTTTTTTTTTTTTTCTCGAAATTTACTTCTAGCCGATTAAAATTCTAAGCAAATGTTCATTACTCTTTTGTTATCAACTCTTCAAGCTTAAAACAGTATTGCTTCATTTAAATATTACTTTAATAATAATTTAAATTTAAGTAAATTCAATTATTCCTTCCAACTATTATTAACACAATGCATTAATTTTGTTCACTACCATTATTAGTAAAAAAAAATAGAAAATCAATATTAGTACAGGTTATTATGACCTTTTCTTAAAACAATAGTAAATATGGCTCTTAAAATCTCCTACCTATCTGAACACAATTATTTGATTGCACATAAATTATCTAGACAATTTATCTTAAATTACTATTAATTATACAACAACAATTACATTTGGTTCGAGAATGTCAGCAGACAGAAATGATCAAAACACCTTACCTTATACTTTATCTGCTGGGGTACTCCACTGCTCACACGTAGTTCCGCGATGCACTCAATATTTCACACTTTAAAGTCACTTTGATGATATTCAACACTCAGGCTGTAATACACTGTAATTTGTTTCACTGTAGCGATGATAGGGCACAAACACTAATTCTGTTCGCTGCAACAACGATAGGGCACAACACTTTAGTTCGGTTCGCTGTAACGACGATAGGACACAACACTTTAGTTCGGTTCGCTGTAACGATCATAGGGTACACACACTCTGTATTTTTACTCGACGCTTGGTTTTTATCTCTCTAAAATTCCGCTCGACGATCCGGCATTACCACGCAAGAATTCCACTGGGTGCTCCGGCACTAACACACTGCAACACGGCTCGTTGGTCACTGGTCCAAGACGAGTCTATCCCGTTCCTGCCAACAATTTGTCGGAGTTTCCTCTTAGTCCGCACAACTTCGAAGAAAATCCTTATTATTTATATGCTGCCACCACCGATATGATTACGTGATATCGGTCACGCACTGAGAAGATTGTTTAAATGAAAACCAACGCTTTCAATTAACTAAATTAACAGTTTATTTACACACTATTTACACAACAACAAAACACTATTTACACTTACAAACTTGGATATAGATGATCCGGTTCAACATTAAATTGAATACAGTAAATGCTGGCTGTGTACTGTTAAACTACGTTAAACCACTCTCACTCTACACACGTTAAATTAGCTTTCCGGAGATCAATCTCGATCTCCCAACACATATGTGCTCTAAGCCTAAGCTCTCCGAGCCTCACTCAATCCTACGCTCTATCTATAAGAGCTATGCACAGTGACTACCTTGCGCTTGGCACTCTCGGCTCCAATTGAACCCTACGCTCTATCTCTCAGAGCTCTCCTCAGGAACTAGAGGTCTGCACGGGCCCGGGCTTGGCCCGAGGCCCGTACCGGGCCGGCGGAATGAAGGCGAATTTCCAAACGGGCCGGGCCGGCAGAATTAGAACAATTTTTTCAACGGGCCGGGCCGGGCCGACAGACAAAATAAACGGGCCGGGCCGGCAAAAAAATTAATCGGGCCTGTCGGCCCGATATAAGAATTTAAGCGAAGCAGATGAAATACGAGCCATTTTCAATAAATATGATTTTCTCGAGAAGTATAAATGTGCGTCACGAGCCGATGCGAGTTTAACAACATCAATACAAAAATGTAACATGTCCATCGTAGAGATCGGCATCGTACAGTTACAAGATGTCTGATTCCGAATTTAATTTTTTTTTCAGCAGCCTCGTGCCGGGACGGAACTGGTCTTATCGATCTCAGGATGTGTAGAACAGTTATTGTGTTTTGTAGTATTAATAGTGATAATGAACTTCTCTTAACGGTATCTTTGGAAATAAACCGTAAGGTGGTTCTCGTATTCACTGCTCAACAATGCGAAGCTTTCAGACAAATTTTCTGACAAAATTTTTAACTATAAAGGCATAAAATTGACAGGCCTTCCTATTGAAGGCATTTGGAAACGAATAGCTTTTTTCCATATTTGATAAATTACTTACAGAGATAAGAGAGATTCATGTCATATGACTGTACGTTTTTCTCCTTTCCTGTGCTATCGCTTCCGGAAATTGAATTCAAAACGCTAACTTTGACAGTATTTTCAAAAAGATACATTGCTTTTATCTATGAAAAAAAAACGACATTTACATAGCTTCTGAATAAGAATACCTGCCAATCTTACGCGTTTCCGAAAAGAAAAGAATTCATAAATGTGTCGAAATGTAGCTCCTTTGGATTTGAGAAAAGCCTTAAAAATGAGAGAAATATTTTCACAAAAATACTTTTTATTATACAGCTTCAAAAGTTATCATGTTTTTAATCCTTTATTCTGAATTACATTAATCTTTTAATGAATCCTTATTGGAATTTTGAAATGTCTTTAGAGACGATGACTAAAACACTGTAAGTAATCGTTAATGTTTACTATTGTGTGTTTTCTGTTTTGCGAACACATAGTAATCTAAAATATACTGTAAAATGTTCCCATAAATATGTACGTAGTATTCATTAAAAGAATCTTAATTGTATGTTGAGAAAAAAATGATTTCTTTTTTGTGGAAATTGTGTCGGGCCGGGCCGGGCCTGTTTTCACTGATTTTTGTACGGGTCGGGCCGAGAACTGTAAAAATGCAAACGGGCCGGGCCCGGGCCTGGAAATTCCGGCCCGTGCAGAACTCTACCAGGAACACACGTCCACTTTGCCCGCTACGCTCAAAAACTGACTATCTCAGCAGAAGAGACTGCTTTCCAGTAACCCGTTGCTACTTCTCAACGTAACCCCTCAGGGTTCCCTGCTCGCATTCCAAGCTCTTTTTCTCGTTCGTGGAATGTCTTTGTCTCCCCATCTTCAACAGACATCTCAAAAGGTCGGGCCAACCCCTCTGCAACCATCTTTCTCCCCTTCATTCCATCTGTACATTTTCACCGGCTCAGATCAAGATTTAGACAAGGAAGGAATGTTACTTTGGAATTCCAGTACACAGCCCATACAATATATAATATGTTAAGACAAAAATAATATAGAACCCTAGTTCTAAGAGCAGATGTTTCTCAGAACCTGACAAGTGTTGTTCGATTCTTCGGCATAATAGTAATGTCTGCAAATTTCATGCATTTATTCATCAAACACGCTTTGTTAACGTGTCCATAAGATTTGCTTCTTAAGGGAGAAAAAAATATGAGAATCCTTTTAAGTATGAAGTATTTTTATTTGATACCAAACTTCTGTTTTGATAACATTGAATTTAAATTTTCATTTAACAGTGTTTCATGTAAGAAGTTGTTTAAAAATGATATATTACTTTTGAAACATTTTTTAAATACTATGCATTTTTTTTCCTATTGTATATTTTTGGGCTCGGGCAGGCTCGGATTTAAAATCGTCGGGCTCGAGCGGGTCCGGGCTCCGAAAAAAGATCCCGAACTCATCTCTATCTTGTACGTTCCCAGGAAGTATGGCTCCACCAGTGGCCGAGAGGTTCTGCTCTCAAAGCTGGTAGACGGGAGGTGCTGGGTTCGAACCCAATCGCGCCCGTCGGCCTAATCGTTCGGAGTTTTCGTGGTTTTCTTCGAACCTTAGATTTCCATGCGTAAATACGGGTTAGGTTCCATTAGAAAGACCCCTCCTGCCTCGGGCCTATATCCCTCGTGTAGATAATCGGCCGTCAAAAATTAACCAAACCCAACCCAGCCCAGGAAGTATGAAAGAAAGGGGAGAGGGGTTAATAAGTCTTTGACATAATGAAATTGGCTGGATTCGAACACTAGACCTCCCGTTTTGAAACTGGAGAAGTTATTACTGCGCCACTATTGCTTGATTACATAACCACAATTTTTATCGCTCTGTTACATTCCTCTGGTATTTTTTTTGTAATATAGAAACGGTCGCAGTCAACGATGTAAAATTGATCCAGTCTTGAGTTTCTGACGGAGGGATAGGGTTGTGGGTGGCAGCCATGCTTCTTTTTTTTTTTCTTTTAAGAGGATAATATAATTTAATAAAGCTTCCCCCCAATATTGATGTATATCCCTAGAATAAATTATATTGATTTCTGAATTTTTTGTTGCGTATTCGGGGTGGACATGATTATTTGTCCACCATGGATCGATCTGTCTTTGGAAGTGCAGTTCTTTTTCGTGAACAACTTTTAAGGCTAATTCTTTGAATGGAATTGTTTCTTTGAATGGAATTGTTTCTTTGAATCGATTTTCGGTTCTTTCGTCTATCAGTAACGAAATGCTTTTCTAATTCTAAATTTTACATTGCCAGATGTTTGTCGTTTACCTGTTGAACCTGGTCCTTGCAAGGAAGAACATCCCAGATGGTTCTACGATGCTCCTACACAGAGTTGCCTTCCTTTCATTTACGGTGGCTGTGAAGGAAATAAAAACAGATTCAAGACGCCTGACATTTGCTTGAGATTCTGCAGTGGTATAAAATGTAAGTATAAAAATGTATTTACTCTATCATGGCATGGATCGTGAACTTCTCTGCTATCATGAGCTTATTTGAATATTTTAACTTTCTTCGTGGGGCATACATACGCGTTACCTAAAAAGTGCGAATCTTGGGAAAAAAAGTGACTGGAAAAAACGGGGCAGAAAAACATGAGTAGAAAAAACGTGACAAGAAAAAAACGACCGAGAAAAACGTGACAAGGAATTGATAAATATTGAACTTATTGATAAATAAGTGCTAAAAACTAACGCGGTAACAAATGTCTGATGAATACCATTCTCATAAGCGAATATTTGCTGTAAATATCTGTGAATGCTATTAACAATAAGTGTACAAAAGTTAGACTGTTCGAATGCGAGAAGGCTCGTGTTCATCACTATTTGAATTTTGACATTCGCGAACGCGAATAGAAGTATATTTCGTCAATATCTACGAATGCGAATATTGAAAGGGGGCGTGAATATTCTCATACGAGAATGCTCGTTTTAATCACTACTTGATTTTTGACATTCGTGAACACAATTTGCGTTTATCAAAAATCATATGAGAATATTCAAGACTTTTTCAATATTTGCATTCTTAAACATGGATGGAAAATATTCGTATTCCCGTTCGCGAATGTCAAAAATCAAGTAGTGCTGTAAACGAGCATGCGAATATTCACACCATTTTTCAAAATTCGCATTTGTACATATTGACTAAAATATTTGTATTTGCCTGACTGTGTTATAACGATTCTATACCGGACAGAGTACAAGCGGCATCAAACGGTCCCGTTTTTTCATTGTCCCCTTTTTTTCCTTGTCACATTTTTCTGCTCTTGTTTTTCTTGTCCCTTTTTTTCCTGTCACGTTTTTTTCCGGTTACCAGAAAGTGCATGTTGTGTAAAGGGCACATTGCATAAATATACATAGTCCAACGTGTATAGATTTTGGATGAATATAGGTGTATGTATTTATGAAAAATATCGAATCTAACAAAGTTGCATTTCAATTAGCAAAGATACAAAGAATGAACGAATATCTAAATATGTTTTCTTTTTTATTAGTGCAAAAGAATCTTTTAAAATGTTTTTCACGGCAGATTTTATTTTAAGGTGCGGGTTAAGGGGAGTATTGCACACAATGAGTTCTTTCCACCAAATTTAATCTTATGCTATTCCATGAGTACAAAATATATTATTTATACATTCAAAATTATAAAGGTTTCATAGGTGCCAATGCACCTGCAGGCACGTTGTTGACTACCCCTATTCATTAGTATAGTGTCAGATACGCTAGTATACTTTCTTCAACGGCAGTATGCACATGTGCTATCATTCTTACTTCATCGGATTCTCATTTTTCTTCTTGCATTAAGTGTGATAATTTTAATCGTTTGGAGAAAGACCGGATTAATAGTTTTCAGTCCAGAAAGATTTTCGTTATTTTTAAGTTTCTACATCGTTTTTGAACAAAGAATTTTGTATTTCTTTTATTCTATTGCCCAACCAGTATTGGCATTAAACACGATGTGACTATCGCAGGGGTACAGTAATCACAGGAGTGTTCCGACAACTTGCTGCCTGTACTTTTACATTTTAATTATCATTATTATTCTGAGAATGAAGTTCATTGTTTAGCACTTTATCAGTTCTCGGCTCAACACTTTAGCAGCTCATGTTTCAAACTATACAAGTTTATGGTTCAATCACAGCACCAAATGTTGGAACAATGTTTCACCATTTCAAGGTAGCAACTTTTATAGTACCATGTTTTGTTCAAATTTTAAACAATGTATGTTAGAAATAGCATCATGATAAGTGAGAAATAGTTATAGTTGTTCATGATTGTTTTCGATTATATACTACATATCTTTTCAGCTAAAGCTGGAGAAGAAGTGCCATACGTGACAGTGTCGACTACAACTACCACAACGACAGTTTCCCCGACACCCTGCCCACCATCAAATTGTGCTGAAATCCGTTGTCCTTTCGGCATCGAAGAAACATTTGACGTCGGTGGATGCTCTTCTTGTAGGTGTTCTAATCCTTGTGAGGTAAGAATCATGCGCCCTTTATATTTTATTCAGTACTTGAAAAAGTATTTCATCCAGTTCTTGATCTAGTTCTTGCTATATTCCATGGTTTCCCAAACTATGTATGCGTACAAATTATACCACGTGAGCTGTCGTCTACTGGTACACAAACTCTGTATTTTTTATTATTATTATTGAAAACAGCATATTCTTTATAATTGCAAATTATATATTTGTAAAAAGATAATGTACTTTATGCACGTGACGTCACACCACAGTTGGCGGTATTTTGATATGCCAGTAAGTGCAGCTGCAAATACCGCCGATAGACGAATTTTAGTTTCAACCCATATTGAGTTCATAAAGTATATGTGTGTTTGTTGAGCAGAGAGATCTCAGATTAAATATCTCACCAGGAAATTAATATTTTTAACTTCTTTTCTCTGTGTTCTCTTCTTAAATGATGTCAATTTTTTTTTTCAGTTGTGAAAATATTTCTAAAATATATGCTTAATTGAATATTTTGCGTCTTAAAAGCTGAAGATCTGTGAGTAAGATATCAATACTTCGTTTAAAAACAATTATATATTTTAGAAATATTTTGACAATTAAGAAAAAGGTGATTCTTTAAGAATAGAAAGTAGGAACAAAGAAATTAAAAATATTAATTTTCTGATGTGTTATTTTAAAAATAAGCATGCATTTCACGTCCATAGGTTTAAAATTCGCGAGAAGAATCTAAGAAGATCTCACTTACCAACAGCCTTAATAGAAATTTTCCAAATTTAATGAATGTTCAAGCTTAGTAGCGTAGTGATCAGCGCACCTACCTGCCACGATACAAGTCCAGAGTTCGACTCCCGACTGGGCAAGCTTCACTCAACCTTTCATCACTTTTGGATAGAAAAAATGAGTACCAAGCTAGTGTGGGAACTGAACACTGGGAGTCCCGGGTTGTGCTGACCACCTGACCGGGACACATGCTGTATAGCACATCGGGGCACAGGGTCAAGAAAACAGGGTTGCGCTTTGATCTTAAGGTATCGTAAAGCCTGTTTTAGTTTTTAGTGAATGTTCTCGGATAGAGAACAAATTTTGGATTTACATTACAAAGAGCACGGTTAGCAGTAGAAGGGATAAGCCTTTGTTTGATGTGTCCATTAAGAACGACAGGCTTCTAACAATGCATTTAATTTATTTGAGATGTTTGTTAGAAGGATAATTTTTTAGAGTAAAATTAGGGTAAGGATCTAGGGCAGGGTCGGCGAACCTTTTTACAACCGCGTGCCAGATTTTTTCAAAAAAGGTTTTACGTGATCATGACGTACCGACAACCAAAAAATGGATCAAAATTATTAAATCAAAATTACCGTTAATTCTTGTTTATTAGGATTTAAAAATTTGGGAGTAACATATACATGTAATAATCACAGTAACATATTTTAGAATTTAATAACGTAGTAAATGCGTTTCTGTGTGTGCATCTTGAATACCAAATAATTAATATGGGGTTCATACCTAGTTACTTTTAATGGAATTCAAGCTGAAATGGAGTTAATTCGCAAGTGGTTTACATTTAAGATTTTATAATCCATTTCCGAAAATAATGACTCGCAGGAATAGATAGAGGGGTCAGTTATCTAAACTACAAATTACAAACCAGGTCATTATAATTCCATCATTTTCATTTTTACTTATATTGCCTGATGTTCTCCGAATCTTCTCTTAATTTGAAAAATTGTTCAGTCAATATTCAAGAAATTTGGGATTCAATAAGTTCCTTTCCATTTTTTTTCAGTTTCAGAGAATTAAATAAAAATTCAGAAAAGCCCAGTTTGTATACATACGTCCGTATATATATTTTTTAATTTTTTATATTTTATTTTAAATTCTGAATCAGCACCGTGCCGAAAATATTTCCTCGCGTGCCAATTATGGCACGCGTGCCATATAGGTTCGCCGCCGTCCCTGATCTGGGGGATCTGCACCCTGTTCCCTTCTAGTGTTGCCCGTGGACTACTTTTTTAAAATTCAGATTTCTTGATTGACACCACTTTCCTGAAATAGTAAAATTCGGCTTATTTAATGACATATTAATTAAGGAGGAAATAAAAGGAATTTTATCATTTCAGAAAAGTGGTGCCAATCAAGAAATCTAAATTTTAAAAAAGTAGTCCAGTGACGACATTGCGCCCTTCGCGCGCCAGCCATCGGACTTGTTTTTCTTGTGTATCAGTCTGTCTCTTTACCTGTCTGTCTGTCTCTATCTGTCTATCTCTATCTGTCTATCTTTCTCTTTACCTGTCTGTCGCGACTTTATCTATCTGTTTTACTCTCTGTCAGTCTGTCTCTCTGCCTATCTTAATCTATTTGCCTTTCTGCCTGCCTTTATCTGTCTGTCTCCCTACTTGTCTTCTTTTTCTTCTTCTTCTTTTGCCCTTTTTTAATAGCAGAAGCATGCGATTGAATAAGACGAAATTTTCTTTTTGAAAAAAGTTGTAGCAGATTGCTTAGGCGGCAGTCAGGCCATGTTGGGAAAATATTGGGACAATCAGGCCCTGTTGGATAAAAGAATTCATTAAATATTGAATGAGTAAGTGTTAAACCCCCATAACACAAGGTTAAATTCATAATGGTCTAAATAAATTTCCTTGTAAATTATTCCGATTTATAAATACGGTAATGTTTACAATACTGCATTTTCTCCTTCTCTATATTATTTTTAGGTCCATAATTGCCCCGAGGGAAGTCGGTGCGCGATCGATGTTGTCCGGTCAGGAGATGGTGTTCGAACTGAACCAGTTTGCCGCAGAAGTAAGTTATGAGCATTGTATTAGATTTTTTTTTTCTATCTTAACCCCTTCGCGATGAATGTACTTTACAGAATTTGCAATATTTTATCACCAGTAATTCCAATTCGTGCCTTTTTAATCGCAGAAATGCTGTCCTAAAATAAGGCAAAAATATTTATACAAATTACTGGTAGAATCAAGGATTCTAAGCATCCTGTGCGTAACGTATATGCAACGCTCGTCACGAAGGGGTTACGACTTGAACAACGCTTAGAAATAGTTCAACTTTTTAATAGTTTTAGAAATATGCATCATGAAACATCGACCGTATGGCATAGGAATTCAAATTACAGTAAACCCTGTCTAACGCGGCTTGCACGGGAATCTGTCTAACGTGAAAATATTTAAGTTCTACAGAACGATTTTCATTAGTGTAAACTCTGCATAGACGGAACGCTGCCTATCATTTTTTCGATCTTGATCGATTCTGTCACTGAGTATTAAAAAAAATAAAAAGGACGACGTTGAGATTGCAATGTATCCTCTACTACCATACCATCAAATTAGTTAGCCAATAGTAGGTTATTAGCTTACCGAATACTCAATTATGTTGCTGATGTCTTCTGCAAAAGACTGTAAACACATTGCAAATTTCTTTTTTTTTCCTCTTTAATTAGAGCTAATGTACCTCATTAATAAATGAAGTCTACAAGATTTATCAAAATACATTTGGCAGTGTTGATTTTTTTCTGGAATAGTATAATAAGTAAAATAACTCGTAATTATAAGGCACTAAATTTCAATCAAAGTTAATAATACGCAATTGTATTAGTGCTGCCATCTGTTATTAGCTAATGCAAGTACGTAATATTATTTTGAGGACTATTTTGTTTGTAAAAAGTCTTAATAATATTTTAAATCGATTTACAAAATTTAACTTAATACATTTGTAAGTTTTTAATATGGGATTAAATCGGATAAGATGTATATGCTAAAACTAGCATTACAGAGTGTAATTTAAAAATACAGAGAGGAAAATTAATAATTATATTCTGCTGCCATCTGTTAACAATTAATACAAGTAATATTTTATTGAAAGTTTTTTTTTCTTTAAAGGGAGATTGGAATTTGTTTTTTTTTTCAAATTTTTCAAAAAGAAAAAATAAAATAAAAACTTGGAAGTATTTAAAATTAAAATAACTCTTTTATGTTTTTCTGATCGTTTCTTCTTTGTCTTTAGTCAACAAACCAGGTACTTGCCCATCTATTAGTGTGAGCTCTGGGCCCAACGACTGTGAAACAAGATGTAGAGATGATGCTCACTGCCGTGGGGAACACAAATGCTGTAACAACGGCTGCGCTTTCACTTGTATGCCACCAGCAGGTATAACATTTCTTTCTTTTTTTTTTTTCTTACAGCAAAAGGAAGAAATATCTTGGCGAAATTTTTGATCCATCATATCATTGATTACAAATTCTACCCACTTCATCTGCCCTGTTAGATATATTTTTGTTTTACAGGATATTAAAGATCAGCTGTTTCAGAAAACAATGAAAATAGCTCTATTTGAAAACATTATGCTTTGGAAAATAAACTTATTTTTCATTCTTCTACTGAGCTGATACAAATGTATGTAATTGACCTAAATAATATAAGGAACCTTCATTTAATTTCAGGATTTTTTTGTTTTAATTATTAAACTTCTTATTATTTAAATAGCGTTAAATATATTAGGCAATAGCTGATGTTTACTGCAATGAATTAAGTTTCAAATGTTAAAATTGATTACTTGTTATAAATTATGTAAATGAAACTTGTTTCAATTAAATTAGTTTTAATTTCGCGATTTTAACATTAATTTTTATTAATTTGGAAAATTATGCTTTTGCTCAATTTTTTATTGCTTATTAACTAGCAAAAGCCGTGCTTTGTTTGGATTCGCGAAGCATTATTCAATAAGATAAATATTTGAAAGTAACAATATTTTTTATATTATTTTTGCATCTTTACTAAGCAAAAACGTTATTTTATGTTTTTGCGCATTTTAATGCGCAAATGTAAATTCACCCAAATAACTATAAGAATTTGCGCGGAATTTTTTATTTATGATATAAGACTGGTATAAATAAAAATATTTTCAAAGCAAAATTTTACAAAATATTTTTTAAATTTTCAACTAAAAGCTCTTTTAAAGATGTTTTTACATTTTCAATAGCCTCTGGTATTTTCTCAAATGGTTTGAAATAGGTATGTTTCCAATCTTTGTAATTCACATCAAATAATCTTTGATAGCAATCTTAGAATAATATATTCGAAGAGAGCTTGAAGATAGTTTCTTCTTCAAAATCCCATTTTCTGGAAAAACATTTGAAATCTGCTCTCGTTGATACTAAGAATTATTAACTTATTGTTATTATTCAACATTCCAATTCGAATAACACCTTATATACCGAATTTAACAATTAATTTTATTTGTTTACAATTTTTTTGTTGCCACTTTACAAAAAAAAAAAAAAAAAAAAAAAAAAAAAAAAAAAATCCTAATATAACTCTTTTAAAATGCATAAGTATCATCTGCGTAAATGATTTCACATAATAAGAATAAATTGTGCATTGGAATTCTTAACATAGAAAAATACTTTTATAATTGAATGTAATATTTGAATTTTTACAAATTTTAATTAATTAAAAATATGCTATAATTTTCATAAAAAAGGTATTTTTAAAATTTCACAAAAGAAATTGTGAAACTATTAGATTAGGAATGAGCACCAAAATATGCCCATTTCTGACCAATCTTAATAAAGTATTCTATTAAAATGTATATTATCCTCTCAAATAACATACATTTTTAATATAAGAAAGTTTAATGTTTTTTTATGGTTTGAAGTATAAATTCTGCAGTTATTTTCAGTATTTAAAATATTTCGTCTTCGCAAAATGCAGATATATAGGTTACTTTCCTTATTTATTTATTTTTTTAAAGAGAAATTTTGATGCAACGATAATATTTCACGTACTTAATCATTCATGACTTTATTTATTTTTACTGACTCGATGATTTTTATTTACTGCAAGAAATACGCAGGTTTCATTATCGTTTACAAAAATAAATCTGTACAATGGCAAAATATATTCAACAAAATAATAAAAAATGTTTTTTGTTAAATCATTCGATAAGAAAATAATATTGTCAGAATCTACAGATCATATTTTATTTCTATCAAGTCCAAAAATGTTTCTTTCCTTATGTAAATTTAAAAAACAGTTTTTGAGATATTTTGGTGGAATAATGAAAATATATTTTATTTATTTAATTAATCATGATTCTATCTATAATTACTAACGCCATTATTTATTTTTTCTTCTGAAAATATACGTGTTTCCTTTTTTATTTGCAAAAACGCGTCCGTAATGGAAAACTACGTAAAATAAATTAATTAAAATAATAAATTTTTTAAGGTTATTCTGTAAAAAAAAAATAATAATATTGTGCAAATTTACAGATCATAATTTATTTTTATGTTTAATTTCAAGTCAAAATATTGATTAGTTTTTTTTTTTTTTTTTTTTTTTTTTTTTGTAAAGTGTACGACAAAATGTAATTTGCGTAACCTAGTAGGGGATTCGCTTCGCTCATCCTAATTAAAAGAATGAGAAAAATGTGTGCATTAACACTGTTTCTAAGCCCTCCATAAATGTTTCCATAAAACAACTTGGTTAAGAGAAATAGTAGTAAACCTTCGCGAGTACAAAAGATAGACAAACGATCCTAGCGCTATCATACCACAGCCCTCTGAATACTAGGTCTACAAGCTAGCACAAAATTTGCGGCTGTTAGCGGATTCTTTTTAGTGTTTGTGTGGCACCTTGAATTCTAATGCCCGTAATTTCTAAAGGTATTTTTTGACTTTTTTAATTGCATAAAAATAAGCATTATAAATAGCGTTATAAATTACAGGTATTCAAACTCAAGGAGTCGTACAAAAGATGAAAAACATCCGCCATTTTTGTGTTAGTGAGTAGGTCTACCATTCAGAAAGCCTTTACGTGACCTAACATGCATCCGATATTGTCACTGCAATAAAAGAACACCTTGTATATTAAGATTTTTGTACAGGCACTATATATATAGCTCAATAAAATCCCAATCCTTCTCCAGCAAACATTATGCTAACCAAAGAAACATACTTGTAAATATAACACACAGCTTGTCGTGCTTTACAATAGCATGATCTTTTAATTTCTAAGATTGAACTATTTTCAAATTTTGCAACATATGTAGTATTTCATTGAGCTGTATATGAAATTCCTATACATTATTTATTAGTTTTTATTCAATTAATTATTGTCCTTTCATACAGGTTGTAAGGATAAATGTTCGTGCCTTACAAGCATAAAACAAGAATGTGAAAAGTTCGTCCCCAAAACTCCTATGCATTGAGTTTAAATGCAGAATTTCCTATCAAGCTCTAGTTTTTTTATATCGAAGGATTTTTGTTCAAGTAGTACAAAATGATTGGGCCAATGTGGGCTAATTGTTGTTTCAGGTTGGTCCACAGTTAGGAATGTTTGCCTTGCCTCACCATTGGTCCTTTATTATTTATTGTCCTTTCATGTAAGTTGTAAGGATGAATGTTCGCGCCTTACAAGCTTACAGCGGGAATGTGAAAAGTTTATTCCAAAACTAATCCTAAACATAGAGTTTAAGTGCAGATTTTTCTATCGAGCTCTAGATTTCCGATAACGAAAGACTTTTCCCAAGTAGCACAGAATTATGGAGGATATTTCATCTACATCATGATCACGTGGTCAAGGCGAAAACTTCTAGCGTAAAGAAGGGAAAGCTCCGCAGACGCAGTGTAAATCTCCGCCAGCAGTGAAACAGTTCATGGAACTCAATAGTAGCTTCCCTTCTTATCAGTTAGAAGTTCTTTGGGTAAATTACCGGTACCACGTGACTTTTTTCAGCCTCGAACCCAGATTTGGAATATAGTCCATTGGACCAATGTGGGCTCATGGTTGTCTCAGGATGGTTCACAGTAAGAAATGTGCGCTATGCCGTATCAATAACCAATGAACCATTTGCCAACAAAGGCCCAACTGTTAGCTGATCAAAATCCTATTCAGATCATAGAGAAGAGATAGGGTACCCCTATCTCTTCTCTATGATTCAGACTCGCTCCAAATTTTTATTTTGTAATTACAAATGCTGTTCATTTGTCAATGATGTACATGACAATGTTGTACATTGCATGAATCTACCTTGTGCATAATAACAATTAATATAATTCTATTTTTATTATTAACCATTTTTTCAAGCTTTACTCCTTTGACTAATCTTTCAACTAACTGTTTCTGTCCTCTCCTTTTTTTCTAGATCAGTCTTTTGTACCAGCTACGCAACCAGGTATATTTTATAAAGAATATTAGCTAGAATTAAATTATTTTTAGTTAGAAAAGTCATGCAATTTAACCACATTTTAAAATTAATCGAACTCTGAAGTATTTTTCCGATAGATAATAGTTTTCAAAATAATATATAGTACCAGGTAGACCGAGCGTAGCTAGGTATTTTTTTCAACAATTCATACTGTATTTGTGTAAAGATTAATTTTTATTATTCATTTGTACATAAAATATAATTTATAGTTTCTAAAAGTTATAATAACAAAGGCTCTCAATTCATTTTTACGTATTTTGTATATATATAATTATACCTACTTTATCTAATTTGAATTTCTCAATGTTATCGAGATAACAGTTATAATTTTTTGTTATATATCTTTCTGCAGTTGTAAAATATCTAATCTGTTAAATGTCAAGATATTCAACACTTTTTTTCCATACAACATCATGGGTGTGAGAAGGATTTTCTGTTGGTAGAAATGGTTACAGTTTCGTTTCTTAAACCTGGAAATGTCGACGTAGGGCATTCCATATGTAAAAAAAAGATATATATATATAGTAATTTGCATAAAACCAGGGGTGATTCCGAGTAAAAAAGAATTTTCTGAAATTCACAGTAGATTTTCTGAAAGGTTACAGCAGAGGGAGGAATGGGAGGATGGGAGAATCTTCTCCCGACACTAATTATGAGGTGTTTTTTTTTCGGCTTTGACGAAATTTGCGTTTTTTCCGCGGTCCTTTGACGAAATTTGCGTTTTTTCCGCGATCCTTTGTCGAAATTCTCGGGGTTTTTTTTTTCGAGATTTTTTGACGAAATTCTCGTTTTTTCCACTATCCTTTGACGAAATTTGCGATTTTTTCTGCGAACGATTGACGAAATTGATTTTTTTTCGGCGACCATTTGTCGAGATTCGAGATACTTTTATGTTCGAGTTTTCGGATATGACCGATTTAAAAAAAAAAAAAATGGAACAGAATGACCCCTGCATAAAACAACAATCAAAGATGGGTCGAAACAGCCCGCTGTAGTCAGATGTATTTTCTAAGTTTTGAAGATTCCATTATCGAAAGACTCGAATAGGCTCTTAACAATGGAAATAGCCATAATTTAATAGAATTGCTAGAGCATATTACAGCTAAAAAAAAAATTAAAAAAAAATCGCACGTTCACTTATGATGATGTAAGAAATTAAAGAAATGAAACGGAGTGCAGAGGCGGAAGGAATTAAGCCTTGTCAATTTTTTTTTTTTTTACAATGCAAGAAAACGTTGATTGCAGAAAACGAATTTATTTTTATAACCTACCAAAATATTCTCTGTTGTCACACTTAAATTTAACTCAAAGCACCCTAGACGATGAACGGTGGCGAATCACCGTTGCAAAGGGGAAAAAAACATCGCAAATTTGTGTAATACTGATAAATGAATAGACAGGGCGTTTCTATTAATATACAGACGCATTACATTAATGCACAATTATTTATGTAACACAATTATCGTGACTGTCTACGTACAGGAGAGAAAACAGACCATTCAAAAATGATTTGTCTAGATGCAGCCATACTGAACTTTTTTTTTACTCGCGGGCCACAAACATATGTTTGCAACATTAGGCGAAGGCCCTGGCCCTCGCACAGGCACCCGGGGCCCGTGCCCTGGATACGAAATTTCTGAGGGGCACAAAATTTTGCATAATTTCATCTAAATTTGAATTTAAAAAATCATAATTGTAAAAAAAATGTGAAATGAGATATTAAAATATGATGAAATGACAAAAATATATCTCAATATATGGTTAAAAGCACATTTCAATAAAAGAATAGAAAAAAATATTTTATTTTTATTCCTGGTACCGTTTTTCAGTTCTCCGAAAAACTTAATTTTTTGAGTTCACACTTATCTAATTAGTATGTAATATGTAAAAAAAAAAAAACCCTAGTATCAGTAAATCATCCAATCGAAAGAGGGCACGAAAAATTGAAAGTGCCTTGGGCACAGAAACTTGCTAGTCCGGCTCTGGTTAGGCGGGCCACAACCAGGGATGTAGTGGAGGGTATATGGGGTATACGCCGTGTACCTTCTGGATTTTTTAAGAAGCTCCATGTACCCTCTGTTTCTCAAATAAAGTATTAGCGTATACCCCAGCTATGAACGTTCATGACGTCAGCGTATACCTCTGCTTTTTTTACGACTACAACACTGGCCACAACACACTTATATGACTTAAAAAAGACTGGCTTAATTGTGACATGAATTATATTGGTTATTAAAAAATAACGGATAACGGCATTATTCTAAATGTTTTGAATCCAGAGAAACTTGGAGCGATGATCCAAGAGTCAGTCATGCAGAAGTGAAGATGGTGCTCTCCAAGTGCATTAATTGGTTTGAGATACAAGAAGAAGCCAATACAACTACTTTTGTTACGTAGAATTCGTAATCTTGCTGCAGTAAAAGCGCAAGCAAAACGCAAACAAAAATGTGTAATGGATTACTTTGGACGAAAACAGATGATTACTACTTATTTATTCTGTAAAATTCTAAATTTGTATCTTTAATCGATTTCTTTTTATCAGTTATGCTTTTTATTAACTAAAGCACACAACAGATAAACAATAAAAGCGTTTAAATATTCTTTTTTATAAACTGACAAGCAGAAATGTAATTTTTATAAAGATCGGGTACTGTCTTTCGATTATCCGGCATACCATCGGTTCCATGAATGGCGGATAATTGGAAGTTTACTAACAAAGCAAAATAATAAAGTTAATATAATTAGTTGAATTGAACGCTTGTTGCGAAAGAAATGTCACTAAAAATTTTTTTAAACCACCATTCCCAAACAATATAGGCCCAAAACAATAGTCCAAACAACAAGGGGCTGGTTACTCAGCTTCCGAATGCTCCTCCGATATGTTAAGTCTATGGACTTGGTGCATTCGTATATTTAAAATATCTTCTCGGGAAATTCATATTTTGACGTATTTTTTCTGTGTACTCTTCTGAAAGGATGTCTCTCTTTTTTCTTAGTTTTCAAAATATTTCTAAAATGTGTGCTGAATTTAATATTTTAAGTGTTAAAAGCTGGCGAACTGTGAGTAAGATTTTAACACTTCCTATAAAATTAAATCCATATTATAGAAATATTTTGAGAACTAAGAAAAAAAGAGACCTCTTTTAGGAAGTGTACCCAAAAAATAGAAGTTAAAAATATTAATTTCCCGAGGAGATATTTTAAATATACGGACGCATCCAATGCCCATACACGTTACATTAGTAAGGGGAAATCGGAAGCTGTGTGACCAGCCACCTTAAGAGGCAGATTTCTATTGAAAATGGTGTAGAAACCTGCTACAAAGATTGTTGTTTAAAATAACGGTGTGAAATGTTTTGCTGCCATTTTGTCAGCGGCAATTCGAATAAGGATTATTAGCGATACGGTAAGTATAAACGTATTAATATAACATTGCAGTATTTCCAAGTTCTAAGGAAAAAGTTTCCTTCTAAGATTTTCTTCATTACCTCAGTTTTTATTTCTATGCAAAAACTTTTAATGTAGAAATACATAGTGCAAACTTCATGAATTTGGAATAATAATTCATTTGTGTTTTAGAGTTAAATAAATATACACTACTATAGCTCAAATAGAACTACGTGTAAAAAGAACTTTTGCCTAAGGAAATGACACTAAAGATGTTTCAACACAATTTTAAATTAGTAATTATAAATAACAGGACATATTTTGTATTCCCATGAAAATATATGAAGGAACAACGAAGGTCTTAAAAACCTTTTAATAAACGTCTCAATTAATTTTATAAATGTGAATTAATAATTATGTGCCTCAGGGCGCACATAAAAGTTCGCCGGGCCACATGCGGCACGCAGGTTGAGTATGACTGGTCTAGAGCTAATCCAATTCGTCTTCTGTGTGCCAAAATAATTTATAAGGATAACTACAACATCTCAATTTATACAATTGAGGAAATACAAACAGTCCTTTAATGCATGAGAAAAATGTTGAATTAAATCTTCTGTTACGTTTCACATACAGATGTTTCCAAAAGTTTGAAATGTGCTTTAACTTTTTGTCTTTTGGATATCAGTAGGCAATGTAAATTGAAAAAATTTCAAATGAAGGTAGGAAATAAAATTATGTTAATAAAGTCGTCTACATATTAAATTTCAAAATGTTACACTTTTTTAATTTTTATTCGACTTTTCTAGAAAAAATTGGTTAATTAGGTTTTCTTTTTTTTCTTTTACTCCAACAAGATCATTACAAAAAATTCCATACATATGTCTTTAAAACAGGAGAATTTATGCTCAATTAAAAATTTACCATTGTGAAAGAGGATCATATCACATAGCAAATAAAGGCCTGTGAGATAATGCAAGAGCGGGGGGGGGGGGGGAAACACTGACGATAATACATATGCAGCTGACGCTAAACAAAAGATAACCAATGCTTGCAACAAAATTAGTGGCGAAGAATTCTAAAATATTCTACAGAAGCAATATTAAATGGTTTGTTTATATATTGAGATGATAGAGAACACTTTGAGAATGTTTTGTAAATTGCCTTAATATGTTTGTGCGTGAGTGTGTATATCACTTTTCTAAGATTTAAAAATACATATATCTCCTTACATGAATTCTGCCTGTGAAATTCTTTAGTTGGATGTATTTGTGATTGAACTTATTTATACTTTTCGGACATGCGAAAAAGCACAATTGCCAACCTTTGTAAATCAATTACTTGTAAAAAAATAAGCAAAAGCATAGTTGCCAAACTTTGTATTTTTTTAATTAATTACTCCCAGAAATTTTGTAATAATAATAGTAATTATGTGGCTGTTAATTCGGATTAAAATTAGAAATTTCTTTTTACTACATAATGTCTTGTGGTAATTGCTGCAGGGTCTGTCCAGAAGAGACTGATTCCATAAAATTCGTTTATTTGAAGATAATTTTACAGACAATATTCTTCAAAATATCCTCCTCCTGCATTAATACACCGTTGCCAACGACTCTGCCACCCATTTAATGCCTGCCTGGAAATCTAACTGGAATGATGTTCAGAATGCGCGTTACTTTTTTCTATACGTTCTCCAGATTCTTAAAACGATTACCTTTAAAGCTGGATTTTAACCGAGGGAATAGAAAAAAGTCCGGCGGGGACAGGTCGGGACTGTACGGTGGTTGGGGCAGCGTTGCGACGCTATGTTTTGCCAAGAAATGGGTCACTTTGAAAGATGTGTTGGAACCAGCTTGGCACAAATTTTCTGCATTTGAAGCTCTTCCGTGATAATTTGATGCACAATCGATTTTGTAAGTCCCAACGTCTACGCAATCACTCAGAAAATTCATCCGACGATCAGAGTCAAAAAGCACTTTAATTTTAGCTACATTATCTGAATTTCGAGAACTTGATGGACGCTGAGACCGTTGTTCGTCATCGACGTCCTCCCTTCTGTCTTTGAAGGCTTTGTGCCCCTAAACACTTGAGCCTTGGTCAAAGAATTCTTCTAGTATGCTTCTTGTAACATGGCAAGCGTCTCAGTAGCCGATTTGTTTAAATTTATACAAAACTTTATGGTATATCGATGCTCGACACTCCGCTGCATTCTGAAAACCTAACGCCACTTTCAAACACTTGTCTGCTTCACGAGCGATCCGTGCGCTGCAAAGGTTCAAGACCAAATGACTTCCGCCAGACTGTAGTTCACACCCCCCACCGCATATACCGCCTGCAAACTCCGCTCCTTTGGCCTTCTACTTGGTGCAAAAAATTCAGTCTCATTGCTTCCTGGACAGACACTGTAAAAAAACACACGAATGATGGCAGTTGTGCTTTTGCACGCGCCCAAAGGATTATTCGAATATCAAAATCATTCATTCTGTCCATCACTGTTAAACTTACAAGTGAACAAATTGCATGACTTTACCATTATTAAAAGAGTGATATTTATAGATAAATAAGATCTGTGTTATTGATAAGAAAGAAAAAAAATATTTAAGACTAATTTTAACTAATATCTAGGAAGAGACAGATAACCATAATAGTCATAATTAATTTTCTATTAATTTCTCAAACTGTTAACTGTAAAAGGAAGACCAGGAACTGTTTGACAATAATCAGGAAAGATTTCAGAGATATACCTGGATGGAAGTATAAGATTGAAGAAGAAATTTGTCTCTTTCGTGAAACTTGTATAATTCTTCAAAATGCACTTGAGCTATTTTATAATATTTTATGAGAGTTATGAAATTGAAATAATAACTCTTCAGATATGGCGATTATTTAAACTGTTGTATATTTCGACATATAACGCATACTTTTGAAACAAGAAAACTGATCAAATTTACAGATACATGTAACAAATGGCGGTTATAAAAATTTAAGTTTAAATACATTAAGCATACTAATTGAGAATTTCATATTAACAGGGCTGCCACAAACGATTTTTTCGCACCAGTATTTTTTTTTAAGTATATTTTCTGTGGTAGAAAATTCCTACTTGCAAATGTTGTAGAAGTATATAACAAGGATTATAGTATGAAAAAAGTGGTACGTAGAACCTCTTGGAATAGAATAAAAAAAGTTTCCTGTTTCAACCCTGTAAATATGAATAAGAGAAGAAAACGTGATTATCTGAACGAACAAGAGTAGCAAACACTTTGTGAGGATTCAAGGAGATAGGCTTGACAGTAGCGTTAGTATTTATACTTTTGAGTGCTGTTTATTTTATTTTCATGCTATATACCTCATGAAGGTTTCTTTGGAGAAAAAAGGCGTGTGCGTAATATGGCGAAAATATCTAAAAACAAAAAAATGCAGCTTCAAATTGTTGGTGTGCGTTATATGCCAAAATATATAGTAAATCAAAATATTTCGTTAATTTTAAAACAATGTATTTTAAAATTACAAAACTTATGGCATTGTATTTTTGATATAACAAATAATCTTTCAATTAAC
This sequence comes from Maratus speciosus, assembly GCA_963932465.1. Taxonomy (NCBI): domain Eukaryota; kingdom Metazoa; phylum Arthropoda; class Arachnida; order Araneae; family Salticidae; genus Maratus; species Maratus speciosus. The sequence goes on along the minus strand of OZ010794.1, from coordinate 205,847,239 downwards.
TAACATTATTACTAACATATCATTATATCATTGCTCTTAGGATTAATGGAATGGCATTTTTAGCTTTAGTAATATTTTTATTAACTATTTTTATATCTGTTAAAATAAGTTCTTAAATTTGCATGATGCATGTACCAAAGGCTTTCAAGTGTCAGACTGGATTATCCATTATAGGCTGTTCTAAAATCCAAATGGACGACAAGCGTTTCTAGCGTCATCCAATGTCACGATGATACTTTCCTTAGCCAATCAGCATCCTGATTTTTTCCCACAAACATTGCGAGCGCCACCCGGTGCGTGTGGATTATTAGCTACTTTTTGACACATTCACAAATTTAAATTTAATCTTAGACAATAAAATTGGTAGCTGCTATTATTCAGAAACTTTGAAATCGAAAAGCATTTTCCATTTTTTGACAAAGGTTCTTACAGAAAAAGCTGACAAAGTTTTCGTTATGCATTGAATTTTTAGACATCAGAGCTGAGAAAGAACCTCTGGAAACAACAATCGCTTTTGACTCGGGGTGGAATTTTATGGAAAAATGAGAAACGCTTTTCGACTACAAATCTCTTCAAGAGTCATGTTTTTACGATTAATAAAAAGCTTGTGAATGTGTCAGAAAGTTTCGAGTTGTCGATCAAGGAAACATTTTTTTTAGATCTCTTTTAAAAAGATGCTTTAACTTTAGTTTTATATGGAAGACCTCCATATCAAAATCTTCCTATCAGGGTCGCCAACAACAGGAATAATGTGTATCCTCCTTATTTTCCATTATCTTTGACGATTAATAAAAATAATAGTTAATAAATAAATAAAAATATCCAACAATTGAACATTAAGAGAAGAAAAAAATTATGTTTGAAGGTAAAAGTGTTTGCATTAATAAATAAGCCCATTGACTTATTACATAATTCACACTTAAAAGAATCTTGAACCCTTACTTTAGATTTCGTTCTACTGGCCCCGATCTTGACATATCCTTTCACTGCTACGCAACAAATTCTTTGAAATGCATACCTCAGAGCCTCAAACCTAACATAAACGTGATCATAAACGTTTTATTTGTTTGCAAACATTGTAATCTTTTAACACACTCTTTTAAAACCAGACATCCAACAAGTAAACGGTAAATTCAAAGAGAAATTAATCTAATTTGATTAAGTACTCACAGAGTGTGTGCTTAATTTTTTTTTTTTTTTTTTACTTTACCCTGCTCAGCAATGCGAATTTACTGACACATTCACAAAGTCGTAAAAATTTCATACATTGATATTTAAGTACCAAAGAATCGAACATTTTGCATTTTGCAACAACTGTGATAACCTGAAATTTATAATCCATTGCCACCCGATGATGAACTTTTCCTAATGATAGTATTCTGCAAATCGGTTTAAAATATCAAAAATATTTGGAATTCATAACAACTGTCCAATTTTTTGGTATTTGGGTAAGGCTAGAGGCACATTTTATGCATTTACGAATACGCACGATTCCTTGAAGGTGGCAGAAAAATGTGCCATTTGAATTTGAGAACAGCCTTAAAGTATTAAATTAAAGTCTACAATTTGAAGGTCTTTCTATTCGACTAACCAATGCATGTATTTCTTTGCTTGAATTTCACACAGAGCCTGCCACTATCATACCTGGCGTAAATGTCACAAAAGGCGAAGTAGGAAGGCCAGCAGAATTGCCTTGCGATGCCAGAGGCTGGCCAAAACCAACAGTCACGTGGTGGCGAGAGACCACCATGTTACCCCTTTCAAGCCGTCGATACGAACAGCTGCCTAACTATGCCCTGCTTATAAGATCTGTTGAATATGAAGATGCGGGTGATTATTCATGTAATGCACACAATGGAATTGGATCTGGTGCGACATATAAAGTAACATTGATAATAGACTTAGCGGCTGTACCATCAAGAGGGGATGAACATGACACTAACTTTAGGGACTCTGAACCAGAACCTCCACCTTTTAATTCATGGGATAATGGTAATTCTTATTAGTGTATTTATGCGAAAGGTCAGGGAGAGAAACTATGATAGTCACAGATACTTAAATGATAGCTATTCACTGTTCTATTTTTCATGAAGGTCAATTTTCATAGTTTTTTTCCCTTTTATGCTTATCTTCAGCTGTATCTTTCAAAGACTTGGTTTCATTCATTATTACCTCAATCCAAGGATACCAAATGATAGAAGGTCTCTCAACATAAAAGCTGTCTCTGTCATATCAAATTTAACAAAATTGGACTATCATTGTTTTCCCTCCCTTGACTCTTCATGCTGTTTTAACATACAGGGTGTCCGGTCTCAACAGTGTCCAATGGCTAATTCCTAAACCGTTAGTCATAGACATATAGTTCCAATTACAAAAATGTTTTAAATCACGTAAAGAAATATTTTAAAAGCGATTTGGGTCAATAAAAACATTTCTTAAAAAATTACGAAATTTAAATTTTTATACGGTGCCCCGGTCCTATAAGTTATATTTAGTGACATTTTCCTTTTACACTGACAAGTAATACAAAAGAAGTCCCGTTATTCTACGATTAAAATTGACCGAGTAATAGCTGTTTAAAGTTGCCGCATATTTTTTGCTGCAAATTGGGGGTCATTCACAAATTTAGTCGAAATATAATTTCGTCAGATATAAAAAATATCTGGGAGTAAAATTAACAATTCAATATAAATTTGAAATCTTTAATCATTCTGGCATATTAATGGAAAATATACAATTTGTAATAAACATTTAAGAAGAAAGAAAAAACAGAATTTTTCTTAAATAAAATGATTCTAAATTAACAGCCTCAATTCTTTACAAAATGATACGTATTTTAAAATATTATTAGATTGCACAAGCCTGCAAAAGTTGGGTTATGTCATGTTTTTTAGCTAATGATAATTGATTCTTGTATACTCTATACCGCTGAATCCGAAATTGACCTTCCTTTTTAACTATCATATCAGGATTTTTCGCACATTGCAAATTTCAAAGTTAAGGAGTTCAACGTTAAAATCGAATTTCCTCCCCCATCTCATCGGACCACTCAGCTGTTTAGCTGTAAGAATCCCAGGATAAGCAAAAATATCGAATAAATTTTTTAATAAAATAAAATAAAAAATGTTTTACATATGTTTTATAGTATGAGATTTTAGCTATATTTTAACTTACACATTTGCGATTTGCAAAAAAAATTCTAACGTGATGGTTAAAAATGAAGGTCATTTTCAGATTCAGTGCTAAAAAGTGCGTAAAAATCAATTATCAAAAGTTAAAAAACACAACCATCTCCACTACTTTATAGTATTCGATTTTTGTTATTCTTTAAATTTGAAAATTTATGATTTGCGAAATATCCTGACATGACGGTTAAAAATTAAGGTAATTTTCGGATTCAGTGCTAAAAAATACATAAATCTGAAAAACCCAACAATCGCAGTCTTGTATTATCTAATCTAAAACTTTTTCTTAAACTCCTTGGCAGAAATTTATCCAAAATTTTTTGTGTTATCCTGTAAAATAAGTATAAATGGTAACCACCGAAAATCTTAATAATATTAGATTGTTATCGGATTTGCGCCAGTTTGTAAAATGCAATCTCGATCGGATATTTAAAAGTGGGTTAAAGTTAGAGTACAAATTTTGAACTGGAAAAACATACATATGATTGTTGAAGTAACATAAAAACTTAAAAAACATAATTTTTGTTAAAAGAAATCATAACAGAAACAATATCAAATCCTGACAAAATAAAACCTATGTTATTTTAGCCAATTTGAGACTTAATCATAATACTTGTAGGATTTTTTTTCAAAGCGCAGATACACATGAAGTAAGACCTTCGAATACTTTAAACACTTGGCATATGATCCCTCAAAGCCAAGCCGAACTCATTTGTTTTCAGAGTAGAAAAATGGTATAAGTCATGCATTTTTAAAGTTTCATAACTCGCTCAATTTTAGCATTATATGAATGAGACTTTTTTGTCTTACTTGTCAGTGTAATAGGAAAAAATTACTAAATATAACTTATAGGACCGGGGGACCGTATAAAAATTTAAATTTCGTAATTTTTTAAGAAATGTTTTTATTGACTCAAATCGCTTTTAAAATGTTTCTTTACCTGATTTAAAACATTTTTGTAATTGGAACTATATGTCTATGACTAACGGTTTAGGAATTAGCCATTGGACACCCTGTATAGTGTATTTATACAGCTTAGGGTTAGATTATTTTCATGGTAAAACAATTAAATATGATACAACAATAGAGTTCAAGTTTTAAATTTCAAATGCAATATTATTATAATTTTACATATGATTAAATTCATCAGATAAAAATACCTAATCATATCTTACCTTATTCTGATTATAAAAGAAATAATTTTGCAATTGAAAATTTTAGAAGTCTAATTAATTTAGATGCTGACCGTAACTAGCAGTTACCTGGTGGCGAGAGACCACTATGTCGCCACTTTCGAGTAGCCGATACGAATAGTTTAAAATATGAAGACATATATGAATACATGAGGGGATTCATGTAATGCACACAACTGCATTTGATCTGCTGTACCATTAAGAGGGCTGAAGCCGACACTAATTTTGGAGACTTAGAACATCTTTCTTTTAGTACATGAGATCATCCTATTAGTGTATTTATACTATTTTTCATAAGCCAAGCGTGTAATAATACATTTAATGTAATCCAAAATCAGGTAGTTAATACAATGTAACTACATTTGCAATTAAGAGAAATACATAGGTGCCAACCTCAAACTCATCTTCCGTAATACTTGTGCCCATTTGACCCTGGTTTAATACGTTTCGTACCAGAAATTTTTTTAAGAAATGAAATTAAATATGTTCCACGTAGAAACTTGGAATTAAATAAATAAGCATTCGTGAAATAAATTTTTTGGTTCGAAATGTGGTTAACCTGGGTTAAATTAATCCAGGCATTACGGAAGATTAGTGGAAGGTTGGCAGCTATGGAAATATCTAGAACTACTGTTCACAGCTCTCTATACACACTGGCAAAAAACTGACTGTTGTCGTAGGCAGGTTTTATCACCTCTTGCACGGTCTCTTAGAAAATTATATATATTTTTTTAAATATTGTAAGTATATATCTTTGTATTGTATTCTTTGCTTTATTTAATATCAGAAAAATAATTCGTAGAATACTTTTAAAAATTACTGGTATTCAAATTCAAGAGACTTTACAAACGCTGAAAAAAATCTGCTTACAATTGCCATTTTTCTGTGCATAGAGACCTATTATTCAGAAAATTGTGTACTGTTGTAGTGTGACATGACACTTGATTCAGAAATTTTACTGCAATCCATCAGTTTTCCTTTTTTTTAAAACAACTGCTAATTAATATGATAGCACAATGCACAATGCACAAAAAAAAAAAAAAAAAAAAAAAAAGGTCTGCTCTTACCATTATTAAATGAGTTTCAGATCCTGGCTTGGGTAGAGTATGTTTATACATCAGAGTAGTGACCTGGAAACTTTTGTCTGGACTATTTCTCTAAGGTCCAGATTAAGACAACGCGCATTTCAGAATTTGGCGATACTAGCTTTGCTGGGACGAGTTATAAAAGTTTACAGACACTACCTAGATGTTAATGACAGAATCGCCCAGTCAGTTTTGTACAAAATTCCTTCGATTAAATTCCAAATTTAAGATGCGAACAGCTGCCTAACTATGTCCTGCTCATGAGATCTGTAGAATGGAAAGACCAAGACGCCAGTGATTTTTCATGTAATACACGCAATGGGATTGAATCTGGTATAACATATAATGTTGTAACATCCATAAGGCTAAACCATCAAGAGGGAATCAATTTGACACTAATTTTAGGGACTTTGAACAAGAAACTTTATTTTAATTCATGGAGTAGTCACCACTTTTTTTTATGTAGTTGTTTATATAATTCATGTGTGAGTCACTGTGTTTATAATTATTTAATATAATTCACGTTCAATCTAATTCAAAATCAGCAGTAAAAACATAAATAATTTTGTTAATCAAAAGAAAATCTTAAACTATTGTTCTGGCACATAATTCCCGAAATTGATGTACTTCACCTATCACGTATTTTTTTTTTTTTCCTTAAGAAATACTGGTTAATGTAATATCCTAAATTAAACTTTCTTACATACTAAGATTCGAATCTCTGTACAGGTATGGATGCTCTTAACGGTTCGCTCAAGTTTAAGATCCCAGTCTGTTTAGTCCTTCTAAGTAAATGATAATCATATCTTAAAAGAAATCAAGCTAATACCAATAGCTTATCGGGATAAAAAGGCACGGAGTTATGATGTTATCGTATATCTACTATACTATATCTACTTACTATGGGCAGCCACAAGTTTTGATGACGGAGAAACTTACATTATTTTAGTCTTAATTTTAAGAGAGCCATTGTTTTAGCTAAAAACAGTCGTATTTAAAGAATAATTTTAACTAATTAGTCTGCCATAAGCAGTTATATAACCTTTTCTGATTTTTTTATTTAAACATTAAATCCTAAGTATATGATTTTGCATTTATATTAGATAAAATGCATTTTCATCGTTTTTGAGAAAATCTCCTTTTGCATAACTACATTTTACTGAGTGTTTTTCCATCTGAAGGTTAAAGTAAATTAGGAAGCATACAAACTAGTTGCAAACAATGCATTTTCCAAGTGAAATATGTTATTGGCGAAAATTCATTATTTAAATGCCGAATTACAAATTTAAAATCTTCATTTTTGGAAGGGAAAGGAGGAGGTGTGGTGGTGTGGGGGTTCTATTAGTTTCTTGGAATAATAATTTAAGACTCAACACACAGAAACTGTTACACATAATTCAGAAAAGAGATAACTCTAAATAATATTCAACAGAAGGAAAATTGAAAGTAGCATTTAACAATCATCTTAATGGTACTCTTTTTATCTTTAATTATTTGCTTCAGATCAAAACAATAGATAGGTCCCCAAAAATAATTATTTACTTAATATTATCCAATAATTATTAAATAGTAATTTACTTCTGAAATTGCACTGAAACCTCTTCTGAAATACTATTTTCTCCAGATTAAAAATTTTTCTTATGTACACATTCCATGGTTTAAAATATATTTTCATTTTTTATATATACTATGGGGCTCTGCCCCCTGCAAGCTACGCTCGCCAACCCCCGTTCAGACACCGCAAAATCTAAAAACACGCTAATCTGATCGGTTTTAAAAACATTATAGAAGATTGAATTATACTAAAAAAAAAGCTGTACAGATCTCCCGGTAAACGGGTTTCCATTCAAATTCCTTTGATTTCAAAATTTTAAGGCTGAATCAGTTGCTGTTAAGACATCCCAATGGTTGTTTTCGTGTTTGATTAAAGAGGATCAGTTAAATATTTGAAAAGAAGCTAAAAAAATGAATTAAGTGTACAGAGTCTTTGTCTCCCGGTATTTTAAAACAATTTCTATAACAATAGCCTAAGTCATGTGACTATCATCAACAGTTCCGGGCGAACCACTTCACTTTTTATATTCCTGGTGCCATTTTGGTACTTCAATGTTAGCCAGGTACAGGTGATAAGTCGCCAAATATTATTCTATCGCCATCATTTCATCTATATTATAATAGTCCAAGTCATGTAACTGTCATAAATAAATACACTCTGATCCCTTCGCTTTTCATATGAAAGTTTGGCCCAGATATCATATACGGCCCCATATTGGCGCGATTTTTTCGGACGCTAATTTGGGGAAAACATCAACAGAATAAACAACAACATCCGGCTTACCAAATCAAGCAAAATAGCGATACTATGGGGCCAGTTAACTACCCGTTGCGTATATGACATTGGCGTCAGAAAAAAATCGCGCCAATATGGGTTAGTGATGGGCGATTCTGGAAAATTTGAGAATCGATTAAAATCGACATCGTATAAAACAGAATCGATCGCAATAAGAATCGATTCCCAAATTCTAGAATCGATACTTGAATCGATATTTCGATGTTCACAGATTCACACAGATAAGCTGAAAAATAGTACAGTAAATTACTCTGTCTAAGGCGGAATCGGTCGGGACTGAGAAAAATTTCCGTGGTAGACAATATTCCGGCTTATGCAAAAAAGCTCCCCCCCTACCCCCCCCAAAAAAAAAAAAAAATCCCTGGAAGATGACGATCTTTTATTGATTCTCCTGACTAGAAAATCGGTTGAAAACTGAAATTCTGAAAGATCCTTTGTCTTTTTAAAGATAAATGAGAAACTTTATTCAATTTCTTAGTACTGCTGTAATACATTCATATTGGAAGTTTATACACAAAAAAAAAAAAAAAAAAAAAAAAAAAAAACTTCGAGAATGAGAAAGAACGCTATAATTTTGAATTTGAGTACAATCTTAAAGTATAATATATTGTACTTTCGAAAATACGTAATCATTTTCATAAATGTTCATTTTACTAGAAATATTAACTTTTAGATGCAATTTGGCATATGAAAAAATGGCATAAGCATAAATTCCTTAAAATTTAAAGTTTCTGTTCTTTTTAATTAACTTTTTTAAAAGCTTACGGAATTTTAGCTAACATGCTCGACATTGAGTTATTTGACTTATCAGTTTTAAAGTTTAATAAACAAAATGCTTTTCATTTTTAAATTATCCTTTTTCCGCCTTATGCAAAATTTTGGTTTCGGTGGGACCTTAAAATCCTTTCCGTTTCCGCGTCAGACAGATTCCGCCTTATGCAGCATGAATTAATGTAATTTTCTATGGGTTCGCCGGGACTTGAAAAAATTTCCGCGATAGACAGATTTCCGGCTTATACAGAGTCCGCCTTAGACAGAATTTACTGTAATTCCAAAACGTAGCGAATCAACAGGGCCGTAACGATTATCCCTCACCTCCATTTATGTGGGCCATAGACAATGTTAGCGGCCCAGAAGTAAGCTACTACAGACCTTTGAGTCAAAAAATAAGGTTTTTTAACTTTTAAAATTATTATTTTTAAGATGTAATTTTGATAATAATTTATATTATATTTAAATTGATCTTTAAAAAAAGATCTCGGTCAGATAAAAAAAAAGAAAGAAATGATTTTTTTTTTCAACCGGAAAAGATGTACTTTCTACTCTAACTCTTATTTCCTTCAACCAAACAGATGGGAACTTTCTTCCTATAAACGTCATTCTTAAAAATGTGCAGAAGAGCGAAATTTTGAAGGCTCTAAATTTATTTAAAAAGTTAAATGGTTTTTCAGTCTTTTTAGGGTCTTCTATAAGTGTGGGGGAAATGCAAATATTGCAAATCTTCTTTTAAAATAGCTGTGATGAATGTAATTAACCAAGTATCACATACCAATTATCCCCCATTTAATAATCAAAATTCTCCTTTTAATAATATATTTAACTAAAATTTCTTTCCCTTTTTAAAATATATATCTCCTTATCTCATTTACAGTTTATAAATATCTTTCTTTTTAATGTTTACCAAATATTTAGCTGTTAAGAAAAAAAGAAAAAAAAGTTCTCATTCTAGAGCCATTAAGAATGAAATAACATACTTTTCTCTGGTTAACAAATAAATAAAAGTACATTCCTTGATTATATGTTTTTTTTTCTTTTTTTTTTACCCCCCAGCAGTAATCTAAAAACCATAAACAGTTATTGACTCATTCGCTGACATGCAGAGTGCACTCACTGAAACAATAATAAATAAAAAAGAAAAGTATAGAGTTAAACTGATGGCATTGAGCTCACAGTCGATTCATACTAATTGTATTTTATACTCTTACTTCAAAGAATGCCTTTCGAAAAATAAATTAAGGGGGAACCCCCCCCCCCGTCACATCTCTATACTTAAACAATAAGCCTCCAAATCTCATCAGGGAAGCGCGTTATCAGAATAAACTAGTTATCAAATTTGAAGCAAATCAGATAGAAAAACCCATATATCTAAATTAAGGGGGGTTAGCCCCTGTTCCTCCCTTTATACTTTAATAATGAACCTCCAAATTTAATCAGGGAAGCGTCTTATCAGAATTAACCGGTATACCAAAATTGAAGCAAATGTGATAATTCTGCCTGAAAAACCCATTTATCTACGTTGTGGGAATAGCACCCGTACCCCCCTCCTTTATGCTTAACCAATGAAACCCCAAAACTAATCAGGGAAGCGCCTTATGAGAATGAACCTAGAAAAAAAAATTGAAGCAAATCGGATATTTCTATCGAGAGTTATCGCGTTACGTATGTACGTACTTACATACATACAGAAACTGCGGGCACATTAGCTCTCAGGCTTTGATAGCCATTGAGCTAAAAAGAAAAGTGCCCAGTTAAACTGATGGCATTAAGCTCACAGGCTATTCACGCTAACTGTATATTATGCTCTTATTTCAAAGAATAATGCCCCTCGAAAAATAAACTAAGGGGAGGGGGGGGGAATTGCCCCTCCCCATTTCCCCTCTTTATATTTAACTAATGACCCTCCAAATGTCATCAGGGAAGCGCCTTATCGAAATAAATCGGTATACCAAATTTGAAGCAAATCGGATACAAAAACCCATTTATCTAAATTAAGGGGGTATTAGCCCCCGTTTTCCCTTTTATATTTAACCAATGAACTTCCAAATCTAATTAGGGAAGCGCCTTATCAGAATAAACTGGTATACCAAATTTGAAGTAAATCGGATAACAAAACCCATCTATCTAAAGGAGGGTATTATCCTCTCGTTCCCCCCTCCCCCCCTTTAGACTATAACAATGAACCTTCAAATATAATCAGAGAAACTCGTTATCAAAATTAACTGGTATACCAAAATTTGAAGAAAATCTGATAATTCTGCATGAAAAACCCATTTATCTAAGTTAAGGGGGGGGACTAGCCCCCGTTCCCCCCTTTATACTTAACCAATGAACCCCCTAAACTAATCAAGTAAGCGCTTTAGCAGAATGAACATAGAAAAAAAATTGAAGCAAATCGAATATTTCTATCAAGAGTTATCGCGTTACGTACATACATACATACATACAATACCGACGGCCGCATTAAATCTCAGGCTTTGATAGCCTGTGAGCTAAAAAGTTCCAAGAGCGTGCAACTAGGGAGGGGGGAGGAAGGACAGAAAATAAAAGGGGACGTTAAAAGCTTTCCAACAATATGTTACACGAGATGGTTTGGAAGAAACAATAAATATGCCCCACGGGGGGCAGGTAAGTCTAAAACGGTGGGAGGAGCGACCTCAAATGTATCTTTGGTCAAGGTTTCAAAATGTGGATTTATAATAAAATAGAAAGAGAATTGGGCATTTTTAAAATAGCATGCATATTTTGAACGGCCCTGTAAATTAAGATTGGCGAGGAAGGGGGGGGGGGGGACGGAAAGGATTAGAAGGGATGAACTTGAAAAATACAGCATAATAAACTAGTAACCCGAATAACTAGGCTTCTAAACAAAAGTATAACGATTTAACTTAGTATTGAATTCAGGGGGTGACCCGGGGGAACACTGGAATGTCCCTCCCGAAAGTTTTGAGATTTTATGCTTTTTAATGGAAAAATGTGCATCCCCCCTTACGGAACTCTAAAATACCCCCCCCCCCCCTCATTCCGACCGGAACAGTCAAGAAATCAACCCGCCATTCAACACTGAACCTAGAAAGAAAAAAAAAAAAAAAAAAAAAAAGACTCTTATACAAAATTTTACAGCAATTCTGCCACTAAAACAGTAAAATTGGAGGAATTTATTCAACCCGAATCGTGGATCATGCGCGATGCGATTTGAATTGAAGTAAATCAAAATATAACGATTTCAGCCGCATCTAAAAATCGGCATCGAATCTGAACTGAATCGATTCGCCATTTCTGATCTTAATTTACGGGCAGAATCGATGCGGTCATTTTTTCTTGCTTTCCTTTGTCTTTAGAAAAAGAAAGCGTTGGATGCGTGAAAAATTTCGACTTCCGGTTTTCGAAGGATTTATAGTTTTAGAAGATCTTGTCTGGAATACGATTTGACTATTTTTATATATTGTCTGTCTGTCATTCTGTCTATTTGTTTGTCTCTGACAAAAAAATTGTGGGCGGTCTATTTCAAGAACTAATGCATGGAATCTGTTGAAACTTTAGATTCAATTAGACTTTCATATAAATTGGTGCTGATTACTTTTTGATGTAAATCTACCGACAGGTGGCGCTGCTATGCTGCATTTTTTCGATTTTCGCAATAACTCTATCTCAAGAACTAATGCACGGGTTTTCATCAAACTTCACATTCAGTTAGACGTTGGCATAAATTGTTGCATATTAGATTTCGGTGTAAATCGCCCAACAGGGGGCGTTGTTATGCAGATTTTATCAGCAGTGTTGAATTCAGACAGTTTTCTCCGGGAGGGATTTCTGCGGATCCTAAGAGGGACAGTTCAGAGGGGAAGGGATTGGACTTTTGTACATTAAGCATAAAATCTCAAACCTTCTGGGGGGACATTTCAATGTTGCACAAGGGGGGGGGGGGGGCGCATGTCCCTCCGGACTACCCCCGGAATTCAACACGTTTTTCTGGATTTAAACGATTTTAGGGATCATATCTCAAGAACTAATGAACGGAATTTCATCAAACTTAATATTCTGTCATAAGTTGTTCATGATTAGGTTTTCGGATAAATGATATAACAGGTTGTGCTGCCATGCTGCTGTTTTTTAGCAGTGTTGAATTCAGACATTTTTCTACGGGAGGGATTTCTATAGTTCTGGAGAGGGACATTGTAGAGTTTCGGGGGGGGGGGGCGGTGGAATTGGACTTTCGTCCCTTAAGCATAAAATCTGAAATCTTCATGAGGGAAATTTCAATGTTCCACCAGTACCAGCCCCTGAATTTAACACTGTTTTTCAGAATTTACAAGATATTAGCGATAATATCTCAAGAAGTAATGACCGGAATTTCATCAAACTTAATATAATGTGTCATTGACATAAGTTGTTCCTGAGTTTTTTGTGTTAATCATGTAACAGGCTGCGCTGCTATACTGTTTTTTTGCATGATATTCGTGATAGCCATATCTCAAAACTAATGCACGAAATTTAATCAAATTTCATATTCTGTTACACTTTCAGATAAATAGATCCTTATTAGGCTTGGGTGTATACTGCCCAACAGCTGTCACTTTTATGCTCTTTGAATTGGGATTTTCCGTTGCGGACATCTAGGCTAATATCAGACGAACGTATTTTTGCACGCTTTTTTTCGCTCTTACACCGTCCCTACACATGCTAGCGAAGGTGTAGGGATGGCGTAAGAGCGAAAAAAGCGTGCAAAAAGACGTTCGTCTGACATTAGCCTAAGAGGGTGTGAGCCGAAATTCAATGACTTGTTAGGAAAATGCAATGCTTATATTTTCTTTTAAAAGGCACATACTTCAACGAACCTATGCTTTTTGAATCCTCATGATGCGCATATGTTATCATTTAAATTTGACACCGTGATAGCGAATTTTGAAGTTTTATGAGGCAGATGAAAGTTTTGGGATTGGCACATCCAACTACTTTATCTTCAATTTTTGAAGGAAAATGAAAATGATATTACCTTATTTTGTCTTAGAGACATCGATTAAAAAATTCATAGTATCGATTAAATCGAGTTGGCCATAGTATCGATTAAAAAATCGAAATCGCCCATCACTAATATGGGTCCGTATATGACATCTGTGCCGAAAGTTTTCACTTTTGATTAAAAAATCAAATTTCTTTTTCGAATAAAACTACATAAAAGTTTCAATGGTCGCAAAGAATTATTGGTACTGTTACGCTAGCCGGATGCAAATCTCGCCAATAGCTATTTTTCAACTCGCAAGTTAGCTTTCCCCCCCCCCCCCCCCCCGAGTGGTAAATTAAAACATTGCTTTGAAGTTGAAATTAAATGTCATCGTTTGTTACATCATTTAATATTTGGCCAGATTTCATATACGCACCGGGTTTGGCGTGGTTTTTTTAACGAAAATTTGGCGAAAACCTCGTTTTCGAATACCTGTTACGTGTGTATTTTTGGTACTACTTAGTTATCCCGTCGACCAAAAATCTATCACCAAACTATAAGATTAAATGCCAATAATGGTTGATCGTAAATGTCACATTCACTTGACTTTAAGCAAGTTACACGTCTTTAAGTCATCAAGTGATTTTTATTTCGACGTTTTATTTGTATATTTATTAATGTTATACTATTTTCTTTGTTCTTTCGTTATTTAAAATAAAAATTATGTCAATTTGTGTAATTTGGCGATTTATATAATTTGGCGAAATGTGTCGACGGAATAACTAAGTAGTACCGTATTTTTTAATTATTTTATATTATTTTTAAAGGAAAATAACCAAAAAAAATTAACTATAGAACAAAACAATTTATGTAATTAAAAAAAAAAAATAGGGTAAATAAACATTTATTATTAAATAAACAACAATAGCCGGGTTACCATGTCAACCAAAATAATGCATTTTGGCGCCAATTAGGTACCCCGGTGCGTTGATATACGCACCGGGGTATATTCATTTCGTTTAAAAAAAAATAAAGAAATGAAAGCCATTTATTTTAAATGTATATATTATATGTGTATATGTTTGTATTAAATAAAATGATAATGAAATACAAAATGAATTATGAAGAAAAGTAACATGATACATTTCTTAGCATACATTGGGAGGCCAAACTTATCGCCAAATTAGTTTAAAATAGTAACCTTTTCTAAAATCTGAAAACAAAATATCTGTTATGATTAAAATTTGAGTTGCCATCATTAGAAAAATGTATATAAAATGAGAAAAAAATTAATAATTTCGAAAACTAATTCGAATTTAAAAATTCTAATACCAGTTTTGAAATCTGCGATCAGTATTGATTTTTGGTGTTAATTTCATCGCAAAGTATTCCATATTTTAGGGGAAATCGCCGTGAAACATAATCGGTTGTTTAATCAGTCGATTCATATTTCCGTTTCATAAGGATTTTATATATATAGGGTAGATAGATATATATATATACAGTAGCCTTCCTCTTAACCGGCCGATTTTTTCCCCCAATATCAGGCAAAATTCAGTGATCACGACCTCGGGAACTCAGCTTACGCTTTCGAGTTGAAGTGCAAGGGGAAGAAGGCAAAATTCAGAAAGGAGAACGTCGGTTTGGATACGCGTAGACCTTCACCAGTGTTCAAATCAGGGTGTTGTCCGGGGGGGCATACCCTCCCCAGGAACAATGAGATGTCCCTCCGGAAGATTTAAGATTTTGTGTTTTTAATGTTCAAAAGAGCAATCCCCCACCTCGCAACTGCCTGATTTATCTGCAAACTGTTTTGTACAGACATTTAAAAAGCTTGAGGGATGCGAACAGATCACCATAGAAGATGTATGAGTTGTTTGAGTCTGATAAAGAGGCCAAGCAAAAACATTATTTGACGGGGGTATAATTAGGACTGTAACTGACGTTGTTCAATACGAAGATGATCCAGTTGAAGTTGACACTGTTCAAATTCCTCACACGGAAGGGGTAAAAACATTAGAGTTGACGCTACACTATGTTGAGCAGCAGCTAACAGCTTCCTAGGTTAAACTTATGATGTTAAAGAGAGGGATTATGCTGCAAAATGTCGGGCATCTTGCCTTCAAAAGAAGGTCACTGATTTCTTTACGGTTGATTAACTTAAATATACATAATGTAGAACAATTTCAACTTCTTATAAAGGTGAGTGACACGATTTCCAACAATTTAATTTGTGTTAAATATTTTTCATTATTTGTTATGTGTGATAATTTTTCTTCCAATTCAGTTAATTATAACTAATATTCGTTTCACAAAATATAGAAATCATATATTTTTTTAAAACTACACAAATTGAAAAACTAAATGCATCGTACGGGTTTAATTAAATTACGCAGATACTTATTCAATTTTTTTTTCACTTCTCTGCTTTAACCGGTTTTCCTCTTAACCGGCTAACCCTCGGTCCCGTTTAGGCTGGTTAAGTGGGAAGCTACTGTATATATAAACTCGGTTTGTGGCGTCAGATGTCGCCATCCGAAGAATCTACGACAGTCCTTTTCCATTTTTTTCAGTCAAGGGTTCATTCCTCCTCCAGACCTCTATCCCTCATTGCCTTTGCAATATCGTCCACCCAGTTCTTACGTGGTCTTCCCCGTTTCCTTTTTTATTTGTTTTATAATTGAATATGATTTTGGGTAATCTTTCATCATTCATTCGTTTAACATGACCATACCAGATTAATTGCTTTTTTTTTTAATGTCATCCTTTATTTTTATCATTTCCTTTATTCTTTCATTTCTTAATACCCTACATGATCTTCTTAGGGCATCATTTTTACTGTCGGTAATTTCTTTCTTTCTGTCCCCATAATTCTCCATATAACAATATGCTCTTTACAATAGAGTTGTATATATTAAACTTTCTTTTCTTAGAAGGACCAAACTTTGGTGGACTTACTCCACCAAATAGATAATAGATTTTTATAACAGCATTTTAATTAATTTCTGATTATTCTATAACTAATCATTATATTAATGATGAAATTGAACATTAATTGCTGCAACTAATGTTACAGAAAAATAACATAAAAAAATTATTTCATAATTCACAATTAAAAAAAATTGTAAGACTATTTTTAAACGTCACCTATAACCTCTTATATTATTTCAGTACCTATGTCAGCTGCAGTCAGCCTTATAACAAGCAATCCAATGGTTGGATCACCTTTGCAAATAGACTGTGTGACTGAAGGACCTCCAGAAACTAAAGTCACATGGCAGTTTGGAAATGCTCAATTAATTGTGGATGAAAGGAGACGAATTCTATCTAATCACACTCTATTTATAACTAAGGCAGACATCACTGATAGTGGAGAGTACAAATGTACTGCACAGTATCTTAACAATGTGGCTACTTCTGCTGTGTACTTAGAAGTGAAAAGTAAGTTAAATTCCTAGTAGGGAAACTTTAAAACTATACTTTTATTTTCAGTAGAGTAAGTCCTTATATACCTGTAGATGAGTGGTTTCCAATCTAGTTTTTGGACATGCTTCATCAATACATCTCTAAAATCACCATGTTTCTCAGTGATAGATAATTCTGTATTTTAAAAAGTGAGTATTTATTCATGAGGAAGAAGTTTAAAAAACAATTAATTTGATTTAAGCAAGCTTCTAAAAAACATGGCATGGAAATAAAAAAATTATTTACCAATCACCATGCTTTTTTTCCTCTATTGTCATCAACTGTTTGCCACATACATTTAGGTTTTAATTTATAAGTTGTGTATAATCCCCCATCCTTAATACCACATGAATGTCACTTGAATTGTTCCCAAGTAAAAATCAAACCCTCTCCTCAGTTTGATGTTTGCTCCAAATTATGAGCTACAGCTTTAGAACATATATAATATTAATAATTACATGGATATTTGTTGTCTAGAAATGGAAGATGTAAAGTTTAAAATTAATATCATTGAACTAATTAAAAGGGATATATACAAGTGTAAAGCTTTTAGACACCTTAGAAGTTTTTTATACACTAAACGTCAATATCAGCCTTACCACATGAATACATGTGCCATCAATATTTTCATCAAAAACAGTTTATTTCAATGAAAAAGGACTATTGATAATTTATTACCACCTTGCATGTTTAATGATTTCAGCTTAGTGTTTGTTCACAGTGTAAAAACCTCTAGAATTTGATATTTTTTAATTAAAAATGTATAAAATCAACAAACTATTGCTGCAATAGGGCTGACTCGAAAAACACTTTGTCAATGTCGGCCTAAAAAGCCACTTCTCACAATCTGGGGTGCTCAACAAGTCAAATTACCTTTTACTTGATATGTCCCATTGTCCAGTCTACTTTTTAAACTAAGTTGAAAAGCAATTTGAGAAAAATATTTCACTGAACCTTATGTGGCTACAAATAATGCAAGTATGTATCAGGGCAACAAGTCAGAGATCATTTTGAGAATTTTCTAATTGGTCTAACCGAGGCCTGACCTTTTTTCTTCTACTTTAAGAAAAAATAAATAAGATCAAAGATAATAAATAAAACCTTTGATTACAAAGTGTAAAAGATTTTAAATGTATTATGGATGCTATTTATTAAAAGATTACAAAGTCTAGAGGAGCCTCAAGAAATTGCTAGGGGTATGGGTGTGTGTGCATGTGTGGGGGGAGCAGCTTACTCTCATCTGGTTACAGTCTTGACACGTGTGTTGAATTTCCTTCCATGGATTGTCTCTTTCATAGTGCCATGCAACTCATCAAAATATTTTCTTTTATAAAATAGTAATATTAAGCTGATTGTTTCTGGAGAAATTCTGGCCAAACATTAGCTCTGGGGAACAAAATTCAATTACAGATGTTCACATTATTTCAACAGTATAGGGTTCAGTAAGGTAGTTATTACAAAATGCTTATTTGTTTTGAAAAGTAGACTGGGTAATGGGGCCATATCACCTGCGAGAATTTTTTTATTTATGGTTTTACTTTCAGTTTTTATGGAAGGTCCCCTAAACAAGAGTATACAATAACTTCATAAATGAGGTATAATTCATTTCAAGTTTGTTTTTTTACATAAAATTAATGGATGCAAAGACTAAGACTAAAAACATGTTTTGTGTCCTGTTATTTCACACAATTGGATAAATCACTCTTTTTCTGTCTCTCACAAAAAGAAGAAAAAGTAGCTGTAATAACTTTTTAAATATCCACATACCATTAGTAATAAATAAGAATCATTCTCTGCTATCGATTTTATTAAAACTGCAATATTCATATAAGCAACTTTTCGAGACAAATATTAAATGTTTATTTGAAAGTTATACCCCTTCTTAATTTTCTCAATGGCCATAGTTATTATATCATGCATCTGATATATTTTGTTTCATCTTGTCTCCTGACAAATGCAATATAATGAGGGATAACAGAATTTTCAAATTCGAACAGGGAAATTTAAGTGTCTAATCTGAAATGAATTTCTCTCTTCCTTCAAGCAGCTTACTTGCTCTGCAAGTAGGGTTAATTTGAAGACTGAATGGAACACGTTAACGTAATCAACATACGATACATTTGGCAATTAATCCCTCCTAAGTGTTTTAAGTCCAAGAACTGAGAACAACTGCGATTTTAGACGTTTTGTTAAATATCTAGAAAAACACATGAGGAATAACCTGAAACTGCAGGGGTGTAAACAGTATAGTATAGGTCATAGATTTCCACGAAGATTTTTTCCCGAAACCCCATAGGGGACCATCAACAAATTGAAAAAGAACGAATATCTTTTGGATAACCTTGTAAAAACCAATGTAGCAAAAGCGTTCAAACTCGAGATTATTAGTAAGTGGCTTATTGTAATATACTGTGTTCAATTTTATGAGGATAGCATGTATACTTGTAGAGAAATTAAGGTTTTTATAAAAAAAGTCCCAAATTTCGCCAAGTTTTTTGCTTATAATTTGCAGAGTTCTAAATATAAAAAAAATTCTTTTAAGAAAATATGACAAACAACACTGTACACAATACTCTGCAATCAGAATTAAAAAATAATAAAAATTGGATGAAAAATGAGCAGGTATACTAAAAAAAATGTTTCACTGCGCATGTGAGAATGCAATCAAAATATAGTTTGCATAATGCATTACCTAAGTATATAGAGTAACTTTTGTGAAAGCCTCAAAATCATAGCTTGAAAATTCTGAAAATTATCGTGATAGAATAAGCTCGAAATCCGTTGTTTCAAAAAGGTAGCAAATAGATGAGGGGTTATATCGAAATAGAGTAGTATCTGCAATATTGTGTACGCTATCTTGGCACTAATCAACAGATATTTGATACAACCCCTCATCATTTTGCTTCTTTTTGGGAACAACGGATTTCGAGCTTATTCTATCGACGATAATTTTCAGAATTTTCAAGCTATGATTTTGAGACTTTCACAAAAGTTGCTCTATATACTTAGCTAATACATTATGCATATTATATTTTGATAGCATTCGCACATGAACAGTGAAACATTTTTTAGTAAATATGCTCATTTTTCATCCAATTTTTATTATTTTCTAATTCTGATTGCAGGGTATTATGCACAATGTTGTTTGTCATATTTTCTGAAAAGAACTTTTTTTTATATTAAGAACTCTGCAAATTATAAGCAAAAAACCTGGTGAAATTCGGGACTGTTTTTATAAAAAAAATAATTTATCTACGAGTATACAAGCTATCCTCATAAAAATGAACACAGTATATTACAATAAGCCACTTAATCATAATCTCCAGTTTGAACACTTTGCTATATTAGTTTTTACAGGTTTATCCAATAGATATTCGTTCTTTTTCAATTTGTCGATGGTCCCCTATGGGGTTTCGGGAAAAATATTCGCGGAAATATATGACCTATACTATATTGTTTACACACCTGGAGTTTCAGGTTAATTCCTCATGTATTTTTCTAGATATTTAACAAAACGTTTAAAATCGCAAGTGACTGGTCACCTTTCGCCATATAGTGCACAAATAATGATAAGTTTGCATTGACGAGGAGTAAAATTATCACACTATGGGTTCTTGATCGTTTTCCTCCAGGAGATATGAAGAAATATCTGATATCGTCTATGATAGGATAGTAATAGTGCATGTGATAGCAGTTTTAATGTAGTATTATTTTCTAAAATTTTTTGTTGTTGTTTCACAGAAAATGGGATAGAGGTCTCACCTGAAAGGGTTTTTTTAAAAATCAGTATTCATATTTTTTTCCTACTACAGTAAAGCACCGTTTACATGTTTCTCATTATATGTAAATGTAAAAGACGTATAGCCTTTTACATTTTTACGTCGTTTCAGTATGGTCCCGTTTCATCCCTATGTATGTTAAAACGTTTCGTTTTATATGACGCATAACATCGGTTATATGTCGTTTCTTTCATACTGTAAACGGTTTTCTCACAATTTTTCTTACCCCAGCATCATACTTTTTTCTTTTCCACTAGCACTATTTGGGTAAAGATGAAAGACAAAGAATATATGTGGCAGCTACAGAGGTTATTTCAAGTTCGTGGAAACTGTAGAGGGGTGGGGGGTGGGGGGTAAGATGAAAAGAATGAACAGTGGGTGGACTGCATTGACACTAACACACTTAGAAACTTTTTTGTTTCTCACAATACTAGTGAGAAAACTTCCGAGAAACTTTACTAGATACATGATGCTTTGCTTAAGTCTCAAAATAAATAGGCACGTCAGACGATGATTAAAGATTAGTTTAATTAAAATCATGTTTGTATGCCCGATAATGGAATAAAAGTATATTTTAAGGTGTGCAACTGATATAAAGTTTGAAAATTCTCACTTTTATTTTTCAATTTTAGAGATGATTATTTAACAATTCTTTCAATGTTTTAACTTTTTTTCAATATATAATGCATCTTAAACAAGCGAAAATGGTAGCAAAATTAAATTTGTATGATTGCAGCATTATATTTCAACAGTCAAAGATTTCAAACCTTAGGCGACTACAATTTTCTCAATTTTTGTACGTCTTTCTCAGTTATACGTTGTTTTAGAATGGAACCCTGAAAGATATATAATTGGTGCTTTACTGTATTTTATACTTTCATTACAAAAGAATAATTATTATATTTATAATTTCATGATAAATGTTAAGTAGAGTTTTAAAATAATTTTCTCTCTTTCCTAGCTATGCCAACTGAAACGTCCTGCATGGACAATCCATTGTTTTCACACTGTGAATCAATCGTCCGCAACAATTATTGTGGTAATAAGAGCTATGGACAATATTGCTGTGCTTCTTGCATGAAAGCAGGTCAATTAGCAGATATGCCACAAGCGTGATATTGAAATTCCTTCACAAGAAAAACACTTTTAAATAAAAACAACAAAAAAAGAAAACCTGTGTTCCTTGCATATTTTTAAAGGATTCTTAACAGAAAATATCTTATTGAACTGAACAAGATTTTAAATGAATATTTTCTACTAATGCATGTATTTCATTTTTTATACATATTTTAAATATTTGACTATTTACAAATTATTGTAAATAATCCAATTTCATATGAAGAATATCAATGTTATACATTAATCTAAAATGCGAAACAATTTTAGAATAATGTATGGTTTTAAAATGCAATGGAAGAAGAAGAAAAAAAAAAGATTCAGTGTCGATTTTGAAACCTGATTCCTGAACTTTCAAATACACCAAGCTCAACAACCAAAGAACTACAAAAGGAAAACATGCAAATATGCAATTTTTCTAAAAATAGAACATGATATATTTTTCTTAAAGTGTATATAAAAGCATTGATAAACTATTTATGAACAATGACATTACAAAGGCAAGAATTCAATCAAAAGATAGAGTATTTGATTAAAGTGCTGAAATTTAATACTTATTTTATTACTAATTATATATATAAATATTTCCAATTATAAAAAATTGCTCTCCTTCAGGAAAACTGCTCAGCTTCTATAATCAAAATATTTAAATTTTGTAAACAAATTGAGAAAAATTTTCCCACAGATTTTTAAATATAATGTTCTAATAAATATTTAAATTTCAAATACTGATAATATACAAATTATTCATTTATCAGAAAAATTATAGAGCAAATTTCTCTTTCTTTACATTTAATGATTTATTTTCCTTCTGATGTAAAAGGAGATGCATAAAATGAAGCCCAGGCAAGGAAAAAAAAATTTTTTTTTGAAGATGTTTTTATAAAATTTGGGATCTAAATTTACTGGTTCTATGACTTGATTTTGTTTGAACTATTTAACTACTATGCTATTTAAGAATTATTTAAATATACTATACAAGATCTGAAACATAAGTTATTTAACATACAGTGAAATACGTTTAATATGAAACTGAGGGGATCAAAAATTTTTTTTTGTGTGTTAAAAGAAATTCACGTTAAAAGATTCTTAAAAATAAGAACAAAACTCACAAACATTTTCAACGTCATCAAATTTTATTTCAATTTCCTGTTAAACTACTTGTAAGTTGCATCCATTAGGATAAAAAGCAAGTAAACAAAACATTGTTTTTTGGGGGAAAAAATCAGATATATTTTTTCGAAGTGTCTGTCTTTTTCAACATTCTTGTTTGTTAGACATTCTAGCTTGCATTCAACATTCTAGCTTGTTAGAACCAAATAAGCTAAGCTGTCTCTAAATCTCCGTGCTTAGCAGTTCTCATACGTCTCAGGCTTAAACATACTGCACACAAACATTAACGTAATGGGATCCTTTTTTTTTTTTTTTTTTTTATTGTTGATAATGTAGAATTGGCAATGCAAAATTCTTTGCAGATTTCAGTTTTCGTCCTCCTTTTTCATCAACTGCATTAACCAACTCATCTTCATTTGAAGCAAAATAGCAGTTTGTTTTCACACCAATTTCTCAGCCATTGTTCTCATAAAACATAAGCTTTACAAAAAACATGAAATTCTTTGATTTTCACCTAAAATTTAGTGGTTTTAACACAAAATTCACTAATTTAAACTTTAACTAGCTCGGAAGCGAATTTTTTTCGTGTTATATTTTTCAACTGAACAACTGATTTGTGGAATGCAGCAAATCATATCAGTATACAGGAAAAATTAGTGCAAGAGACACACTCTAAGCAACCTTTTTATAGGTTAATTTTTTTTTAGTTCAATTGTATAATTCAGAATGTTTTTTATTTTGTATAAGTAAGTTATTAAATTAACAAGTTTGTAATTATATTTGTAATATAAAGCATGAAACAAAATTTGTAAACAATTTTTGTTTCATGTTGAAAGAACAAAAATGTATTAAATTGCATTGTATACTGTCCGGACAGCTATATCATTTCCTGTTAACCGATTTTTCATGTTAAGCGTTTTCTTATTTAACATATTTCACTGTATTTCAATGTAGCTAAACTTTTTTTTATTAATAAGTATTAATAGTCAGCCTTATTTCTACAGATGTTTTAGATCATTATTCACATATTAAGGTTTTAAAAAACTATGATTGTGTTACAAGCTCTTCTTATGACAAGAGAGAAACAAAACTGAATAATATTACTCTATGCCAGGAAGATATATCGCAAACAATGGTAGACAAAAACATTTATAATTTTTATTATTAACTTACACATTTTCATATTTACATACATCCTTATTTACTACAGAATTTGTTTTGTTTTTTTTCTTTGGAGCGCAAGAGATCTGAAATTCGAGCCCGTTGAGCCACAAAATTTTTGTCATCTGACACAAACTCGATACTGAAAGCGCATAGTAGAAAATTATTAATAATATTTAACCCTCTGAGCATTTGAAGGCTTTCCTGCATTTTCATAAAAATGTTTGTAAAACTAATGTTAATTTTCTTTCCCTGTTTGTTTCTAAAATACACTTCATATCTTTTTATTTTAGAAATATCTCAAAATTCAATTCGGTTAAAAATATTTTTGTATACAACCAATTTAAGTTGTTTTGGGGGAAACAGAAACATACGAGCAAACCACTTAAAGGGTTAAAAGTTGCTGCCAGATGAATTTTCTCATTTAAAAATCTCTTTTTACATCGAAATAAGTATTGGTCCTAAAATATTTCATGACAACGTTTTGTGATTTGTGTCCCTGAAAATCTGTTTAAAATAGCAAATTTGTCACTTATATATTTTAAAATAGCGAATTTGTTATTTATACGTAACAAGAGGCAGAAATCTGCAAGTCACAATTCTTATTCTTTTAAAATGTCAATGTACAACAGTTGCAAAAAGACATGAGTTCAGTTTTCCATAAGTTACGATACACATACAATACAATGCATACGTACATACTTTCATACAGTAATTTACAACAGAAATATGGAAATACGAAGTGAGAATATTCTCAGAGAAGAAGAATATTCTGAAAATATTCTACTGAAGTCAAACTTTGGAAAATAATTGAGAATATTCTTTTTTCTTATAAATAAATGAAAAAAATATAAACATTCTTTTTATTATAGAATGCAAATAATACATTACTATTGAAAACATCGAAAAAAAATTATTTTTGTATACTTGCCTCATAATGGTAATTTTAATCTAGAGAATTTTCTTTGAACTTTCACTTTAAATTGAGTGAATGTTTTGTAATAAAAACATTTAAAAAACAAACTTTGAAAAAGGCATTTAAAACAATATATGGAAGGAAAATAATTGCAAAATCTTAATTTTATAAATGTAAAAGAAGAATGAAGTCTTTTCAAATATTATATACAAATGGATTATGACCAAAAAGAGAGCATAGTTTGCTTTTTGATTTCATTTAAGCATCCAGTTTTTAAAAGTTCATTATTTACATACATAATTTAATGATATGTTTCATATAAAAATGACTTTAAATTTCTTTTGTCTTTTATATATTAAATAGAAGCAGCAAAAATAAAAATACTTTAATGAAAATATATTAATTTTTAAACTTTAAAGCATATGTTTTATTTGCAAAATCGATATGATATTCAATAAAAATGCATTTCACATTTCATTCATGCATAGTGCATACACTAAAATTTATAAAATTTAAATATCTTATTGCGATTCAGTTTTAAGTGTCATAATTTTCACTTTTTTGTAGCTGTTGTGAGATATTTAAATATCATATATACAAATAATGTAATTTTTTACTGAAAATGCATTTCTGTCATTAATGAGATTTTTGTAAAATTAAAAGATTAGAACCTTTAATTTTAGATCACACACAATGAGAATTAGGGAAAAGCAAGTACATTCAATGCTGTTACAAATTAATAATTAATTTTAACTTGTACTAATTAGAAATTTTAATTTGCATTAGTAACTTTAGTTAAATAATTTCTTTAGTGCAAATTATTTCAAATGTAAGAAAGAAAATGCATGTTTTCACATAACATCAGGTTTGCTAGTTTGTACCTAATTCTTATTAACTTTAAACTGTTTGAAGGGTAAAGCTTCATTTTTGAACTACTTAATTTTAATTCCTAAATGCCACATTAGCACTAGAGTTTTGGAGTGAAAAATTTTCTTTTATTGAGTATGTTAAGAAAAACTTTCACTTATTTTCAAATAAATTTGTAAATTCTTGTGTTATTCAATCATTTAAGCATTTTACAAATAAATACTTTGCACCATTTGTATATGAAGTCATTTTGTCACCAAATTATATTTTCAGCAAAAAGTATATTTCACTATCTAAACATGCAAAGTAATAAAGCATAACCTTTTAAAAGAAAAGCATGCAAAGTAAGATAATTTTAGGCACTAAAAACTGTTCTTGAAGATAATTTTAAGGGTTTTTTTTTTTTTTTTTTCATAGCTTCTTTTATTTGCAGAAAAATCTTAACCAAAACCTTTTTTTTTTTTACTAATGTTATCATTTTTGTGCAATATTTCCTTATTGTTTATAAATATCCTTATTGTGTAATATTTTTTAAATATTAAGTTTTGGAAATATTCATTCATATATAAAATATTTAAATGATGTTATTACTGTAAATAACTTCTGGGAGAATATTCTCAAAAAATTATTACAAAGAATTTTATATATCTACATACAACATACTTACAATACATATTATATTATATACAACAGTAATTAGGTAATTGCTGCTAAAGGTTATTGTAATTAATATTATAGAAGCCATTGTTCATAGTATATCTGTCTCACCGAGTTAATAGGTAAAGGCCAATTAAAAGAAAATTTTAATTTTCTAAAAAAAAAAAAAAAAAACCTGTGTTTCAGCTCTTGTATAAATTATTTAATCAGTCTACACAGAGAAAATCACATAGAACCAGTAGATTTAAATTTCAACAGAACATCTTTAAACAATTTCTTTTTTAACTTTATCTACCTTTCTCCTTTCATATGTAATTTAAAATATCCAATTAAACATAGTAACTTTTATATTTATTCCATGATTTAAAAATCATTCCTTAGTGTAAAATAAATTTACAAATGCAATCAAATTTCTTTCAACTTTTCATGTGTATTTTGAATTAATGTTTGTCCTATAATAATCTGATTATCATCTAAAATATTTGTGACAGTAACCTGTGCCTTAAAATAATCAAATCAGACATCAATTTGGTAATGAGTACAAACTTTTGCAAAGATACTTGTGCTAGTCTTGAATGATGTATGTTGTATATTTTGTGTGTTAACACTAAATGTTGTACATTTGTTTTATAGGATGAACTTCTTTATGAATAAAGTATTTAATAAAAATAAATTGTATCTTTGGGTTATTTTTTAATTAATTTTAAAAACCAAGAACATTCAAACTCATTTACAATGAGAAGAAATGGCTGGAAAATATAAAAATACATTGTGGAACACTCTATAACGAAAGAAACTCTGATATAATATGGGTGAAACAACATATACAACTTGTAATATACATACTTGTATATTACAAAGTGAATCAAATTTTCTGAATTTTTTGTGAATGTTACATTGAGCAAGTTTTACACTTTTATTAACCCCGTAACTTTTTTTTTTGACACCATAAACTAAAAATACGGGCAAAACACCACTTTTTCCACACTAAAATATTTGCCTTATATAATTGAAAAATGTCTGACAATTAATAAAGAGAAGATTACAGTTACAAATTAGTGGTATCCAAAAGCTTTTAGTAACAAAACAAGCAGTTTGGTGTTAACAACTTCCAACAAAAGAGGTTATGGAATTTGTATCTCTCTCTATATATATTTTTATGTATGTGTCTATACTTAACTTTTGAAAGAAGCTTCGATGTTAATAATTCATTTTTGTTGGAAAGGAGGATTTATTTTGGTTTTGGTCTCATTATGAATTTCATCTGGAAATGAAAATGGCATGTTTGACTGCTGGTCTTGCCTTATATTGATTATCTAAGCTGTAACTTTCATAAACTGGTCAATCACCATGCAACTGCAATATCTTGTTTAGATACACAGTACTACTTTTAAAAAAGCCTATTCAGACAGTTTATTTCAGATTCAGATGAAAAACTAAATATTTGAATATGAATGACTTTTTACATGTTTGTTTTTCTACATAAAAGATAAAATTGACAGTAAAGATATGATTCTAGACTGTTTTCAAAACTGCATTAAATTATAGAAAAATTTCTTTCATTTTGTTTTACTGGTTGAAGTATTTGGGGTTTAGGTTGGCAAAAAACTCAGCTGGGTTCGGGTTGGGTTTCAGAAAATTTTCTTATCTGGATATTCAGGTTGATTTTAAGCAGAATTTCCAGGTTCAGGTCAGGGTCAGGTACAGTCCAATCTGTCTAGAGCCAAGGCCACATTTTTTAAAATGGAGATTGTAAACTTATAATAAGCTACACAAAGTATTTACTGCCATACAAGACAATTTTTAAAGGTATCAACATAAAAAAAAATTGTAGAAATTTAACAATTACGAAATAATAAAATGCATTATTGCTTTATTCAGGAGTTAAAAAAAAAAAACCTTAAATAAATAAAATGTGTTAAAATTTAGGATTCTATTTATTTTCTTTTATTTCAATTTTCAATGTAATTTTTAACTTGATGAAAATATATTTTTCAATCAAATTAAATAAATAAAAACATTATCCTTTATTCTAAAGTATGTTACAAATAGCACTAGCAAAAAAGGAAAAAAACAGGCACTCCTTTTCAAAATTTTTAGAGAACATTATAAATTTTAGGAAAAATTTTTAAAACATACTTTTTTTTTTTTTTAATTTTTCATCTATAGTTATACAAAAATTGTGACTTGCACTGAAAAATAAAATTAATTGCAAAAAATTTTTCCCCCATATTTTTACAGGTCAACGAAAATTTTCTTTTAAGTAACTTTAAGCAAATAGCATTAGCTAAAGAGAGAGAGAAAAAAAAAAAAAAAACTCTGAGTAATTTCACTCCTTTTCAAAAGTTTTTAGGAGTACCGTATATACTCGCATATAAGATGACCCTTTAACTTTCGAATGCAAATTCTGGAAAAAATCGAAAACCCACGCATAAGTCGACCCCTAACTTTTTACTTCAATTTTGCACAAAATCTAACCAAAGATTTCACTTGCCAATGCAAAAAAGTAGTAAGTAAAAAAAATAAAAAAAACAAAACATTGGAATTTTTAAAATGATAAATTATTATTATTTGTATATTTTATATATTTTTTTATTTAGACCCATAAAAAGCCATAATTCTGCGGTATTCGAAGTTTTTGTTTTTGCTTTTTTAACTGACTCGCGTATAAATCGACCCTCCAAATTTGCTTGCTAAAAACTGTCAGAAATTCCTCGACTTATACGCGAGTATATACAGTATGTTATAAATTTCAGGAGAAATTTTTAACACATATACTTGAATTTTGAATTGAAAGATAAAAATTTAAGAACAAAATTACTCTTTTTTAAATCCTTTTTTTCATATTTTTACAGATCATAAAATCCATATAATTTATATTGTCAATAAACCTATCAAAACAAAGTTCTCCACAAGAAAGTCTTATAACAATCTATTCAAGAATGCAATCATATAAACAGCCATCGTTTTTTTTTTTTTTTAAACTTATTTTGATCAAAAGTATTCTCTCATATGATGCAGTAGAAAGAGGTAATGGCAATCTGAGGATAATAAATTTCCTACATTTTAAAAATGTAAATTATATTTAATAAGCAGATTCTTAACCCTTTATGCGTCCTAATGCTGTTTTTACATGATGTAATCTTTGAATTCAAAGGCTGATTTAACACAAAATTCATATTACTGTTATTTTTTTGCAGTGCATAAGATAAATAAATATATAAAGTAATCGTAAACAAATTCTCATACAAATGCCTTTCATAGCTATTATTTTATGAATTACTAAACATATATGAAAAATTCTGCAGGATGCTTAATTAAAGGGTTAATTTTGCATTCTTGAAAATATTTTATGGAATGTCCTGGTTTTGGCCTTAAAAGTGGAAATATTTTGAAAATTTTCAAAAATATTGATCGATAATTTCACTTCTTGTCATTTTCTCAGTGAGTGAAAATGATTCAAAACATGAAAAATATCATGTATGAGAGTAATAGCAAATACTGATTACATTTCCCTCTTATTCAACTAATGAAAATCATTTACATCAGTAATGCAGTATTTTTTTATACAATTTACTTTTGACATGTGACATTTAAACATTGGATAGAAAAAAGAGAAATGTTTCAAGAGCAATAACTCAGCACAACACATTAAATTCTCTAAATGAGAGTAGATATTCTTAATGCATGTTTGGTTAAAATTAAAATCATTTAAAGTGCTGGAAATGTGTATCAATTCTACTTAAACAAAACTGAACTAGAAGATTCATTATATGAAATGTAGCTGACAGGGTATCACTGACCAAATTCTAATGCACTTCTCATGATCACATAACATTTCATGTGTAAAACAAAGTTAGTCTAATGAAAACCACACTAAAATATGTTCATTACAGTAAAAATTTCAGTTATAGCTTTATAGTGTGTACGCTCTGTAATTTTGACTGAATAAGTGGATTGCAACTTTATTGTTTGTGGATGTATGTTCCTTATACAAATCTACAATTTTTGACCGATTTGAGTCAAACTTGATATATATACATTTTAGAAAAAGAGTAAAATCACTGGCTACTTTAAAAATTTCTCAGCCACTCATCACCCTTTTTTTTCAACTACCTACAATAATTTTTTTTTAATACATTTTTTTAAAACTTTCTAATGTAATATTTTCCCTGATGCTACACCCTAAAAAATAATACAAGAAGTTTAAAAAAAAATAGCATGTGTACTTTGTTTTTATAAGCCAATAAAAATTCAAATCCACTTGTTATATTTCCACACCTGAAATCTTGTGTCATTCTGAACAGATAATGCACATTTTACTATAAGTGTGCTAAAAAGACGTAGTACCTATATTTAAATATATCTGGAGTTAAATCATCTACTATAATACAGACATTTGAAATTTTGGAAAAAATAATAATAAAAACTTTCTAAATATGAAGTAACTTTCTATAATACACTTTCAGTATGACGTCGAATTGATTATAAAAAAATGGTTGCTACGGTTCCTTTTCAACTTCATTTGGATACCATATCTATATTAGATGTAAATTTCCAACTGGGTGAAAAATGTCCGGACCAGGATTCGAACCCGGGACCTCCTGGCTGAAGCCGCCAGTGCTCTGCCATCTGAGCTATCCCGGACGATTCTGGTCGAACTTTTTCACCCAGCTAACCTTGATGATTACAGCATCTGGTCTGAAACCTGGTTCAGCTCAACAGAATAAATCTCAGGTAATGGAACTCCAGAAATTGCTGGATATGAAATTACACTAGATTAATATTAACACAATTATTCTAATTGGTAAATAAATCATATTAGATGTAAATTTCCAACTGGGTGAAAAATGTCTGTACCAGAATTCGAACCAGGGATCTCCTGGCTGAAGCCGCCAGTGCTCTGCCATCTGAGCTATCCCGGACGAATCTGGTGGAACTTCTTCACCTAGCTAACTAACCTTAATGATTATATCATCTGGTCTGAAACCTGGTTCAGCTCAACAGAATAAATCTCAGGTAATGGAAACTCCAGAAATCGCTGGATACGAAATTATACTAGATTAATTTTAACACAATTATTCCAGTTGGTAAATAAATCATATTAGATGTAAATTTCCAACTGGGCGAAAAATGTCCGGACCAGGATTCGAACCAGGCATCTCCTGGCTGAAGCCGCCAGTGCTCTGCCATCTGAGCTATCTCGGACGAATCTGGTGGAACTTCTTCACCCAGCTAACCTTAATGATTTATAGCATTTGGTCTGAAACCTGGTTCAGCTCAACAGAATAAATCTCAGGCATGAACATTCAATTTGAATGATTCTTATAGCTAATAGTTTTATTAGTTTAGATATGCTGGTAATATTTTCCATGATTTATATTAAATAGGAAATAAAACATCATAATCAGGTTTTTTTTTTTTTTTTTTTTAAGAACAAAACTTTATTACTGACATCCCAAATGAAAGCTAGAAAATGACGTCATTTTCATGTAATCATTGTCGATTTTCATGAATGAATATTTAAGTCACCATTTCAAAATTACACAGGCTGAAGAAAATGTGCATTCTCATTTTTAAAGCTGACAGATTTTAATATGATTGCATCTTTTTTTTTTTTTTTTTTTTTTTCAAATTGTCTTTTTTATGATTTACAAAACTATTGTAATAGCCATATTATATTTTCAATTTATTCAACTTGGAAGGTGCCCATGGTTAACATGGGCAAAGTTGGGTGGTTCTACTAGTTTCCTATACAACAAAAAGTTTGTTTTGAGCATTTTAACACACCCAAAGTGTTTGTCAGGGGTAGTACTGGTCCTACAATGATATTTCAGGACACATTTACCTGGCTTTCTAACTGAAATACCCCCTGAACCCATTGAACACAGTTTTTTATAATATATAATGCACTATATATACAAAAATTTTTAGCTTTTTAAAAGCATAATGTAAAAAAAGTAATTTTAAACTTATCCTTTAACCAAGCTGCTAAAAAATTGAGATTTTTGTATTACTGATTGATGGAAATTGCAATTTTTTCTTGACCAACTGATGAAAACCATGAAAAGTTTTTTTCTTTTCTTTTTTTTAATAACATCATTAAAAAATGAGATTTTTTTTGCGACTAATAAACGCAAATCGTGATTTTTTTTTTTTTTTAAATGGTAGATTGATAAAAAATGTGATTTTCTGTAAGTGATTGATAAAAATTCGCTTTTCTGTGAAAAATCGACAAAAAACACAAGATTGAAGAAAATCATAACTATCATGATCATTATTATGTATCTGTTAACCCTTTCCAGCACAGTGTGGCCAGGTCGGGATACCCAATTTTAATTCCAAACTCACAAATGACACCAAGAATATTTTAATAGAATTTTTCATTGACAATGAGAATTTTTCATTAACAATGAAAGCATAAAGTAATAGGTTTTTAATTTCTAAAAAAGTCGTATTTTAATTCTGGTGTCAGTCGATGATTTCATCATTTTACAACTAAATTTGTCTGTGCCGGAAAGGGTTAAATGGTACATCTACACCATATCTGCGTATGGCTGTAAGTTTTGGCATTTTGGTCGTCCAATTTGGTGATTTTGAATGCTGATATAGCACAAAGATAGCAAATTTTCAAGAATTTTAGGGCAAATTACCATATTTTAGGACATTTCAGGACATTAATTAAATTTCAGGAGTATGATCCCTGATTTGTTCAATTGTTTAGAAACACCATGTACAGTTCACTTTATTTATGCTTATGACCAACAGATGATAGAGTATGTTTTAAAAGTATTAAAAAAAAAATTTTAATCTCCGGAACTGTATGGGAAAAGCACGCAGCATTATATTTCAAACTGATTTTTAAAATAATTTTTTGTCAAGAAGAAATTGGCTAATGCATGATTACAGCAGATATTGACTGAACAATTTTTAAACATTTTGAATGAAAAAAAAAAAAAAAAAAAAGGTTTTAAACACATAGAAGAGTAGAACCTAGGTCATATTTCAATGTGGCTGTACTTTAATTACTAGGAAAGAATCGCTTAAAAGTTATGAAGTTTCAAAAATACATTAGTACTTTCTATAAAATTTTAAAAAAATTATCAAAGCAAACTTATTTTTGAAGATTTATGAAAAATTTTGTAAAATAAATTAAAATTTCTTTTAATTTTTATTTCAAATTTCAGTTTTCAGATGATTCAAAGGACTTTTTTTTCTTTTTTTTTTAGTAATATTCCCAGTAGCAGAATTTTCTGTGTCAATCTGCAGCAAATCAAAATTTATCTGCGACCCCAACAATGTTGTTAAAAAGTCTACTAACATATGAAATCGTAGTAACACATAAAATAAGCAAAATTTTGCATTCAGAAAGATAACAGAAGTGCAATAGTCTGGAGATAAACATAAAATGTTAGCTTTTATTTTTTTTTTAAAACCCAACTTTAATGTTTATGCTAAATTTGTTCTGCAGCACCCACTGCCATGCTGCACCATTTCTGCAACGGGAATATATTTTACAAACTACAGACTTCTTTATTTTTCCTTTTTCTTCTTCTTTTTTTTTTCTTTTCCTACAAATAACATAAATTAAGAAAATAATAATAAGAAAACCCCACTTGAAATAAGACATAAAAATCTAAATTGAAGGTAATCCTATAAATTATCAGATGTATAAAAAGTTTAATGTTTATTTTGGTAAAAAGAATTTGTAGGATCTTCATATATAATGCAATTACCAACTTCCAGTTTTGTTCCAAGTCAAATAAACATATTTTGAACCAGAAGTATTACTTAATAAAAGAAAAATAAAATAAATAACACAAGAAACATTTTATTAAAATGTATATATACATATATATATATGTGTATATATACAATATATGTAATATGTATATATATGTATATCTACATATATGTATGTATATAAATGTGTATATAAAACACTAGTGCCCGGCTAACCAAAAAGTACCAAATTTTCTTGTTCAAAGCATATGTAACTGATTAACGTAAAACAGGAAGTTGGCAGCAATGATATAAGATTGTCGCAACTTTTGAACTTTATCTTTTTCCCCCCTTTCATCTTTTAAGAGATATAAATATAATAACTTATATTTGCAGATTTAGAGAAGCATCAAATAATAATCACAAATATTGTTTCTACATAGTAGAAAAATAAATTTAATGATACATTTCTACAAGATGAAAATATTAATTACAATAATATTACAGTTAAAAAACAGTCTGTTATAAATTTCATACTCCTGTACATCATGAGGTCAGTTTTAACAGCTTACCAAAAATGTAGGAGCAAAGTCCATTTGATAGATGTGAGTTTTGAGATGATTCATCTTGTCCTGAAAAGGAAAAAAGGAAATCAAACATGTAAAACATCAAACATATTTTAAAATACAATAGCCACCATTTTAGGGGCTGCTTTACTGAAACTCCCTTATCGCGAAATCCCATGTTAACATACAGGAAAAATTAAAAGTGTGATTGCTCATTACCTCACAGGATTCGTAAATATCATGATATTCGATATATATCTGATATTTTCAAATGTAATATAAATTAGAAACTAAAACATATTGCATTAAGCATGAAAACTTAACAAAACAATATTCTAAGTGTATTTTTTTTTCACTCACAAAAAACAAACTATGGGATTAATTATTAAGTTTCCAGAAAATTGTGTTTTATACAACAAAATTATTATTGAAAAATTTGAACATAAATGTAAGCTTGTGTGCTTTTTTATTCTCTAACCTGTTGTAAGTTTAAACTAAAGAAAACCAAAATCAGAAAAGATTCTAATGAAGCTGTAAATAACTTATCTAAATTAGAAAGTTTATCTTTCAATAGCAGTTTTAAGTAAATATTGTCCCACATAATTATTGGTTCTACATTCAAAAATTAAACTTCAAATGTAAAGCTAGGAAAAGATTTTTTTATAAAAGGGAGACTGGGTGGTTGGGAAGCTAAAAACGGCCTATCAAAGCAAAAGTTCTTATTTACAGAATGACGCAATCAATAACAGTTAAAAAATTCCCTTACACTTGTTTTGACTGAAAATATCAAAAATATCATATGCAATATTTTGAAAATTAGTTTCAAATATATGAAAATACCAAACTTCAAAGATATTTTGAAAATAAATATCGGATATATATCACTGAACCCTGTTATCTGTGGTCTTCACCACCAGACAGTAAGCGTCAAATGACGATAATTGTTTGTTTGTTTGTTTTTTTTTTTTTTTTAAATTATGGCCATAAATTTCAAGTATTTTTAAGAAGATGATAAAATTTCACAGTTTATAGGGATTTTTTAAATACTTAGAATTCAAGGTGACAATTTTCAGAAATGCAATATTAGGCATCTGACATCTACTTTCTGATGGTGAAAACTGTATTTCAATATTTATATTAGGTAAGGAGTTATCAGGCTTTAACATTTTCCCATAGTTTATTTCATGATTGGGGAGTTCCAGTGAAGCGGCCCCTTAATGTTATCACCTTAAGAGTCCACACTAGTCACGTGGAAAAACTCAAACGCTAATGCTAAGTCTATGGGAGGGTTATTTTCAAATTTCTTGCTCAAATTTTAAAATTTTGGACTGATTTATTTTCCATAGGATAGCTGAGGACAATCTACAACCGGACTAGTTTTTACTTTTTCGATTTTGGTTATATTTTTTTTATAACAGGATAGTTTTAATTTCAGAACCGATTCCAAAAGTAAAAGTAATTTTTAAAAAAGAATCTGGAAACAAAATTGAAAAAGTAAAATCTAGCCCGGTTGTAGATTGTCCTCAGCTATCCTATGCAAAAAAAAAAAAAATCATTAAAAAATATTACAATTCAAGATATTTTAAAATAACACTCCCATAGACTTAGCATTAGTGTTTTTCTTTCTTCCTGTGACTGAAGTGGCCTCTTAACACAGCTAAATCCATGAAGACAGAACATGTCTATAAGAGGAGATTTTGTTAAGCATCAGCCAGTTTTGGCCATATTGCTATATGAGTGATGCTTTCATAAAGGACTTCTGAAGAGAAAGTGACACGAAATACTATTCTCGCAGAAGGAAAACCCTGAAAATCTTCCATAGTCATTCTTACCCCAAAACAGTGTTGGTAATGAAACCATGAATTTTCCTCTTTATAATCAGGGGTGGGGAATTTTCAGAAAATCATATCAGCCATGGATTTATTTTACTAGCCAGCAAAATGTAACATATACAGTTGAAACTTGTTATGACAAAATTTACATGGCTGCAAAAATAGTTAATTACTGTTAGTAGAATGCATTTTCAAATTTTTATTCTAAAAATTTAATAAATATATACAAGAGAGAAAATTTTAGTATAGGATAGAACTTAATATACTATGTTTACATTACAGTAATTTGAAAAGTTGCAAAATATAGTTAACTAGTAAAAAAAAATGAAGTTTTGGAATATCTCTATAGTTTGCAGATTTGAAAGACAACCTAAAAATTCACTCGCCAGTGGCAAGTAAAATGATGTATTCTCCCACCCCTGTTTATAATGGAATCATGCCTTAAACTGGAACAATTTTGTTGTCCCGATAGAAGGAGTACCATAGCTGCTAAGATGCCTGTCTAGCACCAAATTTTTCCTGGAACTTAGCAATTCTGTTTTCACAAATTTTCTGCATTAATGCCCACATAACATTATCAGAAATTATTAAACCAGCAGTAGTTGCATGAAGATCTTCTTCCCCCCTGTACCAGTTATCATCCAATAAGTCATTTCCCCTTATAAATACAAAAAGTGAGATTTCATGTAGCTACCCTAAAAGGTTTCTCCTCTGCCATAGTAAAGTTTAATGGCATTCTAGCTTTTTTTCAAGTATATATTAGGAAGAAAAGTAGAAGTTTGTTGAAAAGACCATGACATATAAACACTAGCGATGGTTCATTTTCACTCTTTTGAAATATTTCATAACTCGTGAGAAAACAGACTAATTTCAATAAAGCAACACTTTATAACTTCACTGAAAAATAATAGTTGAATAGTTAACAAAAACTTTATTTTTCATTTTATGCTACCAAGAATCGGCGCCAAATAAACTAAACACGACCAATTTCACTCTAAAACTAGTCGGATGTGGCAATCCCAAAACTTTCTTCTATCACAAACATGTTGATAATTCCTGAAAAATGCAGCATAGAAGCGATACCGGTTGGATGATTTATACTAAAATCTGACCTGCAACAATTTATGTCAAAATCTAACAGAATCTCAAGTTTGATGAAAATCCGTGCATTAGTTTTTGAGATAGCGCTATAGCGGAAATAGTGAAAAATGCAGCATAGCAGCCACCTGTTGGGCGATTTACATCAAAAACTAAAGAGCACTAATTTATATCAGAGACTAATTGAATCTGAAGTTTAATGAAAATTAGTGCATTAGCTCTTGAGATAGAGCTATTGCGATAATCATGAATAATGCGGCATAGCAGTGCCCCTGTTAGGCGACTTACACCAAAAAGTAATCAGAACAAAACTATATGAGGGACTAACTGAATCTGAAGTTTTATGAAAGTTCGTGCATTAGTTCTTGAGATATAGCTATTGCGAAAATCCTGAAAAATGCAGCATAGCAGTGCGATCTGTTGGGCAATTTACACCAAAAAGTAATCAGCACCAATTTATATCAGGGACTAACTGAATCTAAAATTTTATAACATTCCGTTCATTAGTTCTCGAGATAGAGTGCCCACAAAATTTGTATCACATATAGAGAGAGACAGACAGACATTTTGTAAAAACATGCTTTTTGGGATCTCTGACTCCTAAAAGGTGTAAATCCATCAAAAACTGGAATTCAAAAATTTTCATGAATCAAATACTTTCTTCTTGGAAAGATAGAAGAAAATAAAAATATGTGACCACTTTTGGGTTAAATATGATTTTTTTTTTTTTTTTTTAATGGAGTGAAAATACTCCTTGATTTATTGTTATCCACACTTTTTATATTTTTTTGTAACTACAGTCAACTCTGTGAAATTCACTGATGTATAATCTGCAAATTTCTGTTATCTGCACTAAACATTGGAATGTAAACAATGAAAATTGTTATTAACAGTTAAACGCCTAAAGCTAAATTCTGTATATATTTTTTCAGTTATCAATTTTCCAATGAATAAATATTTAAATATAAATTGGATATAAGTATTTAAATTTTCTTGAGTAGCAAAATTTTATCTTTCAGCAAGAAGTAATGAGTGTTCATAGACTACAGAAAAAAATTATTGACAACAAAACTGAACTGAAACTACCAATGTGTTGTGCCAATGTTTAAAACAATGAATAATCAGTAAAATTTGTATTGAATATAATTTAATTTCTTTAATTTAAATTTTCTTTCATCTTAGTTATTAAATATATTAAACCAATGTTGCATTATGTTTTCTTTTCCATTGTAATTGTAATTTTTGAACAGTTGTTCCTAATTTATAGTCAGACTTTAAAAAATAAGATGTAAACAAAGGGATGATCTATAATCCATAAAACCCTCGGTTCCTAAGTGTGTGGATTTCACAGAGTTGACTGTACAAATAATTTTTTTAATTAAGAGAAGATTAATGGGTTGAAGAATCAATTTAAATTTTTTTATTTTATTTCTTTTTTAGGGTTTTGTACTTAAAAACGGAACCATTATAAGATCCCTCCTGTGTCTGTCTGTCTGTCACAGCCATTTGACTCATAAACTATGGAACGTGGAAAGTTCAAATTCGGGGAAGTAATAAAGACCATTGACCCATATATTCTCAGATTAATAAGCATTCATAAATATATTTAGTAAAAAAGTAGAGGGGCTAATTATGCTACTTGAAAAAAAAAATCTTTTCTTTGTATATCATGTGGGGTATCCTGTGAAAGCTTTTGTAATGCTGAACTCAAAAATACATTCCTTTTAATTTTAGGTATTATATTTTCAAAGATATTGTTGAAAATGTAGCGCAAAAATATGTTCCCCCCATCTAATTCCGAATCTACTGAAAATAAAATTATGAAAAAAATTAGAGGTAGTAGACGTTAATATAAATCTTGCCGGAAAATTATAGCGATTACCCTAGGTCACATAGTTTTTGAGTAATTAGCATTTTTCTGTTATACACAAATTTCGATTTACGGGCATTCAAAAAAATTGGTGAGCATAGCTGAATATACCTATCGTTGCAGAAGAATAAAAGCATTGTTGATAATGATTTTTAAAAAAAAATCATCGGTAATTAGCCGAGATATTAACCTTTAAAGGTACGGTCAGTTTGGACATACACAAGGACAGGGGCAGCGTACTCTATGCCTAGTTAACAACTTTTAATGATATATATGTGTAATGTAATGTCCAGTAACAGTATAAAAACAATAAACGTCAAATTGTTAAAAACATACTAATTTAAGGGGTCTCGGGACTCTAAAAAGTGGAAAAAATGAAAAAAAAAGACCATTTTCAACATTTAATGTCTTAAAATGTGTATGATTTTAAAACACAATTTTAATTGGGATGAAAGGTATAAGTATGTTCTTTCGTTTCATGTATTTAAAAAATTGCAAGATAAAGAATTAGTATTTATAGGGGGCTTGAAACTGTTAGACATTTGTCGAACAAAAAATTGGCATAACAGTTTACGCGCAGGATTACAAAATAAATATTGCAACTAGAAGGAAAATTTTGGTGTTTACTTATACTTCAGATTGTAATAATTTCCCTGAACTTAAATAAATTTGTATTTAAAGCATTTTTATATTTTTAATGCAATGTTGCATTTAGCTAATACAAAATTTTGAAAATTTCAACAGTAAAATCACCTAAAAAAATATTTTTTTTTGAACAATAAAAAGGAAATTTTAGGTTCAGTTTATACAGACTAACATGAAATATATGTTTTAAAAGTTTCATGAAAAAATATTCAGAAGTTTGAGGTATCCTCGCATTATGCCCAAAAAACACCATTTGGAAAATAATGACTTTAAAGTTTTGGAAAGCTATTGAGCGGGTATAATTCTAAAAGCCAAAACTTCTGTTCTAATGGGAATTTCAAGGAAACAATTATATCAAAATATTTGGAAAAGATGGGAGTTTAACATCTAAAAAAATTAAAATTTCTTAAATTTTGAAGCTTTAAGAGTCTTGCGACCACTTAATCCTTTCCGGCAGGGAGTAATGCTATTTATAAACTTATGAAATAATGAACTGACACCAGAATTTATAAACGAATTTATTAGAAAATGCGAACTTGCTTATTTTCACATACATGATAAAAGGAAAATTTTAATTAAATATTCTTGGTGCCATTTGTCTGTTTTGGAATTAAAATTAGGTGTCTGTTTTTTGATGGCATCGCCATCGAAAGATTTAATTAGAATGAATCGCATAAATACTGTGGGATTCGCAATAGTTTGCATTGATTGTATCTCTCAATACGCCTCGAGTGACTTTAAAAGTTAATTAAACACCTATCTGGAAAAACGCGGCACTGACCAAGGCGGCGTTGCAACTTTAAGACCTCAATTTGAAGCGCGCTTAGCACAATGCCAAATTTAAACTTTGAACAAAGGTTTTGTTTTAGCTACACTGTAGAAATAAAGGTTATTACTATGCTGAATTTAGTTTCATGAAATGCCAAATGAAGTTTAACTATGCACTGCTTTTATTGTCAGTACTGAATTAAGTTCATCATTAACAGATTAGGATAATATTAAAAAAAAGAGTTATACGAATAGCTATATTTGATATTATTTAGGTTCCATATCTCTCTGAACTTTCATGGTGTACCTGATTACACTTTTCTAATATATACAGTAATACCCAACCCTACGTTGTATAGTTTTTTACAAAGTCTTAGTATTCTTTTAGCAACGATTTTTTTAATAATACAATTACAAATTCATATATTTATTCTATGGAACCTCTTTTTTTTTTTTTTTTTTTTTTTTTTTTAAATGTGTGTATCATTTGTTTTTATCCATTCTTTTTCCAACAATGTTGCTGGTTTAGGCCATTAAAATTTTTTTAATTACATATAAAATTTCTTTACAATGATGCATAGGATTTATTTCATTGGGA
This sequence comes from Maratus speciosus, assembly GCA_963932465.1. NCBI lineage: Eukaryota > Metazoa > Arthropoda > Arachnida > Araneae > Salticidae > Maratus > Maratus speciosus. Next base: position 205,805,531 of record OZ010794.1, on the reverse strand, counting down.
ATTAAAAGGAACTTTTAAAATAAACTTACACTTTCAAAATATATGTTTTCAAGCAATGCAGAAGTTTTGCATCAAACTGTGTACATTTGTGTGTGTAAATGCAAATGTGTTTGTTACATTTTTCTTACCTTCTGGGTATTACCTCTAAGCTTGTTTCTATGTGTGCATGAGTGCTTTTCTTTTACACACTACTACTCAGCATTCGGTAATCGGTAGTTAGTATTCAGCCAAGTACCCGATACATGGCAACTTAGCTAAAACAGTACTCGATACACCACTAGATGTAAATATAACATTCGTACTAAAACTGAAATAATCATAAAAATAATCGTTAATAGAAAAATTAAAAAATAGGATAAAGAAGTTGGAAATTGCACATCAAATGTGGCAAATGAGGTGCGTTCGTACTATAATTAGTTTTATAAGTATTTTTTGCACCGCATACTGTACTGAATGTAAATTTTAGTGCACTTCATAAGTGCACATAAATTTCATTCTGTTCGAAAGACTGTAACATCATTAAAATACACTTGAAATAATTTTTTCCTATCGGCCGTAATGTAACGGAAAACTTTTGATTGTCCCTGTAATTAAACTATACATCCGATTTTCATTAGATTTGAAATGACTTGACAAATTTATGCAACAATTACATATTTTAAATTTCAAACGAATCGGTTGGGTAGTTTTTGCGCTGTTATATGCGGACGGACGAACTAAATGACAACTATAAGTGCATATAATTATGAACGCACCTAAAAAGAAAATATAGCTAGCTAAACTGAATCCACACCTAATTTCTTATTTAAAAAAAGAGGGTAGAGATTGAAACATACTGCCACCAGATGGCTGGATATCCAGCTGCAAATCATACCAGATATCAAGTGTCTGGTATCTAGCCAAATAGACATCCATTGTATCTGTAATAATCACACATGGTATTTAGGGCTATTTTTTGTCTAATTATGCATGCTGGGGATGATTAAAAGTTACAAAATTATTAACAGTCATTAACAATTTATGTATAAAGCCTCAACATTAAAATAACAATCTATTCAGTAATTAAATTTAATAAATGTACAAAAAATGAAATTATTAAATTTATTAACCATATATATATAGCAATTGTACATAAAACTTTTACATAAAAAAAGTAATTCGATCTACTCATTAATACAGTTTAAAAAAATGGAAGTATTCTATAGTGTAGAAACAAAGATTTTTGATTTTAGTAACATAGTATTAAAACTTTGAAATGTAGTTTGTTAACCCTGTGAATATTTAAACACATTACAAAGAACAGATATGGCAAATTACTAATAGCTTAGTAAAGGAAGCCACTGAGGTTGACTGTATGGAAAGACAACCAAAGAACAGAGCAATACTAAATCTGTAGTGTTAAGTGAACAGGAAGGATACTGCAGATGATAAAAAAGATTTCAGAGACAAAGTATATAAGAGTGATGCACTTGGTGCAATTTTGACTAAAACTTCAAATCGTTTTCATTGCATAACTGCGAAAAGGAGGGTTTTGAATATGGATGATGCAAGATTCTTTATACCATCCTAAAATAGGAGGATAGGTTTTAATAAATGTGGTACCAAAATGTTTGTCTTTGCTCCCTGAGTGTCATAGACTATACAGTCAGACCTTTATTTAACGCACCTCTATTTTGTGAATGCCTTGGTTTTACAAACTTTTCCTTAGAATGAAGAACATTTTATAATTTCTTTGTAAAATAACCTTTAACTAGAGAGGTGGAATACCTATTTAATAAACTTGTTTTGTGTGTGATATGCAATTCTTTCTCTCTATTTCTAAAAATATTTCTGAGCATTTTAAACTTATTCTTTCTTTTTATACATATTATGACTTTAAATTAGGGCACAACTAACCTGACATGGGGCCCTGGGGCAAAGACCTAATTGGGAGCCTCTATAACGTATTTTAGCCACAATTCGTATTCATTAAGAAATAAAAACAGGATAAGTGTGAGTAGGAATCACACCCTAAGAGTTATTACTGTAAAATAAATTAATACTGTAAAGTAAAATGCTTTCAAAGTTTTTTTTTTCATTGTCTTACTGTTTTACACTGCTATTCTGATATTAACTTTCAACTTTCTTTTTTAGGTCTGTTCACAATTATATAAATATGTAGCACCTATAGTCGTCGTCTGGTCCGTCCATCATATAACAGTGCAAAAACTACTCAACTGAATTGTTTGAAAATTAATATATGTAATCGTTACAGAATTTTGTCAAGTCATTTCAAATTTTATGAAAATCAAATCAAAACTTAAAAAGATATTAATAAAAGTTTCCTCCATTCTATTAAATCTTATCATACATAATTAATTGAATGATATTCCATGATAAGTAATGATTCTAGATTGCCATGGTGATTACATCCTATTTAAGATAGAGTCATATTATTTCCGCATTACTGAATTTAATATATATAATCATAATAAATTTTGTATTCATGCATTTTTGTATAAGAGTGCAACAGCTATTGCACCAAGATCTGAAGATGTATAAAACTAGTTATAGTACAAAGCACCTCATTTGTCATGTTTGACGAACAATTTCCAACTTGTTGTCCTTATTTAGTTTTATTTCTCATTTGCGAGCCCAGTCCCTCTATAATAACTATATCTCTTTAATACTATAAGATGCCAAATTTTAAGATTCTAAGTCAGGGTTGGCGAACCTTTTTTTAGCCGCATGCCAAGTTTTTTTTTCAAAAATATTTTACATGAGCTTGACATGCCAACTAATAAACAAATTTAGTGGATTAAAAAATCATAAATAAAAATCTCTAATTAAGATTTTTTAAACATGAGTATTACAATGTAATAATTTTAAAAACAATTATATTTTAGAAATTATTTTTAAAAAATTATGTGATTGATTGTGTTGTTACATCTTAGAAATCATTAATATCAGGTTCATACTCAGTTAATTTCAACAGCATGCAAACTGAACTGGATTTATTTGACAACTGCTTTTTATTTGATTTATTGTTTTATTCATTTGCGAAAACAATGGTCTTTCGGTCATAGATGGAAAAATTATTAAAAGGTCAAACACCAGATTTTTTAAATAGTTCTGAAACTAATTTCTAAGTTTACCATTGGTACTTTTACTAATGCAGTAATTTACGGTATTTTAAATAGCCGCAATTAAAATTCTGCAATTTCCAATTAATCCAGTTTTGACAAGATCAGGACATCTAAGTTTGTATATTTTGTGCAATATCAAATATTGTATATTAATTTAGAGTCACAAGCAACACCGTGCCAAAGCTATTGTTTCGTGTGCCACCTTTGGCACGCGTGCCATATGTTCGGCGTCCCTGTTCTAGGTCAATGGGAAGTACTCTATAGGTTTTGAAAGTGAGTTTGCAAGAAAAAAAAAATTGTTGTAAGGCTGTAACTTTTCATTGCGTTGAGTGTTGTGAATTAATGTGTGTCCCACTCAACCCCAGGATCAAGGTTGGATGGAACATGGTAAAATATTTAGAAAAATATTTATATTTTGTAAGCTATTAAAGTTTTAGAAATTACATTGTTTTATTGTTTTTGTAAGTACTGTATCATATAGTTAAAATTTGTATTTATAGACACATTTTTTGAACAAGACAATAATAACAAAAAAGTCTCACTCTCCTCTACTCAAAGTTTTCATCTAGACACCAGCACCAATGCTCCTGTTCATTTTAAATAGCCGCAATTAAAATTCTGCAATTTCCAATTAATCCAGTTTTGACAAGATCAGGACATCTAAGTTTGTATATTTTGTGCAATATCAAATATTGTATATTAATTTAGAGTCACAAGCAACACCGTGCCAAAGCTATTGTTTCGTGTGCCACCTTTGGTACGCGTGCCATATGTTCGGCGTCCCTGTTCTAGGTCAATGGGAAGTATTCTATAGGTTTTGAAAGTGAGTTTGCAAGAAAAAAAAAATTGTTGTAAGGCTGTGACTTTTCATTGCGTTGAGTGTTGTGAATTAATGTGTGTCCCACTCAACCCCAGGATCAAGGTTGGATGGAACATGGTAAAATATTTAGAAAAATATTTATATTTTGTAAGCTATTAAAGTTTTAGAAATTACATTGTTTTATTGTTTTTGTAAGTACTGTATCATATAGTTAAAATTTGTATTTATAGACACATTTTTTGAACAAGACAATAATAACAAAAAAGTCTCACTCTCCTCTACTCAAAGTTTTCATCTAGACACCAGCACCAATGCTCCTGTTCATTTTAGAGCCATCAGTACATATCAAATAAAGCATTTTCTACTACAGTGGGTAGGAAAAGAAATCTAATCAAATCAGTAAGGGGAAAAAATCGATAAGACATTTGCTTTATCAATTAAAAAGGGGAAACAAGGTATGGCTTACAATCATGTCATCACTAGGCATGCTAAACAGAAGACACTTATAAATTTTATAGCATAAAAATTCTTGCAAAAGAAATAGTTTGATTAAGTCTTTCATACTTTAGCCTCGTTATGTGTACGATAGCTTTTTCAACAATGACATCCCTTCCATTTTTTATAACATAAAAGTAATAAATCTTTATGAATTACTTATGACTGAGAATGATTTAAGGTACTTCTATTTTTTTTATTTTATTTTATTTTATTTTATTTTATTTTTTTTTTTTTTTGTATCATGCCAGCTAAAATTTAAACTATTAAAATACAAACAAAAGAGGAAGAAAATAAAATCAGTTAAAGCAAATTATTGGTCTTGTACTATTAATTATACTGTAAGGAAAAACAACAAGTCAGAAATTGTACGGCAAATGTGGTGTGTTATATAAATATTCAGGTCTTGGTGCAATAGCTAATGATCTCTTATGCAATAATGCATGAATACAAAACATATTACAATTATATATATGAAATTCAGTAATACAGAAATAATATGACTCCACCTTAAATATGATGAAATCACCATGGTAACCTAGAATCATTACCTATCATGGGATATCATTGAATTAATTATGTATGATAAGGTTTAATAGAATGAAGAAAACTTTTATTAATATATTTCTAAGTTTTGATTTGATTTTCATAAAATTTGAAATGATTTAACAAAATTCCGCAATGATTATATATATATATATATTAAATTTCAAACCATTCGGTTGGAGTTTTTGCGCTGTTTAAACTGTCAGTCTGTCTGTCTGCCTGCAGGCAGACAGACTGATGGACCAGAAGACGACTATAGGTGCTCCGTATTTATATAATTATGAATGCACTTATCCGTATTTATATAATTACGAACGCACCTAAAAACAGATATAATAGACATACAGAAAAAATCTATGTAACCATAGTTTCTCTCTTTAGAAAATGCCCAGGTAAAGGAAAAAGTAAAATAAAAGGTAATTAGTTATCAAACACGAAAATTCAAAATAAAGATAACAAATTTACAATGTCATTTTAAGAGCAATAAGATAAAAGACAAATCAGGCTTAACAATTAAAAAGAGAAACCTGAAACAAACTGCACTGCTGTTACTTTGTTTTTACTGAGAATTCAATGAAATGGATGTTGTTTACATGCACCCCCTTTTTTGGAGCTCTATCACAAGCAGTTTCAAAATCATCTTATTTAAGTGTTTCCATTTCATAATCTTTTTCATTTAACCAGTTCAAAATTGCTTTTCTTTTCTTCAATTCCTCAAAGAATTTCTTCCTTTATCAAGGTTTTACAACTGTCATAGATTCTGCTTCTTATACCCAATATCTCAAAAGCTAAAGTGAGTTACAGTATGTCTGCACATTGATTAAGATGGTTATATCATCCCTCTGCTGTTTCTTCAAATTTTTCTGTCAGTTTATCTCTTGCCCTTTTCTTATGCATGCCTTTAACCCCTTAACTAATTTGTCCAATCACGATGTATGTGGTGCTTCTGGGACGTACTTGAGTTGCCTGTGTGCCATATTGTCCTACAAAAATTTGCTAGCTCAGTTACTATTTTCCTCATATTTTTGTCTCTAATTAATTTATAATGCTGCTAAAAGATGTTAAAAAAATGTTATGGTTAAAAATAAGCGACCGTTTTTAGCAAATTAGTTAAAAGGAGTAGAAACAAGTGGTTAATACTCTCATTTTGTAATAAATAAACTTTGTTAAGCAGAATTTTGTTGTGGGAAAGAGCATTTTGGCTGGGTTAATAAAATTACTTTTTAAAAGTATATTCCTTTCATGCATTTTCAAGTGACTGTAATTTAAATGTAGAAATTGAAGTATTGGTTAAACTGTGCTGTGGAAGTTCAACAATTGCTTGAAGAGTACTGCAGGATGAAAAATATTTAAGAATCAGGGTGCCCCTCTTTGTCTGGGCACTCACCCTGAACCTGTCCGACTTGGGTGACCCTACCAGGAGCAAAAGCTCCCGTCGGCATAGCTTCAGGGATCATTGTGCCACACAAGCCCACACCACCGCAGCAAGGTGGGGGCACCATTGGGTGGGTATCAATCAAAATCACCCACAAAAGCCCACATCAGTGTAACAAAGTGTAGTCACCATCAGGTGAGTATCAATCACAATCAATAACAAATCAATAATCCCTCTAAGTACTCTCTTGCACTCACAATGCCACTGGGAATGTATAAGCGCATATTTTGAACTCACAGATTATAAATACTAATTCTAATGAAAATAAGTATAAGATTCTCAGTCTGTACTACTTTTCAACAAATAAAATCTGTTATTTAAAAAATACTGGAAGCCCTACTCGCACTGAAAAGCTGCAGACTTGTCACAGGATATTGGTTTACTATATTTGTATTTTTGATGGGAATGAAGAAACTTCCGTTACCTTTTGCACATGAAAATTTAAATAAATATACATATATGTCAATTCAACATTTACATGAATGAGATTGTTTATGTTATGCAATGAACACCCTCCACACACACATGTAAATAAATATGTGCAAGTGTGCGAAGGGAAAGAGGGTGCATTGAGACCACAGAGATTATTATAAATTTCAAATGTACCCGTGATAGTAAAAATGTCATCCTCCAATGGCAAGAAGTTTAGATGTTTCTCATGTTTCTGTATACAAACATGAAAGTGAAGATCGCTGGAAAAGCTGAACTATGCTTGTGATAAAAAGTTATCACAGTATAAGTGCATGTGAAGAATAATATGTTATCAATGAAAACTGTGAAAAATAATTTATACATATATTTAATGTATTCATATTCATGTAAAGTTAATAAGATATTAAAACTTTTAGTAATTTTATTTCCAAATTTTTCTTTTCATTTGTATTAATTACATTATGAATTTTCACACACTATTGTGTTAAAATTTCTAAAGTCAAGCCTGCAAACCTATTGACATAAGGTCTCCCCTCATTTCTGCTGTCTTAAAGATAATTATATTAAAATTGTGATTTTTAACATGCAATACATATTTTTTATTTTTGAAACTGTTTAAAATACAGTAACAATTTTTGTAGATTTGAACTTTTTGGAAAATTTTTCCTAAAATATGTACTAAGCATGACAATAAAAGGCTTAGAGTAGTATATAAAAAAAAAAAAGTACCAGTTAATGTAAATATAAAAGGTTGTTTGTGATTGCAATTTCATTGTATGATAATTATGTTTTAAACTTTAAAGTTTGTGGTATTCCATTAAAAGCGTAAACCGTAGATTCATTTTAGATTTAAACTTTTCACCCTCTATAAGACTGCTGGAAGCACCCAAAGTCAGGGGCCACAGTCCAGTTGGCACATACTTTAATTAAGCAGACATTGCTATCCTAGTGCTTTTGAGTTGAACATCGTACGATTTCTAGTGTGTATTATATCTTGAGTTTGTAATCACTTGCTCTTCGATGCCCACTTTTTTTTCCAGATTATATATATAGAGAGAGAAATAGAGAGACAGATTTCCTGGTAGATTTTATTTATTTATATGTTATATATATAATATATATATGTGTGTGTGTAAATATAACTGGAAATTTTAAGAATGTTTAGAAACAAGTTTCTTCTTTTTTCATCTGACATGACAACAATAGTCACACAGCTAGTATAACATTGTTACTTTATGTCTGCCACACACACACGTTAAGCATCTCTGTATTAAACAACCTGGTTTCTAATTTTAAACCTGTTTTCTATATCTACACTATCTATCACCTTAACTTTTTTATCATGTGAAAACTGGATATCCCAGTAAAATGTTATCTGTTATCTATCTTGCAAATAGAAATATATCTCTAAGGTTTTGTGCTTCTCTTTTTACTATTGTCTTATTCTAAGAATTTATTTTGTTTCAAACATGGAAATATCTTGATCATTATTTTCAATGAACTATATAGTCTGGTTTATTCATCACATTGTAAACGTAAATTTCTATGCAATATTTAAAAGGAAACAATAATACAGTATGGAACCAGTTATCCGTAAAACCAGATATCTGGAATGATATTTCCAATTGCCTTATTTTAGAAAAATGAGCCATACAGCCCTGTTTGATATGTATATTGCTTTAAACATTACAACATGCATGTTATAACTTGCTACCAACAACTAACATTTGAAATGGAAGCATATTTAGCTATATATTGGGCATTTTGTTTTTTATGCATAGGAAAAAGGGGAGTTTTTGTTTCCAAGGTATTTCTATAAATTGCCTTCTTTTAAACTTTGATTAATATCTGATCATGTTTGGGTTGGGTTGGGTTGATTTTTGACGGCCGATTATCTACACGAGGGATATAGGCCCGGGGGGAGTGCCCTCCGTGGGGGTCTTTCTAAGGGAACCTAATCCGTATTAACGCATGGAAGATCCACGGCTCGAAGAAAACCACGAAAACTCCGAACGATTAGGCCGACAGGCGCGATTGGGATCGAACCCAGCACCTCCCGTCTACCAGCTTCGAGAGCTGATCATGTTTGGAGCTGATTCTTTCTGAATAGTCAAATAATTAACTTGATATCAAAACACTGTCATAACCAAATATATTCTACAAATCTGATCAAATAAACGTTGGTTTAATGCCAAACCAGTTATCCAGAATACATCTGACCCCAAGTATTCTGGATAAATGGTTCTGTACTGTAAATGTATATAGCAAATTATACGCACAGCATGCTGAAAAAGCTGAAAATGATATTACTGAAATGACATCTACATCTGATTTAACTGGCGTTTTGCATCAAACTTTTATAAGATGAATGCAGAATTTCGAAGTTTTGATAAATTTTCCTCATCTGGGGGAAGGAAAAAAAAAAAAGAAAACAGGAAAAACATGATGATTTCACTCTAAACGCCATCCAAGGAAAAGCTCATGCGTTTTTTTAAGAGGAATGAGATTCCAAAAGCACAAAAATTTTTGTATCCAATTACATCCGATGATGAGAAACCAACATTTACTGTTTGAATATGTTACTATGCAGAGGAGGAGGCTTACGTAAGAAGTATACTGCTGAAAATATTAACTATTAATAGCAAGGAGGTTGTGTCAAAATGTTTGAACTTTAACAGGCCAATGGGCAAAATTTTAATGAAGGTTTTAGCATTATTTTTTGACTTGAAACTATGTTATCTAATGTGCACCTTTAAAACAACAGAGAGAGATATATAAACATCAGAATAAGCATAAAATTTAGATAATTAAAATTACAAAATATAGAAAATAACTTATCTAATATTCTTTAAAACTTTCAAATACACAAATACTAAGTTTAGAATCATGACAGAATGATAATAGGTGGGCCTAAGGCACCATGTACTTATTTAGTATGTATAATGTTTCCAGGGATGTTTGCAATACAACTTTTAAAAAAATCCTGAAATTATATTAATGAAAAAGAGAGTGAAGTGTATGATTAAAATATTAATTAATAACAAACTCTGATTGTAATTAATAAAATACATTGAAAGTTTTTGCAAATATTAAAGTTTCTATTAAAGTATTAAAGATACTTTCTATTTTTCCATCTCATAATACCTCTCTTTTAAAAGTTGCTGAAATATAATTTTTTAAATTTCTGTAATCAAGGAAATATATTAAATGAAAATCCTGAAATTAGGACACAACCACATGAGCATTTAAAAAATAAGCCAGGTGTGAGTTTAAAAACTGTTAGCTAAAACAATTATTTGCTTATCATTATAAATTAAATCTTACCACTAAATCAGCACCTCTAGGGAATTTAAAGTTACATCCCCTCCAATTACACTGTGTCAGCATTTTCTTTTTTTGTAAATGGTCCTTCTCAATATGATACTCCAAGTCTTCCTTCAAACCGTACACAACATCACATTTAGCAAACTAGAAAAAAAAATATAGATATCTAAAAATGTCCATAACTTTATTCAGTAATTGTTAAAAATGATTTCAAAGTAAATTTCATATGGATACATGCAGCAACATCATATAAAACCAAAAATATAAGAATAATTTCTCACAGACTGCCTTACAAGCAAGGTTCTCTAGCTACTACAAATCAAACCCATATACACAAGGCCACAGAGCATACTTGCTAAACTCCCAGTATTCTTTTTTTTTTTTTTTTTTTTTTTTTTTTTTTTTTACACAGTAATGAGAAAAAGCGTTAAAAAAAACTTTCCACCTATTAATAAATTATCAACAGTGGTGCAACTGGGGATCCCAGCTTTAAAGTATTTCTGTAGTATCTTTAACTCTGTATCAGCTAAAAACTGGTATATGACTGCAGAAACAATTTTTTTTTTATATTTTGTTAATAGAGTGATAGTTAAATTATAAACAAATGTGTATTACCTTTTATAAAATAATTGTTCAACAAGTTTATTTACTAATACAATACTCTCTAATACAAGTTAAGGGTCTGCATTCGAAACACTACCGGGTTCGGAAAGTCTTTTTGCAGCCCTGCACACATACATGCAAAAAAAGTTTGATTAAAAATGACAGTTTCATTAACCCTTAAATGCCGGGTGTTGCTTTTCGGCAACATACCCAATTTAGGCTCTAAAATACCATTAGAATAATATTGAAGCTATAATGCCTAATGTTGCCAAAAAAATACATTCTGAAAATATTATTAAATCGATTTTCAACATGTAGATGGCAACACTTGTACTATTTAAGAATAAAGATAGATTTATTTTTTCAATTGTTGCTACTTGTTCTTTTTGTTTTGTTTGGAAGCTTGTGAAATGCCCTATTTTGTTCTGCAGTGAGCAAGTAAAATTTATTTCTTATTATAGTTGCTAAAATTCTTGTGTGTTTAATATTATAGAATTTTATCAAGGAAAATTATTTTTCCAATTAAAGAACAGTATTGCCGATTAGTAACAAACTGTTTTTTAGCCGTAAACCATACTTTAAAAAAAATGATTTTTTTAAGTATTTTTCCCATGATTTATTTATAAAATGAAAGCCGAAAAACATTATTACAATGATTTTTGAAAAATCAGGCATTTAAGGGTTAAATTTAGCAACAAAATATAAAATAAAAAATATATGCATGAGTTCTTACAAACTGCTTTACAATCTAACTTCCTTAAAACACTCACTTAAAAAAATGTTAATTAAAAATAAATATTTTATAAATTTTGATAACAAAGCATAAAAATAAAAGTTCTTGTAGACCACTTTATAAATTTAATTCTGATTTTCCCTTAAAGGGGAAAAAAATAATAAAAAGTATAAAAGTAAAAATAGTTTTATAACACTCTTTCATAAGTATTCAATGTTCACCTTGAAAATCAAAAAATTTCCATTACAATACAATAATTTGGCATGGGCACTGAACTCAATTGTGAAAAATTCACTGCTTTTTGATGCTTGATAGAAATCACAAGCAAGAGCATTTATTAAAAATGTACATAATTTTCGGTCAGTTTCTTACCAAAACCCCTTTTTTAAAGCATGGCAACAGGAAAGAATAAATGAAACATTATTTAAACTACCTTTTTAGGATTTCTTAAATGATTTCTCAGCATTTAATCACCAATTAATTAATATTAAACTATTAATTGATAAAAGCACATTTTTTTTTTTAAATATTGATCTTCATTTTTTATATATACTTTATTTTCTAATTTTTAGCCTTTAAAATGTTTTATTGTTGCAGTTTCACAGCCATTTGGCATATTATGATGATCATTTATTGGCAAATCATTAAATCCATTGATGTTTCAACTCATACATATACAATTGCACAAGTTACAGAGAATATTTGCTGATTTATCACCTGTACCAATGGAAAAGTACCTGAAAATTAATTTGTATTAGCTTAAAATCAAGCTTTAAAGATATTAAAATGATGTATTATCATCAGAAACGCACCTATGAATGTAATTGTTTATGATTATAACATATCAGGTAGTGGGTTGAAAATGTATAGCAAAATTCCATCTTAACATACAAATACTGGGTAGAGTTAAATAAAAAAGTGCATAAATACAATTTTATTAAATACAAAAACAGAAAACACAGAATTCCTCTTTTCAGACACTGCTTTATAAGCTAAATTCCCAGCCCCTTCCAAAAAAAAAAAATTGACAAAAAATAATTATTTTATTTAATAATATTAATAAACATTTGAATGAGTTCTTGCAATTTTATTTAAAAGCAAAATTCCCTATTAAATTTCATGTATACCAAATTTTGCTTTGCAAGTGTCAGGCCTGAACACTGTAGTATGGTATAGTTTAACAATAACAAAAATTATGACATAAATATGCAAGAAGACCTTACAATGTGCATCATTAAAAGAATGTCATCAATGAGAATCCCCCACTCTTACATAAAGTATGCAGGGCTGCCACTGGAGACTATTTTTTAATTTTATCTTGTACCACTTTCTCAAGACAGAGATCTTTCACATATACTTTGAGAACATCTGCTTTCCAAAAAATTTACTTTTAAAAAATAGTGGTGAGAATAGAATATAAAAATAGTCACTAGTGGCAGCCCTGAGTATGTAATAAAATTACTATAATTTACCATTATACATTACTATACTATAATATTATACAATACTATCACCATTTATATTATAATAGTACATTATATAATACATAATGTACTTACAGTATTATAATGAAACTTTCTCCTTCCGAGAGGGAAAAAGTGCTTGTGCATGCCCAGAACCCTTACTTACGCATCTGGAGGAAATGAAGATCGGAAAGAAGAATTTTGGAATTACTTTGTCATTATTTATTAACTTCTATCGACCAAATTGCTTAGTAAAGTTAAAAACGGGAGACATATTTTGAACGATCATACTGTTACATCTTAAATGACATAATCAATTTGAAAAAACAACAGTGTTAACACTTAGAAAAAATAAAAATAAATAAAAATGGCTCTTTTTCACAGTTTTTCTTTTCCCTATAAGGCACCATTTTCCTAAGACGCCTGAGATACTGATTAACAAAAAATATGAATTTAAAATTTAGACCTTCTTCCTTTCGACTCTGTAATAATGTAATTCTGTTCTTCTGAGAGGGGAAAAACACTCGTGTATGCCCATAACCCCAATTTATGCATCTGGAGGAAATGAAGACCAGAAAGAAGAATTTTGCAGGTATTTTGTCATTATTTATTAACTTCCATCAGCCAAATTGCTTAATAAAATTATAAATGGAAAAGATATTCTAAATGATCATACTGTTACATCTTAAATGCCAGAATCGATTTGAAAAAACACCAATGTTAACCATTGGGGAAAAAAAAATTTCAAAATGGTTCGTTTTCCCAGGTTTTATTTTCCCTATATGGCACCGCTTTCCTGGGGTGCAACTTCTGAGGTACCAATTAACAAAAAACATGTATGTAAAGCTTAGACCTTCTTCCTTTCAACAGTGCAATTGGTTTTTAAAAGTACGAATTTAAACCCATTTAAAAAAATTCACGACTGCAAGTCACTTTGTGCCTTATAGAGATGACCTTTTTTCTATGGTAAAAGTGCCTAAAAGTTCGTATTTCGACTCAAGTCTTTTCAAAGGATATTTGCAGGCCAGATTTAGATTACCTATAAAAATTTTGAAACGTTCAGATGACTAGAAATATTTTTTAGAAAATGTGTGAAAATTTCGAAAAAAAAAAAAAAAAAAAAAAAAACTAAAAAAACAGGATTCTGGCACAATTTCAAAATGAACCCTTTGAAAAAATTCATTCCCCAAAGTCACTTTTCGTTTTATTTCATACATTTTGTCGCATGATTAACTTTATGCATATTTTAAATAAAAAATATACTTAATTTTTAAAAAAAAAACTTAGGATTTCAATGTGAAAAAAAAAAAGTTACGGGCAAAACAGTGATTTTTAAAATAAAATTTTAGCACGAAAATTATGCAGTCGTCGGAAACATGCCACCCACTTCTCGTTTTCCATTGCAGTTATTTCGAGCCTTTTTACCAATAAATATCAGTTGGTGTTGTTGCTTTTTTTTTTTTTTTTTAATTTTTCACATGGTCAGCATGCACATATTTTTGACAAAATTGAGTTAAAGATATAAAATCGTACAAATTTCAGGTTCATTTAAAAATATTATCATGGGCACGGGCAATGCCGGCCAGGTCAGCTAGTACATATAATATAGTGTATACTTATAATCTCTCTATTCTAAAAAAAAGTAACTACCGCTGTAACCGCTGCCGCCGGTTTTGAATTTTTTGTGACCGGAGGTCTTTCTTCGTTAATATTAAGAAAAATATTGCATACAAAAATATGAAAATCGGTGGTATTATAGAGAAATGTTTGATAAACACGCTGATGCAGACAGTTTTCAAATCGAAGATTTATTTTAAGAGATATTTAATGCTAAAGTTGGACAAAATCGTTCCATTAAAAAAGTTTTATAGGAGCAAAAACTGTACATAGGAGTTTAATCATTTTTAGATCATTTTATACGTCAGAATTTCCCGGTGTGCAGATTGCGTTTAGTTTTTTAATTTGAATCATTTTTTGAGGTTTTATTTCTATTTAAAATTCAAATTTTCAGCATTTCAAGAGATATTTTTTTACACATTTTAGAAAATTGTATTAATTTAAACTGTTGCCAACTGTATAAAGAGCGCAACCAATAATATTTGCTTCAAATTAAAAATTTATTTTACATGTGACTATTATAAACAAGAAAATATAAAAAGCAGGAACGCATTGAAAATTATCATAAAAACTATATTACACGTGAATTTTAAAAGTGAAAGAATGTTGTAAAATAATAAATTCATTAACATGCGTTAGAAGTCTTAAATAGGAGAAATTACGTCACATTACACATTACGTAAAATGAACAAAAAATAATATTGCAAAACAGTTTAAATTTAAAAATTGCGCGAGACATTTATGAAATATTTTAAGATGATATTTTCAACTATTTTTATTAGGATAGCGCAAATAATATTTCATTTCTAACAAAAGTATTTTCACGTGAATAGTAAAAGGAAAAAGAAAAGTTTAGTGAAAATTACATCAGATTAAAAACGATACATTTAATGTGTCATTTATAAAAAACTTTCTTTTCGCTTTTCTAAAAAATACCGTCAAGTTCCAACAAAGTCTCTGTTTATTTAATTCATTTTATATTAGCTTATTTTGAAATGCCAACTGATTTTATTTAATCAAAGAAGGAAAAAACGATTTAACAGCCGCTGATTTGGCTTTAAAATTCCCCAATCAAAGAGAAATAAATAGAAACCTGTTTATAAAAAGATCGCCACTGTTTTTAAACTTATAATTCAATCTTCCGAAATATTTTTTAAGCCGATCAAATTAGCGTGCTTTTAGAGTCTGCCGTGTCTGAACGGGGGTTGGCGAGCGTAGCTCAAAGGGGGCAGTGCCCCCTAGTGTATTATAAAATAAGAAGCATAATTTCTTCAGAGTTCAGACTTTCAGTAAGCTTCATATGGCTATACATAAAATATATAAGATCAATTAAAACTAAGGAACATATAAATTCTTCATTACTTCTCGGAAAGCCATATAAAAATTATGCCATCATACACTATTAAACTATGTTATAATTATTAGAATAATAGGTGCTGCTGTTCATAATTGTAACTGAATTTTTTATTAATCCTTTACATTTTGTTTTTGTTGCTTACATCATCTTTTAATTAAGGTCTTGAAAGAGTTTATTAATATACTGGCAGAAATTTTTTACATTATGAACATATATAACAGAAATAAAATTTTAAATCCCTATACGATAAAAAATAACCATGTAGTTAATTTTCTAATTATGTTATCTTTCTAGTTTTTAACAAAAAAAAAAATAATAATAATGTAAGTATAGATTGTAGAGTTTCCCCCAGGTTTAAAAAAGGGCAGACAGCTAATGCTGGGAAATGGGCACTTATTAGATTATTAAGGATGCCTTTTAAATTCTTATGGAG
Source organism: Maratus speciosus (assembly GCA_963932465.1). Lineage (NCBI taxonomy): Eukaryota > Metazoa > Arthropoda > Arachnida > Araneae > Salticidae > Maratus > Maratus speciosus. The sequence goes on along the minus strand of OZ010794.1, from coordinate 205,789,148 downwards.
ACTTTTTTTTTAAGGCATTCTTTTGATTTTTAAAATAAATTTTAATATTTAAGCCAGGTGATCATTTCAAGACAACAAGTCGAGTCAAATTTTATCATGCAAACAATTTTTTTACATACAAAAGGCAGTAAAACAAAAACTTTTTGACTGAGGGGCAAGAAAGATGCTATGTTTTGGATGAAGGGCAAGAAGGGTGCTATTTTTTAACCAAAAGGCTGACAGGATACAGCATCCCTGTGAAACTGTCTGAGGGAAACTCTGAATTGGTAAATACTGATTCATATTATAAGTTTCATAATACATCAATTAAAATCAACACAAAACTATCAAATATATTTTCCTTAACAATAATAAATATAAAAAGAAAATACCTCGCAAGCAGCTAATAAACTTGGATCAAAATGGAATAATGACACATCGCCTTTTCTATTTCCAGTAAATACCTAAAAACAAAGCAAAAAAATCAATGCAAGACAACCATATTTATTTTTCCTTATTTCCTTATATTATTTATTCCTATTCCATTTAGCGTTAGAAGCACCAGGTGATAATTTTTTATGGTTTTCAATTTTTTACATACTGTGTTTTTCGTGTATTTCATGCAGACTTTTCACTTCAAAATTTAGTTTTAAAATCAGATATGTTTGATACACGAGTATTTGCAGTTTTATTGATGTCTATCAGTGACAAAAAGTGTCTGGGCCAGGACATTTTCAGGGTTTATACAGAGTTGGGAAGAAAAAATCCCAGGAGTACCCAAAAAATCCAAGGAGTCCAAAAAGTTTTAAGGATTTGCCATTTTTTTTTGTTGTCGATGTTTTTATGTGCTGCATTGTTATGTGGTACGCACACTCCAATTTTTAATGCCCAATTTGGAGAGAAAAACATTTCAAAAACAAATTTTACTTTATTAGAATATAATTGTTAGTGCTGAAATTGCACAGTATTAACAATATTTGCTTACTGATTTCGTAAGTTTAAATACAAAATTGACAATCAGCTTTTTTATGCAGTGACCAATGGTCATGTCACAAAAGTGATTCTGGGTCCAAAAAAAAAAAGAAAAAATTCTGAAATTCCCAGCAAATCTTCTGAAAAGTTACACCAGAGAGAGAGAGAGAGAGGGAGGGGGGGGGGGGGGGGGGGGGAATCCACTCCTGACACTAGCTATGCGTTTTCTCCGCGGCTCTTTGACGAAATTCGTATTTTTTCGCAATCTTTTGACGAAATTTGTGGGGTTTTTCGTTATCTTTTTACAAAATGTGCCGTTTTTTCGCGATTTTTTGACGAAATTTTTGGTTTTCGCGATCTTCCGACGAAATTTGTAGTTTTGCGATCTTTCGACGAAATTTGTAGGTTTTTTCGCGATCTTTTGGCGAAATTTGTGGGGTTTTTCGCGATCTTTAGACGAAATTTGCCATTTTTCGCGATCTTTCGACAAAATTTGTGGTTTTATTTCCCGATCTTTAGGCGAAATTTGCCGTTTTTGCGATACTTTAAGGAAATTCGCGGGTGTTTTCGCGATTCTTTGACGAAATTTGCGTTTTCCCCGCGATCCTTTGACGAAATTGGCGATTTTTCTGCAAATGATTGACAAAATTAATTTTTTTTGGCGACCATATGTCCGAATTTTCGGATTGGTGACCGATTTTTTAAAATTTTCGGAAATGAATGCTTTAGATTTTCGGAAAATTCGGACTAGAATCACCCCAAGGTCATATAAATAGAGATTAGTCAAACCCCAAACACTTATATTATGTATATCACAGTGATGGGACAGCATGGATCTCATTTTGGAGCAGCAAAAAGTCATTTTGGAGCAGCAAAAATGCTCATTTTGGAGCAGAAAATAAATTTTGGAGCATCAAAATGTCGTTTTGATATTCTTTGACGATATTTGCGCTTTTTCTGCTATTCTTTGACGAAATTTGCGTTTTTTCCGCGACTCTTTTCACAAAATTCGTGTTTTTTCACAATCCTTTGACGAAATTTGCGTGTTTTTCGCGATCTTTTGACCAAATTTGCGTGTTTTTCGCGATCTTTTGACCAAATTTGCGTATTGTTAGCAATCTTTTGACAAAATTCCCGTCTTTTTCGCATGATATTCGGACCCTTTGTTGAAATCAGCGTGTTTTTTGCTATCTTTTGACGAAATTAGCGTGTTTTTTTTAAATCTTTTGACGAAATTTGCGGTTTTTTGCGACCTTTGATGAAATTTGCAGTTTTTTTCGGGATTTTTTAAAGAAATTCGCGTTTTTCACAATCTTTTGACCCCGTTTTGTTCGTTTTTTGATGATATTTGTGATCTTTTGACAAAATTCCGTTTTTTTCACGATCCTTTGACAAAATTCGTGTTTTTGCAATCTTATGATGAAATTTGCAGTTTTTTTCGCGATATTTTAACAAAAGTAGCTTTTTTCACGATCTTTTGACCGTGTTTTGTTCGTTTTTTGACGATGTGAGCTATCCTTTGGCAAAATTCACGTTTTTTTTTTTTTCTTTGACGAAATTTGCGTTTTATTCGCAATCTTTTAACGAAAACGTGTTTTTTCACGATCTTGACGAAGTTAGCGCTCCTTTGACAAAATTCATGCTTTTTTTTCGTGATCCTTTGAAGAATTTCGCGTGTTTTTCGCGATCTTTTGACGAAATTCGCGTGTTTTTCGCAATCTTTTGACGAAATTCGCGCTTTTTGCGACCTTTGGATGAAATTTGCGGCTTTTTTCGCGATATTTTAACGAAAGTAGCATTTCTTCACGATCTTTTGACCGTGTTTTGTTCATTTTTGACGAAGTGAGCTACCCTTTGGCAAAATTCACGTTTTTTTTTTTTTTCTTTGACGAAATTTGCGTTTTATTCGCAATCTTTTAACGAAAACGTGTTTTTCCACGATCTTTTGACCGCGTTTTGTTCGCTTTTTGACGAAGTTTGTGCTCCTTTGACAAAATTCACGTTCTTTTTGCGATCCTTTGACGAAATTCGCGTGTTTTTCGCGATCTTTTGACGAAATTTGAGACCTTTAGAAAGAAGCTTGCGGGTTTTTTTTCTCTATCATTTAAATAAATTAATTTTTTCACGATCTTTTGACTGTGTTTTGACGAAATTAGCGATCCTTTGACAAAATTCACGTTTTCCTGCGATCCTTTTACGAAATTCGCGTTTTTCGCAATCTTTTGACAAAATTCGCATGTTTTTAGCGATCTTTTGACAAAATTCGCGTGTTTTTCGACAAAATTTGAGTGTTTTTCATGATCTTCTGACGAAATTTATTCGCGATCTTTTAACGAAATCACGTTTTTACGCGATCTTTTGACCGCGTTTTGTTCGTTTTTTGACGAAATTAGCGATCCTTTGTTAAAATTCATTTTTTTCCCGTGATCGTTTGACAAACATTGCGTGTTTTTCGCGATATTTTGATCAAATTCGCATGTTTTTCGCAATCTTTTGGCGAAATTCGGGTAGAAAATGATCGATTTGGCTCAAGAATTATAATCGAATTGGCGCAGTTGGGCGCAATTTTGGTGAAAATGATCGTTTTGGCGTAGAAATGCGCAGCATTATCGATTTGGCGCAATTGGAGCGCTGTTCCATCACTGATATCACATACATGATACATCTTAAAGAAAATGTTAAAAGGCAAAAAAAAAAAAAAAAAAAAAAAAAAAAAAAAAAAACAGAATGCTAAACGCAACATACAAAAAAATATATATATAACATGTTTTGAATTTATTCTTTTAGAAGAGCGGTAACCGCTTTCTTTGAAGGTGAAATTTTGATGAATTCGCATTTTTTTTCGCGATCTTATGATGAAATTCGCGTTTTTTTTTTTCGGGATCTTTTGAGGAAATTTCGCGTGTTTTTCGGGATCTTTTGAGAAAATTCGCGTGTGTTTCGGGATCTTTTGAGGAAATTCGCGTGTTTTTCACGATCCTTTGAGGAAATTCACGTATCTTTCGAAATCTTTTGAGGAAATTCGAGTGTTTTTCACAATATTTTGAGGAAATTCGCGATTTATGCGATCTTTTGAGGAAATCTGATTTTTTTTTTCTCGCTCTTTATCGAAATTCGCGTTTTTTCGTGATCCTTTGAATAAATTTGCGTTTTTTTTTGCTGTTTTTTAATAAATTCGCGTAGAGGTTTACCGCGATCTGTTGGAGAAATTCGCGTTTTTTCACGATCCTTTGACAAAATTTACGAATTTTTTCCGTGATCGATTGACGAAATGACGGTATCTTTTGGAACATATTTGCGAAAAACGCGATTTTTCCGAGATTCTTGGCTAAATGCCAAACATCGATAAAATTTAAAATAAAGATCGGCTAACAGTGTCGAAAAATGGACTTTACGGACCTAATAATTGAAAAACGGACCTAGTGGGAGCCCTGCTTTTAAGATTATCCTACCCAATCAATGCTGTGCTTCAGATGAATGACGTGCATAAAGGATTTACCGTGCGTTTTACAATCACGATTTTTTTCCCCTCGGCAGCAACATCGCTTGCGTCCGAAGCCGCAATACAATTTAAGTTGTTTCTAAGGAGTGGTTTGCTTATCTAAGTAGTTCTAAGTACTACTTGGGAATGTTTTCATTTCTAAGGAGTTTCCAAGGAGTCTAAGGAGTCTGTGCGAACCCTGATTTTTCACAGAGTTGGAAAATTACAACTCATAAGAATTACTTACCAATTTGAATAATTGTGTTAAAATTAATCTAGTGTAATTACATATATCCAGAATTTAGAGGGGTTCCATAACCTGTGATTTATTCTGTTGAAATGATTCATATATCAGACCAGATGCTATGATCAATAAAGTTAGCTAGATGAATTACGTCCCCCAGATTCCTCTGGGATAGCTCAGTTGACAGAGCATGGCAGCTTCAGTCAAAATATCATCCCCTGAATACTGAACCAGACATTTTTTGCCCAGTTGGAAAATTACGACTCAGATAAATCACACTTATCGCACCTTCATCAAGTTAGAATTGTAATTTAATTTTGAGCAGCATTGGGTTATATACCTCTAAAATAAGGAATCACAAAGTACTGCTCGGTACATTTGAAATGATTAGTTAAGAAAACAATGATGAAATTTTAAGAAAAGAAATGAGAAAACAGTAATTAAAAAGTAATTTTTAATACAAGAAACCGAAAGAATAGAAACACACCTTCTGACATTGCACATCGACAAGTTAAGAACACAAAATGAAGCGGCAACTCCAACTGCCACATGTGCATTTCAAAAGGAGAAATGATTCCATAAAGAGAGGTTACAGCAAAGTACTAAGTTGAGGAAAGCCTACCAATGTGTAGGTGCTGTGAGAATCGTGGTCGATGCAAACCAAATATGATAAAAAGAAATACAATGCCCAAAAAATAAAAGCAATGTGAGAATTTTCTCACAGTCTTTCTGCTCTTAAAACAACAACATGGATATTAAGATCATTCGTTACAGAGTAAAGCTTGAAAAAGTTACAAAAGTCTTCCACATAATTTCAGAAGTTTTAACTTCAACATTTGAATATTGTGCTGTTTTCTAAAAAGAGTAAAATGTTTCCTTAAAAAAAACCACCATAGGGTAGACTTAAAATATTTTACTAAAGTCATTTTTACTTTTTTCTTTCTAAAGAAGAAATTATTGTAATCGAAATTGTTTTTGACAGATTTACACGTTTTGCGGGTCAGAGATCCCAGAACACCTGTTTTTAAAAAATATCTGTCTGTCCATCCATATATCCTCTTTATATCATCGAAAAGTGTATGAAGTTATGCATAGAACTGAACCAAATTTTTTAATGTATGTTTTGGCTATGGCCAGCAGGTCCTCATTGAATTTAGAAATATTCTGCCAGAAGGGTGCGCTGTAATAGCGATTTTTGTGCCATTTTCATTTATTGTACCATCAAAAAATGCATGCAGCTAAGCGTAGAATTGAACCAAATTTTTTGCACATATTTTTGGCTATGGCCAGCAGGTCCTTCTTAAATTTGGTAATAATCCCCTTGAAGAGGGCACTGTAATAATGATTTTTCATAGTTCTATAATACATCGACTGTTCATGTTTTGACGGACAATTCGCATCCAGCTAACCTGGCATTTCTCAAGTTGATGTACAACAGAATAATGAAAAATGCTGATTTCATTAAATATTATAAGTGAGATTAACTCATTTTTTCTCCAATTAGTAAAATGAAGCAGAAACGCAAGATGAAAATCAAAGTTGGAATAATATTGAAGTAATAACACTGAAGTATTAACATGTGTAACAACTTTTTGAAATATTAACATGTATGAGAAAGAAGAAAATTTTGGGATTGGCACATCCAACTAGTTTTGTATTGTCCTGTTTCTATACACCGTTTAAAATAACAAAAATATATTAAAATACCTAAGGAGTGCTTATTTAGTTTTAAAGAATTTAAGCTAGCAATAGAGAATTCTGGCAAAACAAGAGCTTCATTTTCACATATTTCCTTGTCATAATACAACATGTTAGAATAATGTACATAAATTTTTAATTATTTTTATGTTAAACCATTAATATGTAACAAAATGCTTCATTCTCAGCTGATTATGTCCGGTGTAAGATTTTTTTCAAATTCTCGCTTAATAGGCTGCCACTTTGCAATACAGTATTAAAATAAAAAATACTCAATGTTAAAATCTTAGGCAAAACAAGCTGTAAAAATTTGGCTATGTTTATTTTTTTTGCATTCTTTATCAGACTTTATATAGAGAATTAAGAAAAAAAAAAAAAGGATCTTTTTAGAGGACAGCACATTAATTTCCCCATTGTTTGTTGAATTACTGAATGAAAAAAGTATCTAGAACAAAAATAATATAAATAAATACATATTTTCAAAATCGGAATAAAAAAGTAATATTAAGATACATTTCATAGCATAATTTCAATTAAACTTACCCAGTTATTATACACATGAATACAAGTAAGACCAGCCTTTCCTGTTCCATAGAAAAGCCTTTTATCATTACTCTGGAAAATCAAACAAGAAAACAATTTACATAAAAATAAAATTAGTAATTATAACAGATTACAAAGTACCGAAGGAAAAAGTCTATAAGCTGCTGCAAATAAGTAAAGAAAAAAAAATAAGTGGCTACTTATATTATACAGGAAAACATGTCCACGAGTAATACTGATATCATATTAATGGTGGCAACAACCTATCTAAGCAATGACTTAATTTTTAATAGTTACACTGTCAAATAGGGACAGAAATGCACTTTCACATGCAATTTGCTTGAAAACTATATCTCCACTTACTGATTCTTTATTTTATAGTTTTTAAAATAATTTTCAAGCATGATTTTTAAAAATCTATCTCTATTATGCCATTGTGCCTTGATAATTGAAGATTAACTCATTTGCACTTATGACAATATAAACAGTGTTTGTTTCTGGCTAATATTCCATAGCAAAACTAATAGTTTGTCAATAAGTAAATAAATAAAATATAAATATAACACAATAAATTTGTGTTTGTGTGCATGAAAGATAAGATATGCAATCAAACTACAGGTTTAAACACTAAAATAATCAGAATAAAAAAAGGTAAGTAACAAAATCTTTGACAATTTCTTCTGTTATTAACCTCTGAAATGTGACTAACATATAAATATCACTTTTATTAAATCTCAAAACTTTATTTAAATAAATAATTAAAAATTTTCACATAAAAATGCATTTGGTGGTACTAGTATGCAATCTAAAAAATATGTATTAAATGTACAAAATCTATTAGTTTTTACTTTTAAAATGGTTTTCATCTATGTTTTGTACACCAGGAAGCTTGGGTTGACTTTTATGATAATTTTAATTAAAAAATTAATGTTACGCAATCCATATACAATTAAATCTGCTACTTATTTGAGAGTTAAACCTATCTTTTCGGTCATGTACTTGATAAATTAGAAGGTTGGTGTAACAATATGTTAAAATTTATGTTGCATTTAACTACTGCATAAAGTAAATAAATATGTAAGTTGAAATACCAACATACAATAATTGGGACTCATTATTTTGTCTTAGACATCTTTCTGATTTATTTTGTTATAATATATATCACTGGTTGTTACTTGAATTCAGTTCAGCATTTGGTTTCATTTTAGATTGTAGTCATGGGTGTAAATCATGTGCACACAGAGACAAGTTTGTAAGAGCACCTGATTTTTATTCTTTTTAAAGCCAGACCTAGAGGTTAAAAGGCTGTAGTCATTTATTTCTTCATTATTACGAAAATATTCTCCCGAGTGTCATGGAGAATGCTAACAAGTAGATTTCAAAGAAAAAGGTGCGATTTTCTCACATCCTGCCTTTTTATTTCATAAATAAGATTTTTCCCAGAAGGATCACAATAGAACTTTAATAGGCTTAAGATATGCAGATTTGTGATGATACCAAGGTTTGGCCAAGACCAGGGCACAACACTGACTGGAAAAAAAAAAAGGATAATTGCGGTACCATTTGCATTTTTAATGTCAAAGTTACTTTGACTTTAATGATCAAATATAATTAATGTCGGGCTAAGAAACAAATTTACCAAAGGCAAAAAGGTTTATCATATTAGATTTACAGTTAGGGGAAAAGAAACTGGTAATTTTAATTTAATTTTAATTTTGCATTTTAACAGTGCTTTAATTTCTTTTCCTTTCATACCCCCTCTTTTTTTAAAGCTAAAAAACACCGATCATGCATGCAAGGCTGGTGGAACTTGATCAGAAGATCTTAAAGCCAATTTAGATCCCTCCCCCCCCCCCCCCCACACACACACACACTAAGAACTGAGTAGTAATGATATTAACTATAAACATTATATGAAATACAAATAAGTAAACAAACAAAATTGAAGCAAAGTGTTTCTTGAAAAGAATGAAGCGAACATTTTTTTTAAGTTCATGGCCAGTTCTAATGAGCTACTTTTCCACAAAATTTAGCACCAATCCTAGTAAGTATCCTGTGATATTTTCCAAAGTCTTTGATATCTGCCATTTGTCACAGTTATTCACAAATACAAAATTATTTATAGTTATTTAACTATGCAAAATTAAAATATTAAAAATATTAAATCAAACACAGATTCAAAAACACTAAAATATAACATGATACACATAAATATGCATTAACAACATTAATTAAATATGCATATAATATTTATGCATAAACATTATTTAAAAATGCAACATGATTTTAACTAATAAATTATTCAAATAAGTGAAAAATAGGGCATAACAAATATAGAAAATAACACACTAACTTCTACACTGTAATATTTCAGGACAATTAGCTATGTTCGAATACAGCTAGGTTTATGATTTTAAAAAAAAAATATATATATATATATATGTAAAAAAAGTAAAACTACAACGAAAAATAAAAGTTTTGAAAATTATATGCTTACTAGAAAGGTAGCCCATCAAAAATGACGGACATTTAGATATAAAGATATATACAACTCATGTGCAAGAATATGAGTTTTTCTCGCTTGTTCCTCAGTGATAGATGAAAATAACACATTTTAAGAACGAAACACATTTTTGAAAAACTGTGTACAGTAGACCACTAATCTGCACAGTTTGGTTCCAAGTAGTGTGCGGATTTGAGGCTTTTTGCGGTCATGTCTATTCAATCTTTGTTTACATTTTTTTTAATTCATATATTGGACAATTTAGATTGGAAATTCTTAAAAACAAATAAATTACATACTTGAAGTAAGGTAAAAACTATTAAACTATCGTATATGATTTAATAAAATGGTATTATGTGGTATTATACGCGTGTGCTTCATGATCTTAGTGAAATTGGCTGCAACTTGTCATACTCATAATTCAGTGATGCCGCTGTACTTGAAAAATCCTGGGTCCCCGGGACCCAGGATTTCCAAAAATCTGGGTCCCTTTTTTACAAAAGCGGGTCCCCATCAATAATAATTTATATTTTAAAGGAAAATGAAACTTGTTTATTTGGAAAAGATAAATGAAATGCATTAATTATTGTTTTAATAATAATTAAATAATGAATTAAAACCAGTATTTGCACTCAAATAAGACATTTTTTTTTAAATATTAAGAGAAATTTTCTTTACTTTTTAAAAGTAAAAATGCAAGATACAATTTTAATTGTAAAATAATGTTTATTTGAGAGTAGAAAATACCAAGTTCCACTAACAAGTATCACTAATGTTCGCATTTCTTTTAAAAATGGGCAAGACAGGTTTATTGAAAAAGATATTTTTGCTGAAAAAAAGAATACTCATGTTAAGTAAAGGTGTACTTTTTGTTGAATGAATAGGTGCTTTCATTATACTTCCCATTGAATTATTTGTCAGCATAGATCTGTGTTGGAATCAGATATTTTCCTTGGAAGGGAAATTTACATCTAAATCATTAATAAACATCAAATCCTAAATGTTCTGAAGGTGGGAGACATTTCAATGCAGTAAGAAGAAGTGGGGGGGGGGGGGGGATTTTTCACTGGTCCACCTACTGAATACATTATCAAAGTACACTGAAATCATTCTGTATTTTTAAGAATCTCATAAAAAAAAAATTAAATCCCATTTATGAATTTTCTACCTATAAGTTTAGTTTGCACATCTTTTTTGGTGCTTTGACTAAATTCACGTTTTTTCCGCGTTACTTTGACGAATTTCGCATTTTTTCCGCGATCCTTTTGTCGAAATTCGCTATTTTTTCGCGAGCCTGTCACGAGAATCGTGTTTTTTCCGCGATACTTTGACAAAATTCGGCTTTATTCCGCGATTTTTTGGACGAAATTCGTTATTTTTTCGCGATCTTTTGACGAAATACACTGTTTTGTCTCAGCCCTTTTACGGAAATAACGTTTTTTTTCGCAATATTTTGATGAAATTTGTGCTTTTTTTCCGCGATCCTTTGACGACATTCGCTATTTTGGGGGATCCTTTGACAAAATACGCTATTTTTCGCGATCCTTTGACGGCAATCTGCTTTTTTCCGCGATATTCTGATGAAATTTGCGCTTTTTTGCGATCCTTTGACAAAATTTGGCTTTTTCCGCGATTTTTTGACGAAATTCGCTATTTTTCGCGATATTTTAACGAAATACGCTAATTTGTCGCGGCCCTTTTACGAAAATCACGTTTTTTCGCAATATTTTGATGAAATTTGCGCTTATTTCCGCGATATTTTTATGAAATTTGGCTTATTTCCGCGATTTTTTGACGAAATTCGTTTTCTTTCGCGATCCTTTGACGAAATATGCTATTTTTTCGCGGCCCTTTGACGAAAATCGCTGTTTTTGCGCGATATTTTGATGAGATTTGCGTTTTTTTTTTCGCGATTCTTTGACGAAAATCGGCATTTTTCCGCGATTTTTTGACGAAATTACGCGTCCCACGGGACGCGTAAGAGCTATTTTTTTGCGTCCCGTCTCCGATTTTTCGCGTAATTTACGCGCTATAGCGCGTCCGCGGCATCCCTGTAATTGTGTGGACCGCTATAGCAAAGAAGTAACCAGTTTTTAATAAAATTTCTGATAAACAATAGTTTATAAAAACTTGTGTAAAATTCCCGGCCGTTCTGATGTTATGTCAGTCCTATGAATAATATTTGTAACACTGAAGAGTCTCCATGTATATGTGGAATTTAGAAAAGCCTCTCCAAAAGAAAGGTCCTGAAATGACACTGTATTCCCTCTAACTTCAAAATTTAATCGAGCCCTGATGTTGTTTACTCATATATAATAAATACAGTTATTTTGAATATTACAACAGAATTAAACAGTTAAACTTACTTAACATAAGCCCGCTGTTACGTCAATGCTATTGTTTAGTATTAAGAAAGAAAATTATTTAAATTTTTCAAATCATGCATTTATAATTTTTTTCATTATTTAATAACTATATAATGAAAAAATATGCTTTTGTTTTGAGTTCATAAATAGGACAATAAAGTAATGTAGCTAAGAGATATTTTAAAATAAAATCTTTGAGAATTGAAACCATAAACAAACGATACCGCCACTATTTTACCTACTATGACGTCATAAGAATATTGTCCATTGATTGTTGGAGAATCTACTTTGTGAATGATTACCTCAATGGTTTAATATTTTTTACAGTTCACGATGAATGAATCACTTGTGTTTGTTTAGATTTATGGAATGAGGTATTAAACTGTCAACCTAATTTCAACTGAAGTTATCCTAGGATATATGTACTTTTTAATTGAAATTAAAAACAATGCTTTGATCTTGAAATAAAATGTTTTACTTTATATAATTGGTTATTTCTATTAATTATTTATTTAGGTACTTTTCCCTTATAGCGCATTTTTTTAAAAAGCTTGGCGCAATTCGGCATCCAGAAAGTGAGATATGCTGCAAAAATATATAAACATCTACGAAAACAAACCTGATGAATTTTTATTTTTGTTTATACATATATTTATTAATTATTTATTTAGGTACTTTTCCACTATAGGGCACTTTGCATTTTTAGAAAAAGCTTGGCGCAATTCGGGCATCAGAATGTGAGATATGTTGCTAAAATATAGGGAAGAGTTCCATATTCTATGCTGTTTTTTTTCGCGAGCTTTTATTTTTGGCATTAATTGAATCGATGTGGTTGAGATCTTCAGCCTTTCGGGTTGCTTTTTTTCTGGAATGTACTTTATTCATATTTTTTGTGTATTTTTTTTTGCATTTATAGCATTTTTTTTTTCGGAAAAATTTATAACTTTTGTTTTAATTTGACATACATAATAAATATATAAAATTATACATAAGCACATAATATTTATTTATAGGTATATATATTACCCAAACAGCAAATAATCCTTAGCCGAACTTCCGCCGAAAGTCCTAACTCGACTATATTTCGTCCTGGCGATCTCATTTTCTGGGGTCGGCAGGTATGACTTCTTGTCCGCAAGGCAAATCACCCTTCGAGCATCGCCTCCCGACTACAATTGTGTCGGTTTTGAAGCCTTTGCGTATTAGTTTTCGATAATTTGGTCACTTGGTAATCTTTTACCGAGTACATTTTAATATCCTATGACCTTTTGCCGATTAGCTAATCATATCGAATGGAAGAATTTGTACAATGCAAAAATAGTATTTACAACGTAAAACAATTCGTTTTAATTCAAAAAATAAATATTGTTAAATGGGAACATTTTCGCCTATAAGATGCAAAAAATATTTCTATATCGAGGATGTAACTAATTGAAATGAAATAAATCTTGTTTTGTTTAAAGTCAAAATATTGCTGTTAAATAATTTTACAATTAAAATTACAATTAATTTTCTATTCTAAGATACAAATAAAATTACATTTAACTTAACAATTATGTTCTTGCTTATAAGTGACTCACACTATTTATATACAAATATTATTGTATCTTATTGTATCTTACGAAGAATAATTAACTGTAATATTCACCCCAAGATCAGCAATATTTAGAATTTAAATTAAACAAAATGTCTTACCTTTTAATTAATTACGCCCTCGATATGAAAACATTTTTTTACTTTATAGCGGAAAATATTTCCATCTAACAATATTTATTGTTTGAATTAAAACGAACTTTGATGCATTTTAATTTGATAATTTTTGCATCTTACAATGTAAAATATTCTCATTTAACATTGCGTCCTAGCTGTGAAAATTCCATTATTTAAAGCGTCTCATTAAATTTTGGTTATGTATGGAAAAAAATTCTTTTTTTCAATATCTAAATAATTATTTTAATTTAAAGAAAATTTCAGTCATTTTTTTTTTTTTTTTGTTTTACTTTTAAAAGCTATAAAATAAAATTTATCACTATCTGGAGAGAGAAAAAAAAGAAGATCAACTTATTTATAATTTATACAATAACATTATCTGATTTTTTTCCCCAAATAAATTAAATTTTCAATCAGAAATTTCTAATTCGTAACTAAGAAAATACATTTAGAGCAAATATTTTGTTGTTGTAATAGTCTAAATTTCAGATATTATCCTGATATAATTTAAATTTCAGATCTTATAATTTTCAATTTATTTATCCAATAATTATTTTAATTAAAAAAATTGTTCAGTCATTTTTTTAACTTTTAAGAATGCATAAAATTAAATTTATCACTATTTGGAAAAAAAAGTTAATAAACTTATTTATAATTTATACAATACATTATCTGAATTATTTTTAAATAAATTAATTTTTAAATCAGAAATTTCTAATTCACAACTAAGAAACAATCATTTAGAGCAAATAGTTTGTTGTTGTAATAGTTTAAATTTCAGATATTATCCTGATATAATCTAAATTTCAGATCCTATAATTTTCAATTTATTCATCTAATAATTATTTTAATTTAAAAAAAATGTTTAGTCATCTTTTTTAACTTTTTAAATGTATAAAATTAAATTTCTCGCTATCTAGGGGGAAAAGGGATAATCAACTTCTTTATAATTTATACAATAACATTATCTGAACTATTTCTAAATAAATTAATTTTTAAATCAGAAATTTCTAATTCATAATTAAGAAAATACTTTCAGAAGAAATAGTTTGTTGTTGTAATAGTCTAAATTTCTGATATAATCTAAATTTTACATCTTATAATTTTCAATTTATTTATCTAATAATAATTTTAATTTTAAAAAAATGTTCAGACATTTTTTAAAACTTTTAAAAGGTATAAAATAATTTTTTTTTTTACTTTTTTGGGGGAAAAAAGAGATGATCAACTTCATTATAATTTATATAATAACTTTACCTGAAGTATTTCTAAATAAATTAATTTATAAATAAAAAATTTCTAATTCATAACAAAGAAAATACATTTAGAGCAAATAGTTTGTTGTTGTAATAGTGTAAATTTCAGATATTATCTGATATAATCTAAATTTCACATCTTATAATTTTTAATTTAGTTATCTAAATCAACAAAACAGCAAATATCTCTAATCATTTTATTAAGTATAATTTTAAGTATGAATGTCTATACGTTATTATTGAAAAAAAGAAATAGAGAACAAACAAAACGCTTTTAAATTGTTAGTTTACTCTTACACTATTTACCCTGCTATCTGTAAGTTTTTAAGAGATTTAAGTTTACTGATTTGTAAATAATAATGTATTCTCACAAAAGAACATTTCTTGGAAAGTATTTTTTTCCCTTATATTCCTTCGATTGACCATTTAGAAATGATGTCCTTGAAACATGAAAACGTATTTTGAACGGGAGGGAGATAAAGATATTGTAGGGCATTGGACAGTTTATTCACGTGACACACATCCCCTATCATCACTGCAGAGGGTATCTATACAGCAGAAACAAACAATAACACCTCAGTAAAAAGATTCATTTTTCATTACTTTCCGATTGCCGGCCGATTACATGCATAAGAATAAAGCCCGATTAACTGACTTGTAGTAATAATACAATTTCCTGCCGACGTTTTCCTACTATATTGTCTAGATAAATCGCTAGATTTTGTTCAGGCGATATTATGTGAAGCTCTCCATTCGATTACTCATCATTTGCCGGCAATTCTCATATTAGGCCGAAATTTAGCCGATATCTCTTGCTACTGGGGTATGTATGTATGTATAAGGAATATCTCTATATGTAATATATATACATAAAAATAAAACTATCTGTATAAACATCGTATTTTTTTTAACATGCGACATATATAACATTTATTAAATATATATATGTTTATAAATATTTAAAGACCACGTTTTTAAGCCACGTTGAAAATTTGTTATAAGATGCTAAAATGGCTTTTTTGGAGCCATTTTGATTCCTTCGCCAATTGCGTCAACCAGCACAGGATATGGAACTCTTCCCGAAATATATAAAGAGCTATGAAAAGAAATCTAATGAACTTTTATTTTTCTTTATATATGTATTTATGGTACAGATGTCTTATACGCACCATATTGGCGCGATTTTTTTCAGATGCCAGTGTCATATACGCAACAGGTACTTAACTGGCGCCAAAGAGTTGATATTTTGTTTGATATGGTAACCCGGATGTTGTTGTTTATGCTGTTGATGTTTTCGCCAAATTGGCGTCACAAAAAAAATCGCGCCAATATGTTGCGTATATGACACCTGTGCCATATTTATATACATAAAAAAATCATTTCTAACTATATATAATATTTCTTTTTATATACAAATTACGCCACAGATGTGATATATGCACTGGGTTACTAAAGACGCCAAAATGGTGTTATTTTGCCTCATATGGTAACCCGGCTATTGTTTTTTATTTATTAATTAATAACTTGTTTATTTACTTTACTTTTCTTTTTTTAATTATATAAACTGTTTTGTTCTATAGTTATTAATTAAACTTTTATTTATTTATTGTTATTTCCTTTTCAAAATAATAGCAAATAATTTAAATATATATATGTAACCGGTATTCGAAAGCGAGTTTTTGCCAAATTGGTGTCAGAAACAAAAACACGCCAAACCCGATGCGTATATGACATCTGAGCAGAAATTACTTCTGTTTATTTATAAAAATGGGTAAATAGCTGTTTTTACATTAAATAAATTGCATACATACGGAACAAATTTGTTGTGAGTATGAAACAGTAAATAGGTTGTCAGAAAATACGTTGGCAAACTTCTTTCTCGCCAAGAAACTTTTCTCCAAAGTACTGTACATAAGCGATGATTGTAGGAAATGCATTTTTAATTATGATATGCGCTTTTATGTTTCACTATATTTATGCATACTATACTGTGTGTATAAATGCCGTTGATATACAGGGCTACACAAAGGAATTCGTAAGGGTTACTGAGTATGAAAGTAAATTGCTAAAAGGTGGTTTTTAAAGGAGTTATGCATTTTTACGATGAACTGCATTTAGTTTACTAAGAAATGTTTATTGAATATAGATAAAATGATATACAGGGTCATGCAAAGAATTGGATGCATAACCGTCTACGGATGATAATATTTGGAAATGTGATTTCAGTAGTTTTAAGAGTGTTTTAGTTTGAATTAAATTTTAGCTAAATAGTGGCATGTAATAACAATACTATTGGCTATGGACGGCGACTGCTAAAATCAATTTTAAAATTTTTTATGCGTTTTCTAAAATGTTTACTTAATTATCTTATTTACCATATTTCCCTAAATAACGAAGTTTTGTTAAAGTATTCAGGAAGTGTTGGAAAGTGTTTCATATTCTATGCTTAACGCATGCTTTTTCTTTCTTGTTTAGACTTATTTTGCATTTATTTTATTCTTATTTTTTAGTCTTAAACTGCTTTATAGAAACTTTAATATTTAATGTTTAAAATTTCGCTACCCTTCCACCTTAAATATAGTACAAACTATAGCGCAGATAGCGCAAAATAATAAACAAAATGGTACTTTTCCACTATAGAGGCTTTGGCGTTTTTTAAAAAAGCCTGGTGTAATTCGGGCATCAGAAAGTGAGATTTGTTGTCAAATCATATAAACAGTTTTGAAAACAAACTTGATGAGCTTTTTTTCTTTTTTTATATATGTATTGATGTTTTTTATGTACAAATTACTTCTGAAATTTGTAAAAAATTAGGTAACTGGCTTTTTTATGTTAAATAAATCGTATAAATATCGAAAAAAATGCGTGTGTACATAAAATGAAACAGTGGATAGGTTCCCGGAAAATATGTTGTTAAATTTCCATTTTCGCCAAGGCACCTATACTGGAAAAGTACCTAAAGAACATTAAAATCTTATCTTATTTACCATATTTCCCTAAATAACGAAGTTTTGTTAAAGTATTCAGGAAGTGTTGGAAAGTGTTTCATATTCTATGCTTAACGCATGCTTTTTCTTTCTTGTTTAGACTTATTTTGCATTTATTTTATTCTTATTTTTTAGTCTTAAACTGCTTTATAGAAACTTTAATATTTAATGTTTAAAATTTCGCTACCCTTCCACCTTAAATATAGTACAAACTATAGCGCAGATAGCGCAAAATAATAAACAAAATGGTACTTTTCCACTATAGAGGCTTTGGCGTTTTTTAAAAAAGCCTGGTGTAATTCGGGCATCAGAAAGTGAGATTTGTTGTCAAATCATATAAACAGTTTTGAAAACAAACTTGATGAGCTTTTTTTCTTTTTTTATATATGTACTGATGTTTTTTATGTACAAATTACTTCTGAAATTTGTAAAAAATTAGGTAACTGGCTTTTTTATGTTAAATAAATCGTATAAATATCGAAAAAAATGCGTGTGTACATAAAATGAAACAGTGGATAGGTTCCCGGAAAATATGTTGTTAAATTTCCATTTTCGCCAAGGCACCTATACTGGAAAAGTACCTAAAGAACATTAAAATCGCCCAGTTAGGAGCTCAGACAGTACAGCATCGTCTATTGGCGGTTATTTTATTAGTAACATCGGGAGGAAGATGTAAGGATGTACAATTTTGTATATTACATCTTAAATTCTCACCCAGAGATTTTGAAACAAATGGGTAAGTGTGATCACAGATCGCACAGAGGGTTTCGATTAATATTCCTTTCAAAATACTTTATACTTTTCAAAAATCTGTTAGTTCCACATTTCGCAACCAGGGCGCACCCTATTCTAAACAAACCTCTATCTGAACGAAACTCCGTTTTATATACTATCCGTAGATATATTAGTCGGGGAGAATTGGCCCGATAGCACCCGAGATAAGTAGGCGCCCCTCGCAGTAAAAAGTGGAACAAAAATATGTAAGGCTATAGTGCATAATATGAAAGAATCGCCAAAGGGGTGTCGGGTAAAGTTGGAAAAGTTTTCCACGGGTGAAAAGGGGAAATTGCTTAAAATACACAAGTTAGAGCCAGGAGGAGTAAATAATATAAGACTTTTTGGAAATTTTATGATTTGCCGTCTGGTCAGAGGTATTCAGCTGTACGTATGCAAAAATCCATGTCTCAAACTTAATTAGGGGCTTTCTTAGAAAGAATTGCTTAAAATACATATGTGGTAGCTAAAAGGGTTAAACGTAACACTTTTTCAAGATTTTATGATTTGTCGCCTGGCTTCAGGCGTTCTGCTATAAGTATGCAAAAATTTCAAATCTCCAATTTAATAACTGGCTCAGTTAGATAGAATTGCTTAAAATGCGCATGTGGAAGCCCAAAAGGTTAAATATACGATTTATTTCAAAATTTTATGATTTGTCGTATGATGTGTGGTGTTCAGCTATAACTATGCAAAAATTTCACGCCTCCAACCTAAATAAGGGCTCACTTAGAAGGAATTGTTTAAAATACACGCGTGGGAGCTTGAAGGGTTAAATGTACGACTTTTTCAAAATTTTATGATTTGTCATTTGATGTGAGGTGTTCAGGAAAAAGTATGCAAAATTTCACGCCTCCAACCTAATTAGGTGCTCACTTAGAAAGATTTGTTTCAAATACACATGTGGGAGCCGAAAGGGTTAGATGTACGGCTTTTTCAAAATTGGTTTGTCATTTGACGTGAGATGTTCAGCTATAAGTATGCAAAATTTCACGCCTCCAATCTAATTAGGGGCTCATTTAGAAAGAATTGTTTAAAATACACATGTGGGAGCCCAAAGGGTTAAATGTACGGCTTTTTCAAAAATGGTTTGTCATTTGATGTGAGATGTTCAGCTATAAGTATGCAAAATTTCACGCCTCCAACCTAATTAGTGGCTCAGTTAGAAAGAATTGTTTAAAATACATATGTGGGAGCCCAAAGGGTTAAATGTACGGCTTATTCAAAATTTTATGGTTTGTCATTTGATGCTACGTGTTCTGCTATAAGTATGCAAAATTTCACGCCTCCTACCTAATTAGGGGCTCGCTTAGAAAGAATTTTTTCAAATACACATGTAGGAGCCCCAAGGGCTAAATGTACGACTAAAAAGAAATTTTATGGTTTGTCATTTGATGTGAGATGTTCAGCTTTAAGTATTCAAAATTTCACGCCTCCAATCTAATTAGGGGTTCACTTAGAAATAATTGTTTAAAATACACATGTGGGCGGCCCAAAGGGTTAAATGTAAGACTTTTTCAAAATTTTATGATTTGTCGTTTGATGTGAGGTGTTCAGCTATAAGTATGCAAAATTTCAGCCCTCCAACCTAATTAGGGGCTCACTTAGAAAGAATTGTTTAAAATACACATGTGGGAGTCCAAAGGGTTAAATATACGACTTTTTGAAAATTTTATGGTTTGTCGTTTGATGTGAGTTGTTCAGCTATAATTATGCAAAATTTCACGCCTCCAACCTCATTAGGGGCTCACTAAGAAAGAATTGTTTAAAATACACATGTGGGAGCCCAAAGGGTTAAATATACGACTTTATCAAAATTTTATGATTTGTCATTTGGCGTGAGAAGTTCAGCTATAAGTATGCGAAATTTCACGCCTCCAACCAAAAATAGGGGCTCACTTAGAAAGAATTGTTTAAAATACACATGTGGGAGCCCAAAGAGTTAAATGTACGACTTTTGCAAAATTTTATGGTTTTTCATTTGATATGAGGTGTTCAGCTATAAGTATGCAAAATTTTACGGCTCCAACCCAATTAGGGGTTTACTTAGAAAGAATTGTTTAAAATACACATGTGGGAGCCCAAAGAGTTAAATGTACGACTTTTTCAAAATTTTATGGTTTTTCATTTGATGTGAGGTATTCAGCTTCAAGTATGCAAAATTTCACGCCTCTAACCTCATTAGGGGCTCACTTAGAAAAAATTGTTTAAAATACACATGTGGAAGACCAAAGGGTTAAATATACGACTTTATCAAAATTTTATGATTTGTCATTTGGCGTGAGAAGTTCAGCTATAAGTATGCGAAATTTCACGCCTCCAACCAAAAATAGGGGCTCACTTAGAAAGAATTGTTTAAAATACACATGTGGGAGCCCAAAGAGTTAAATGTACGACTTTTTCAAAATTGTATGGTTTTTCATTTGATATGAGGTGTTCAGCTATAAGTATGCAAAATTTTACGCCTCCAACCTAATTAGGGGTTCACTTAGAAAGAATTGTTTAAAATACACGTGTGGGAGCCCAAAAGGTTAAATGCACGTCTTTTTCAAAATTTATGTTTTGTCATTTGGCGTGAGAAGTTCAGCTATAAGTATGCAAAATTTCACGCCTCCAACCAAAAATAGGGGCTCACTTAGAAAGAATTGTTTAAAATACACACGTGGGAGCCCAAAGGGTAAAATGTACGTCTTTTTTTAAAATTTTATGATTTCTTGTTTGATGTGAGTGTTCAGCTATAATTATGCCAAATTTCACGCGTCCAACCTAATTAGGCACTCACTTTGAAAGAATTGTTTAAAATACACATGTGAGAGCCCAGAGGGTTAATGTACGACTTTTTCAAAATTTTATGATTTCTTGTTTGGTGTGAGGTGTTCAGCTATAATTATACAAACTTTCACACCTCCAACCTAATTAGGGCTCACTTTGAAAGAAATACACATTTCGCCGTTTAAAATACACATTTCGCCAACTTGGCCAACATTTGGTGCTACTGTGGTAACACTACATTTGTATTTTTCAACAATTACTCATTTCAATGAGGCGGTCCTACCGGAATCGTAAGGGACACACAGAGACTTGGATTTTATATAAATAGATAGATTCTAGATAACGGATCTAAAAGGGTAGATGAACCATAACCTGGTGAATTATGTCTAAGATATTAGGCCAATGAATATACATATTTTTTTATTCAACATCATTATCAACTTCAAATTTTGCAAGAAAGGTATAAGTATCATATGAAATGTGCAAAAAATACAAATATACTTTGGCAAGAGAACAGGTAAGTCATTGTTTGGAAATTGGAGAATTTTGGCTTTATCCAGTGGTACCAATAAAATTTGGTTCTTATTTTTACCAATTACATCTGCATTTTTTTTTTTTTCAACATATGCTTACAGGGGTCTGTCTGTCCAAAGGGAAAATTGAGTTTGTTAACAAACTTTTCACAAAATTTGATGACAGTAAATTGGACTCTTCACATAAATAAATTTTAGAAAAACGAACTCTCCACAAAAATAAATTTAAGAAAAACAAACTCTTCAAAATATTAAATTTTAGAAAACGACCCTTTCACAGAAAACCCAGCGTGTGAACTACACCTGCATAGTAAGTACAAAATTCTGTAAAAATAGCTTTTTTTGTTCATTATACCATTCATCTGAACATAAATAAAGTAAAACCTCTTTTGTTTATCGCTAGCTTGCTTTCCTCTCTTTCTGCCTTCTATCCTCATTTGGAATCAATGCTGATTGTCAGATAAATGATGTCACAGCAATAGTAGGTGTGGTGATCATATCTTCGGTGATTTCTTTCACTTCCTAATTTGGCAATACTTGCTTTTATTTTGCAGTGTTTGCTTCACATGTCTGCCATCCTCATGGTAATTAAGAGTTTTTTTGTGATTTTGCAACACTGTTCATTTTAATCTTTTGTTGTTTCATCTGTCTATGTGACTCTTCTCTTATATTTCCTAAAATAAGAAGTGTGCACTCCCCTCCACAGGAGAAAATTCTCGAAATTCGGATTATTATATTAAAAATATATAATCGTCAGATGCCAAGGACTGCAATACAAATGTTTTGTGAAATTACTTTTTTCACAAAAATAAAATTAATCCACGAAAATAGGACACTGGAGAAATAACCTGGACAGACCTGGCTTAATAAAAATCCCAAAGGGGCTTTACTACCTAAGTCATCAAACAAGGTACTAATTCTGAATTCGATACATTTTGAATAACCTTCTGACATGTTTTTTTTTTTTTTTTTTTTTTTTTTTTTTTTTTTTTTTTTTTCCCCGATTGGTACCATTTACACTGTTTTTAAATGCCCTGAGATAAACAGTATTAGTATGAAAAATATGCAAATCACTTGAGCAGGGTCAATATATTTGCAAATATGATGATGAGTGCCCTCACTTCTGTAATGTTCAAATTTGTTTTCATTTTTCTCAGTTCTGCATTTATTTTTCTTTCTTCATTAGTCAATAGTGATGTTGTTAAACTGTTAGAATCCTGGGTCACATGCACGCCCAATCTAGGTCCCTTTTTTACAAAAGTGAATCATCTTTTTAGAAATAAGATAGATTTAATGTATTTAATAAAAAATATACATTGCTTGTAATTGTCAAGAAAATAATTTATTCCTACAAGAGAAAATTTATGCATCCTAAAGAATCCAACATTTTTTTTATCCATTTCTTTTCCAATTTTTTTCTTAAATTATGTGCATCTTCAACATCACTTTGTCAACTAATGAATTAGAGGGAAAAGCATAAACATGAAGCAAATGACTTCACTTGATTCAAAGCTTTCCAACTTTCAACATTTTACACACGTCTTCCAAGAGTGATGATCATAATAAAATTTCAGTCTTACTTTATGAATCTAACATTATGCCCTGTTTTGATCTGCCTTTTTTTACATTTTGGCACATCCTGAAACAAATGGTGCTTTCAAGATTGATCAAATGATTCGATTTACTTTTGGTACTTTTGATGATGTCTGCCACCCCTTTCATAATGTCCAAATGCCTTTAGGATTTACATTATTAGACAGATGTTACTTACTAGAATGCAAAGCACAAACATTGATCAAATGGCTCTACTTGCCTCTAAATTTTTACACCTGTTCATCAAGCAAATCAGTTGGCAGACTAGCATTTACTTGTAAAAGCATTCAAATGCAATGTAGTTTTATACAATATATTTTTGATTAAATGTCTTGACATTTTTGTTGTCAAAGGGTTTCTTTGGTGCAAAAATTTCATTTGCCTTCCTCTTTTAAAAAATAGGTAATTTAGTTTAATTTTGGATGATTTCTATTGAAATGAGTCAGAAACATGGACCTGTTGGTTAACACTTTGCTGCACAAAGAGACTAGTGCTAAGGGAGGTGCACAATTCAACGTGGAATTTCCATTCAATTTCTTGCTTTCTTATTTAGAATCTACTTTATGTTTCTCAATTTTTCACATGTTGTATGCGGGAAACTTAAAAATATAGTGATAGTAATCACTATTCACCAGTAGATTTCTTTGGTAATGTTGGCCAAAAAACAACACTTGTAATCCAAGTAACCATGACATAATTTTTTTACCTCTTCTACTATAGCATTTGTCACAATCTAGGAGCAGTTCATCTAGATTATTTTTTTTTAGCTTCTGCTCATAAAAAAGCAAAGGGTCATTTAAGGGTAATCTAGAGATCTTAACTCAAAATTAATTTTCTTTTAATTTTGCCACTATGATACCAGTAGGCAATGTATAATCTATTAGTATAGTGAATGCATTTGTATGGCATGTACATGGCAGTGTCCCAATGGCCATGTATTTAAATGAAACCTCCCTGCTATGAGTGCAATAGTCTAACCCAGCAGTTTCTAATAAGTGCTCTGCATAACCCTAAGGGCTTTGCACACACTTTCCAGGGACTCCACACCACTTTAGGGAAGGAGGGGAAAGGGTAAACTTAAAAATGATATCAACACATTGTAAGATAAGGATTTTTCAAAAAGTGTGTATGAATTTTATTGTTAAAAAACCTATAAATGACTCTTTTTTTACTTTTCGACTTTGGTTGCATATCTTTTTTTAAAGGCTACTTTCAGTTTCCAATCCGGTTTCAAAACTAAAAATACCTTTAAAAAAAAAATTTGCAACCAAAATCAAAAAAGTAAAAAAGAGTCATATTACATATTGAGCTCAGCTATCCTACGCAAAAAAATTGCTTAAAAATATTCAAATTGAAACTAGAAATTTGAAAACAACCTCTTGGTGTTTTCAAGTGGGTGAAGAATCCCCTTAATCTCTAAGGATTGACATTTACTATGGTTTTTGAAACTAACATTATCTTCAGAAATAAATATCCAAATAAAAAGAAACTGGAATATTTTAAAACATGGTTAATGACTTTGCTATTAGAATTCAGATATGCATATTGTTTAATAACATGAATTAAGTCAAAATACATAGTAATAATAATAGTACTCATAAGACTTACTTTATCTTTATTATAGCAGTTAATAATACCATTATAAGAAATGGTGAAAATGAAATCATCATAGACTGCTAATCCAGTAGTGTGGGAATTCATATGCAACTTCTTTTCAATTTTCCCACTCTAATAAAGTAAATAAATAATAATAATAAACAAATTTAAAATTGGAGATTTAAAATATTTAACAAAAAATCATTGCAACACAAAAAACTTTGAATAGTATTTAAACAAAATTGAACTAATTTATTATTTTTAAAACATTCTAATTTGAATACTACAAAAATAAGATTCTAATATATTTTAATTAGATTTAGAGTATGGTTTATCTGATCAGTAGCAAAAATTATAACACAATAGCTTTTTTTTTTTTTTTTTTTTTTTTTTTTTAAATCAAACATATGAGATATTAAAATTCTGATATAATTTACTTAAAAGGTATATTTTACTTAAAAATATACATTAAAAGGTCTTTACAGTATAAAAAACCGTCAAAAGATATTAAAAACCCCAAGTGCTTTCAACTGCACTATGGCAGCCATCATCAGGGAGAAAGATCAGAGGAGTCTCCTCTGATCTTTAATAATGAAATTACAAGCTGTTTCTAATAAAAATATGCCTAAATTGAAAAACAACAACAAAAAAGGTTGATGAGTGAGTATGCTGACTCACATGATACAATTTTATCCTGCAGTTTGAAAGTTTTATTTCCTGTAGACATCCTTATCGTTTTGAAATAGCAACTTTCTAGGTCAGTGGAAACCTTATAAAAAGCTGCACACTCCACCATATTAGAAAGTTTGAATATTTTTGAGTTTCTAATGATCTTCACATGGTTAATAATTAAGCATGCAACCTGACAGCATAACATAAAGAGAATGCATGACTGTTTCAAGAGTGCAATTTTCATATTTTTCACTCTTTCTAAGTATTGTGTACCAATTTTTATCAGGGTAAAAATATTAAATTTTGATTTGTATGAAAATATCCCAAGAGAAAAATTGTTTATAGTTCAATTTCTAAAGTTGCTTTAAAATTTCCTGCAAAATCCAGTCTTATTTTATTCCTTTTCTATGTCTGTAGTGATTTTTTTTACAGGATCTTGAGCTGTTTTAGTTAATCAGCATTGCAATGTGAAAAATTAGAATGCCAGAAGAATGTTCTAAGTTTTTTTTTTTTAATGTTAAGAACTTATATTAAATTGATTTCTCCAACAAAACTTTATTATAATGCAACCTTCTGCTTTAGAGGAACAATGGGAAAGTCATAAGCAATACTTCCAACCTAAGTTCTTTAAAAAATTATTTAAAAGAAAAAAAATCATCTGACATAAGACTCATTTTGATATATATATATATATATATATTTTAACCACTGTTCTGTCTTTTTTACCAACTAAGAATAAATTTTTTTCTACATATCATGAATTTTGTTTTTTCCCCCTCACAAATCGTCAATTTTGTTTTTCATAAGACTAAACTCTCTCCACCTCCCCCCCCCCCACCCCCACCCCAAACAAATGATGAACTTTATTAACTCTCATACTATGTATAAATCAATACATTTTCAAATATCTCATGCACAGTTTTTGTAATAATGCATTAAATTTTACTCTTATAATCAGCCATTTAAAAGCCCTATGCATTTTTACATAATAAATATGAATAAAACAAAAATGCTTCAAACTATCAAAACAAATTATGATTTAACACATATATAATAGTTTAATTTGATAACATAAAATATAAGTCTAAAATTATAAACTATATGAAGATTCATTTTGCATAAAAATGTGAGCAAGACGCAAATGACTTAAATACATAACAAATGTTCATTTTAACACAAATTATTAAAAGAATTTTAAATATATATTTTATCTGCATATTAAGTAAAACTTAAAACAAATTTTCAAAATTATGTCAATTTATTCATGGTAAAAGAAGAAATAAGTTTAATTTTTTTCAATCATTCATTGAATTTGTTTCAATTAATTGCTACAGGACAAGGGCAATAAGATGAATGACTGACGATGGAGTGGTGGTGACTTATACAAATGAATACTTTTTTATTTGTTAAAAATTTATTTTTATAAATCCATTATTAATATCTTGCAATGTAATCTTTTTATTTACTAAATAAATCGAAGAGGGTCTAATTACATACAAGTATATACACTTAAATATTTGCAGCTAAATATACAGTTTATGTACAAACAAGTTTAACATATCGCTCACCCGCAAAGAAAAGTGACACATCTAGCAAAAATTCATTTTATGTTTCATTCCACTAAAAGGTCTGTCATAGGCAAGTCTTGCTACAGAAAAAGTTTCATAAATGTTGTGTACAGAAGATCGATTTATTATGTTATATGTCCAATTGTGACCACAGAAAGGGGTGGATTGCGTATGTGTGGGGAGGTAAAATTACTCAACCCTCCAAACCTCATCTACGTCTTCATTCTTAAGGGTTTTACGCTTTTATGTACGTTTTTAGTCCTGCATGCAGAGCTAATTGCAATATTTTCATGCTATAGTAAAAGCATGCAAATTTTCTTTTGCCTCTGTTGTGAAATTTACTTTTGCTGAGATGTGTCACTTTTCATGCAGGTGAACGATATTATGTGAAACAATAATGTTCTATGCGTTTAATTTTTTAATCATTTACTTTTGAAATAAATTGAAGGACTATTACATCTTGAAATTAGCAGCATAAATATAATTAAAAAGATTTAAGAAAAGACATATAATACACTTAAAAGTTAACACTTTCAAAAGTGTTTGAAAGTGTTAACTTTTAAGTGTATTATACGTCTTTTAGTAAATCTTTTTAATATACGTCTTTTAGTAAATCTTTTTAATTATATTTGTGCAGTGCATTTACTTTTTTTCATATAATCAAAAACATTTAAGCAGACAAAAATAATATGATTTACCATTACATCTAGTACAATGAGAATCTTGTCAGCGCTACTCAAATAGGCCAGATCACTGTGCAAACACATCCAGGAGGGATGCTTAATATTAATTTTAATGTAGCGGATAAGCAGTCCTGTCTCTGCATCTCTAATAGCTATATTGCCTTCGGATGACAATATGACTAGAACATGAAGTCGACCTTGATGAGCAGTTGCTATGCGAGAAGCAGGATGTTCTGTCTTTACGAGTTCTATTTCTTCATACTAGAAAAGACCAATCAAATTATTCAAATATTAATAACAGAAATAGATACAAAATTCAGGTTTTTGAAGGTTATAGCCTAAAATGACTCACAATTCCTTACTGTATAAATGACAATTGGAATTATTTACCTAACCCCCTGACCGCTGAGCAAAAGGGCAAAATTGTTATACTGTTTTCTATGTAATTTGTTTAAAATGCTAAAAAAGATAATTTTTTCGACATGATATAAAAAATTTAATTGCATATAGGAATATAATCCTGGAGGGTCTTAATCATAACTTAATCTTACAAATCTGGATTATATCATTTAAATAATGCTTCTATTGCAATGAAACCTATAGCTTAGTGAACGGATATATCTGCTCACCGCAATGAGAAGATTAAGTGGAGTGTATTCGTAATGGATATAAATAAAATGATATATTTGCAAAATAATAACAAAGCCAATTTTATTACAGTAGACTGCTGATTATCCAGACTCCAATTAATCAGAACGGTCAAGGACCATACTTTTTCCCGCCTTCTCCAAAATTTTTGAAGTGAGACAGACTTCTTCAGACGTGATAGGGTAAATTCAGCTCGATGTCAGAAAAGCTAACCTTTAAATAACCATTTCCTAAACATGAAATAATAAAATTACCAACAAACAAATGCAAAGAGAGCAATGCAGAAAATCAACTATTTCTAGAAGCTAAGAAGTTTCACTTCTAACGCGCCAGAGTCCCAAGCATATTTTTTTCCCATGAAAATCCCTCTTTATCGCCAGACTCTCTGAGGGGGGTCGGAAAATTGCTTCTTTTGTCCCTTGGTGTCCTCGAACAGAGGGACCACTCCACACTCTCCACTCGCATTTGTTCGTGTGGTGCATGCATATATATATATATATATATATATATGGAATAATTTCTATGTGTGCTTATATGGATAACTTTCTACTAATTTTGCAGAAAATAAAACTTTAAAAAAATTAAAAAAACTTCTAAACACACCATTTGTAATATTGTGAAATGTGCACTACTACATTTGCCAGTCCTAAGCCTGGAAAAGTGTGAAGTGAAGCTACCTAAAAAGCATTGCCATAGCCGTTTTTTTAAAATTGTCCAATTATCCAGATATTTCATCAATCGGATCTGACCTTAAAGGTCAAAATTAGCACTAACCACCGGCCACAGGGCCAGTAAATGAGAAAAAGTGGCTAGTGAAAAATTGTCTATCAGTGGCCACCTTCTGGCCACTTTATTACAAGGAGAGAATAAAATTTTCTTAAATTTCTACAAGGATTCTACTTTTTTTGGTTCCAATATAACATATATTAACATATATATTTGGGCTATTCAGTTTTAGACTAATACTTATAGAAATTTTACTGTTTAGTATTTTTAAATAAAAAAGTGGCCACTAGTTTAAAGAAAGTGGCCACTTAAAAAACTAGTCCTACCGGCCAGTGGCCGCTAGTGAAATTTCCCAGTTTTGACCTATATCTGACCTGTCCGGATAATTGGCTCTCTACTGTATTATGAAATTCGGTACTTTTTTTTGCATACATCAAATTAACTCCTTTTTTTTTGTGTCTCATATCAGTCCCATTGACCAGATAATTAAGGTTAAGTCTGCTAGCTTAGAAATATTTTTTTTTTTTTTTTTTTTTTTTTTTTTTTTTTTAAGAAGAAAAAAATTGCACAGACGGAAATTGTTAGATTATACATATGTTAAAGTTCAAGAAATTTTTGCAATTAGATTCAATATGGATTACTTACCTTCCAATTGTACACATTAACAGAGCCATTAGCCAGTCCAGCATAAAACTTTCCCCATCCTTTACATATGCTCATGACAGGACAAGGTGGAAAGAAATTTTTTATTTTCGTACCACTCTAGTAAGAAATAAAATAAATTTTTGCATTATCTTATATGTAAAAAAAAATTATTACGAGTACTAAGAGTGCAATAGTCAAAACATGTTAATTCTAATGGACATGGATCAAAATATAAATTAGATATAAGACATGTTTTTTTAAAGTATCAACAATCAAATAAATTGCACATTTTACATTAACTTCAATTCCAAAATAAATAAATTATGCATAATTTTTTATATCAAATTCAAAAGTTAAAGCATTAATTAAAAAGTTGAAAAAGAATAATTGATAAAATGTGCAACTAATCAATACAAAAATTTAAACTGATTTCAATAAAATTCCTTTACTAATGCAAGTTGATTATATTTTGAAATTTTACATTTCCTTTAAACCAGTTCCCAATCTTTTATTGGCCACACCCCACCAAATCAACTGTAAAATCAATATGTCCCCCCACCTCTATAACTCTGTAAATGTTGTCTCTTATGATTTAAAAAGTGCACTCTATTCACACAGTGGAAGCGTAATAGAACCTTAACACTAACTATTCGTTCCACATTTTTTAACTTATCAAAAAAATGAATATTTTGTCACAAACGTGTTTTCAAAATAATTCTATAAATGCAATCAGTCGGCACATCTTTGCATTTGTTTTGTGGCAAGAAGAATTTTGTTGTGCTAAGCTATTCTAACTTACTTCAATATTAAAGAAAAGTATTATACGATCTGCATTTTATCTTCACAAAATATTTTGAATAGAGACTTACATTTGGCATTAAAATTGATAACATTCACACATTTTATAGTTCATTTTTTTAAGTTATTAAGAGTTGGCGGAAAAACTTCGGACACCAGATTTTCTTTCTGTAGATAACACAATACACAAGAAGCATTTAAAAGATTCTCGTCTTTATCAATTTATGTTGCCATTATTCCACTTCATAACACACTTTCTCTGTTTTCCCTTTCGAATATTGTTGTCTTCCATGTATTATCTTTGATTTTCTATGATTATCTATGATTTTAAAATTTTAAATGTATGTGTCATCATATAAATTTATTTACTGTGTAGGACACATGCGCCAGAGTCATATATATTTACTATCATATATTTCATTTCCTTTTCTAATGCTATTTAGGATTTATGAATTTTTTATAAAGTTGGTCATACCTCGTTTAGCTATTTCATATATTTTTTAGATGTATATGTTCATGACTGTCAGTTTTTACTTTTAGTAGTTTAACTTGAAAAAAGATTCTTTGTGTGACATATAGCAGAACAAATAAAAGAAGAAAACTCATTGAATAAACAATTGAAAATGTTACAAAGAACTATAGAATACAATAACAACCAGAATATTTATAGAAATTTTAGTAGTAGAAAAAGATATATTAAAAGATTACTCCTACAATTATTCCGGTGTTGATTTTTTTTAAAGTTTGATTTAAAACATTTTTTAAATTCAGTAAATAACTGATTTTTTAAATTTTGCTTGTATTTCATTTATTTTTATTTTGCAACATTCTTTTCTTCACAGAATTGCTTAAGAAAAGGGATAAGATCTTGCAAGCAGAAGTGGATTAACTACTTTCCGGGCTCCTAGGCTGAACTTTTTTGTGAACCTCTTCCTCTCCCCCCCCCCCCCCCCCCAAAAAAAAAAGAGCAATAGTCAGGCATGAAAGCGGGAAATAAGAAAAAAGGTGGAAAATCTTTTCTATCTATAGGATGGCACAAAACTCTTATAATTTAGACACATTTTAGTATTTATTTATAGAATAAAATGAAATGTAACTGTACATATGATTGCTGTTTCCTTTTCATAACTTAAAAGTATTAAAAATAAAATAAATTAAACTTCTAAATAAGCAGTGTTGTATAAACAGAACAAAATATTCTATCCAAAAAAGAACCTTATAAAAACTTCCTTTCTCTTTTAAAGTCTAAAAAAAATTTCACTCTGAAAAGACAACTTCATTTACATGATTTTCATATGCTTATTATATAAGCACACCTTTGATTTGATAGCTCTTTTGCACATAAACAAACTGCAAGGATTTGAGTAGACAAAATGTCCGATTATTAAATTTTTGAGACAAGACCCCCCCCCCCCCCCCGTTTTATATGCTTCCAATATTTTCTTCGCATTTATCAATCCAGATAATAATGACCAAATTTGTCTTAAAAAAGGTGGAATTCCTCCTTTGGGAGGAACTCTTTCATGCCTGAATAGTTTTCAGTGTTTTCTGGCACTAAAAGTGGAAAACAGTACTTTTAGTGCAGGAAAACATTGAAATTTCATAAAATTCAAAATGCAAGTTTTGGTCATAAAAATGGGAATTTTTTTAAAATTTCGTTCTTAGTCCTTGAACAATATTTTTTCACATTAAAATTATTAGGAACTAGCGACCTAAAGTAAAAGCTGTACTTAATTTGTATGTTTTTTTGTGTGTGTGTGTAATTGGAAGAATGTTTCTATCATCAGCTGTTTCTATCATTAAGCAGTTACTGATGCGAAAACATTCGATCTCTAATGTTAATCCTATGGGAGAAATTTTTTTTAACATCTCATTTGTAGTTCAATATTTTTAAACGATTTTTGCATCAGATAGCTGAGGTCGTTATCTTCAAACGCCGTGTTTTACTTTTTTGAATTAGTTGAACTTTTTTTGTTAGGCTACATCCACTAAATAAAAGTATCTTCAATAAAACAAAAAAAAAACCTCCAAAAAAAGAGCAGAGTGAAAAAAATTAAAATTAGCCTTTATGAAGCCGATATGAAGAAAAAAAACCTAAAGAAAATCTTAGCACCGGGGCCCTTTTACTTCCAGGCCCCTAGGCTTCAGCCTACTCAGCCTAATGGGTAATCCGCCTCTGCTTGCAAGTCTTTCTTGAAGCTTATTATCAATTAGACTTAAAATTTTCCTCTCTAACGTTAAACCTATGGACGCAGAGAATGCATTCGTATTTTTCAAATGTCTCCAAAAAATTATTTTTATTTATTTTGTATGCTTTTCTTGAATGTTTCTGTTAATGCAGTTATCTTATTCTCAGATCATCAGCTTTGCTAAACTTTTGACATTTAAAATATATATATATATATAAAAGTCTAGTGTGTGTGGGTAAAGCCAGACTTTTCTTCATGAACACATACTGCCACCCACACGTGGTTGGTGTTGCCCTTGGTCTCCTGCTGTTAGTATGGCAGTTTGGTCGCAGTGGGTGGAAGTGGGAGATTACAGGGACACTCAAAAGAATTCCATTACATTATGGCCTAAAGGAAAAAATTGTTTGAAATAGTTTTTAATAATGTTACAGCCTTTTGAACATAATGAAATTGAAATGCTGTTATGAAATGCATTTAAATATACATTCTGTAGCATATGCAGTGCGCAGAAGATTTATTATTCATTTACAGGGCCACACAAAAGAATTCCGTTACATTCTGAGACAAACTTTTCTTTTGTTTGTTTGTTTGTGTGTTTATTTTGCAGGGGTAATCTCTGGAACTACTGAACCGATTTAAAAAGTAATGGTATCAAAATAATGGTGTTAGTCCCTGTTCCAACACAGGCTATATCTTATGTCGATACCATTTAGACAAAGGGGTGCAGGAGCAAAAAACCTTCTAAAATGTGATTTTTGTGTTATTGAAGGCCCTATAAACATGAAATTTCGCATGGTAGTTACTTATAAGATATAAATGATCTCTAAGAATATTTACTAAAGAAATCGAAATTTAAAAGGGGTAAAAATGCACGAAAAGCATTCTGAAAACATTGTAAATTGCGATTTTTACACAATCTCAAGAAGTTCCGAACCGGTTTAAAAAATAATGGTGTCGTAACAGCCCTTGCTCCAAAATAAACTATACTTATGGTGGTGGCACTAACCTAAAGGGGGTGCAGGAGCAAAAAACGTTCTAAAAATGCGATTTTTGTGTTACTGAAGGGCCTATAAACATGAAATTTGGCATGGTAGTTACTTATAAGATATAACTGTTCTCTAAGAACATTTCCTAAAAAAATCGAAATTAAAAAGGCGGTGAAAATGCACAAAAAACGTTCTAAAAACATTCTAAATTGCGATTTTTACACAATCTCAGGACGTTCCAAACCGATTTAAAAAATAATTTTGTCAAAATGATAGTAACAGCCCTTGCTCCAAAATAAGGTATATTTTATGTTGGGGGCACTACCCCAAAGTGGGCGCAGGAGCAAAAAAACATTCCAAAAATGCAATTTTTGTGTTACTGAAGGGTCTAGAAACATGACATTTGGCATGGCAGTTTTTTATAAAATATAAATGATCAATGAGAACATTTTTTAGAAAGTTCGAAATTTCAAAAGGGTGAAAACGCACAAAAAGCATTCTAAAAACATTCTAAATTGAAATTCTCGGGAAACACCAAACCACTTTCAAAAGTAATGGTTGGAAATTGATGGTGGCAACTCTTGCTCCAACATAGGCTCTATTTTATGCCGGTGTCACTACCACTTGGGTATTGCAGGAGCAAAAAATGTTCTAAATTGCGTTTTTTGTGATACCGCCGGGGCTAGCAACTTGAAATTAGGCATGGTTGTTACTTATAAGATATAACTGATTATTAAGAACATTCCCTGAAACTTGAATTTTAAAAAGGGTAAAAATGAGTGAAAAGCGTTCTAAATTGCGATTTCTACGCAATCTCCAGAAGTATCAAACTGATTTCAAAAGTAATGGTTGGAAATTTTGGAAATTGATGGTGACAGCTCTTATTCTAACATAGGCTCTCTTTATGTCGGTGTTACTGTCACCTGGAGGTTGCAGGAGCAAAAAACATTCTAAATTGCAATTTTTGTGATACTGCAGGGGCTAGCAAATTGAAATTAGGCATGGTAGTTAATTATAAGATATAAACGATCTCTATGAAAATTTCCTAAAAAAATTGACATCTAAAAGGGGTGAAAACATGCGAAAAGCTTTCTAAAAACATTCTAAATTGCGATTTTTACGCAATCTTACGAAATACCAGAACGATTAAAAAATAATGATTGCAATTTGGTGGTGATATAACCTGCTCAAACATAAGCTATATTTTATTTAGGTGCCACAACCACTAGAAGGTTGCAGGAGCAAAAAACATTCTAAATTGCGATTTCTGCGATACTGATGACGCTAGAATCTTGAAATATGGCATGGTAGTTACTTATAAAACATTAATGCTCTCTAAGAACCAGTCGAAAACACATTTGAAATTTAAAAGGGGTGAAGCGAAGGGAAGGAGTGAAAAGCGTTCTAAAAATGTCCTAAATTACAAATTTCTCAAAAAATAATTAAACTATTGTGAAAGTAATGATTGCGAATCAATGGTGACAGTTTCTGATATTACACAGGCAACATTTTAAGCCAGTGCCACTACCACTTTGGGTTTGACAGGAACAACAAGAGTTTAAAAACTTTCTAAATTATGTTTTTAAAGAAATATTAGGAAATGCAAAATATACGTCGATACAATTCTTGCTTTCAAATGAGTTTGTTCGGGGCTACATCAATGTGCAACGTAGAAAATTTCAGCTCAGTTTTTAAAGTCCAAGGGCAAATTTATCATCGAGTAGGCTTGCTAATGCCCATACCAAATGAAACACCGAAATTCCTACAAATATATTTTGTTAGTGAGAAAAAATTCAAAGTAGATTAGCATTGCACTCACATTCTGGGGCTACAACGAGAAATTATTCAGGGATTACAGTCTATTCTATAACCATAATCAAGTGATCAATGTGTTCAAGACCACGGTAAGTAGAACACATGGTAGGGTCCACACGCAGGTTTCGTTTCTCCCTCTGACGTCACTGGCACCCAAATCTAGTCTTGGGTAATGCACTTTTCGCTTTGTACAAAGCTTTCCGTTTCATAAAAAGATGTTCAACATTTGTTTAATATCCTGTGTATGATATTTCTGAGGTGCGTGACACTTCGAACATCTACTAATTAAACATTTTTCAAATTCAAAGTTAATATACATATATGTATTTATTTTTTAGAGTTTTTTTTTAAGCGTAAATTTTCTGTTTTCATTTGGTTATTTGGAAGTATTAACTTTCGCCGCAATTATTATTTTATTTAAACACACATGTAAAAAAAGCAGTTTTCTTACCTGCTCTGTTGTATTTCAATATTTTAGATACCGAACATTTTTGCAATTTTGCGTTAATTCACAATACTTTGTGAAAACTCGGAAAATGTTTGCTTCAATTCATAAAACTTTGGAAAAAATGCACTTATAATTATGTTGTATATTTTCAAATATAGATATTATACACTCATAAAGTTATATGCTACTAAAATTTATAATTTTATATATTTTTTTTTAAATTCCTATTTAATGTTTTAAAAACATAAAACGGATCTAATAATGTTTTTAAAAGTTACGAGTATAACTCTGAAAAACTCTATAGTACTATGTACACACGCATTGAAAAATTTTATAGAATTTTCAGAGCAACTTTAGATAAATGTAAGAAAAGCTTTTTTGAATTGATACTTGGGATTTTTTCGCATTTATAAATATTTTTAAAAAAATGTGTAATAACAAAACGAGTAAACAAAGTAAACAAAAAACTTCTTAAATAGCCGTAATAGCTTAAATAACGTTTTAAATAATTTAAAAAAAACTCTTTAAATTTTTTGTGTACACTAATACAGAAATTTAAATTATGAAATTATTGAAAATATCAGAAGAATAGTCTTTCTAGAGAACATATTGTTATGTCCACTCTCATGTGAGAAAGGGTAGCGCAATTTCAGAAAGAACAACTTCTGTTTTTAAATCAACAATTTACTTTATTTACAAATAATTAGAAAATAAGTTAAAATCGGTATCAAAATATTAATAAATATAGGTCCGTACAGCTTTTAACTTTGGGAACAGAATAATCATTGGCACACCAGATTCTGCGATTAACTAACACGATGTCAAGTCTATCTAAGTTTATAATCTAGGTATTGGGCTTCCGGCTCAGTAACTATCAAACTATCTAACTCTCAAAGTCAAACAAAAACTAGGTTATATAACATTTAAAATTCGGGGAAAAAAAAAATAGATGTCATTATGGTTAAAAATTTTAAACAATCAAATATTTTTTTTAATCATATATATATATATATATATATATATACATCCTTAAATTTTTAGTACACACTAAAGTATTATCAGAAAAAATTAAATTACAAATTGTGAGTGGAATATTATTTTATATGGATTATCTCAATGCCTTAAAACAAATAAAAATTATGGAATATATTTTCAAAAAAAAATTGAGTTTTTATTCTATTGCTATACCAACATATTTTTATTCTCACAATATGCATTTTTGAAACTTCTAGATCCATGCCTGTTTATTAATCTGATATAAGTTTTTGATTTAAGGTCCCATATTGCTTACAAACCCTTACATTTCATCGAAAAAAACACAAAAAAACTACAGTGTTTATTTTATTTTTCTTTAGTTTTGAGTACATTTAAGTATATAAGTACTCAAAACTAAAACTAATTTCTATAAATTTCAGGAATTGTAAAACAACGATTTCACTAGGCGAAGAATACTTAAGTTCACCTCTTACATACACCTATTCTGAATATGCAACTTTATTTTTAAAATAGAATTTTGAGAAAACTGGAATTTATATTATTTCATAATTTCTTTACAACGAGAATTTTCTGATTTTTTACGTACTACATCACACAATTTTCCCCCCTAACCAGCTGATATACATATATTTTTTTATTTAATTTAGTTTCATTTTTTTATTTAATTTCATCTAATATCTGAATGATTTATCAGCGATATATGAGTGACTGTATTGTTCTTATTAAGAGAGAAAAAATAAATCAGGATTGGATTTATCTTGCTGATCACATTCATTTTTATTTAAGAAACGTTTATTTCCTTTCATGTAACTCATTCTTCTCTCTTTAATTTTTCAGCAGTATCATTAGTGAAAAGTAATACTAAAGTAGTAGTAGAGCAGCTGAAAATTTTTATATGGAAACTGATTTATATCTTACAATTTGGTTTGGTTTAAAATTAAGCTGGTTTGCTTTTAAATTCTTTTACAATTCTGTTTCTTTAAAGTAAATTGAAAATATTCTTGAATAATAAATGCAAAAATTATCTGATCTTTTGCATGTGTGCTGCAAATGGTTTTCATGCTATTATAGTATGTGTTACACACGATGAAATGAAATTCCTTTGGAATATCTAGAGGAATTAATGTGTTACTAATTATTTTAATGTCAAATCCTTTTCAAAAACTAAAAATAAGACAAAGTGATTATGAAAAAAAAAATAACATTTATTGTCAGGAAAAGAGAAAGAGAGCAATGTGAATAAATGGAAAAATACAGGGAGAGCTTGAACGATGGGTGCCAGTGACGTCACGAACTGGACGATCTACTGCGCATCTCGCTCGTGGACCCTACCGTGTATTCTAAGTACCATGTTCAAGACTAGAACAAATGGTTGCAGACAACTATAAGATCGTCATTCTGGACGACAAAAGACCAGCTGGTAAGCATGAACGAAGGTTTAATGCACCTCAAGTCAATGAAGTTGCAGTGATAATTGTGGATAACAAATATAGCCATTGTGATATCTTTATTCAACATCGAAGCAATGATTACCAACACTGCTGAAATTGCTAAAACACATCGCTTAAGGAGACTGGTCCTCATCTCATAAACTGTGCAACATATTGTGACCCGGAAAATGCCGGGTATTGTAGCTAGTTAAATATATATTTTCGAAATTGGAAACATTTGGCCAATCAGACTGCTGAGAAACACCTATTAAGAAAAGTACACTTCGATGAGAAATTTTTAAAAAATGAATGTATTCAATTACCATAGGTTTAAAATTGGAGAGGGAAATTTAAAGCCTAACTGATAATAATCACTTTTAGCATGAGGTAGCTTAGTTTGATGATAATAAGTAATGTTCATTTTTTTTTTTTTTTTTTTTTTTTTTTTTTTTTAAGGGGAGGGTAGATTTGCTGAAAAGGACACATTTTGTTGAGTGAAAGGACACTCTCATTGGATTATCCTTTGTCAGTTCTGAAGAGTGGGAATTTCAATTCCAAACCTTTAATTAGTATTAATTCCTAAATTTCCTAAGGGCATTTCAAGGAAGGGGAGGGGGGGGGGAGGCACACTCTGTATTCACTGGCATATATTATAAAGGTAAATTGAAATCGTGCTGGATTTTTAAGAATATCATAAAATAATCTGACGAAAATAACTCCATTTTTTTAATATTCCACTTATGGAAACATGTATCATTCTGGGATGATTTTGAAATGCAAAATGGATTATGATTTGAATACACAATACAATATGTAGCTGTTGCATGTTTTTTTTTTTACATTGATTTAGAACTTACAACACGTGAGTCGATCAGAGCAACAGAGCTTATGTTTTCAAAAGTCAAGGACGAGAGGGGAGGGAGCAGAGGAGAGGAAAAGGTCAAATACTTTGAAAAAAAAAAAAAATAGGGGATACAAAGAGGCTACTGGCAAACGGGACAGGGCGCATCAGCAGTTTAAACGAAAAGGGCAGGGTGCAATGTACTTTGAAAAACATCAAATGGGAACACTAATAATAAGCATTAAAAAAAAAAACAGGCTTGTTACATAAAATATTTTAATTCCAACAAATAACAAAACACTGATCATAATAATTACAGTATAAATTTTTATACATATAATATTAAACAATTTGATATTAACATTGCTATATTAAAACTTCAACCAAGAAACTTATTTTGAGAACAACACATTTGAAAAATTGAATTGATATCTTACAGTTTTATGATAGTATAAATTTAAAGAAATATGCAAGTACACACATTGCACTATTGTTTCATAAATGACAAAAGTCATAATTTAAAGTTTTCCAGATAATAGAAAAAAAAAAAAACTCTTTAAAAATAAAATTAAAAGATGAAAACAATCAAGATGCCTAAACACAGAAAACTACAGGAAGTGCATTAAAAAACAGTAAAACTGGAAAATATTGAAAAATACTGAAAATTGAGGAGGATTAGGGAGGAGGGAAAATGTGTGAAAATGTGTTGATCTCATGGAAGATTTTAATCACTGAAGCATAAATATAAAAATAGTAAGTATAAAAGTAAAAATAGTTAAAAACACTATTTTATAAGTGTTCAATTTTCAAGATGAACATGTCATTTCACTTCCATGTTTTTTCCAAAAATTTCTATTACAATACTTTATTTTGGCCATAGGCATCAAACTCGATTATGAAAAACGTACTGATTTTTTTTTAACGCTTGATAGAAAGCACTAGAAAGTTAATTTATTGAAATTACATAATTTTTGCTTATTTCTTTTTTAAGGTAGGGCAACAGGAAAAAAAAAAAAAAGAAACATCATTTAAACGATCTTTTTAGGATTTCAATATTGATTTCACAACATATAATGCTAAATTAATTAATATTAAACTATTAACTGATAAAAGTGCACTTAAAAAATATTACACTCTTCATTTTTTATTTATTTAGCTATATCACGTGCCGATAATGTTAATTAATAAAGTGTTTAATTAAATTTTTTTGATCAACTTCCCCGATTAGTTATTTATGAAAGTCGAGAATCAGCTGAGAGAACATATCCCAAGGAATTCAAAAAATAAGGGTTGCCTACTCTCGACTCTGCCCAACTATGGGGTTGCCAGGTACAAACAGGTAAGTAAGCGTTGTTAATATACCCTCATAAGTTATTTAATCAAATTACACATCAAATGAAAGCTTATTTTATTCTCATTCCAACCGTATTAGGTTGCCTTATCAAAAAGTTGCCTGAATCCATGGTTGCCTAGATTTAAGATGTTCAATTTTCTGTGTGAGCGTTGAGAGTGACAGAAAAGCGTTGCGCGTGCAATTACATTTGACAGACAAAGATGCAGCGAGGCATAGATTCACATTCAAGATCGGACAGTTCCATAGAGCGTAATGGTAATGCAATTGCGATCGCAGGACCAGATATTTCTTCTGATGATTCAAATCAGATCTCTATTAAGTCACTATGTAGTGACATAATTTGCATGATAACAAAATGTTGAATTAAGCCTGATAAAAATCTAAATCTTGGATTGGCTATTAAGTCTCTAACTAATTCACGACAAGTTCTGACGATACTCAACAGATATGGGCACACAATTGGGTATAATTTGGCTGAAAAGTTAGAGACTGAAATGACTTACACTGCAACATAGCTGCCAACCTTTACGCTTTTTTCCTACCTCTAAAATTTAATAGATATTTTCCCCTTGTCTAATCGGGAGATTTCGACGTTTAAGTAATACAATATTTACTGCAAAATTTTAGTGGTAAGAAAAAAGCCTAAAAGTTGGCAGCTATGCTGCAATAGAACAAAATAAAGTCATACCATCCGGTATTAAGGCAGTTCGTGGTCTAAACACTCACGTAGCTTTTGACAATTTTGATCGCTTCGTCGATACTACTTCCAAAAAAGATACAATGCATGACACCGTTGGTATAATATATCAATTTTCTACCGTTAACAATGAAGATTTGGATAATATTGGAGCTTCAACGTCGTCAACCCTTCAAGATCATAATGATGAATTAAGACCACCATCACGAAAAAGACGACGCTTCAATCAAGTTTCAAGAGAAATACGGCCATATTATCAAAAACCTACTGCACCCATGGAATTATTTACCATTGATTCCATTGTAGAGGGAATGGTTGCATGCCAATGTGCCACTTCAGATATTGCCATTGAAAGGGATTTACTGTGGATGATGTCTTTAGCACAACTTGATTCAGTACTTATGTGGTTAGGCTACAATTGCATGGTTACGACCGATAGTAGTCAAACTCAAACCATACATTATTTACCTCCAATTAATTCTTCACCAACGTCATATGCTATAGTAAATGAAACGCTCATTATTGCAAATGGAATTGCTGAAGAGTGTAATGAAGAATTAATAATTGTCACGTACGACTTAGCCATAGTTAAAATGGCGATGCAAATACAGCAAAGTGAAAAGCCGAAATACCACAATATATTTATTAATTTGGGGGCATTTCACACTCAAATGGCATTCTTTAAAGCCATTGGTAAATATATAGACTGCAGTGGATTAGTGGACGTTTTGGTTCAAGCAGAGGTCTTATCAGGAGGCTCAACCAATAGCTTTCTAGACAGCAAGCATTTTAATCGCTGCAAGCGTCTCCATCCATTGACTTCCGCTGCACTACAAATCCTTCACTTCGAGCAGTATTTGTCTAAGCATGAATCAAATCCTGAGATGCTTGACGAACTTTTACAGATTTTGAAGGATCAAATTGTAAATATCGTTGGGTACCAAATTGAATTACCTCAAGTACTGAGGGAAATCGTAGATGGCTATAAAGAATATTGCAAAAAAAACTTTGCTCGGTGAGCATGCTAAGACGGCTCAATACTATCTCCAGTACTGTGAGTTTATTAATTTGTTTCTTCGGTTTTCAAGAAGCATCTGGTGTAGTGATTTTGAGCTGTATATAGACTCCATTTACAACATGTCCGATTTGTTCTTTTCATTGAACCAGCCAAATTATCACAGGTGGTCCGTTATGTACGTCAACAATATTAAGAAGGCGCAGAACAGCAATTCACGTGTGGTATCTGAATTTAGACGAGGAGCTTTTGGTATCTGACGTACCAAATCTGAATTCTCCAGATCACCCGTTGACTTGACGTTAGAACAGACCATTAATGCTGATGCTTCAAATCAATTAACATATAATTTTGCAGCAGAGTCTATATCAGCGCGACAAAGATGGGCACTTAGTCATAGCATAAGGACCAAAATTGTATCCACCGTTAAAGAAAATGTCGGTCTATCGCAAAAAGATGATACCTGTCATGCCTTGCAGAAGAGCCGAATCAAAAAGGATAACGAACGTCTTCAGAGTGTCATTAAGACTATAAGAGATACGCTGAATCCTTTCGTTGAGAGTATAGATAAAAATATTCTGTTCAATATTTCAACTGGTAAGGCAGCATCTACTGAAGTTTTCGATTTTCTAATCAACGTTCAGTCGGTTGGAAATCAACAAAAATTGACATTTATTTCAGAATGCAATTCCACTCCCGGAAAGTTCGAAAGACCGATAAAGCGTAACAAAATCCAGAATTTCGCTTCACAATCTGCCGTCAAAGCTCAAACCAGCAAAGATAAAACTCAAAAGGCCGTTCTTAAAATGGAACGAGACATGTTTGCCGATTACTTGCTATTAGTATTGAGAAAGACATCAACATAGAGTACTACTTAACGTTTCCATTAGCGCCTGTGCCGCCTGCTCTTTTCTCGTGTACTGGTGACTTGCTAAAAACTGACATATCAAAACTAGCTCAAA
Organism: Maratus speciosus; assembly: GCA_963932465.1. NCBI lineage: Eukaryota > Metazoa > Arthropoda > Arachnida > Araneae > Salticidae > Maratus > Maratus speciosus. The sequence goes on along the minus strand of OZ010794.1, from coordinate 205,745,668 downwards.
TATTAAAGTCTAACGTCGAAACAGTTGAGCCTACTGGTATCGATACTGAAATAATAGACGGTTTTTATTACCTGTATATTATCGGATCATCTATGCCGCAGAAATTTGACAAGATTGTTGAATCGATCTTAATAAAATTGTGCTCAAGTAATGCCCCTGAAATACACATAATTTTTGATAGACACATTACGCCCTCTATCAAAGACTGTGAACGGCAAAGTCGACTGGAGTTCGATAGACCGTATGTTATCCAAGGACCTCTTCAACCAAGACCGAGCAATTTTCTCGGAAAACTCAAAAATGACCCTTTTAAAGAAGCCCTGGTACAATTCTTGGCTAATTACTGGGAAAATGATAATCTACTTTCAATAATCCAAAACCAAAAAATTTTCATAACAGTTGGAGTTTGGACACTGTTGGAACACTGTTTTTCTTACCATACTGTCGGAAAACACGTCGTGAAACTTGAAGAAGAAGATTATGTCAACATGAAGAAGCAGATATGCGGATAATGTTTCTTATATCAAAAGCGCCACCTAATTCGGAAATATTGGTCAAAGCAAATGATACCGATGCCTTGGTAATTTTACTGGCCACTATCCACAAAATTCCGCAGACTCAAATTTGGTTGGCGAGTTCATCATCAAAGAAAAGCAATAAGAAAGATCTTGATTGCATTAACTGTACTGACCTTGCAATGAAATTGGGTTTTACTTTAGGCCTGGGTCTACCAGCTTTCCACGCATTTACGGTCTGTGATTACACAACGGCTTTTTATAATAAAGGGAAAGTCAAGCCTTTTAAAATATTTTCAATACAAACGGATTTCCAGGAAATATTCGCATCATTGATGGATCCAGTAGATGTACTCCTAGAAGATAAAATTCAACCTGTTCAGGAGTTTACTGCCCTTCTTTATGGGATCAAGCAATGTTATAATATCAATGACGCTAGATATCAGCTGTTCCAAAAAACATATTCAATGAACAAAGACAAAGAACAGTTCATGAAGAAGATTAAAAACATCGACTCCAATATGATACCACTGTGCTGGATCTCACTGAAACAGAAAATTTTGCGCACAATATATGTTAATTCTATGTGGCTTCATGAAACCGATGCATACTGCGTTAAAGTCAATCCTGAAGATTGTGCTTGGTTTTTGGATGGTTATTTGAAGCCTACGTGGTTTAAAGGGGACCCAACACCCTTACAAGTTAACGACGTATTAAGAGAATCGAGAAACAGAGAAAACGATGAAGAATTAGAATTAGATTGTGACATCAGCACTTCTGACAATTCTGAATCTGAATAAGTGTTTTATATAAAAACTTTGTATTTTGCTATTGATAAATTTATGTATTAAAATAAAAATATTTATATCATTATGTGATGTTTTATTTAACTTTTATCAGTATTTAATCCGCGCTTAAATGATCGAAAAAATCTCCTTTAGAAAAACGGACATTTTGAACGGAAAAACCTATTATTTCATAATTATGTATTGATAAATGAATGTGTGAGTGAAAAAATATTTGATATCATCTTTAATATCTACACTATTGGAGAAATCTTAAAAAAGAATTCGCTGCATCTTTGTCAAATGGAATTGCGTGTTCAACGCTTCAATGTCACTCTCAACGCTCACGAAGAAAATTGAACATCTTAAATCTAGGCAACCATGGATTCAGGCAACTTTTTGATAAGGCAACTTAATACGGTTGGAATGGGAATAAGCTTTCATTTGATGTGTAATTCGATTAAATAACTTAGGGTATATTAACAATGCTTAGTTACCTGTTTATACCTGGCAACCCCATAGTTGGGCAGAGTCGAGAGTAGGCAACCCTTATTTTTTTAATTCCTTGGGGTATGTTCTCTCAGCTGATTCTCGACTTTCATAAATAACTAATCGGGGAAGTTGATCAAAAAAATTTAATTAAACACTTTATTGTTTAACATTATCGGCACGTGATTTAGCTAGGCAACCTATTTGCAATGTATCAATCTATACATTATCTAACATATTTTCTTTGTTATCATTAAATAACAAATGAGGGTATATATTTCTTATACTGGATCTCGCACTATTAGATATTTATCTGAATGCAGGACCAATTTGTTTAACCTGTCTTGGAAGAAATCACATTTGTGCCCATGACACAGTTCTTGGCAGCTGTTTTCAAATAGCTGTCTGAAGAGAACCTTGTTCCAGATAAGTGTTCCTTCAATTTCGTAAAAAGGAAATAGTCACTAGGTGGCAATTCTAGGCTGTATGGAGGATGACTCCAGACTTCCTCCTAGAATTTCTTCAGAAATTCTCGAGTTTGATGAGCAGTATGGTGCTTGGCATTGTAACGCAGGAGGATGACATTATCACTCAACATACTAGGGCGTGTGCATCGGATGACTTTATGTAATTTTGCTCACACCTCCAAGGGAGACCACTTTTCTTGCCATTTTAATCGATCTGATGTATCTGCAAACTTACACTACCAGCCCACACACCCTCTTACGACAATTAGTGCCATCTGTCCCCAGTCTGGGGGAAAATATTCCTTCCACAATAATTACTTTTCAAATATTGCTGTTTCTAACCCCGCCCTTTTTTTTTATCCACCCTCATATTTTAAGGTGGTTAATATTGAAAAAAAAATATATAAAAAACTTTTGGACTTTTATTGTTTTTGTTAGATGTGAGATTTAGTAATCTACGAATGGTACAAAAAAATTATATAAACATTTTTATTAGATATTTGAAAAAATAAGACATAAATGATAAACATCTGCATGTTAAGGGTTAAAGGCACATAGTCATGTTCACAATTTCTTTAACACCAAATGCTTTCTAGGTCTTCTGTCTTCTATGAGTTTTTACAAACACTAGATAAGTCATTACCTAATGTCATTTTTGCAACGAACCCAGAAGCAGAATTTCGTATATAAAGCAGAATATCAAAATTAATGGACCAAGCTTACTATCATAAAAAATTATAGTAAGAAATAAAAAAGAAAAATTTCCTTTTACAAAGGATATATTATAAATAAAGGTATAATAAATACAATAAATAAATCTACAGGCAAAATAAGTTTCAGCAATTGATTTAAGCTCAGAATTTCTTTTCAAGCTGTTAGATTAATCTGCAAGGTCTAAAAAATCGACAGCACCCATAACCGTGATGCGCCGTTTCTGCTGCTGGGGCACTGAATGACAATTTTACTGTCCCTTTTGAGTTATAATGGAAAAATTAACCTATTTCATTTTTGTCCACATATGTATGAGATTCTTCCAAGGACATAAAAAAAAAAAAAAAATTTGAAATAACGGATTCAGATACATTATGATCGGATTCAGATACATTATGATCGCTGGGTAACCAAAAAAAAAAAAGAATTTTGAAAGTCAGTTTATATCGTATATAGATTTTTAAAACTAAAAAAATGTATAATAGTGGAATGCAAAAAAAAAAAAACAAATAAATAAATAAACACATACATAAAATGAGTCTAAGTGTGTACAACACAGTGAAATTGCTATTTTATATTTAAAAAAAAGTTAAGTAAGCAAAGTAAGTTAAATAGCATTTTAAAAATTCTAAAATTTCTTAAACAGTAAAATCAACTTACAGCTGCAATGAACAAAGAAATAAGTCTTGCTGAACATGATGTAAAAACGAGAGCTTCATTTTGTACCTTTTCTACAACTATTTCAGTTACATTTTTGGCAGTATGCTGGTACGTAACACATGGAGTGGCACTCTAAAGATAAATAAACACTTAACATCACAAAGAGTAGGAAAAATGCTTTTTAATTAAATTACACCAAATATCAGATAACTTCATAAAGTAAAAACTGAAGTTTTGATATTTTAGGCAGATACGGTTATTTCATAAAATAGCATAAATAGATAGATGATATAAATGGGTACATAGTAAATAAATTGAAAGTAATAGTTTTTTCAATTAAATAAATCTTGAAAATGAAAGAAAATTGAATGGAAGAAATACTTTGATTTGCATCTAATTAATAAAAGAAAAGCTAAAAAGAAAGAATTTTTTTTCTTTTGATAATTTACTCACTATTGAATTTATAATAAAAGGGAACTTTGTTATGATCTGGAATTAAAAATATTAAAACTGCTTACAAAGTTTATATACATAAATATATATGTTTATACAGATGATTCTCAATAACTCAAATCTTATGAAAGAGAGAATAATTTGAGATATCAAGGTTTAATTTAAAATAAGCTTTACAGCAGTGGTGCATAAAAGATTTTAAACATCTAACATACATACATACATATATACCAGTCAATACAGCAGTAAGAAAAGTTTATCACTTGTGTTTGATTCAAATATCAACTATAGATACAGCAGGCTTTTTCAGTTTTGGCAGCAACTACTGGCAAAATGGTAGAATCATTGCACTAGTAGTTGACACTCAGAGTAAAATTAATATTTTAATACACAATTAAATAGTACACGTGTAAATATAAGGTACCTAATACAAAGAACTCAATAATCAAACACTAAGTTATGAGAAAAAATACTTATTTAAGAAACACACACATTTTTCACAATCTTTAAATATGGAAATATCAAGAAGGGTAAACACACAGAAATGTTATAAAAGACCAGCTAATCTTGCCTCAGGGGTGTAGTGGAGGGTATACGGGGGTATACGCCGTATACCCTCTGGATTTTTTTAAGGAACACCGTTTACCCTCTGTTTCTTAAGAAAGCTATAGTATATACACTCTAGGGTATACGCTCTGCCTTCAGCGTATACCCTGTGCTTAGGGCGTATAGCCTCTGTTCTTTTTACGACTACATCACTGTCTTGCCTTCTGTGATGCCTTTTGAAGTAATTTTGAGAACTTTTAGAAAATATCTAAAATTCAAAATGGTGCACAGGCCAAATCTGTATCATATTTGGCATTCGGTACTTTTCGGTTAGCGGGGCACCAGTGTTATATATACATATATATACATACATATATATATATATATATACAGTAAAACCTGTTTAAGTTGACCACTTGCGATACCACACTTCAGTCGTCAACTTAGAGAGGTGGTCAACTTATAAAAAGTAATGATAATTTTTTTTTTTTTTTTTTTTTTTTTTTTTGCATAATATTCATACCATATCATTTTTTCCCAAAAATATTTTATTTATTGACAGGGCTTTAAAATAATATTGTATTACCATGCATATTTCTAACACCCTATAAAAGAAAAGATTAACTACAAGAATGAATTAATAATTGTGTATCAATTTTAAAATCAATTAGTATTAGTACTAATTTAGAAAAAAGAAAAAACCAGTTAATCAATATACAGCCAATTAGTGATTCTTCAAACTATACTAGCTATTACACATAATTTATAAAAAAAATATTTAAGAAAAACACTTGTTTTTTTCACATGTTAAGACACATACACATTCTAAAATTTTAAAATTAAGTTTGTTAATTACATCACCTATTTGTCAAAAAACTGTTATTGTAGTTTGAAGCTGATTTTTGGACTTTGCATAAGCCCAGTGTTCTGTACTACAACACAGTCCTAGAGTAATTCATCATTATCACAAATAATTTTCTTAACTGTGTAACAATTGCCACAAACTATTGCAATTGGTGGAATATTTCTGCCTGCCAACTAGCACCTAGGGTTATTGAAAGAAAGGAAGGAATAAGAAGAGAATGGGAAATAGGAGAAAGAAATCTAGAATCAAAGAATGGAGGGTGGAGGGGTTGAAAAGACAAATCCACACGAGCAACAATGTAAGAATAGGTAAGCCTTGAATTATTTACTTACACCTATCACTACTAAAAGCATTTCCCAGGTTAATAACTATTTCACCTTTTTAAAAATTCTAGTTAAAAAGAAAGAAAAAAAAATAGAAAAATTTCGTGGATAGTTATTATTTTTTTTAATTCATGATTTGTTAGCTATTTGGATGGTCAAGTTATAAAGGGTTTTGGTGGGCATTTTATAATAGTTCTAGCCAAATTTGAATAATTTCGGTGGTAGATACAAGATAGACAGGTGGTCAAGTTACAAAGGGTTTGTCTTATAGTTTTGTATAAGATAAATTTGGTTCCTGACAACAGAGGTCAACATAGACAGGTGGTCAACTTTACAGGTTTTACTGTATATATATATATAACCATTAAATAAACATTACCGACCACCAACAAAAACTGTGAAATTATGAATAAAATGACATTAACAAATACAGTTCTCCCCAACACACTTAACATAAATTCAAAAACATAGTAAAAAACAGCAGAAATTGAATAACATAAATGGAATGATGGAAATTTGTAGAACTTAGACAGAATTATCGGGTCCCAAATGCCTCCACAAGTAAAATGTTTCACAAATAAAATGTGTGGTTTCATCTTCATATTAGCCATAAATTAGCTAAAGAATATGAATTTGGGACTACCACACACAGAAAACCGAAAAATAAACCATTGAACACCAATTAAGTTCATAATGAAACAAGATTAAAAAGGACAGAGGAAAAAAAAATTACCAAATTAAAATCCATACTGTCATAGCATTAGTCATAAATATATAATATATATGCATATATATATACATATATGTATATATACATATGTATGTACATACATACGTATGTATATATAACACTGGTGCCCGGCTAACTGAAAAGTAAGTACACCTGGCATTCTTATTTTTTTACAAAAAAGCAGAAAGTGTCAACTACTGATGCAGTGTCGATTATTGGTATGTTTATCCTATATTAATGCTTTCAATTTAAATACATAAATTTTCAGATGTAATTTATGCATATAGCTAAATAATAGATTATTTGTTGATTTCAGCTGTTTTTGTAACAAGTCCGATTTTATTTTAAGATGAAAAAAAATTGTGGAAGATTAATGTAGGAGATGAAAAAGTTTGATAAAGGTCTTTTTTTAAGACACAATTTTGTGAAGGGTAGTGTTTTTGGATGAAAATTTTGTAAAGGATCCTATTTTAAGATGAAAATTTCTGTGAAAGGTTCCTTTAAAAAGACCTCTGGCCATTTCAAATATTTTATGCAATTTGACTCTAAGAAATACATTCTATAGATGGTGAGCAAGAAAGGCTTGTATCTTGCTTGTTTCAAAATTAACTCCTTTCCAGTCTTTGTCATCAGGCATTCGATTGAGTAATTTTTTGTAAAATTGGAATGCATATGAAAGCTTTTAATAAAAACTCATATTTACTAAGACTATACAAAACATTGTCACACAAATTATACTTCCAAATTCCAAAATAAGCATAAAATTAAATTCCTAATAAAAACATTGACTTTGGAAGTCACTAAAATAGCTCTTAAACAAAATAGTTGAATAGTTAAAATTATTTCAATTTTTTTTTTTTTAACATTTTGTCAATGGGAAGCACAATCAGTTTTCTTATTTTCCCAGAAAGGTTGAATTTCAAAGATGAAACCTTTTGTAAAATCTCCATTCAAGTATTAGGAATACTTTATTTTTATTTTTAAATTTTTAAACTAACAATGAAACCTTATATCAGGATTTTGCTATTATCATTAAAGTAAGCACAGAAAAAATTACATTGATATTTCATAAAACATACATAGATTTCAATTCAAGATAAACAGTTAATCAACATCTATACTTTAATTTAAAGGAAATTTTGCATAAAAACATTTTATAATCTAATATAAGGCAATGTTTACCTTTAAACTGTATCTCTTTGCTGTATTATCGTTAGAACAAGTATACAAGAAATCTTCAAAAACCTGGCAGAAAAAAAAGAAATAATGATTGATACATCATAATAAATATTAATATAATAAAAACATGCAAGAAAATCTGCCAATAAGTAAACTTATGTGTAATGTATACACATTCATGCATGCTCATGCATATATACATGTAAATAATCAGGCACACTCACAACCTGACTAAAAAGAATTAAAACCAGACCGAACAACTCTCAGCAAAAGAAAAAAATAAGAGTCAATTCAAAATGGAGTTACTCAGCTCAATGCAAGAATCTACTAGTAGAGAAGTTTACATGGGAACTAGGTCTGGCCTAAAACTCGAGCCCAGTTAGGCTCAGGCCAATTTTCTTTCATTAAACTCAGGCCAGGCTGGGTCCAAGCTTAATTTTTCCTGCACACTCAGACCAGACTTGGACTTTACCAGGCTAAGACAGGACAGGATTTCATGGCCCAGTCCAAGTCTAATGAAAGAAAATTGGTATCAGTCCCTTGTCACATGGAAATGCAACATTACCACAACCCTGTGTTTGATTTTCCCTAAAAAATTCATATTTTTAATAGTTATAATAGTTTCCCTTCATTATTTATTTAATTCACCCTTCCTATATTTCAGCATTTTAATTTCCTTTATTATGATACCACATTTATTATTTTCTGATTTTTTCTTGGCATGTTGACCCTCCCCACTCAGCTCATACTTATTTTTAATTCATTTCATCAATAAGCTACTGGTTTCCTACTATTTTTTCCCTTCCTTTATTCCTTCCTCAATCCTTTGTAGGATTGTGTGACGTGCAACTGCTAGCAGTTTGAATAAATCCTCTATATCTAATTAAAAATGTTTCCATTACAAATACTAGATATTGTATCAAGTAATACCATGCATGTGGTAATGTGGCAAGCAATGCAAACATCAAATTACCATTGTATGGCACTTTTTTCTGTAAAGATTTCGAAATCAACAAGTTGAAAATATCATTCTGGATAACTGGTTTTGTGGTTAATGGGTTTCCAGAAAAAAAGTTTCATACTGTATTACACTTTCAATTCTAACCAAAAATTCATCAAATAACAGCAAAATCAGTGAATCGTAAAAAACTCAGCAAAATCGGTCAATTAGCTCTGGTGTAATTAAATTATGACATTTTTTAAACAGCGATAAAAATAAACAAATCTCTATTCACATACTGAAAAAAAAAAAAAAAAAAAAAAAAAAAAAACCTGGCACAGTTCTCTTAAAATCATCGCCTCAGAACAACAGTAGGACATCTAATAATAGTCAAAAATGAGATGTCCAACTTACTGTTATGAAAAACTGTGTCTGCATCTAGAAGAACAGCAGGGAATTTTTAGAAAACACTTCTAAGATATACTATTAAACATAACTTTGTGTTTCAGAAGTTGTTCCACTAGATGCAAACACAGTTATTCATAGCAGTGCGTTGGACATCTCATTTTTTATTATTACTAGATGTCGTACTGTTGCTCTGAGGTGACGAAATGTAAAATATCTTCAAAGACATGGGGAGAAAAAGTCTGAGGCAATTACAATAAACGACTTTTAGTTTTTTTTTTTTTTTTTTTTTTTTTTTTTTTTTTTTTTTTATAGCAAATATTAATTTTTTTTTTAAACCAAAGATACTGCTATAACAAAGAATGTACCATAAATAAGTGTCCCCCCCCCCCCCCATCAACAAAATGAGGATGGTAGTATAAAACTGCAGAAAATTCAAAAAACATAAAGACATGCGAAACAAACTTTCAGAATTTTTTTTTTCTCATAGTAAATATTAATATTTTATAAAAATAAAGATACCGTAGAACCAAGAAGGTATCCTGAATAAGTGGGTACATTTTGTATTTCCATCTGGGAAGACGGCAGTTTCAAAATGTAGATAAAAACAGAACATTTTCCTTTCATTGGCTTGGAAAAACACAGATTCTTCAGACATCATGCACGGAAGCAATTTTAAAGCTGATGAATGTGCCAATCCCAAAACATTCTTCTATCTTATACATTTTAATATTTCAAAAATTAGTTACACATGTTAATATTTCAATACTATTAGATCTATACTTTACCAACTTCGATTTTCATTAGTGGTGTACCGAGTAGCCGAGTATCGAGTACTCGGCCACTGACTACTCGGCTGAGTACAGGGTACCGAATACCGAGTAGTTGTGTAATAAGAAAAAAAAAAACTGATGTGCACATAATGTGAGCTTAGGTGTTCATATGTGTGTACATATATATAAATATACCTGTTTACATATATATAATATACATATATAGTATATATAAATTAACTAATTAAATTTGAAATTCATTTGTGCACCTTTTAAAGACAATTTTTGACAATTCAAAACAGTAGCATTAAAACAGTAGCAAAAAAAGGAGAATTGACACATAACAAGTATACAATTATTAACCAATATAAAATTAAGACATTCTTCAACCATCTAATTTATTCTGATACCTGAAATTTGTCTATCAAAAATAAAAATGTTTATTGGTTACTATAACAATTCATTGAATAATGCAAAACATTTCATATTTATTTTGTAACTGTAAATTATTTTCTTTTGATTAAAAATAAAAAAGAGAAAAATAAAAAGAGAGGTACAAAAAGAGATACAGGCTTTCTTAACAGAAGACTTATGTAAAACTTACACTCCAATTGCATGGGGGGGGGGGACTTTCGATTATGTACAACCTTGCAAAAAAATTCTTATGTGCACCTTCAACCACTGTTTATTCTGAACGTAAATTTTCAGAGGCGGGCCAAATTTATAGTAGTAAAAGAAATGCCCTGTCTACTGATAATGTAGAACGTTTGGTGTTTTTGCACTATAATTTGAAATATAATAAATTTAACTATTGATTTTTTTATTACATTTATTGTATTTTCAGTTTTTTTTATCCAAAATAAGTCTTTTCTGTTTTCCTATATATAGTAGAAGATCTTTATAACGCAAACCTAAAAACGCAAGGTTGTGCATTATATAGAATTTTGCGTTATATGGATCACATTATCACATCATTAAATTTGCCATGTGAACATGACCAAATATATCTGAAACATATCAAAATACATTAGAGTATCTTTATACTGCATTCCTTGTTACCAGGAGTTAATTAATATTTGCATAATATAGATTATTCCACACAATGTTAAATTTACTTTAGAAACATGGTTCAATCCAAATATACCTGTAGCAAATCAATCATTATATTGCTCATTTTCAGAAATGTTTATTGTATTAATAGCAATTTTTTCATTAAAAAAGTTCTGAATTAAGGATAGAAAGTTGAGCTAATGCATCAAATTTAGTTTTCTAAAACGTAGCAATTTTTTATAGTGGAAATGCAGGTGTTTCTAAACCGCAAAATTCATTGTTTACATCTAAGAAGTTGTGTGTTATATGGATAATTGCGTTATAAAGATCTTCTACTGTATTTAAAAAGAACTTATTTTTATTTGTATAAATGTGAAACTAAATTTTAATCTAGAATTATTTTATGAGGGTTTTTGTTCTTAACTTTTTCTATATTTTGTAGACATATTGTTAAATACCGAGTAAATAGTTTTATGAATTATTGCATATATTCTGATATATGATGATTCTGATATGATATATTCTGATATCATTGATATTCTGTTAAATTATGTATGGCCGTGGATCACCGTAGTGGTTGTCTGAAAATGAAATTTAATTGGCAACCTATGATAATTTTTAAGAATCTATCACCAGAGAGGATACATCTCGCGCATCCAAACTTTTTCATCTGAGGCCTCAGCCTCAAACATACAACCTTAATCCAGCTCACATTGTTGACAACTGAGAGAGATGAAATCCAGATGGCTCCAAAGAACGTTAAAACTGATGCTCAACTTAAATTCGCCAATCAGCGACCGGCACGTACGCCTCTGAGTCACATCGATAATGATTTTCATCGCAATCGAAATATCGATAACGATTTATATCGCAATCGAAATATCGATAACGATTTATATCGCAATCGAAATATCGATAACGATTTATATCGCAATCGAAATATCGATAACGATTTATATCGCAATCAAAATATCGATAACGATTTATATCGTAATCGAAGTTACATTCCCCATGCATTCCTGAGTACCGGCGATGTCGCCTCCTGATACTAAAACAAGATGGAGGATAGAGTGACGTCACGATGCTCTTTCCTGCGAGGAAGAAAGATAAAAAAATGTCTAACTGCGTCGGAAAAAAAAATGGATCGCGCATCTTTTAAAACTGACAGAAGTTATTAAATATTGTAATGCGGATATCTCACTAAATTACGGTTTAAAATTAATGAAATTTTGGCAATCGCTTAGAAATAAATAGTAGCATCCAATAAAAATAGTTTGGGAATAAAATAATTAATATTAAATAACTTTTTTAATTTATATTTTTGGAAGTTAGCGATTGTTAGAAAAGCATTGTAAGTTACTTTAACGAATGATATTCCGTAATGTTTATATTTTAAAAGATCCGTACATTATTAGAATATTTAATTGCATATTATAATATTTATTACTTTGAATAATTACTAATTATAAGATTATTAATGGAATATAAATTATTTAAAATGCTTTTTATTTATTTACTTAATACGTTTTTAAAAGTTGTTTTTGTACTTAAATATTTAAATTTAAATAGAGAAATAATGCAGATGATAAATTAATAATGTGAAATATTGAAAATGTAACATAATCGAATAACTTTTTACAGATCAGTTTTAAATTCATATGCTTAAAAAATGAAATTCTTACAACTACTTGGTATTGGCCGAGTATTCGGCCAAAATTTCACCGAGTACCGAGTATTTACCGAGTACTCGGTACGGCTCTAATTTTCATCTTAAATTTCTGCTTTGGTCAATTAAACGGACTAAAAACGAGTTAATCTATATCATGATATTTGTTAAATTAATAGTTGTTTTTTATTCTGTTGTTATCAGCTGTTTGCGAATAGCCAGTTTAGTAGGAAGAGAGTTCCTGCCGCTGCACGAGCCGCCGATGGACAATAGAACTACGAAAAATCAAGAAAAGTATACAAAAATCGCTATCACAGAGCCCCTTTACCGTGCAATATTTCCAAATTCAAGGAGGACCTGTTGGCCAAAGCCAAAAACACGCACAAAAAATTTGGTTCAATTGTATGCATAATTTTATACACTTTTCAATGGTACAAACATCGCTATTGCAGCAAACCACCCCCCCCCCCCCCCCTCTAGCAGAATTTTTTTTGTAAATTCAGGGAGGACTTGCTTGCCATAGCCAGAAACATACACAAAAATTTGGTTCAATTCTATGCATAACTTCATAGACTTTTCGATGGTACAATAATGAAAATGGCACAAACATCGCAATTATAGCGACCCCTTCTAGCAGAATTTTTTTAAGTTCAGGGAGGACCTACTAACCATACACATACACAATAAATTTGGTTCAATTCTATGCATAATTTTATACAGTTTTCATAGGTACAATCATCAAATGGAGAGTGCAATTTATCATGCAAAATTCGAATTCTAAAATCAGTAAAATTTATTCCAAGTACTCATGAAACAAGCACAAATTATGTGTAAAGAGTGGGATCTCTTAGTAGATTTAATGCAAGTCATATATATGGCACCTAGTTATTTCAAAACAGTAAAAAAATGTCAAAACCAATCCAATTTTGCTTTTAAGAGGCTAAGAAAAATAAATATATAAATGAAAATAGAAATTTTGTTTCTTTTTTCAAGAAGGACTTGCTTGCCATAACCAGAAACATACACAAAAAATTCTCTTCAATCATATGCATAACTTAATACACTTTTCAAATGTACAATAATGAAAATCGTACAGACATCGTAATTATAGCACCCCCTTCCGGCAGAATTTTTCCAAATTCAGGGAGGACCTTCGTGCCATGACCAAAAACAAACACAAAAAATTTGATTCAATTCTATGCATAACTTCATACACTTTTCGATGGTATAATTCATAATCGCACAAAAATCGCTATTACAGCACCCTCTACCGGCAAATATTTTCAAAATTCAGAGAGGACATGCTTGCCATAGCCAAAAACTTAAAATAAAAATTTGGTTCAATTCTATGCATAACTTCTTTTACTTTTCGATGGTACAATATTCAAAATCGCTATTACAGTGCCCCCTACGGGCAATTTTTTTTCCAAATTCATGGAGGACCTGCTTGCCATAGCCAAAAACTTAAAATAAAAATTTGGTTCAATTCTATGCATAACTTCATACACTTTTTGATGGTACAATGGCGATAGACACATGGACAGACAGACATTTTCTATAAACATGTTTTTGGGGATCTCTGACACCTAAAACGTGTAAATCCGTCGAAAACCAGAAGTCAAAACAAAATTCAATTACAATACTTTTTTCTATTGAAGATAGAAGAAAGTAACATAAGCTTTTTCATTGGGGTTTCAAATTAATATCTTGGCTAATTATTAAAAAATGAAAAATCTGAGTCTCAGGTGCATTTGCCCCTGTCTTCGTCGATCCTCATCCAAATTTGCAGATCTCTCTAAGCAATAGATTTCTCTAGCCATCACCAACAGACAAAAATCTTTCTTTTAATATAGATACCTAAAAATGCAAATTTTTCTTTCTTGTTTTTGAACACAATAATAAATTTTCTCTCACAGGCATGAAAGTGGGAAATGAGAAAAAAAGGTGAAATTTTTTTTTCATCTATACAATAAGGCCAAACTTGTATAATTTAGACACATTTTAACAGTTATTCATACAATAAAATGAATTATAACTGTACATATGATTGTTATTTTCTTTTTGTAACTTAGAAAGTATTAAAAGAAAAAAAAAATAACAATAAATGCATAAATTCATTAAATCAAAAAAGAAAATTGGAAACAGTTTGCTAAAAGTATAAATCCATCCAAATGTATCTGATGAACTTATGTGAAATGCAGAGATTAATTTTAAAAATAAATGTATTATTTTGAATGATTTGAGTGTTTAAGACTTTACTTAAAAAAAAAAAAAAATCTCCATGCTAAATATATGCACACCAAATTGATCTTCACTCAAAAAATATATTTCCAAAAATGCATCACTGAAATTAGCCAGAAGTGCTTTATAAATAGAATAAAATATTCTATTCCAAAAAGAACCTTATGGAAGCTTCCTTTCCCTAGTTAAAGAACCTAATTTACACAACTTTCAGATGCTTACAATAAAAGCTTGCCTTTGATTTAATAATGCAGCAATTCAGAAACAAACTCCAAGGATTTGAGCAGGCAAAATGCATAATTATTACGTTTTCTAGACCTCTCCCCCCCCCCCCCCCCATATGCTTCTAATGTTTTCTTTGCATTTTTATATCAATCCAGAGAATGTCCAAATTTGCTTTTAAAAAGGTGGAATTCTTTCATGACTGCTCTCAAAATAACATTTTCTCCTATTGAACAAATGCTCCTTTTTACTAATTAGCACCCAGTTATTTTCTTTATAGAGTGGCCAGTTCTACAGGCCAGGCAGAAGTTTTCATTCCATCCAGTCCAGACCTGAAAATTTAAGCTCGTGCAGACCTCCATCCACTAGACCTTACCATTTATGATAGAAATTATAAGAAATCATACTTGAAGTAAAACACTTAATACTTTAAAATGTACTTACTACCAAAGAGTTAATAACTGTCATGTGAGCATCCACAGTCCTTAAATCATACATTGTGGCACCTGTAATAAGAAAGGCATATTTAAAAGAGTTTAATGAAGATTACAGGAAAGACTGCAAGTTTTAGTTACATAACTGTATGCCCATCCTAGATTTCCACCCCACACACATGCACACTAGAGATGAGATGGGCTCAATTTTTATACCAGTCTTCAGGCTTGGGCTCGAAGTGAAAATTTTATTTATTCACAAATTGAAACTAGTTGGATGTGCCAATTGCAAAACACTCTTCTATCTCATATATTTTAATATTTCAAAATGTTGTTACAGATGTCAATATTTCATTTTTATTAGTTCAATTAGTTAATTAGTTTGACTTTCATCTTAAATTTCTGCTTCAGTCAATTAATCGGAGTAAAAAAAGGAGTTAATCTCAATCATGATATTTATTAAAATCACGAATAGTTAGCTTATCAGCATGGGAAGTTCCAGTCGATTCACGAACCACTGGTGTAAAGATGATTATGCAAAAATCGCTATTACAGCGTCCCCTTCTAGCAGAATTTTTCCACATTCAAGGAAGACTTTCTTGCCATGGCCAAAAACATACAAAAAAAATTTGGTTCCATTCTATGCATAACTTCATACACTTTTTGATTGTACAATATTCAAAATGACACAAAAATCGCTATTACAGCTCCCTCTACCGATTTCTTTCAAATTCAGGAAGACCTGCTGGCAATAGCCAAAAATTAAAAAAAAAAAAAAGGTTCAATTCTATGCATAACTTCATACACTTTTCAAAGGTACAATATTGAAAATGGCACAAAAATCTCTATTACTGCACCCCCTTCTGGCAGAATTTTTCCAAATTCAGGGATGACATTCTTGCCATGACCAAAAATCATATGCAAAAAATTTGGTTCAATTCTATGCATAACTTCATGCACTTTTCGATGGTACAATATTGAAAATGGTATAAAAATCACAATTACAGCTCCCCCTACAGGTGGATTTTTTCCAAATTAAGGGAAGACCTGCTTGCCATAGCCAAGAACTTAAAAAATTTGGTTCAATTCTATGCATAACTTCATACATTTTTTGATGGTACAATGGCAACAGACACACCGACAGACTGACAGACGGACATACAGACATTTTCTATAAACATCTTTTTGGGGATCTCTGACCCCTAAAACGTGTAAATCCGTCGAAAACCGGAAGTTAAAAAAAAAATTTCGATTACAATACTTTCTTCTATTGAAGATAGAAGAAAGTTAAAAGGAAAAAACTTGCTGTTTGAAAAACAAGTATGTAGTCCAAGTTTCTTAACATGTTTTAAATCCCTTAAAAATCAGTTTGAAAAGGAATTAAATTGTTATTGATAGGATATAAGGAAAAATATTCTATCTGATTCTGAAGCATTTAGACGATCAGTATTAGTATAGTAACATAAATAAGTCGTGGGTTACCCCTTTTCTATCTTCATTTTCGGTTTGAAAACCTTTTCCAGAATTCTTAGAAAACAGAACTCAGGTCTTTCAGCCATAGTTGTAGAGTGATATTTTAAAATAGTAAGAATTGTGACTTTTTCAAATGTTTGTGATTCCTGCCAGTGGTTGAGTATAAATAACAATTTTGCTATTTTAAACAGATTTTCAGGAACATGCAAATGTTGTCATGAGAAAGTATTTAGGATTAATACTTTTTTCTGAGTAAGAAGATATTTTTAAATGAGAAAATTAATCTTTAACGAGTTTAAAAATGGTGATAACTATTTTTTACTGCTTGTTTTTGACATCAATCCCAGGATCTAATAGCACAAAATAATTTTGTTTAGATGACATTATTTTTTTAAGTATACAGATTGCATTGACAAAAAATTAAGAAATAAACTACAACTTAAAAACTAAGCAAAATAAAATTGTTCCTGTTTAAAACGAGAGAACTGGTAGCCATACACATAAAAAATTTTAAGTACACCTGCTGCTCAATAATAAAATCTAAATCAAATTAGTTGTTTCACTGAAGGATGCACACTGTAAAGCTTAGTTAATAATGAAAAGTTTGTGCATGCTTAAATACTACACCAGCTACATCAAACAATGCACTGTACAAATTTTTGTTAATCCTATCTAAAAATAAGGGAGATTCTATTAATAATATTTTCTTAAATTATACAGCTAACAAATAAAAGAAATATATATCCAAAAAGAAATGTACCCGAAGTATAATTCAAAATTTAAAGACAAAAATAAATATTTCAGGAAATTATAAGTATGTACTTTTAAAAATATTTAAAAGAAAAACTCATCTGTACACATTATGAAATTACATATATAAATATTTTAAAAAAAATTACATTTTAATATTTTGCAGAAAATTAAAGGCTTACTTTTGTTTGATGGCGTACTGCTATTCATTTCCAGGCTAGAATGGAAAAAGGAAAATGAAGATCAAACAAACAAGTTACATTTTTGTAAAGATTCTTTAAATTTCAAAACATTAAAAATAATAATAATACAGTAGACTCCCTCAAATCCGCACAGCTTGGGACCAGAGATTGCGCAGATTTTAGAATTTTGCGGATTTGTAGTCATTGCTTTGTTTATATTTTTAAACAGTAATTTGAATGCAATAATGCAATTGAAATTATAATGAATGCTTACAATATAGTACAATATTAAAATAATAAAGTAGTATTAAACTAAAATAATAAAAATTAAGGTAATTTAAAAAAGGATTAAATTAGCAAAAGTAAAGGTCAAGTAAATAATTAATAATGGATAATTAAATATGCACAATAAAGATGAGATACATTTATCTTGAATTATTCAATGAAACTTGCGTCATAAATCTACCCTATTAATTCTCATCAAAATCATAAAATAAGGAAGTTTTATTTCAGATTTAGCCAGACTTAACTAAAAAAGCTTGATAATACATATGTTTGGTAAAAAGATTGCAATTACTAGGGATATTCAGCAATATCTTGAATTTTTTCAGAAATAAATTTATACTTCCTTCATGAAAATGCATGAATTCAGTCATGTTAGCAAGAATTACACATTAAAATATATACGGAATGGTTATAAAAATAAAAAAAAACATGTAATTTTGCCCCTGCATCTGAACTGAAAGTTTCATTGTTTACATCTGCAATGATGTGTGGATTTTAGGATTGCGGATTTGAGGAGTCTACTGTAATGGTTTTAAGCTGAAGATTATTGAAATTTAGCCAATGTTAAAACTGTTATAGGCCAGTTATTAATATTAAATTATTAGGTCATTAAATTATTTATTATTATACACATTTTTATGATAAAAAAAAGGCATTTAAAAATTACTTTAAACATAAATATGTAAATCAAAATGTTAAACCTGATAATGTTAACAATGTAAATTTCCATAATAATATTGCATAAAAGCTCCAGTAGTCAGACTCACAACAACCAACATAAATGACTGATTACTAATGTAAATAAGTGCGAGTAGTAAGTCACAATTACGTCCATTTCTAATCATATCATAATATTAAAATATTTATTTGCTTAAAAGGAAAGGGTTGTAGCAAATTATTTCCCGGGTTTCTTTGAACATATAAAAAATCATTTAAGAAATTTTGGCTTATGTTTGATCGCGAAGCCGCCTCCGAAATTAAGGATACTTTTAAATACTAAAATTGATCCAATTAATACAGATGACCTCTCAGGAGTTTATATGATTCCATTTATTAGGGAGGGAGGAATCAAAAATCATTATATAGGTATAACCCAATGAAAATTCAATATCAGATGTAAAGAACATATAGCGGACATAAAATACAAAAGAGGTAATACTGCTTTATCCCAGCTAAATCAAATAGAGAGCATTAACATACTTTTTAACGAAAGTAAAATCATCTACAGGTCTAATTTTTATTTACAATTATTCATAAGAGAGTCCATTGAAATTTATTTAAGAGGTTCAGGAGTTTGTAACGATACATTATCTTTTCGTATCCCGAATTTATGGGTTGAATGGTTGGATAAATTACGGCATTGCGACATAGAGGGAACACGAGCAATTGCAAAAATCAGTGACCCGGAGCTGAACAATTTTTGATGTTCCAGTTCCACTCCTAGATAAAATGCTGTGGCTCCGGCTTCGCGCTTTTGAGTCGCAGATTTTAATTTGCACATTTAATTTTTTGCTCACAAATTCTTTCTTCCTTTACCTTTATTAAAGATCTGACAAAATGCATTTTTCTTCTCATCAAATTTAAAATGCTCATTCAGAAAATATGACATCTTTTAGCTTTTGCTTTTAAAATAGAAAGTTTGGCGGAATTTAAAACACAAAAATCTTAAATTTCTTCAACACTTTTCAAACAACCAAAATTGTACAACTACACATGTAAACAACACGCGGCCATATTTTTCAAATAGTGTTGTCACTTAGCTCAAGTAGAAAGTAGAAGAAAAGTAGTGTTACCATGTTTTGAAAAGTTTTCCATCTTTAATATAAAAAAAACCCTAAAAAATGATATAATTAAAATACTGAATAATGATGTAATTAAAATATTTTAAGCCTGGAAATTTAAAAGACTGAAAAAAAAAATTAAAAGAATATTAAAAATTAAAGGAGCCCTGGAGCAAGGGAAATTTTAGAGCTCCAGGGAAAACACAGCTCCGGAGCGCTCCGGGCTCCAGCTCCCTGGCGAAAATATAGGGCGCATTACATGATTACTTGTTTATTTTCGATGATTTTTTCCATTTTTCATTATGCATTTGTAATTTTCTATTATACAGTGCGGCGCAAAAGTTTATGCACAAGCTGAATATTTTCATAAAATGAAAAATATACATTGGAATGCTTTGAAATTTTTATTGTACCTGAACAATTTGATTACAGATTCATGTTTCGAATTCGGAAACAATTCATTTTAAGGAAAATAATAAATTATAAAAAATTGAAAATTGTGATGTCGCAAAAGTTTATGCACAAAAACGAAATATATACATTTCACAAGGCACAAAAGTCCTTTAGTAGTCTAAGGTGTTTCCATTGCACCTGATGGGATCGAATACTTGATTTTACATTGATATTGAAGAGTAAGGAAGGCTTTGGGAGCGAGTACCACGCTTCCTCGATCGCTGATTTGAGCTTTTGCACTGGGTAATACTGCTTTCCATTCTTGTAGCCATCTCGTGAGAAGATTCCCCAGATGTTCTTTATCGGATTGAGATCTGGGCTGAGTGCTGGCCAGTACAACACACTGATATTCTGAGATCTAAGCCATTCTTTCGTGCAACGAGAACTGAGTGTTGATGCGTTGTTTTGCTAAAATGTCCTGTTGGGACCACTTAGGAGTTCTATAAATGGTCACAAATGCTCAAACAGAGTTTCCTGATACTTTTGTGAGTTTTTCTGCCATTTACGAAGCAAAGAGACATTTGTACATTACAGCTAAAAGCGCCCCATACCATGAGTGAATCACCACTTTGTTGCCTGCTGAATATGTTCTTCGGATCTTTACACAATGCACACAAATAGAATGAGAAGCCATTTGGACCATCCAAATTCCATTTTTTTTCATCAGAAAAAATAACACTAATCCATTTATCACGATAATCCATGTGCTGTTTTGCCCATTCAAGTCTTGCTTGTTTGTGACACTGTTTCAGAAAAGGCTTACGAGATAATTTTTGTTATTTGACTATTCCTGATTCTGTTATTCGTCTGCATATGGTGTCACGTGATATTTTTGATCCAAGTCGATTTTTTATCTCATTAAGAGACAAATAGCTAGTTACAGCCAATATTTTAATTCTTCTATCCTCGCAAAATGTGGTTTTACTCGACTTCTCTGAGCAATATGTATTTTTGAATTGTTTAAACACTATAAACACACGTTTAGACCGATTTAAAGTAAACGAAATTTGCAAAAACGATTTATCTTCAGCTTTAAGCTTCCAAACTTCTACAACTTCTTCAGGCGATAACTACAGAGATTTCGGCATTTTGATATAACTCGTACAGCAATCTCTACACTTTATACTCTAGGAAAAAAGTCTCGCCGATCCTCCACCTATCATGTTTAAGGGGATATTTGCATAAAATCTCATTTGTGCATAAACTTTTGCGACACCACAAAAACTGTTTTATTGTAATTTCTGATTTTCGTGAAGATGAATTTTTTCGAAACTTAAGATATATATTTGTGATCATAGTATTCACTTACAGTGGATATTTGAAAGCATTTCGTTGTAAAATTTTATTTTTATTAAAATATTTGCATTGTGCTTAAACTTTTGCGACGCACTGTACATTTTGACGACGACTCAGAAAATGAGTTGAAACATGTAAATAAAGAGTTTTTAATTTACTTTTAATGTGTTTTTATAACGTCTTTTAAGCAAATAAATATTTTAATATTATGATATGACTGATAACTAGCTATATAAAATATTCACAATTCTTTGTTGATAACTCATGAAAAGCACATTGAGAAATATTTCATTCTGAACCAAAAATAAGCTAGTACAGTAGAACCCCACTAATACAAACCAATTTTATTTTTGAAAATTATACTTGTACAGATTAACTTATGAAATTTTTTTGGATTACAGGATATATGTTGGGAAAAACATTTAGAAGTTAGAATTAAACAAAAAATGGCAGTAAAGCATATTTTTTATTTTTTAAACAGCTTCAATAGAATAAAAAAAAGTACTCAATAATGTAAAAGTACAACATGTACATGAATATAAAATGAAAACATGCACCGCAGGCCTACTTATAGAAGCCACATATTAAAAAAATCTTGAATAACAGATTGTTTGCCAGTCACTATAAAATTCTTTTCTAAAATGCAAAAAGTATTTAATTCAGATGATAAAAATTTGTTTTTCCTTTCAATAGTTTGATTTCATAAGTTATCTACAGAAATTGTTTTTTCTTCCCCCATTGTCGACATTCGTTGACTGAGGTATGTATACAGATTCACGATTTTGACCTTTTGTAATGGGTTGTTACCAGTGTTCTCGCTGGCTTTTGACCAACATTAGCGATTTGGCGAATAAGAAATAAAAAACAGTAGCCAAATGAACAGAAATGTTAGCAAAATAGATTCGGCTTGAAACACTGAAAAATCTATGGTTAACCCTTTATTGTACCCCTTTTTTGCAATATGTTCTAAAATAACCTAAGTTTTTGTAATTGCTTATAAAATAGAAATTAGAGTATTCGCTGCAGAAACTATTAAAAATAAGTACATTCTAAATGTCTTTTAAATGTGTAAATGTTTCAGCCATTCTTTTAGCACGTCTAAATAAAAATTAAATACAGCAATCTTTGATTTACCGTTGCGAAAATATACACTAAAAATGTCTATGAGATTTCAACTCTTAACCGACTGAAAAAAATTGACAGGTCAATGATACTTTGCCTACATTTAATAAATAGTATGGTAAAAGGCTAATTTCAACACCACATTCCAGCAAAATGTTTCTCTATTTGGCACTTCACACGTAGAATGCCACGTCAATCACCAGTCACTGATACTGATCTTTCCGTTTAGGCCATGTCAGTCATCGGTGACCGACACTTATAGATTCTGTAATGGGAGTCTTATTTTGTGGCTTAAATGGAAAGACCGAGAAAATAGACTTGACATTCAACGTGTTAATGCGAGTAATTTTGTTTGCATTTTTACTGCTGCGACGCTGGAGCATAGATAGTGATTAACAGACAATAGAGAAATACCTATCGCATAACCCTTTTTGTGTCTTTGCCTGTTGTTAAACTAAATTGGTATTGGGTCAGTATGTCTACAAATAGAGCAATGTAAATGGCAGGGTGAGATTGAACATGCAAAGCAACATTAATCGTTCAGTAACGCGCCTAAGAATCTCGACTATATTGGCACACCACACAAACAAACTGAGCACTCGCAATTTGGTGAATTTGACTGTTGGTTTACTCACCAAATGAAGAATTTTGTCGCAATTTGGCGCAATGGCGAGTGGAAGCGAGAACCCTGGTTGTTACGAAATTCCTCATTTTGAAGTTCCATTGGATTATTATAAACATCATTAGTGATTAAACAAGGAGTATTTTTTTTTTCTGAAAGTCATGACGGATTATCCAGCATGTTGGATCTAAGAATGCTGCATTAGAGAATATTTACTGTACAACTAAGTACTTATAACTTATATATATTTTTTAGCATGCATCTTTTTCTTTTCTATTTTTATCGGAATTTTGGGTAATCCGAACAGGCACCGGTCCCAATTAGTTCGGATTAGCGGGGCTCTACTGTATTTATAAAGAATTTCATCTTCTTGTGACATCTACATTTTAAAATAATATGATTTTTCACGGTACTTCCTTTTTATAGTGACTCTGGCACTTTTAAAATAAAAACTCAACACTTCGTCTATCATTTCAAGTAGAAAAGAACATTGTCACTTTAGCAGTCTATCACACAATTCAATTCAATTTTCGACTCGTTCCACAATTTGATATCAGTAAATTAATTTCATTACATCCTCCAATTCAATCACCTCATCAAATTTAATTGAGGTTTTTCCCCATTTCACTTTTCCTATTTCCAGTTTTCCTTTTATAACGGAAGGAAAATTTAGAGACGACATTAATGGTGTTGAAAGTATTTTTTCATAAAAGTAAATCTGTCTTTTTCTCATCAAGTGCTTGTAGTTTTTCTTGGTTGAAAAAAAAAAGTATATTTCAAAGGATGAAATTCAACTCGTTAACTGATTGAGGAAATCTTGTAAATTTGATAAGAAATTATTTTTATAAGAAACAGATTCATTAAAACGAGAAATATTATCGATTAAAAGTAATTATAAAGCAACACAAGAAAATTCATTGAAATAGGATGTTTTTATAAGATTGAAAAGAAATTTTTTTTGTAATTTGTATTCAAACATTTCTATTTTTTAGCATTTTTTTTATATTGAAAAGAAACTGTTTCAGATGTATTTTTTAAATATTTCTATCTTTTTAGACCTTTTTTCAAAAGAAAGCAACCAGTTCATTACAGCACTGCAACAGCATAATATTTCATTCTGAACCAAAAATAAACAAGTATTTATAAAGAATTTTACCTTATTGTGATACCTACATTTTCAAATAATATTATTTTTCATGGCATTTCCTTTTTATAGTGACCCTAGCACTTTTAAAATGGTATTAGTGAAATTCAAGCTTATGTTGTCAAATGATATAAACATTAAAATAAATTGAAGTATTGTGCTTGTTAATGCATGCATAATTAAAAATAAATTAGTTCTAATTTTGGTACTTATATATTATTTGAGACAGGAAGATAGTTCACTAAAAATGGTTGTCATTTACCAATTGTGTTCAAAACAAAAATTTAACGTACATTTAATAAACACATAACATCATTAATAATGATAAATAAGATAAAAGCAAACAAAATCATACAAAAAAGTAATATAGTTTGCATTTATTAAATACATAACATAAAATTGATATTAACGATGGTAGTTTATTTCCGGCAGACTGTTATGTCCTCAAGAATGAATATAATATTATTATTAATTATAAATATATCATACCAATGAGTATAATATAAATATACTACATAAAAGAATATAATATTATTATTTAATATAAATATACAATATCAATGAAGATAACAAATGTATATATATATGTGTGCTCTATTATTTGTTATATAGTAATACATATATAAATACTTTGGCCACTGCCTTTAATATAGTAACAATATAACACTAACTACGCAGTTACAATGAAGAAGGAAAAAAAAAAGGATCACTATAATATTTTTAGAGCCATTGTTTCAGACCTACTATGGATAAAACCATGTAAGTACCCTAATTTTATCTATTATGTATATCACTTTCTTTTTTTTTATTCATCCAAATTAAATAATAAATTAACCATCTGAATATTGAAAAAATTGCTTATATGTATAAAAAAGTGAATTGGTTGCCAAAATTTTCCTTCTATGTACCAAGGCTATTTTCTTTATCTTGTTAAGATCAGCCACCCTTCACAAACTTTTTCATCTCAAAACAGAACCCTTCACAAAAATTTTCACCTGAAAACACGACCCTTTACAGAAACATTTCCCTCAAAACAGGACCCTTCACAAAATTTTTAACCTTCAAACAGGACTTTTCACAAAACTTTTCTATCTCCAAACTGAACCTTTTACAAATTTAACCATTTAAAGATAAAATCTGACCTGTCACTTTCACACATATGAAGAAAATCTTTATTTTACATGCATATATCCTCTAAAAATTTATAAAACAGAGCTTGAATATAACGATTACAGTAGGTATGGAACCGGTTATCCGGAATGGGTACGTCCAGATGTATTCTGGATAACTGGTTGCTCATCGACACAACACCCATTAATCAGATTTGTATAACATATTTAGCCTTATGATTGAAAGACTAATTAGAATATAAATGGAAAACAGTTGTAAATGAATCTTTTTCAATAAATTAAATAACTCTATTTAAAAAAGAAAGTCAGTATCTGCTTTTATTTAAATGCTTCAAATCCACATTGATCATCCTCATTCAAGTCTACGATTTTGATAGATAAATAATCCTTGTGGCGAGCACACAACAAAGTTAAAAATAAACTGAGCGTAACTGTTGCCAAATTGAAGATTCAAAATATCCTTATGCTATTTTTTCTCATCCATGGAGATATGACAAAATAAGTAATTAATAATACATAAATAAATTGTTCAGAGAATTTATAGTCGCAGAAAATTTACTACAAAAGTTTTTTTTTCTTTTACGAACTTCATTTACATTCCCAATTTTGTATGGCGCCATCTGCTGAGAGGAATAAGAAAAGTGATTCATATTAAACCATAACTTTTAACGAACTGTTACTGCACTTTTCTCCATATCTTCGTGTAGGTAAATAAACAGCATATTTTTTGTGTTGCTTCTTCGGATTGGCAACAGCTCTGTTTTGCTGCTATTTGTCTCCGTTGTACCAGCATACAGAAAAAGGAAGTATTGAGCGCTACAAAGCTTAGTACATAAAGCATTTCAGATTAAATATAAATACATAAAAGGGCAATTAATATATTACTTACCAGTAAAACATAAAATCACAAATAAAAAATAGTACGCCTCATTAAAAAAATTTTTTTTTTTTTAAGCAGTGATGAAAATTTTCCGATGAATTATGCTTTTTTTCTGGAAAAATTTTGCAGATGGTCAATCGAAAATACTATTCCATTTAACTGGATTCCAGATAAACGGTTCCATACTGTATTTCAAATTCACAAATTTATGTCTAGATTTTTTTTACAAAAATATAAAAAGTTGTTACCAGTTTCACAAAAGTAAGATCCTGTGAGAAAAGTCTGACAGATTCTTGCCAGTATAAAAGAAAGTACAGTAGATTCCCTAAAATCTGCAATCCTAAAATCTGCCAATCCCTAAAATTCACACATCATCACAGATGTAAACAATGAAACCTTCACTTCAGATGTAGGGAAAAAATCAGACTATTTTAGTTTTATATCATTCCGTATACATTTTGATATGTAAATCTTGTTAATATGACTGAACTCATGCTTTTCATGAAAGAAGTATAAATTTATTTCTGACAAAATTCAAGATATTCCTGATATCACTGGTGATCACAACCTTTTTACCAAATATATTTATGTATTAAATCAAGCTTTTTTGGCTATTAAATCTGGCTAAACCTGAAATAAAGTTTCCTTATTTTATGATTTCGATGTGAATTAGTAGTGTATCTCTAAAAGGCAAGTTTCATAGAATAATTTAAGAAAAACTTATCATATCTTTATTATGCAGATTTAATTATATATTATTAATTATTTAATTGACCTTTACTTTTAATAATTTTAATTTTTATTGTTTTACTTTATTACATTATTGTTTTAATATTTTACTATATTGTAAGCATTCACTATAATTTTCAGAACATTATTACATTCAAATTACTCTTTAACCCGGCAGTAGTCGCATGTCGGTCTTTTTGCCGCCCATATAAATTACCTTCCCCTAACTCATATCCCCTTACAATTGCAATGGAGATCTCCCATGTAGCTGACTTTAAATGTTTTTCCACACCCATAGTGAAATAACATCTCTGTTTTTCCTTCAGGTACATTTTTAATAGCAAAACCTGAAATTGGTGGAAAAGTCTGGGCAACGATCACTAATATCAGATCATGTTTACTTTTCCCATTATTCCAAATCTCACTTAAAAAATATCCAATTTAAGTAAACTGCAAATGTATAACTTCATTGAAATGTAATACTCGAATATTAAGTTGAAAATGTAACTTATTTTACATTTTCTGTATGTAGGGGGCCGGCTGAAAAAAAGACAGAGTGCAACTAATAACGTTCTGAAAAAAGAGGCGACTACTCTTGGATTAAAAAATGTAAACAAAGCAATGACCAGAAATCAACAAAAGTCTAAAATCTGCACAATCTCTAGTCCTAAATTGTGATGTTTGAGTGAGTCTATACTGCATATTTTTTAGAGATAGTAGCGAAGCCCTAAAGTGATAAATCAAGATCGTAAAAAAAAAAAAAAAGATAAGTTACCTTGAAACTTTAGCTTGATTGCCAAGAGAGGTGTTTTCTTCATCATCACAAATGATGATTTCTGGTGGTTTTGGTTTCTGAGGAGGAGATATAATTATTATTTCATCAGATTCAAGTGATCCTGGAGATAATCCGCTTTTGACCTGCTTTTGTTGTTTTTCAGCAAGAGATGATGGTGAAGTATGAGATGTTCTAGAAGCATCTACAACTTCAGCACTGTTTTCTTCCTCCAGTTTCTTCTTACATGTAGAGTGATCACCTAATCTGTCATCCTTTAGTGATGAAGAATTTGATTCTTTTTCATCATGATCACTATCTGTTTTAACAGCATCTATTTTTAAAGCAGAAGAAAAGTGGAAAAGTGTTTTAGTGTAAGAGAGAGAGGAAAATAGTCAAACAATAATTGAGTCATATCAGATGTAAATTTCCAACTGGGCAAAAATGTCCAGACCAGGATTCGAACCAGGGATCCCTTGGCTGAAGCCGCCAATGCTCTACTGGCTGAGTTATCCCGGACGAATCTGGTGGAACTTTTTCACCCAGCTAACCTTATTGATTATAGCATCTGGTCTGAAATCTGGTTCAGCAGAATAAATCGCAGGTAATGGAGCTCCAGAAATTGCTGGATACGTAATTACACTAGATCAATTTCAACACAATTATTCTAATTGGTAAATAAATCATATCAGATGTAAATTCTAGTTGGAAATTTACATCTGATATGATTTATTTACCAATTAGAATAATTGTGTTGAAATTCATCTAGAATAACTGAGTCGCCTTTAAAAAACAAAAAACTTGTGAAGTTCACAAATACAGTCAAAATCTAATTTTTAAACAAACATTTTTAGCATCAAATTTGGTCAAGGAAAAAAAAAAATACATTCATAACACTTCTGTATACAAATAAAAAACTATTTAATGGTTATGATCAGGAGTGGTGAATTTCCAAAAATCTTACCAGCTTCTCCTTCTTTCTCTCTCTCTCTCTCTTTTTTTTTTTTTTGGGGGGGGTGGGGGGGGGGTGGGTACCAGCCAGCAGGACGCAACATAATAAAATTTACTAATTCATAACTGTAATGTATCTTCCCACTAACACTTTTATAAAAATTTTGCATAAAATTAAGGAAAATATGCAACAAAGGAAACTTTAGTGCAGAATAGAACTTATAATGTCCTGTTTACGTTGCAGTAATTGTGAGAAATGGAAAATACGATCAACAAATTAAAAGTTTTTGGTGTCTAAAAGATTAACTTGCCCCATTGGAAAATGTACTCGCCACTGGTGAGTAGATTAAATTAATAAAAGTAGGGGGGAGTGTTGTACCTCGGGACAATTTTTACATTTTAATTTTTTACTTCAATGATTATAATCAGATTTAAAATTTAAATGCATCATTTCAATGCACCAACATTTTTCTCTATAATATATTTTTATAAATTCAGGCAGTTTGAAAATAAAAAATTGCCACTCATTTAAAGTAAGGAAGGCAAACTGTCCCAAGGTACAACATCCTGTTGTACCTTGGGACATACTGTGTTATACCTTGGGACATGCTGTGTTGTACCTTGGGACATGTTGCATAATTCAGGCAATAGGCATATATAACTAATTAATAATTTTGTACAATGACTACTACACTATTTTGTACAATAAAAATAACTAATTTTGGACCAACAAACAAAAACTTTTTTTTCAAGGAAATAAACTCAAGTTTGAGAATGATTTCTAAATACAGCAAAATATAAAAGTCCTGCTTATTTAACATGATATAAAGTCAACTTGGAAAATCAGCTGTGTGATCTGTCATTCTGAGCCACCTGTGGAAATTGGATGTGAGAGTTAACACTCAACATCTGATAAGCAAATATCATATGAATTATCAGTCCAAAGAGCAAATTTGCTGCTATTCCCTATGCTCTTTAAATTTTTTACTTGAAATTCACCATTGGCAAGGACGTCAACTGACTTCAGATACACAGAAGGGAATAGTTTTTTCCCCCAGATACCCTTGTAAGAAAGTAATCTACTTTCTTGATTTCTTACTTCTATCACATCTGTGGTATAATCATAATCAATGCTGTCATCATTTTTAGTATACTAGATAAAACGAGTTTGTCATTAACAGATTCTGAAGTGTTATTTTGTTCTGGAGATGGTCTTTTATTTCCTTTTTCTTGCTACAGCAGTTTTCTGCTTGGCAGTTTAAATTTCAGCTTTTTTAAAAGAAACTGTTAAAATACAAGATTTCCCTGTTCTTCTACAGACATTGCTTTTATGAGCTGCAGTTTTGGATGATGACCTAATCATTACTGGGGATTTGACATTTTGAGAATGTAAAGATAAACTTGTTATGCATACATCTGATAACACATTTGTCGATGTAAATTCAGCTGTTTTATCAAACATTTCAGTTGAATGAAGTGGTGTATCGGTTTCATAATGTTAAAAGTTTGCCTGCACTGAATGTTTTCATTGATTGAATTGTCCTGATACTTCAAAACCTTTAATGATATTTGATGGTGTGAAAGCTTTATAAAATGCATTTATAACAACTTCTGCTGCAGCATATATTGTCACTGGCTGTTCAGGATGTGACATCATCCATTCATTAGCACAAGTCTTGTGGTCCAAAGACAGTATACAGCCAGGTGGCTGTAGTTTATGGGAAGAATGAGTAAGTATTGTAAACAAAATAATTCCAACTTCCCAACATTTCTCTGTTATAAGAATATAAATATGGCTGTTATGCTATCCATGATTAACTATATAGTGAAATACATAAGTATACCTTTAAAATTGATTCAAAACCCAAGAAAATATATCAGAACAAGTGCTCTTTTGAACACTGCATCACATGGAAAGAAAAAGGTTTATCGGGAGTGGACAGATTCATATTTGCAAACTTCAATCATTATAAAAGTACTGGAATTTTCTGTAAAATAAGTAATAAAAATACTTTATTTATCCAAATTATTACTAACCATGCATTTGTTGTACCATCGGACATGCCCCAAGGTTCAACATATTTTACTGTCCCAAGGTACAATCACCACATGATTTAAGTGAAATCAAAATGGTGGTAAAACTAGAAGCATTATCATTATTTTCTCATAACCAAAATATTTAAAAATCTTCTCTTTTATAAAAAAATAAATTGCATTTGACTTGTAAAAATACGTGGGTAAAAAATGAAATTAGAATGGGGGGAAATATTTACTTTGGACTAATGAAATTCTCTTTTTCTCACCAAGTCGTTAATTCAATGCTTCTGAAATTGTCTGTTACTATGATGAGATCTGTTGGTTATAGGTCACTATTAGAAATAAACAAAAGATCACTGTTGCCAATAGTTTATTAGAAATTGTCAGTGTCCCGAGGTACAAGCGTCCCAAGGTACAGCACTCTCCCCTATTGTCTAAATATTGAAAAATCTATTTACTTGCCACTGGTGAGTAGATTGATATAATTTCCTACGCTACTACTAATTATGAGTAAAAGTTCATTCAAAATATGTTTTTACTTAAGAATAGGCAAAAGAGCTTTATCAACAAATTAATTCTCCCATACAAAAATAAATAAAGTAAAAAACATCTAGGCTTTCCCATGTTGAGAAATATCTTTTCAAACTCAATGAGAATTTACACTGGACATTAAGGGGAGAAAGCAAAATTCAACCAAAAAATCAATTTTTACTTTTTTATATCATTAAATAGTTTAAACCTTTATCTTTCCAACGATATGTCACACATGTTTATATATAAAAAAAAATAAGTGCTGAAATTATTCATTTTTTCTAAGAGTACTTCACAGCTTAATGGCCATTTAAATCTTTAATTGACTTTTTCTCAAAATTTGAATTTTTAGGATTTCGTTCATCTGACGAAACCCTATTTGTCTCACTCCTTTGTCTGTCTGTCACGGAGCCCGTTCTCAGAAACTCTACATGTTGGAGACTTGAAATTTTGAGTATTTTGAGTAGGGGGGGGGTCAATTTTTCCCCAACCCCCTCATCTGATATATCATTTGACGACCCTTCGGCCACTCATTCATTTTATGCACAATAGCTTTTCATATTTTATTTCCACTTGGCTAGGAGCGCTTTCCTATTTTAAGTTTTATGGGTCCAATTTCCTCGACTAATATAAGTGCGAATAGGTTCTAAAACGGAGTTTTGTCGGGCAGACGTTTGTTTAGAGTAGAGTGCACTCCCTAGTTGCGAATTGCGGAGCTAACAGATTTTGCAAAAGGATAGTGTTTTGAAAGAAATATTAAACGAAACCCTCTGTGCGATTTGTGATCACACTTACCCACTTGTTCATGTTCCTTTTTTTCAATATCTATTAAACTTAAGAACTCAGATTTTTTTTTTTTTTAAATACTTATACTAAGTTATATTGTATACTTTAACACAGGGATTTAATGATTTGTTGAGAATTATTTATTTTAGGCAGTGAAATCTTACCAAAAATGCTAATTTAAAAATGACTTTCAATAAATAATTAATTTTGAGTTTCACTTAGAAAGAAAATGGTCTGTTAAAATATGTAAATCATGTTATTCTAACTACTCTAAAAAATCTAGACCTCCATCTTTCACCATTTCTGAAAAAAAGATACATAAAGTTGGTGAATTTAACATTGTGGAAATAGGGCTTTCCCGGTCCCCTTAAATAGCTTCAGCTAAATAGCCATAAATGTTTAAAAGAATGGTTAAGTAGCTATAAAAGTTTTGTTTTCTTTGTTTGTTTGTACTTTGGGTTGAATTTCCAATAGCTAGATTCAAAATAAGATTTTGTTGAGTAAGGGGAAAAAAATAACTGCTATTTTCCAGTACGTTTTGGAAACAAACAACCATAAACAATAGAAAATGCAAAACTCAAGTATTTTATATCATGGGCAAAATTTTCAGCATGAAAAAAAAATTATTTTTTAATATTTTCATATAAAAATAATTTTATTGCTTTTTAAGGAGATACTTGTTTTACTTATCACTGCATGTTTGATGTATCACCACATTGCACATATGCAACATACTTAAAAACCCAGCAGCAGAAAGTTCAAGACTGGAGACGGGTGTCACAGATATTCTTTTCTCTTCTGCAGATTATTTTTCTATTAAACCTTTATTTGGCTTTATATTTATGTTTAGCGTTTTATTATTTAATACAAAAACTTAAGATTATTATTAATAAAAATGAATAAAATACATAAAGAAGTCACAGGTAAGTGATTGTTTGATTAATTAATGCTTCAATTGTAAAGTATTTTACCTGTGGATTACTTTCTGCCCTTGAAGTATCTGTCGCAGACACTTGAGAATTTTCAGTTACTGGGCCCAAAAGTCAATGTTGCTTAACACAGTGAGCTTTCAAAGACAATTTTATTAATTGCTGCTAATATAAGTTATTCACACAATTCTCATTAGGCAGCGATACTGAGTTAATTTTTCAGCCAAAGTTTTACATATCATTTGAGCAGTTTTGGATTGTCATTGCTAAAATGAACTTCGTAAATTTCGTAAAATTGGCAGGAGATGTCCAAAATTAGATCTTTTATAAAGGTAAGTTTGTATTATTTACAATTTTGTATTAGAAAATTGGCAATATAGTGTAACCTCTGAATAACGATTACCCGTGAGACAGGTGAAAAGTGACCGCTCTTCAGAGGTGGGTGTTATTCAGAGGTTTCATTAAAAAAAAAAAAAAAAAATCAAAATTACATAAATTTAAATAGAAATACACACAGTCATTTTAATTAATCCTCATTGTTTTAATATAATAAGCAAATCAGTGATTTGCAGTTGCTTTTTTTTTTTTTTTTTTTTTGCAAATGTGTTTCTCCAAAGAAAAAAATTTATGACTTGATTTGCTGTACAACTCATTATCGTTATGATTTAATGAGAAATTTTGGATTTCACGAAGGTTCGTCAAATCTTCGGTATATGTGTTAATGCTGGAAATGCTGGGTGATTCTATAAATCTATTTCCTCTTCCTTTCTCCTATCTTCCACCATTTGCTGTATGGAATCAAATGTCGCAGTAACTGCCAAATTTTTGACCAGACATACAAACAAACTGGCATTTACGTTAGTTATGCCTGCCGTTCTAAGAATATTACATAAAATTTCCCCATTATTATTAATGCCTTCATTTTTTGTTTGTTCATATATCAAGTAAATTTTGTTTGATCTACTTCGTGTGCAAATAAATATGGACCAGGAGCTGTAAAAAAATTTTCTTGTGATATTTGAGTGGCCGTTGTTCAGAATTCTTTATTTAGAGGTTTGTACTAATGTTAATACTATGGAAAGTGTTTGGTTCCATCAACATGTGGCCGGTATTCAGAGGTTTTCGTTGTTCAGAGGTGGCCGTTCAAGGAGATTTCACAGTATTTATGAGAAACATATAATTTTCTGCTTATTACACAGATGTGAAAAAAGTATCTTATAGTCAATACTTTTTTCTTTCTTTGTTCTAAATTTTTTTAAGAATTTTTTACATGCTCAGAATGATGTATTTTAACATCTCAATAAATATGTTTTAAATTGGAGTTGCTGAGTCACAAAGGGTTAAAAGAAAATGAAATTTCATAAAATTCTTTCCACAGGTGTATATTTTAAAAACTTTTATGAGCATTATTGTTCAGAATTAAGCAAGTTACACCTACAAATATAAATAAATTAAAAAGTTATTTAGTTTAGTTTAGTGTTTCCCAACCTTTTATTGGCCATGCCCCACAAAAGCACCTGCAAAGTCATTATGTCCCCCCCCCCCCCCTTGATATGGAAATTATGTCCATTATTATTAAAAAAAATATTTAACCTATTAACACGGATGAAGCATGATAAAGCCTTAGAACTATTCTTTTTGCATTTTTAAACTTATCAACATTATGACACAAGATTCATCTTGTGTCATAAATGTGTTTTTAACATAATTTTATAAATGCAATGAAGTTATACATCTTCGTCTTTGTACAAAAAAAGTTTTGTTGTACTTTTCCAACTTTTCTCAATGTTAAAGAAAAGTATTATACGGTCTGCATTTTTATCTTCTCAAAATATTTTGAAAAGAGACACTTAACGTTAAAATTGATAAGATTCACACATTTCATAATTAATTTTAGTAACTTATTAAGGGTTGGTGGAAAAGCTTTCGACACTAAATGTGCTTTATATGGATAATACAATACGCAAAAAGCATTTCAAAATTCTCATTGTTATCAAATTTAAGTAGTCATTATTCCCCATCACAACACATTTTCACTGTTTTTCCTTTCCAATATCGTTAATTGTTAATGTATTATCTGACTTTAAAATATAAAATGCATATATCATCTTGTAAATTTATTTACTGTGTGAGATACCTGCACCAAAGCCGTAGATATTTACCATCTACCCATTTTCTTTTCTAATGCAATTTAAGTTTTATAAAGTTAGCAGTACTGCGTTCAGATATTTCGAATATTTTTATGTTAAATATGTTCAAGACAGTCAAATTTATTTATACTTTTAAATAGTTTATATTTAAAAGATTATTCCTGTAACTAACAGAGTGATCAGAAGGAGGAAGCTCATTCAACAAAATAATCAAAAGTGTTACAAAATATTGTAAAGTAAGTACCAGAAAAATGATAAGATATATTAATAGTAATAAAAAGGATGTCAAAATATATATTAAAAAGATTATTTGTTTAATTATTCTGGTTTGAAATTTATTTTACACTTTTAATTAGAAACATTTCAAAAATTCAACAACAGAACTGATTTTTTAAATTTTGCTTGTATCCCATTTATTTAAAGACAAAAGAAACTGATAGTGAATGAATGGGTAACAAATTTGAAATTGCCCCCCAGTGGGGCTTACGCCCCACGTTGGAACCACTGGTTTAAACACTCTATACACCAGCTTGAAAATTCAGTGTCAGTAATGTTAATTCACATTTTTGGAAAATTGAATTCTTTACTGATTTAATTAACAAAATAATAAGATACTCTCATATAAGTTAAAGAATGGTCATGAAAAAACACAAATAAGACAGCATTGTGAAGCTGTCACAATGTTAGTAGCAAAAAATTGTTATAAATATAAACACAAGGTTTTGCATTCATCAAATGATAACAAAGAAATCAAAAAGCTAAACATGAAACAATCCTGTCATAATTTAACTACCATAATTTCAATCCAATGTGGATGTTATGATTATATAAAATATATTTATAACACACAAGTATATACAGTAAACAAAATAGGTGTAAGGGAATGTTATCAGAGAGTGAATACTTCTGCTTATAATATCATGGAAAGGTCCTTATAAAACCTTTAAAGGAAAAAGTGACATAAATAGTGATTCAGTCAGAGTCCAGCAGATTTTTCTGTGCTAATTTGCGACAAACTAGGGATGCACCGAATAGTGATTTTGGCCGAATACTGAATGTTCGGCCTACAGGCGAACTGAATACCGAATATTTGACTAGCCGAATAGTTACTATTCAGCTTGTTGAGTACTTTTATATTTCAAAGTTTAAAGGCATTAAAATGTTAAATTTTAAAACAATTTTACATAATGTTTAAAACAGAAACTTTCATTTGATAATCAAGACCTTTTTTTCAAGTAAACTTTATGCTAAAAAAAATCTGCTTTGAGTTATTTAATAAGAGGATAGTTATAAAACTTTTTTAATTAATAAAACTTTAAATTTCATGGCTTCTTCTATGAATTAAAACAAATGAATAAAATTTTCTTAAATTCTGAAACAAACATTTTAAAATCAAAGAGAAATTTTTAAAAAACTGGAAGAAAAATTGCACAGGATCAAATATTATTTCTTTGTCAGGAAGCAACTAAAGTAAAAGTAAATAAATAATATAATCTATTCAAATTTTATATGGTGGCAACTCAGCAAGAATAACAGTTCTTCTCACTTTGGTTGTTTTTTAAAGATCAGTTTCTGGAATGGATGATCATTTTCAGAGATTATACACATTATTCTTAAAATCTTAGCAAGAAACAGATTATTTACTGGACAATGTTCAGGAACTTGAATTTGTACATAATTAGTTCCTATGAAAATCCTCATGATTGGTTAACAAACAGCAAATGAATAATGTATAAACCTTCTCTTTTATTTAAATATATGATTCTGTTTCTAATTATTCTGTATATCTTTAAAAATTGACTGTTAAACGTAGAAGTGGTATAAGGTTTTTAAAAATATGTTTTAAAAGTTTTTTTTAAAGTATTCAGTCAGGCAGAATATTTTTATATTCGGCAGGCCGAATAGTTTGCTATTCGGCCAAGCCAAATATTTGGTGTACCAAATAGTTTGATATTCAGCCAAACTGAACATTCAGTAACATGGCCGAATACCGAATATTCGGCGCATCCCTACGACAAACCAAAATTCATCTACAGCCACAATAATGTCAACAAAAGTCCAAAACACAAAAAATCACAGTGGCTCATAAAATAAGCAAAATTTGTATTTACAAAGAAAATAGAAATGCAACAATATAGAGAAATAAAGCAAATTTTAGCTTCTTTCTTTTTTTTTTACTTGGTTTTACATTTTAAACTGTTGAATTAATATGCAAAGTATAAAATAATCTGGAACACTCACTTCCATGCTGCACTGTTTTTGTTACTAGATTCAAAGTTGCCAACCTTTGATAATTCTTTCAATAGTAAAATCTTGCTTTTTATTAATAAAGGCACTCAATTATTCATTTGAATATAGTAGGAATAAAACATTTAAAAAAAAATTACTTTGCATTATTTTTATGCTGAGTTCAAAGTTGCCAGCCTTTGATAGTTCTTTTAATATTAAAATCATACTTTTTATTAATAAAGGCTCCCATTTATTCATAAGAATATAGTAGTAATAAAACATTTTAAACAAAAAAAAAAAAAAAAAAAAAAAAAAAAAACTTTGCATTAATTTTATGATGGGTTCAAAAGTTGCCAATCTTTGATAGTTCTTTCAATATTAAAACCATACTTTTGATTAATAAAGGCTCTCAATTATTCATAAGAATATAGTAACAATAAAACACGTTAAACAACAAAAAAAAATTACTTTGCATTAATTTTATGATGTTATTTCTTTGCTTTCTCAGGCTTTCCTCTTCTTCGTTTAACTGTAAAAAATAAATATTGTTAAATCTTGCTATAAATAATATAATATGATTAAAATACAAAAATCCACCTTTACATACATAAATCAAGTTAACTTAAATAAAAGAATATAAAAATCATGCAATACATACCACTTTTTTCTTTGTTTTCCATTCTTCTAATAGGGAAGCATACATGTTAATTTTAGACTTTGCTTCAATTAAGCTCTCTTTAACTTTTTCTTCTTCTGAAGTAATATCTTGCAGTTGCTTGATTAATTTATTGAGATATGGCGGCAATTCTACTTTAGCATTATTTATCTCATTGAAGTTGAATAAGGAGTTATCTGAATTTTTATCATTATCAGTACATGAGAAGGAATGATTATGGAGTTCAGATCTATCAGAAGTTGATGAAGTTGGTTCAGTTGCCACAGATGAACCTGTACTTTCATTTAAAGCACAATTTTTTGCCGGCACAGAACCAGGAGAAGCATTGCGCTCAATTGCAGCAGAACCTAAAATTACAGGATCCATACCACCTTTAATCATATGAACTGTATCCATAGATGTCTGTAAAGATGATTTATCTTTTGAGTTTATCCAGTTTGCAGAACTGGTATTATTTTTATTGACAGTTTCTTCACCAGAATTTAGAGAATTATTTGAACAGGCATTAATTAATTCATCTGGATTTATTTCTTTGAGTACATCCATAACTGGATCATTGAATTCTTCTTTCACTCTAACACTACCAGAAGCAAATAACTGAATGAGCGTATCTACAGAAACATCTGGACTAAATACAAGATTTTCTTCTGA
This sequence comes from Maratus speciosus, assembly GCA_963932465.1. Classification (NCBI taxonomy): domain Eukaryota; kingdom Metazoa; phylum Arthropoda; class Arachnida; order Araneae; family Salticidae; genus Maratus; species Maratus speciosus. Next base: position 205,706,655 of record OZ010794.1, on the reverse strand, counting down.
TTTCTTTTCATTGTTAGTAGTGCTGAATGAGTCAGCTACATTTTCTCCTATAAAAATGACTTAGTTTAAATAAATGAATAGCATACATAGAGCAAATAAAGAAAACAGATGATAACATAACAAGGAATAGCAAGTTTCTTTGAGCAAAAAACATAACAGTTTATAAGCCCCAGTATGCTATCTTTCTCCCAGCTTATTTTGTGTCGTCTCCAAAAAATAACGTTACGTTGTAGAAGCCAGCCGTAAAACAAAGCGTTACGATTAAATACTCTATAGCAATTTTTTTAATTTCTAAGCATCGCACATTTTCAATTTTTATACCATTGTATTGGGGAAAAAAATTACTTTTAAATGCAATTTGTTTGAAAACTGCATCTCAATTTATTTTGGAAATATTAATTTTTTTGTAGTTTTTAGAGACATTTGCTTTAATATTGGCATTTCTCCATTTCTGTAGAAAGTAAACAAAAAATAGCTGTAAAATATTAATTATATATTTTTGTTGCAATTTTCTCATAACAATCGAAAGAAAATGTAATTAAAATACGTGTTATTTTGAAAAAAATATAAACGAATGATTTCTGTTAAAACATGGAGCTATTATAAACTATATTTAATTTTCAGTACCTATATTAATGTTACAAACAAATGAAGGCCTATTAATCATTAGATAGCTGTTGTTGTTGTTTTTTGTCAAGTTTCTTTAACGACGGCATCTTTTTGCTCCATATGTGTATTATTTCATGATAGTGACGTCCTATGCATACTTTACTGCAGATGTTAAGAGTGGATCGCGTAAATGTGAAATTCTTAAACGGATGTGAATGACGCCATTTTACATAAAATAAAAGTGTGTGCTTTAAGTCTTAAAATTGAAATATGTTTTGGACTATTTATATATACATATTTTTTATTCATCGGGGGTGACACTAAATTCTGAAAAAGCAGAATTTCTGTTTTCTAGTATTAACATTCACTCATGAAATCTATTTGTTAATTTATAAAGAAATTGAAAATATTCTTCAAAGCTATAATTTAAATATCTGTCTCCTATATTTATTTGTCTACTTTTTAATTCACTTCTAACAAAAGAGATTTTTTTTTTTTTTTTTTTTTATGTACACCCACATATCATTGTTGAATGGATGCTCTGATTTTCTAAATTCTTTATTGTTTTTGTTGTTATATGTACATATAATTTTTGAATGGATGCTCTGATTTTCTAAATTTTTTGTTGTTTTTTTTTTGTTGTTGTTAGAAAAGGCTCATATGTCTACATATAATTTTTGAATAGATGCTCTGATGTTCTTAATTGTTTGTTGTTTTTGTTGTTGTTAGAAAAGGCTCATTCTGGCAGCGATCCCATTTCAATTTCATTAAGAACGAAAAATTGTATGTTTGTCTTTTTGTCTATTTTGAGACTAACTTTCATAAAAATTGCCATTTCTCATAAATTTTGAATATAGTGCTAAGGTACAAAATATTACTTTACACTTTAAAAACTACTGTTGTATTGGGTATAGTTTTTTAGAGACATGTTAAAAATTTTACTATATCATCATCTATTTGAGCATCAAAATACATTTTTAAAGTTAAAAGGGAAGTTTTTAGTTTTGTCTATGGTTTGAGATCAGAAACTGGCAAAACCAAATGAGAAACATGAAATGATGACCGACAACAGATCCTAATGAGAGTTAGTGAATTTGATAAGGGTCTGACTACAATGACACATATGGAAAATTGAAACTTTCACTTCATTTTACTCATATGAGTAGTCAAAGAAGTTAGGACTTTGCCAATCCAAGATAATGGAATTAAAATATTCAAAGAAATTAGGACATATCCATATTATTTATGTTTAAAAAAAAAAAAAAAAGAAAAAGAAAGAAAGAAAGATTACAGATCTTTTTGCATTTACAAAAGTTTTTAACTTCTTTAAAGGATCAAGTTTAAAATTTGAATAACCACCCTTTGGGTTTTAAAAATATCTAGTAAACCAATGATGGCCAAACAATAACAGAAGAATAGAACATGCTAGGACTGGGTGATATAGAAACTTCTTAAAACTACATATTATCCATCTAATTTCATGATGAATTGATTTACCACTGATCTTACCTTTAGAATATAGAATTTTTTTTTTTTAATGGATAGTGGTGAAATAAGATTTTTATGCAATCCCCCCCCCCCCCCCCCCACCACCACCACACAGACACCCATATTATATAGTGTACTTAGTTTTTAGTATTCCAAATATTTCAAAAACTGCTATATATTTCACCTATAGAAAAAAGTTGAATTCAGACTAGTGTACATATCGGGAGCTTGGAAGAGCAAGGGCAAATCCTAAAACTGGGGTGTTGGGAAATCAAGCTCAAAGTTTTGCAAAGCAGTGTTAAAGAATAGAGTACTACTCACTTTAGCTCGACACTGTGAGAATATTAAGGGCAGACCAGGGCAAAACGACTTACCTACGGGTTGCCTACATGTATCTGAGGTGGACAAAACAAAATAAAAAAAAATCGATTTTTCAGATTCGCCCTTGCTCTTCCAAGTTCCTGATATAAGCTTTTAAATCGATATGTTAATCATCTTTTATAACAATGTCAATATCATATTGAATTATAAACAGAAGTTCTCTTATACGTCCATTAAAAATATATCAAAAATATATATTCTAAAAACACACTCAAAATATATATTAAACATTTAATTGCTACAAAGGACGTCAAATGTTAATAAAATACATTAAAAGATCTTAATAATTTGACATGTTTCGATTGAATTTACTCAATCATCATCAGAAAAACAAATAAACACAAAGATGGAAAATGACAATAAACTATATTACAAATGAACTTTAAAAATAAATAAATAAAAATCACGTGCGTAATATTTTAACATGATTCACATTGCCCTATTTTATTTTCAAATTATCTAACAATTCAATCCAAATATTTGGGATTTGAAATGACAAGGAATCATTGCAGACCATTGAGTTTCTGACGTAAATTTCAAATTGAAATTCTGAGTAGAGTATATGTAACTTAATTTGAAGTGTAAACAACACAGTGTTGAATTGAGACACTTTTCTCCATAATTCTGTGGCTCTGGGGGGATTGCACTTTTTGACAATTGAAAGCACAAATTATCAAATCTTCTGGGGGAGGGGACCATCTCATTGTTCTGGGGGGAATGTCCCTCCCCCCAGGCCATTCCCTGAATTCAACACTGAAACAATAGATTGAAATAATAATTATCCTTCCTTAAAAGAAAAATTCATTAAGATAATTCTGATATTTATTTGTTGTATAATACTATACGTAAGTAAACTATCATTCATTTGCAAATCGTATTTATTTGAAAGTTTTGATTTTATCTTTTACTCTATTTTAAAGTATTTTTGCTAAAAAAAAAATACATAAAAATATAAACTGAAATTTGATGATTTTTGATTTTAAATATAAAACTTTATTTAATATTATTATTTTTACCATACACACTAAATTAATTTCAGAAAAATATTCACAATTCAAAAGGAACAAATAAAATAAATCCACACAGCCCACAGCGAAATAGAGGTACTTGACTGGAGTCCAGCATGGATCGGATAACAACCTAACCTGTAAAAGTCAAACCAAAGCTTGACAATAAAATTTCATTAACCTAGCTCAAACACAAAAAGGGAAGAAAATGAATCCGTATTTTCCTACAATTATGAAAAAGTAGTCTACAATTATATCTCTAATATTATCTTTTTTATATGAAAATGAAAACATACATGCTCATTAATATTCAAATGTACAGTTTTTCATTTGAAAAATATTTCTTTTGAAAAATCAGAACCCGAAAGAATAAAATTTAACTTGAACCCAAATAGTAGCATTTAAAGTCAACTCAAGTCAAACTATGGGTCAGGTCATAAATTTACTTGATACGATACATGGCTCTATTTTAAAGTACTTTAATTAATTACAGAATAATAAAAAATAAAACAAAAATATTCAAATATTACCCATGCATGTGAAAAATTAATTTTTCATCAAAAGAATGCATTAGTGTATAAGCTGGAAATTGATGAATTTGGATTTTAAATATTAAACTTTACTTTTTCTTTTCGACTTTCAACCATAAGTGCTTATTTATTTTCCAAAAAATATTCTTATTTGCAAAAAGAACAAAATCAAAAGTTTACTTTGGAGAATTAATTGAAACAGCTAATATTTGAAATTCTAATTATGAAAACTAATAAAGAATGATGACAACAGGGACGTCAGAGTTTAAAGTAATATCTCTTTGAAGATCCAAAGTGTGAGCAAGAAATTTAGTGAATAAATGACTCACTTTTACTCACAGGCAAAGTAAAAATGATTCATGACATTGGATTGCTTGATTCCGTTTTGATGCGGCAAATCAGATTTATTGATCAACATTCAACAATTAAGTCAGGGAGATTGGCTGGAAAGCATTCAAGGTATGTTCAGTAGTAAACTGGATTCTGCCTGTGAATGAATAGATCAGAGAATGCTAAAATCCGATCGCAGGCTCATAGCATTTACTTTAAATCAGGTTAGGTACATCAATTTAAGTTCGGATTGACATAAATACAGTAAATACAAGAATGTAGATTAGAATTCCTGAATTTCACAGATGAACAATTAAACAGATAAACTAGCTGGCTTCGCCCAATAGTGGGCCCTTTTTTTCATCGGGCATCTCATTTACGTAATCTTGCAATATGAAATATTTCAAAAAACCAATCTCGAACTGAACGAAACTTAGACCGGGTCCCCCTGCCAACGGCACCATATACCAGGCATGACGTGCAAGTGCTGGAAAATCCTGTAATATGAAAATTTAAAAAAAAAAAAACCAATCTTGAACCAAACAAGCCTTGAACCAGGTCCCAGCTGCCTATGGCACCGTATAGCAGGTGCAAATTGGATAGATGATGTTAGCTTTAAATGGATACTTTGTTTTACATTGATTTAAAGCTTAGTCTTAAAACATACAAAATTAAAATTAAATTTGAAAAGCAAAATAGATATGAATGAAAGTAGTAAGATCAGAACGTAAATGGGTCCACAACAAATCAGCATATTTTACTGGGTGGACCTTGGGTAGACAACAAAATATGATTTATTGCAACTTTTTAATGCTATATACAATCGAAGCAAAAACAAGGCCATGGCAACAATCTGAGCAATCAGTTTTGCTTTTTTGCAAATTTATCAACTTTTAAACATTGCACAATTTAAATTTTTACACCATTGAAAAAAAAATGTACTTTCAAATGCAGTTTGTTTGAAAACAGTATCTTAATTTACTGATTTTATATGGTTTTGAAAATAACTTTTAAGCAATTTTTAATTTTTTAAAAAATCAATCTTTATCACATGCAGCCCAGTTACCGATAGATTAATAGATATTAGATATTATATAATAGATATTAATATTAATAGATTAATCCGTATGCACTTAAAATTGTATATAAATGATTCAGCATTTGTTTCCAGCTAATATTCCATAACAAAATTAAAATTTCAACAAAATAAATAAATTAATGAAACAACATAAAAAAAACATAGATAATTAAAAACAGTCAAACTACACGTTTAAACACTCAGATAATCAAAATCAAAAAGGCTGCTGTAAATAGTGATATCTGGTGATTCCTTTCGCTATTTATCCCAGGCATGCAGCTAATACAAAAGTAGCAATTTTAATAAATTTTAGAACTTTATTTGAATGCATAATTTATATTTTTCATATACAAATGCTTTTTATATTATTAGTAGACAATATAAAAAATATATTAAATGTAAAAAACTTAAAGGAGTTTTCAATTAAAAATGCTTTTCACATATTATCTACTTGGCAGTCTGTTCTGTAACCCAGGAAGTTTGTGTTAGATCCTCTGATTACCTTTAAACTAGATTGTTGCCAGTATCACAAATGTTTTACGTCAACCTTGGCAAGAACCTGATTACAGATTATTAGGCAGTAACATACTGATTTAGGATAAGTAATTCTACAAACTTAATTAAAGCTTTATGCATAATTTTCGATATTTGATTATAACACAATTTTTTTTAAAAAGCAAAGAATAGCATAGCAACACAATGCAGATTAAAAAAAGTAATTAATAAAAAAAAATAAATGAAAAAAATACATTAGATTTAGAATAAATAATTATAATATTCATACCAGTTGTTTCAATAACTTCTTCCTTGATATCAGGTGCAGAAAGATCTTGATTTGATGTCTAAATAAATAACAAACATATAAAAAACATCAATGTTAAGACAATGGGAATATATTTAATGCATGTATTTTCCAAGTACTGAAGCTCAACTAATGATAACTGAAAAATATAATAAAAATTAAAAATGAATGTACAGTAGAACCTCGATTATCCGAAGTAATTGGGACCGACCCTCTTTCGGAAAATCGAAATTTTCGGATAATCGAGAATGCTTCAATTTTAAGATTTAAGAGAAATATATGCAATATTTCTTATTATGGTAACAAGTGCTTAATAAAAATAAAGGAATAGCAAAATAGAAACAAGAATAAATTACCTGAATTTTAATTTTGAAATAAAGTACCTTTTACCTATATGACAAGGGTTTGAAAAAATGTTTTGTTTGTCGCAGTTTCGATTGCCTTTGTTTTGAAGCTCTATCACGGAGTTTTTTAATATTATTAAGTTCACCAATATCACAGTCTTTATGCTGCTCCAACCATGCCAAACCTTTTGTAAAACATTCAAAAACTTCATTGCTCAATTGCTAATTTATTCGTTTTTTTCATTCCACTCTGAAAGCTTACGGGAGATCAAGTTAAATTCAAAGGAACTATAAGAAAGGGGCACGAAAATATTTACTCATAGTTCAGAAAGGACCGCTTGCACATAAGGAACATAAAAGTTAAGAAAAAAAAAAGCTTTCAAAATGGATTTTGCACACAAAGAATGTGATAGTTAAGCTTTAAAAATATATTTCGGTTAAAAGAGTTTCGGATAAAAAAGGTTCTACTGTATATATATAATTTTTTTTTTTATATTTACAGCAAATATTACTAGGTATAATAATTTTATTCTTAATTTTAATATAAATTCGATGTAACTAGATTCTCTTCTTTTAATTTAATTTAACAAAAAATTACACTCACACTACACAAATTGCAGTAGCGCTCAAAAGTATTTTGACAACCTTATATTCTTTCTTATTTTATTTAATATAAAAATGTAAAACAAAATATAGCCCCTATAATTGAGAACACTGTGACTGCAGTTATTTAAATGTATCAAGTTTCAACTTGTTTGTTTACATTCGGCGCCACCGAAGAAATATGACTCCGCCTTAGCTCAAAAGTATTTTGTTTTGACAATTAGTTTGCATTCAATTGTTGAAGGTGTCAGTGGCGCTATAGCTTCGATTAGTGTTTTTATTGACTTACTGTGGTTATTTTTAAGGATCAGGGATGCCGAAAAGTAAAAAAATATTGAGGTGATTCTAGAGAAGCCGCTGTAAATGCCCTTAAGAAAGGTGAACTGCAAGCAGAACTAGCTCGTTCTTTTAACGTGTCTCGGCAACTTGTTATTACATGGAATAAAGTTTTTAATAAACAGAAATACATCGAAAATAAGCCTCAAAGTGGCCATCCGAAAAAAACAATGTTGACTGTATTATAAAAATGATATCTACAAGTGATTGTCGTAAGCCCGCTGTAATAATAAAAAATGAATTGAAAGAAAATTACGGCATAGACATACACGTTTCATCAGTCAAACGACGCCTAAACCTCTATTGTTTACATGGCAGAAGACCAGCAAAAACACGGTTGTTGTCTACTAAGAATAGGAAGGCTAGAGTCGCATTTGTAAAACGGCACAACCCTTTCAGGGGCAAAGCAATTCCATTGCTAAAGTGTTGACATTAATGACTGACACCGGAATTTGAAAACAAATTTATTTGTAAATAAGAAAAAGTTATATTTCACACACATAATAAAACGATTTTTTTTTAACCAAGATTCTGGTGTCAATCATTAATTTCAACACTTTAGCAATGGAATTGCTTTGCCCCTAAAAGGGTTATGCCATTTTACAAATGCAACTCTAGCCTTCCTATTCTTAATAGATAACAAACGTGTTTTTGCTGGTCTTTTGCCATGTAAACCATAGAGGTTTAGGCATTGTTTGACTGATGAAACGTGCATGTCTATGCCGTAATTTTCTTTCAATTCATTTTTTATTATTACAGCGGACTTACGACAATTACTTGTAGATATCATTTTTATAATACAGTCAACATTGCAAGTTTTTTTTTTTTTCGGATGGCCACTTTGAGGCTTATTTTTAATGTATTTCTGTTTATTAAAAACTTTATTCCATGTAATAACAAGTTGCCGAGACACTTTAAAAGAACGAGTTAATTCTGCTAATAGTTTACCTTTCTTAAGTGCATTTACAGCGGCTTTTCTAGAATCACTTCAATATTTTTTGCATTTCGGCATTTAAAAATAATCACAATAAGTCGATATAAACACTAATCGAAGCTATAGCGCCACTGACACATTCAACAATTAAATGCAAACTAATTGTCAAAATACTTTTGAGCTAAGGAGGAGTCATATTTCTTCGGTGGCGCCGAATGTAAACAAACAAGTTGAAACTTGATACATTTGAATAACTGCAGTCATAGAGTTCTCAATTATAGGGAATAAATTTTCTTTTACATTTTTATATTAAATAAAATAAAAGAGAATATAAGGTTGTCAAAATACTTTTGAGCACTACTATACATAATACTTCGAATTATTATAATACAAATTTTTTACTTAATTATTGTTAAATTTTATAATATTAATAACCAGTCAAGTACGAGTATTACTCACACACAGAGGGTTCTGTACAATAAATATATGAATTAATAACAGGGCATAAAATTACACTAATATATCATTAAAAGTTGTTATCTAGGCTTTAAAAAGCTGATGGCGCATAGAGTACGCTGCTCGTATCTTTAAGTATGTCCAAACTGTCCATGTCTTTAAGGGTTATTATCTCAGCTAATTTCCGACAATTTTTTTAAAAATCATTATCAACAATCCTTTTATACTTCTATGACAATAGGTACCTCCAGAGCTCCTCAACTCCTTTGCTGAATGCCCGCAAATCGAAATTCGTGTGTAATGGCAAAATGCAGTTTTCTCAAAAATGTGACCTAGGATAATCGCTACAGTTTTCCTGCAAGGTTTAAATTAATTTCTACTACACTACCCCTAATTTTTTCATAATTTTAGTTTCAGTAGATTTGTTAATAAAGACGAGGGGGGAGGACATATTTTTGCATTACAATTTTTTACGATATCTCTGAAAATACGATATCCAAAATTAAAAGAAATGTATTTTTGTGTTACAAAAGCTTTCCCACGATATACAGTTGTTGTTTTTTTTTTCAAAGTAACTTAATTAGCCCCTCTATATTTTTCTTAAATACATTTGTGAATGGTTAATAATCTATAAATATGTGGATCAATAGCCTTTATTACTTCAGCCAATTTGAACTTTCCATGTTTCATAGTTTACGAATAAAATGTCTGTGACAGATGGACAGACAGACACAGGAGTGATCTTATAATGGCTCAGTTTTTACTTTTTAAGGGGGCTGGTCACTCAGCTTCGAATTTCCCCCCACTAATGTAAAGTCTATGGGCATTTGATGCATCCGTATATTTAAAATTTTTCCCTGGGAAATTAATATTTTTAACTACTATTTTTTGTGTACATTTCCTAAAAGATGTTTCTTTTTTCCTTAGTTCTCAAAATATTTCTAAAGTATAGACTTAATTTTATAGGAAGTGTTAAAATCTTACTCAAAGTTCACTCGGTTTTAACACATAAAATATTAAATTCTGCACAGATTTTAGAAATATTTTGAAAACTAAGAAAAAAAGAGACATCCTTTAAGAAGAGTACACAGAAAAAAGATGTTAAAAATAGGAATTTCCCGAGAAGATATTTTAAATATACGAATGCATCAAAAGTCCATAGACTTAACATTACGGAGGAGAATTCCGAAGCTGAGTGACCAGCCTGCTTAAGTATGGAACCCTAAAAAGAAAAAATAAATAAGAGCATCAAGGAGAACATATTAATTTAGAAAATGTACAGAATATACTAAAGGATAAGCAAGATCAATATCAAATAACCATTGTTTTGTGAAATATTAATAAACAAAGACAAAGACATACCTTTGCACTAGTGGGAGAACAAAAGGTATTCTCTGGAGTTATTGTTTTTCTGGAATTATCTGTGTTTAAATCTTCAGATTCATTTGTATTCACATACGTTATATTTCTTACACTGGCTGTTTTTTGTTTCTTTTTTACTTTGGCATCACTACCATCACTTTTCCTCTTTACATATTTTTCTTTATGCCTAAGGTTGCTGTTGCTATTATGTGAAGATCTATTTGAAGATCTACTTGAAGTAAAATTATTATCTTTAAGCTTTTCATACTTTTTATACATTTTAGATTTTTGATTAAATGAAGATTTACTAGACTCAAGAACAGTCTCACGTTTTTTGTCTTTGTTAGTACCATTACATTCTGAATTTTCAGAATTAACAGTTTTACTGGTAGATGGAGAGCAAAGATTTATATCACTTTCTTCTAAATTAGGATTGATAATCTTAGAATCTAAAATGACTGATATTTCGTCATCCTCTATATTAACTGATTCACCTTCACCAGTGATGCCTTCACATATCACATCTTTATCATCATTATCAGTTAATTCTGATGAATTAGTTCTTAATGTTCTTGTAAGGATTTCTTTTCTTTTTGATTTAGAAAATTTTGTTATTAGGTGGTTAACAGCCGCCTTTTCTTTGTTATTGGATGGATTCACTAGGCGAGTAATTTGGTTATGATTATTCTCAAGTAGAGAATTAGTCCAGTCTTGTATCCGCTGTTCTTCCGATTCCTCTGATTCTGCCTGCTCAGTTTTATCCTTCCTTTTCTTGTCAGATTCTGATGCACTTAGTGATCTAGATCTAATTATCATTCTTTTATTCCCTAGCTTAGAGACAATAACACGTTTCTCAGGAGCACTGGCGTTACTTACTTCTTTTTCATCACTGTTACTGACACTTGTTTCAGCACTGAGTCTTTCTTTAGAAGATTTTGGAGATGAAACATCATCTTCTGAATAGAGTTTCCTAAATGGATTTTCAGAAGATGGTAAATTTGATAAAAATGGATTGCTATAAGATGTTTTGAGCCTTTTACTATCATTCATATTTAGATGCTCAAAATTTTCTTCTAAGCTTCCAGAATTCGAGCTTTCACCATAGTTATTATAATGGTTAAAATATGTATGTTCATTTTTTAATGGAAATTCATTTTCATGTGACGCATTGTACTTATCGTGTGAATAAAAATAATGTCTCGGTCTATAATTAAAGTTATAATTTTGTGGAGAGTTTGAATACGAATTCCAAGCGTAAGATCTATTATTATAATATTGTTTTCCAGTTCTATAATTATGAGAGTAATATTTATCATTGGTATGAGTTTCATATCTATTTTGAAAATGTGAGTCACTGTATTTACTATTTTTATTATATCTATTTGGAGAATTATGCATTCTCTCATTTATTGATTCAATACGATAAGTGGGACTATCATGATGTTTCTCTTTCAAATTCATACCATGAAGTTCTGAAGAACTTGATGGTTTTTTAGAAGATGGTGGCTTTTTAGGAGTTGATGCTTTTTTAGAAGTATTTTTCATGTTGCTTGTTTTTCCCTTTGTATTTTGTTGAAGTAATGGAAGAGGTAAACTAGAGAAAAGAAAAAAAAAAAAAATTAATAATTTTACAACTTAAGATGACTTAGGAAAATAAATTATAAATTTTTAATAATGTAATATTACTACTTCACAATATAATCAATTAGAATAATGGTAGTACAAATCGTGTGATAAGACCTCTTCTCCTCTTCAAAACTTTATTGATAAACACGTAACTGGATGCTTTGGAGTCAAGTGTCTGGTAGAGATGCAACGAATATTCGGCCCATTCGGCCTGACTGCCGAATATTCGGCTTCGGCCGATTATCAAGTCTATTATTCGGCCTTGGCCGAATAATACTGTAATAAATCTTTTTATATTTACACAGTATAACTTTTTAATTTGACAATTTATATTCATCATATATAACGAAAATTTTATTTGAAATTAACAAACACTTTTTTTTTCCATTAACTTTCATACTCCGAATGGGTTTTATAATTTTGTTTATGCAAGAGGCTATATATAAGAGTTTATATAAGAGGTACTCTTGTTTATATAAGAGACTAATTTAGGAATCATGTTAAAAATTTTTTATGCTGTATCAGTAAGTACAAAAAGTATCTGTAATAAGCTAACACAATTTGTTAAATTTAAAATTAATCTATTCAAAATTGTTTTAATACAGCTGTACAAGCTAATTCTTTTTTTTATATCATAATGGGAAGTTTAACATTTAACCCTTGTTACATAAAAAAATATTTCTTTCAATAATATTTTGAATTATACCTATAAAGAACATAAATATATGATTGATTAGATATAGATGTATTATATGTATAAGATATTTAAGTCGTATATGTTCCAATACTTAAGGGTTTTTTTTTTTTTTTTTTTTTTTTTTTTTAAGTAAAATACCCTTAAAAGTTAAATATAATTGAAGTGATTTTTTTTAAGTCTGTTACTATTTCTTATTAAATAATAAAAGAAATGTAAATACTAAATTCTTTTAATTAGTATGCATTTACGTTTTAGATATTTTTTTCAAGAATAGCATTGTAATGCCTTAAAAAACAGTTAAAATGTTTTCAATAAACGTAGATTGGGATGCAGAAATAATAATAATTCAGCATTCTCAGGTGATAGTCTATTTCTTTTTTTTTTTTTTTGTAAATGTTACCTGCTTCTGAAAATAATCTCTCACTATATATGGTACTTCCTGGAGCAGAAAGGTACTTTTTGGCTAATTGTGAAAGGTTTGGAAAGTCTTCCGAATTTTTCGCCCACCACTCCAAAGAACACTGTTGTCCTTCTAGTAGTGGCTGGGAAAGAAAATTACTAATTTCTTTTACTTCTTCACATTGAGGGGCACTTTCTATAGAGGCTTCTCTGCTGACAGCAAAGAAAAAAAAATAATAAAGATAAATAAAAATTTTGTTAATTGTGAGCTTTATAAAGTCTACAATGATTTCTTTCCACCATTTTAGAGGATATTCCTTTGACTCTTTCTATCAGTGGTTTTTCTTAAGATATTAAGATTTCTTATTTTTATTTTATTTCATCTGAAAGCTGAAACTTATGTTTCCTAGTACTTTTAAAATTTTTTCATTATTTTAAAATGTAACAACACGCATAATATCTATTAAAATGTAACTAGACAGTACCTGATGAGGAACTTTTGCTAAGAATTTTTTTTTTTTTTTTTTTTGGGGGGGGGGGGGGGTGAATTATATTATTGAGGCAATTTTTAGGCCGAATATAGCCGAATATTTTTTCAGAGTAAAATGCTTTAAAAAATTAAAAATTTGTATATAAATAATATTTTAAAAGAAAACAATACATTTTAATTGTGAAATATACAAGAATTGTGCATATAGTGCATACTATATTTTGTTTTTAGGCAAAAATAAGTTCATTATTCGGCGGCCGAGTAGGCCGAATATTCGGCTGTAACTTGGCCGAATATTCGGTATTCGGCTATTCGGCCAAACCACTATTCGTTGCATCACTAGTGTCTGGTACTGGGTCAGTGTTGAATTCAGACACTTTTCTTAGGGATGGATGTCTGTGGCTTCAGGAGGAGGGGGGGGGGCTTATAGTGTTCCGGGAGGGAAATTGCACTTTATAACCATTGAAAACACAAAATCTCAAATCTTCCAGGGAGGACGCACCCCCGCGACCATCCTCTGTATTCAACACTGCACTGGGTTGTTTACCAATGTTTTTTATAGCATTCCGGGAGGTAAATTGCACTTTTTGACCATTAAAAACACAAAATCTCAAATCTTCTGGGGAGGATGTGCCTCCCCCCCCCCCCTTCCTCGCGGCCACCCCTGTATTCAACACTGTATTGGGTTATTTAAAAATGTTTTTTGTGAGAGGATTCAGCTTCTAATATTTCAGAGAATTTTGGTAAGAACGATGTGTAAGAGAGAATTTTTAATTATGTGACCATTAGAAATTTAGTTGATATAACATGAAAAGTTCGGGACGCTCCTTTGTCGAAAGTGGCTTTTTCAAAATAGAGGAAAAATATTTGAAAGAAAAAAATGTCTTTCAAAATAATTTTGTCAAAAGTTTTATGCTATACACAGAAAAATTATTTTTCTTATGATACTAAAGGGCAAAACTGGGAAATTTCATTAATTGCCAGTGGCCAGTAGTAACAACTTTATAAGCAGCCACTTTCTTTAAACTAGAGGCCACTTTTTTATTTACAAACAGTAAACTTTTGTTAAAATTTCTATTAGTAGTAATCTGAAACTGAATATCCTAAATAAATATGTAATTCTATAAACATATTGCAACCATAAAAAGTATAATCCTTGATGAAATGCATGAAAATTTTACTTTTTTTCTTGTAGGAAAGTGGCCATAAGGTGGCTGCTGACAGACAATTTTTTAATAAACACTTTTTCTCTTTTAGTGGCCCTGTAGCCAATGGCTAGTGCTAATTTTGCCCCTTATATGATACTGCACATTTATTCATCCAAACTTTGTAATATATGCAGTAAAAGCTCAGTTATCCAGAATAAGGATAGAATGGTTTATTTAAGAATGAGAAATCATTATTTGATAAATTATTTAACCTAGATCATTATTTCACTCAAGAATTTCATTACGTTATTTACTCATTAATATTTTATAATTATATGCATTTGGATTATAATCTGCAATAGATGAAAATAAAAAACCATTCACTGCACTTCAAAAGGGTAAGTTTTTTTAAATTATTTATTCTTAAATTTTTGAAATAAACATATTTCATCCCAGCCGGATGCTGATTTTGATTACGAACGCGGGATTATATTAGCAATGCATATTACAACATAACTCGTGAGCTATTTTGTAAATGTAATTGGTTTTAATATTTTTCATACGGGGATTTATTTTATAAACACAAAAATATTTTTATTATTTGAAGTGGCTTATTTATATAAAAAAGCTTATTTATTTAAAATACTTATTTGCTTACAATTGAATCGGTCATTTAAAAAACCACATAAGTCACAGAATCAGAACTTTCAAGAAATTTAAAAAAAAAAAAAAAACTGTATTTCACAAGTAAAGGGATTTTTATGGATTTTTTTGACTGATTATAGAGTATGGACTTCAAAGTTTGTAAATACAGAATATTTTTTTATAATTTATTAATACTAAAAAGAAGGATAACAGAAAAACTGTTACTGACTTACATTGTTTTAGAAAGTAACGAGGTTAGGTGGTATTTAATTTGAACAAAACAGTCACATTAAACATATTTTTAATCAAAATTAATGAAAATAACATTTATACAGGAACATTTTTATGTTTTAATATCAGTTTGGTGCATAATCATATTCTTCATAATCCTCAATTGGATTATATTCAACATTGGCAGTTGGCCAGCTAAATATGTTTTGATAAAATGGCATATGCTCTTCCAAAATGCAATCCTGAACTTGTTTTAAATCGTCTAATTCTTTACTATTAATTGACACTTTCAATGTCAGCTTTGGCTGATGGAAGTGACACAGGGGTTGAAAATTTTTTCAATAATAAATAAACATAAACCAAGACATTTAATTTCAACATTAAAGCATTATTTTAATTTCCCACATGAAAAAAAAAAAAAAAAAAAAAAATTATACTGGCGAGATTTGTGCCCGGCTAACATAAAAGTACCAAGAACTCTTATGTGATCATAGCAACTTTTACATAGTTTTATTCTAAAAAATAATTTTGTTTAAAAATGTTCGTCTTGCATATGAAAAGTGAAGCGATCAGCTTGTAATTGTTTATGACAGTCAAATTACTTGAACTAGCACAATATAGTTCATCAATATAGCATATAGCAATATAGTATCAATATAGCATATATAGTTCATCTCTGTCTGGTTTCTTTCTCTGAATTTTCGTACAATCACCGTCAGTTTTTAGCAAAAATTAATGGAAAATTACTGACGGATTTAACAAACAATTTGGATATTCAGATGTAAAAAAAAAATTCTACATTTGCTTTGAAATTTTCAAATCAATATCTTGATTAATTTTCTTAACTTTGGCCAACTGGTGAAAATTGCCATTATTTTTATTGTCACAAACCACTCCTTGTCATTGGCAAAGAGAAATAGTTGCTTTTTCACCGCAATGTACTATAGTATTTTATACATATAGGTATTTTTTGTTTAAAAAGAAAAAAAAAAACAGATTTATTTTAGCTGCAGCTAAAATGGTGAAAATTACAGTATACTGTGCAAATGTAAATTTAAGAAGCTAACAAATTCAAACTTAATTTAAAAAAAGGGGATTTCTTATGCAGAGAGATATTTTTCATTTAATATTTTGAATAAAATAAAATTCTATTTTTTTTAAGCTAAAATAATTTTTCTTTCTTGCATATACAGTTCCCTTACACATCTTGATTATTATAACTGGTGGACTAATTCCTATAAATGGTAAAACTACAATGATTCAATCAAAGAATATACGCATTTGAAACATACAACATTTAACAAATATATGATATACAACATTTGCATTTGGTATTTGAAAACTCAGGATACCTAGCAATCTCTTTAAGGACAGGAATAATAATTTTAAAAAATATTATATTAAAGGTTCAATTAAAAAACCATAATCAATTTTTACTGTGAATTGTGGTTACTGCATACTTAAACCCTTTAAGCTTAAAGAAATATTTTTGCATGACTGCTTGACAGATCTTAAAAGTATAGTTATGAACATTTTTGTCATGCTAGTTGATGTTTGGTATTTGAAAACTCAAGATACTTAGCAATCTCTTTAAAGACAGCAATAAAAAAACAGTCAAACTACGAAAAAAAGAAAAAAAAAAGCACAAAGTTTCTACTTTTATGATATACATGTTTCATATGGAATTGTTCCTCTTTTTTTCTTCAAATTAAAAAAATATATTTATTTATTTATTAAAATTTTGCAATAAATAATTGTTCAATTTTCCTGACTTCAATATACACCTTTTAATAGAGCAACCATTTCAACGTATTTTTGAGATATCCGGTTTTTCCATGAAACGTCAGCCATATAATCGGTCTATGACACTTGAGGACTGAAGGACAAACACTTTGGGACCACACTCATTATAAACCATCTATCCATTCCCATTTTATCAGGAAATAAAGAATCTTACATAGACCATTGTCAAAACAATATCCTCAATTTTTGCATGCAGTTGGGTAAAAAGGGAAATTTTTGCTTTGGTGTATTTTAACTGAAAACTCAATAAATACAAACCCTAAATTTTTTTTATGTTTTCGTCCAGCCAGATGATCTGTAAAATTCCTGTCCCCAGCACACTGTATTTTACATATATAACAGTAGTTTCTATAAAATGAAAAATGAATTTGAATGCCATCAAAAGAAAAAAAAAATGTTTAATAAATATAAAAATATATAGTACATTGTATATACAAAAATATATATGCAAAAAATCTGAATATATTTTACATATATACAAGCTGACCCATCCGGTGTTACCTGGGCCCGAGATAGTAACCTTAAATATACCTAAATACAGAATCGAATTCAGATATTTTTCTCTGGGATGGATTTAATGATGAAGCCCCACTGCCTCCAGTAATGTACATCCTCAAATTCGTATGATTTTATATTTTTAAATAAAAATCTATCCAAACGAACCTATAATTGGAGGATCGACTAACAAAAATCTATCAAACGAACCTATAATTGAAGGGCCAACTGTATTTGGCAGTGCACATTCAGGTATGCTAAGCAAGTTCCAGACAGTTTTTGCAAGCATACTCAGAATTTATACGATTTTATATTTTTAAATGAAAATCTTCCCAAATTAACCTAATGTTAGGGACTCTGCTGATTTTGGCAACAAATACCTTCGAATTATGATTTTATATTTTTAAACAAAATTTATATAACAAGCCTAGGGTTGGGGGAAAGCTGCCTTTAACCCTTTATGCCCCGACGGTACTTTAAAGTACCATTAAAATAATTTGTTATAAAATTCCTTTAACACATCGATTAGTAGTACAGTCGAACCTCTATTTAACGAAGTCGCTAAATCCCGGAAAAAGGTTCGTTATATTGAAAATTCGTTAAATAGAGATTCACTTTTTAAAATACTTTAAACTGCATAAAACAGATTTTAAATTCATAAACACTAAATATGTTTACTAAAAGTAATTAATCACTATTTTTTAATAAATTATATCGATTTGTTTTATTTATTTTACCCACCAATATCCATCATCAATTCATTATTTTTTATGTGTTTAAATCTTTGAAACCTGCAAGGAAAACAAAACATTGTCCGGGAATACACTGTATTTTCTGTTTAAAGTAAATAGTTTTACATTAAAATTAAGGAATTTTAATGACATTATCGTATTTATTATTATTATAACAAATAATTTTAACCATACATTAACACATAGTCCTTAAATTTAATTTCTGAAAAACTCTGTTAATTTTGCCTGAGTTTTTTATTTAAAAAAGTGCTTTCTCTCATAATACGTCTCGCATCTTTGCAATGCACCAAAAAACCCTTCATGAGTATTTTCTTCTAACTATAATCCACGTCGGATTGCTTCAAATGATTTTAGCATTTCATCATACGAAGTTTTGTTAATTCCTGCATAATGACCATTTCCATCATCATCATATTCGTCTTCATCGCAATTCATTGCTGTATTGTTTTTATTTTCCACACTGTCGAAAATATCCAATTCAGATAGTGTTTCTGAGGTCTATGTTTTGAGAAATGGGGAGAAAAAAAAATATATTTGATCACAAGAAAAAGTTAGTTAAATAGAGAATGCACTTCGCTATTTGGAGGTTATTTTACGAAGAAATGCGCAAAATGTTCTTGGTTCCAAGGAAAAGTTCGCAAAATAGAGAAATTCACAAAATAGAGGTTCGTTAAATAGAGGTCCGACTGTAATACAGTTTAGAATGAGCTATAGATACTTTACTTTATCTTGTTCCAAAAGAATTATTGGTTGCACAAAGCAAAAATATTTTTAAAGGATGATTTACTTTGCCTTTGCATTTTTTCAGCTTTCTTGAAATTGATAGATTGGGGAGGGAAAAGTTTCAATTCGGAAATATTTCGATATTTCTATTGTAAGAACATCATATCTTTACATTTCCTAATTCTACAAAATACTAAAAAAATTATTTTAATTAAAAGATTTGAGTGGAGTTATAAATATTGCACAAAATCCCTATAAATTCAAATCTAATAAATTAATTTTAATTAGCAAAATCCTACTAAAATTTATTAAATGATTGTGTAAATCTTCTAATGTAATTTCAAAAATTCACGAAAAATGCTTTAGAAGATGAAATTTTCATGAATTCATAATTTGGGACATAAAGGGTTAAATAGTGAAACACATGCATGCTATGCACACTCCAGTCTGCTTTTGCAAGCAAACCTCATATTTGTATGATTTTATAATTATTAAACAAAAATCTCTCCAAAAAAACTAAAAGGCTCACTATATAAGTGATTGCTGATTTACTTTCTGACATTTAGATATACACTTCCAGTTTTGACCAAAAATTCTCAAAGAAAAGCCCCTAAAGAAAAAAAAAATGTAACCTATCTCATTCTTTTCCTATCTTTAAATAAAAACAAGAATGAAAAATCATGCATTAGATTATGAAGCACTTTCCAACACAACCAGAAAACTGCAACAAAACTTCACCATTAAATAAGGTAAAAGAAGGATAGGTAAGTAAACAGTTTAGAAAACATATATAAGATATTTAAAAATCCAGTTTTAACAATTATCTTCCTCAGTCAAAAAAGTACTCTAATTATTTCATGCAGCTCTGTATATGATCTATAGATCTGCATTATATAATACATAGTATGCTAAAAGTTCAGTTAGAAAATTCACTTTTAGCAATTTTCACCAATAGATGGGAATGCATTCAAATTCTTTTGTGCAGCTAAAGACTTTTGTACACATCACATATTAAGCTAAAATTTAATTCAGGTAAAAATGCATAACACAACTTCAAATGCACTTCCAGTACAACCATCAGGTGGAAAAAGCAATGCAGTAACCACTATGAAATTAGGTCCAAAAATGTCAAATCAAACCCAATTTTTAAGAACATATAACATTTAATTAAAATTAAAAAAATAAACATATAAAAAACTTGAATTTGTTTTAATGAAAAAAAATGTTTAATATTATTGTTATTCTGAATAATTGATTTAATTATACTTTTCAAATTAAGTAATTTTGGTACAATTATAGTAGAGCACCTTTATAAGAGATTGACAACATATGAGAAAAAAATTCATTGGTTAAGAGAATTTTTAATAACATTCAGTGAGATTACTACAGTCAAAAGGATCGATAATCTGTGCACCCATTATCTGCAATTTTCTTCTGCGTTGCTTAGCAAAAGTAAATATCGGGAATTTTGCCAATCTGCTGCTGAAAAATATTGCAAACTTCGACAAATGGTCGAAAAAATCATTAATTATTGCAAAAAAATCACAAAGATCAGCAAAAGATCTCGAAAACACATAATGAATTTTGCCAATCTGTTCTTGAAAAAATCCCGAGCTTCGATAAACAATAGCGGAAAAAAACATGAACTTTGGTAAATGATCGAGGAAAAATATTGCAAATTTTGTCAAAAGATCGCAGAAGCACATAGCGAATTTTACCAATTTGTCGCTGAAAAATACTGCAAATTTTGTCAAGCGATTTTGGAAGAAAAATCATGAATTTTGTTTAAAAAAATTAAAAATTTTGGTAAACAATCGAGGAAAAATATTGTAAATTTCATCAAAAGATCACAGAAATACATAGCAAATTTTATCAAAAGATCGCGGAATCACATAGCAAATTTTGCCAATCTGTTGCTGAAAAATATAGCAAACTTCGACAAATGGTCAAAGAAAAAAATCACGAATTTCATCAATCGATTGCAGGAAAAAATGCAAATTTCGTTAAACGATCGATGAAAAAAAATCTTGAAATGGTTGCAGAAAAAAACGCGAATTTCGGCAATTGATCGCCAAAGAAAAACAATTTTCATATGAAATTATCAATGTATTTATCTCTTTAAATACATAATTTCCTTAATAAAAGAACTTGAAAAATTGCATTTTCTGAGATAGCATATTAAACTGTTAGATTTGATATTTATCTTATGCTATATTGAATGTGATATTAAAATGTTCTCCAGAGAAAATATTACTCATATTTCACACAATATTCCATAATCCGCAATATTCTATAATCTGCACAACCTTTGGTCCCAACTTGTGTGGATTAAAGAACTTTGCCTGCATTATACTGAACTTGCCAAGATTGTCATTATAGCTATGGACAAAAACACCAATCTCAGCATGCACCCATTGCATATGTCACTATTCTCTAACAAAGGCATTTTAAATCATAGTAAAACATTGCAGTTTCCTCAGTGAAAAATGCATAATTTCAATTGCACTCCGTCCTTTGAAGAAATTTTAATCTAATGGAATGAAAATCAGAGTATATTGATGCTCTTATAGAAAAATATTTCAATTTTAATAATTAAAATCTATGCTATCTTTTAAAATAATGGCATAGAATTTTTCACCTTTATTATACATATTTAATTATACATTAATAATAATTTACTTGACCTTTACATTTAATAATTTCATTTTTTAAATTATCTAACTTTTTATCATTTTAGTTTATTACTTTACTTAATTATTTTAATATTTTTCTATATTGCAAGCATTCATTATAATTTTGATTGCATTATTACATTAAATTTACTGTTAAACAAAGCAATGACTAGAAATCTGCAAAATTCTAAAATTCGCACATTGCTAATCTGGTCCCCAAGCTGTGCAGATTTGAGGGAGTCTACTGTATCTGTTTGCATTTAAAATAGTAAAAATAGTTCAGAATTTATTTCTAGATAATATTCCATAACAAAATTAAAGCTTCATTAATAAATAAATTAATTAAATATTATAAATAAAACACAAATTTCGCAAATTTGAAATCAAAATTACATGCTTAATCAAACAATGAAACAATCAGAATAAATAAGTCGGAAATTGTATGTCAAACATGACAAATGAGCGTTCGTACTATAACAAGTTTTATAAATATTCAGATCTTGGTGAAACAGCTGTTGCACTCTTATGCAAAAATGCATGAATACAAAATTTATTACAATTATATTAAATTCCATAATATGGAAATAATAAGACTCCATCTTAAATAGGACATCATCACCATGGCAACCTAGAAACAGGGCTTGAATTTCAGGGCGGGATGCACGCCCCAAATTTTAAAATCCCGCCCAACAGAATATCGTGAAGGGAGGCTCCCATACAAAAAATTTCCCCCCTTTTCCGAAAAATTTTGGATTTTGAAACTACGATCAACTCGCGAGAACACCTTGTGAATTTCAAGATATTTTCGTACGACCGATTGACACATTTTGCAAACTTTTTACTACGGAAAATCGTTGAAATTCATGATTTTTTCGCATGAGCGATAGACAAATTTCACTATTTTTTCCCGAAATCGGTTGACAAGTTTCGCGTTATTTTCCGTGACGTTTGGCGAATTCAGAGGTTATTGTGTACCTTATTTTCTGAAAATCATGAAAAATTGGTCATCAATTTGGAAATAAAAAATATAACAGAAAAATATCACGAATTTCGATAAATGATCGCCAAAACAAACAATTTCGCCAATCGTTTGCAGAAAAATATCGCCAATTTCATCGCAGGACCATGGAAAAAAGCAAGTTTTGTGAAAGGATCGTGAATAAAATGCAAATTTTGTCAAAGAATCGCGTAAAAACATTAATTTCGGCAAAAGATCACGGAAATAACACAAATTTTGTCAAAGGACCGCAGAAAACACGTGAATTGTGTCAAAGGACCTCGTAATAAACGCGAATTTAGAAGGGCTGCTGAAAAAGAATAGGCGAATTTCAAAGGAAATTTTATCAAAGGATCGCAAGAAAAAATGCAAATTTCGTCAAAGGACCGTGGAATAAAAAGCACGAATTTCGTCAAAAGATCGCGAAAAAATTGCTTCAATGGTATTTTTTTTTTTTAATGTCTGTTTGCATTAATGTTGTTCTTTAAATAGCACATAAAATAACAGTGGGTTTTAAAGATTTTTTTCTCCCTCCCAAATAGCTCAACTCCCCTCTATCTATAAATATTGGTAGGGAGACTCCCCCTCACAGAAAAATTGAATTTCAAGCCCTGTAGAACCATTACCTATCATGGGATATCATTGAATTAATTATGTATGATAGAATTTAATAGAATGAAGAAAACTTTTACTGATATCAGTTTTGATTCCATTTTCATAAAATTTGAAATGACTCGACAAAATTCTGCAATGATTGAAAAGAAATTTCAAACCATTCAGCTGGGTAGTTATATGTGGACAGACGGACAGATCAGACGATGACTATAGGTGCTATATATTTATATAATTACGAACACACCTAAAAAGGCTGATGTAAGTAGCAAAATCTTTAGCTAACATAAAAGTATTGCTTTTAATAAATTTCAAAATTTTATTTGTCTACATAAGTGATATTTTTCATCTAAAATGCTTTTTGGCATAGTTAGTGATCAATCTAAATCAGGGTTGCTATTTTGTCCATTTTTTTGTAAAAAGTCCAGGACTCCAGAAGAAATTGGACGAAAAGGACAAAATGAAAATCCTCTGATTTTCTATATGTTTGACATATAAAATTATTGCTATGATGTAATAGAATTATATTCCTACATTATTTATTAACAATGAAATATATTTTTTTTTCAATTAATCATTTAATTAAAATAGAATGACTGCATATTAATCATAATCTAATAAATCCACAAAGAAAATATTAATTCAGACCTGCCAACTTTTGAAAATGAGAAATCGTAGCACCCAAAATTCAAATGAATCTCGAGGTTGGTTGATTAGGTGGATGGGTGCTGTTTCTTACGCTGCATATTGGGTGAACTCTGATTACTTTCGGTTTGGACCGAATTTAGATTCATGCAGGTTGGGTTAACCCGATTTTTCAAAAGTTAGTTCTTTATATTCTTTCAGATTAAAAACTACATGTATTATAACAACAAACATAAAGAATAAAGATTTTCGTCTGTGTATGATGTTTCCTATGAAGAGAGCACGGAGCTGAGGTGATTCTGAGTAAAAAAAAAAATTCAGAAATTGTCAGAAAATTTTCTAAAAGGTTACAGCAGTGGGGAGGCGGTTACGCACTAATTATGCATTTTTTTGACGGCCCTTTCACAAAATTCGCGTTTTTTCTGCGATGCTTTGACGAAATTCACGTTTTTTTTGCGATTCTTTGACGAGATTCGCGTATTTTTCTGGGATCCTTTGACAAATTTTGCGATCCGTTGAAGAAATTTGCTTTTTTTCGCAATTCCTACACGAAATTTTCGTTTTTTCGGTATCCTCTGATGAAATTTGTGTTTTTCTGCGATCCTTCGACGAATTGGCATTTTTTTGCAAACGATTGACGAAATTGATTTTTTTCGGCGTGTGTGTTTTTTGAAAAAAATCGTAGTTTTCGACAGATTTTCGTAGCATCGTAGTTTTTAGCTCCAAATCGTAGAAACTACGATTTTTTCGTAGCAGTTGGCAGGTCTGATTAATTACATGTTGGTACAATTAATTTTAGACAACTAGAGATATTTGCACAAGAAGAAATATTAGCCTCATTATGAGAGAGGTTATAGAAGTTTCTAAATATTTCAGAAGTCATGTAGCTAAAGGGGTTCTAAATTCTTATGGTGGTGTAATGGCTCAACTTCCTAAAGAAATTCGATGGAACAGTTACATTAAATACTTGGAGACGTATGTGGAAAACCAAGATGTTTTCTTGAAAATTATTGATGAAAAATAAGAAGTAGATACAAACATAAAGAATATAATTAATAATATTGCTTTATATAAAGAAGTGAAACATCTAATCAGTTTGTAGAAACCCATCAGTATCAGTATTTCACTGAATGTGATACAGAGAGATTCCTCTACTATTGCAGATGGTACCAATGAATCCTTGACACTTTTGAAATCTGAAGAACTTAGAATTTATATAATAAATGTTTACAGAAAAGATTTGATGACTGTATCATACCATCTCACATTTTATCATACATGCTGCATCCAAAATAACATGAGGGAGCGACTTACTAATGGCCAAGAAGAAATAGCAAGGAAATGTGTGGATGACATTGATAAAAAATTTTTGCCATTGATTGTTAAATTTTCCATTAAGGCATCTCCATTTCATGATACATATTTTTCTAAGGCAATCATAAATAATCTATCACCAGCAGAATGGTGGGAATCACTAAAAAGATACAATGACTTAGAAAATATTTCAAATTGTGCATGTCATTTTTTTCATTGTGTACCCTCATCAGCATGCATTGAATGTATTTTTTCCAATTTCAGCTTGATTCAAACAAACTTAGAAATAGGCCTGGATTACAAACTGCTACAAAATTGGTAATGGCTTATAAAGTGTTAAATTTTAAAGACAAACAACTTGCTCAGGATGCTGAAGCATTTGACAACTATTAAATATTTTACAACCTTTATTTATCTTGAATAACAAAATTTCATAGTATGCATTTTATGCATTTCTGTTAATTGTGTCATCTAGTTGCAAAACCAGCCAACTCCTCAAAAATAGAAAATGCGTTTTTTCAGTTTTTTAAGTTTTATGTAAAGGTTTCTACAATCTGGAAACGATACACCATGCCAAAATCGGTCAATTCCTGTGTTATATGCATTTGAAAATCACAATGTGCTGCAAAGTCGGCCAAATCCTTCAGCCGGCGAGTTTCAAAACCAGTCATTTCCATAACCACTAGATGGCACTTCTGCTTCTCCTAACGATAACCTCTCACTTGTTGATTAGATTAAGTTTATAGTGTTTTTTCTTGCCCCTTGGTGCATACAAAGTTTCTAATAATTTAGCTTTGTGTTATTTTGGACTATGGAAAGGTTTGTGGAAGAAGTGTCTCCTAATCAATCAAGGAAGAGGAAAAGTGGACCTACGACGTAGAAAAGGAACATAGCCAAAGTTCAAAGGTAATGCACACCTTGTGATAACCAGGGGCAGTTTAACATGTTTTGACGCCCTAGGCCAAAATACTTTTCTGCGCCTCCCTTCTACCCCTACATAAAACTGTAAGTGAATTTTCTCCTATAAATTTAAGAATTTTTTAGTCTATTTAATTAATTAATAAAACATTCTTCCATTTAAATTTTGTTTTATAAATTTTACTATTTTGAGGATTGTAAATTGGGAATGAACAGGCTTTTGTTACACTTTTGTGTTAGTGTATCGAAAAGTAGAAAAAAATATTTTAAATGTAATTGTTACAAATTAATTTTTTATTTAACATTTTTTTTAAAAATTTAAATTGTCCTTATTTATTTAAGTTTAAATACATTAAAGTTCTTAACTTTGAGAACCCTACGCAATGTACGCCCCTAGGTCATGGCCTAGGTTGGCCTTATGAGTAATCCACCCCTGGTGATAACATAATATAATTGATAACATAATAGCATCATAGTTTGCATATTTTGAATAATTAATCATCATGATGACCATCATAATATGTTATTAATGTAATAACATACCCATGTTGATTCTGCACACTTTTATCCCTCAGACCGTATTTTCGCTCACATTGAAAGGAGACTGAAGAAAATCAAGTCCCTCGTTCAGCCTGAAAGTATGAAGAAATTTTATCTGAACATGGAACAGTTTATTAAACCGGGAAGAGATTACACCAACCATGATTAGAAGAAGACCAGCAATTTCTTCCTTAAACCACCTGCAGAGGGGCATTTCATATTTACTCCTACAAAAAAAATTTCCATAACAAAAGATAAAAATATGGTGGGGCAAGGGGAGGTCTTCTACAAATCTGAGGTAGAAGTCAGAAAGTATGTTGTCAAGTGTAAAAGTATTATAAACAGCAAGCTTAAGGACATGAATCCGGATCCCGTGGTGAGGCTTCTAAAACTCCGGGATGTCCAAAACTTACTGATAACACATTTCGGACCAAATTGGGATGCTGACAAGCGGTTATTTTTTTTTACAAAAATATCTTGCCATCAGCTGCTCAAGAAGCAGAAAGCAGAGATGATGTAGAAGTCGCATGGATGGACCTTCATGATGAAATTTGCGAGATTGTCAAAAACAATGAGGCCACTAAAGTTTGAAACTGTATGTACATAGTATAATCTTTGTTTAAGTTTTGAAAATTTAGTAATTTTATTTATAATAATGTCATGTCATTCAAATCCTTTGTTTAGTGACATTTAAGTCAGTTTTAACAGCTAGTCAGTTAGTTTTGACTGTTAGTCAGTTAGTTTTAACAATCAGTAACTGTGTAAGAGTCATTTTACCATTATAACTTTCCTAAAGTTCTTTCTGTTTAAATAAAATTTAGAACAAAACATTTTCGTGTATTTGCTATCCCTAAAATCCCAATGTTACATTAAATTTAGAAAAAATTAATTTCTGGTTTGTTTTAAAACCGGCCAACTCCAAAGTAAGTTGCAAAGGTGGCCGAATCCAAAACAAAGACTAGAATAACCCCCTTTTGGTTCCAATCTTATTTTGGCTAAGTGCGGCAAAAAATCAGTTTTTCCCCCAAATTTTATTTTTTGGAGATGGCTGGTTTTGCAAGTAGATGTCACAATTTCTTTATTATTTCCTGATTATTTTACATTTAATATTTTAACTAAAAGAAAATTTGTATCATTATATTTTACTAACTACTTCTTTTGATGTTTCCCCCATAGTAAAATGTGTATATACTGAATGTTTTTACGCATATATTAAATTACTAATGTCATTACAAGCACAGGTTTTCATTTCACCATAACATTTTCTTAAACAAAATCAACTTGTTATTTCTACATATGACTTTTAAAAAGAAATAAGATTTGTTGCTGTCAAACATTTAAAAAAATTTTATTCCCCCTATTTTTAATTTTGCAATTTTGATTATTAATTGCAATGGAACTGCCATATGACAGATAAACAAGTTAAAATTTACTGCAAATATATATGTTTTACATTGTAACTTAATATTGATGTACATTTTATTTATAAACATATTTGCATAGAAAAGCTTCTAGATGAACAAAACTTAGTTTTTCATGCCCACTCAAAATATTTCACATAATGCTGTGTATATAAATTATGTATATGTAATATTTTGATATAAAAGCTGTTTCTTGAATGGGAAGAATCGATATATTTATTTATTAAGATCTGCATTTTTAATTTATCGATAGCGGACAAAAAAATATTTTGTCTGGGACGATTCTTTCAGTGGAAAAAACTGGGCAACCCTAATCTAAATACAGTAAACTTCCTCAAATCTGCAACCCTAAAATCCACACATCATCGTAGATGTGTACAATGAAACTTTCAGTTCAGATGCAGGGTGGTCCAAATTACAGAATTTTTTAATTTTATATCATTCCATACATATTTTAATATGTAATTCTCGATAATAAGACTGAACTCATTGGTCTTAGATGCCTTATGTTCCCTCAGCCGTTGTTTTTTATTGTTTGGAGATTTTTTGTTGGCATGTTGGCGGTGTTTATGGATATGGCAACCTTGATATGTGGAACCCCGTGTGACGTGTGTGTTCTGATGTGTTGTGTTCTGGCAACCCCTGAGAAGTGGTGGATTTTGTGGATGTATTTTGATATTGTGTTGTATTGTTCTGTCTTTTAATTTTTATGTTAAATTTATTGGATGTATTTAACTGACTATGGTTTCTGTAATCCATTTAAATGCTTTTGCTGAAGTAATTAAGAAATATGAGGAAATTTTGACAAGAAAAGTAGGTTTGTTTATAGTGTGCCAATGCATATTCATAAGCCTATTTTGGAAAATGACGGTGATGTTATGAGAGAGTTGTGTGGATTTGAGAGAGTCTAATTAAACGTAAAAACCCAAGAGTTTACAATTTTAAAAAAAATGTTTTCAACTATATTCTGCAAGAATTTACAAGTTAATCATAAAAATGTTTACCAACATATTATTAACAGCAAGTTTGGCAAAAAAGGGGTTAAAAAAAACCAGTTTATTTTATTTATTTATTTATTTTTTTTTTTATTGCATACAGATGCATATCTATTGATAAAATAAACATTGTTGGATATTTTATAAATAATATAACTTCATTTGAAAATACTCAAATTAAATAATTACAGCCAATTAAGTAGAAAATTGAAATCCTTTCTAATTTAGCAACATTAGCAACAGCTATGTCAAATGTTCAAAGAGTAAACTGCTCCACATCCACATAGTGAAACGTTGATACCTTGAAAATTGTATGAAGAACCTTTTGATTAATAATGTAATAATCAATAAATATTTGATGCAGATTCATGATTATAATACATTATTCTGAGATTCTTATTATTATTTTTTTTTTTTTTTTAAATATACAAATATTATTTTGTTTTCTGAGTGATAATTCCAAAAGTCCAAGTCAACATTTTTTACCATTAGATTCAGCAAGTAACAAAAAAGATTGATTGGTATTATTGAAATGCTATAACTAGCATTCCATTTTTACAAGCTGTGTTATTCAACTTCATATCTTGTTACTATTTTAAATTCTCTAAGAATAGTCCCTTCCAATCCAGAAATTTTTTTTTTCACAACTTGACAAAATCTTAAAGATTATTGTATTTTGTTATTAACTGCTGTAAATAATCTGCATTTTTTAAATGAAAATATTTTATGCTAACTATTGAATTTTTTTTACCTTTTCTAATTTTGTATGCTTTAAGGTAAATCTTTAGAATACCAGACATGTTCATTAGCACATGCTAGTTTCCATTTTACATGCATAGAAACATGACCTAGACTTATTATGTCTCATGTTGACTGCTGAGATGAAGTGTTAAAGGTAAAAATTACCTCTATTAATAATTTTAAAACACTTAAATTACAAAAAAGAGAAAATATTATATTAGATTTGGGTACTTTTTGGTTAGCCGGGCGCCAGTTTATACATACATATTTATATACTATACATACATATATGTATATATACATATATATATGTGTGTATATATACAATATGTGTATATGTATATTTACATATATGTATGTATATAAATATGTATATATAACACTGGTGCCCGGCTAACCGAAAAGTACCTAGATTTGTTCTAAAAAAAAATGTTTTTCTTTGGCAAAAAAACCAATTGGTTTAAAACGTGCAAACCCTGATTAAAAGCATGTAGTGTTGACTCTAAGCTGCTTTAGCAGGACGCAGCGCCCGGCAGCCTTTTTTTATTTTTTTGCGCCCGGCGGCCATTTTTATTTCTTTTTTGTGCCCGGCGGCTCTTTTACACCCTTCCGACGTGCCCTGCTGCCCTTTTTAACACTTCCTATGCGCCTCGTGCAATATGCAATTCAATTGATCCCGGGAAAATATCGCAAATTCCTGGCACTCTAAACAAACCAGTTCAAAATATTTTTTGCGAACAAGGTACAAGTGTCCCCTTTTTGAAAAAAAATGTGCCTTTTTTTAGGATAGTGTTCCCTTTTTGAAAAATTCCCGCCCGGCGGCCCTGTTTTTCTAGAGTCAACACTGGCATGTTTAAATATCTTTAGCAAGAACCAATTTAGAGTGAGTTATTGGCATATTCATCACTAGCAGTGTCTGCAAGACTTCAAAACCTTGTCAAGTGCTTTAGAGAATTTTACTTGACCAATGCACAAATAAATAAACACATTAGATAATAAAATCTTTGAATTAATTCCTGATTTAGTTTATAAACAAAACAATGTGATCTTCCATATTTTTTAATTATTATTATTTATTAAAAAATTATTAAAGGCAATATTTTTATACAAATAAGTACATATATACAATATGTACAAAGATACAGTACAGTCTCTAAAATCCACAATCTTCCGAAATCCACTTACATTTCAAAATGTAAACAATGAAATTCTCAGTTAAGAAGTATTCTTTAATTTTTATTCCAAATATCAGCGAATGAAAATAAAATTATTTTTAATGCAAATTTATGAGAAAATAGTAATGTCACAGGATATTATGCAAATAAAATGCTTTTATTTCACAGAAACCCGCACACAATAAAATGTAAAACAATAGAAATTGACGTGAAGTGTAAACAAGCCCACAAAGGTTTTTAGTAATGACACCATATATCAGCCACTATAGAAAGTAGTGAATTAATTTATTTTGTATTTCATGTAAGGCTGGCAACACTCATTTCATTATTATTTTGCATTTGCTTTGAGTTGTATAGACCAACAGCAAATAATGACTGTTTACAGAATTCAAAAGAAAATTCTCAAGCAAAGAACTTACAAGAAATGTTTAAAAATTGTAATAAAAAATAATTTTGGGTATTAAAATTATAATGCATAGGTAAATAAAAGGGATTCAAGTTTTGATTTGCTTAAATTGAATTATTATAAGCTCTTCTTGTAAATGGATACAGGTAAGTTGAAAAAAATAAATCATTTAATCCAGAATCTGCAAAACTCTAAAATCCGCACAGCCTCTGGTCCCAAGCTGTGTGGATTTTTGAGACTCTACTGTATATAGAAACAAATACAAAATCTTCATTGGGCATCTTGATGATTTTTTTTTTTTATGTTAAAGGTAAGACCCACAATTACCTGTTAATAATTAAGATATTAAAAAAAATATGAATTTTAATTATTTTATTTATTTTACAAAACAGTAAAAATATGTATTAAATATGTTGTAAATATTGAAGATATGTTCATATTTTAGTCACTTTCGCTACAAGACCTGAAAAATAAAAATTTTACATAGCAAGATTTATTTTATGCTAGTTATTTTACACTTTTAAAATAAAAAAAGTTTAAAACTATATTTATCAATAAAAACTGAATATAAACTTATTTACCTTTTCTCTTTTTTTTCTGACTGATTCACATTGTTTTCTGAAACTGTCTGAAAAATAAAAAAACTTAAATTAATTAACAAAATATGGATCCAATAAATAAATAACAACCAAAAAATAGATCAATTATAAACTCTAATAACATTATTAAATACTTCAACTTTTGCCCTGAGATAAATTGGGGGTAAAAGCACTGTTTCCCTATACCTGCTGCCAATGAAGTGGTTGAGCATGCACAATGTATATGTACAAATCTGTGTGCCTTTGGGCAGATGCAATGCACATGTGCATTAGTGTGGGTCGAAAAAAGCGAAATTTTTTTAGATCAATTTCCAATAGTGCAGAAAAGTTGCCTTTTGTAATTAGAAGAATAACGCAAAAAATATTTTTGAAATCGGTTAATATCTTTAGGTCGTGCATTGCACTTGAATTTTTGAAAATATGATGAAAAGTGATGATTTTTTAAATTGATGATGAAAATGAAAAAATATTCAGAGCTACTTCTAATAGGGCGTAAATGTCACCTTTTGGTATTAGAAGAATAACACAAAACATTATTTATAAATGGTCAAGTGCGAGAATTACTCGCGCTCATAGGGTTCCGTACAATAAGTATATGAATTTTGAATTGTATTATTAAAACAATCGTTTTTAAAGAAAAATAAGACTTCGTAAAAACTATACAGCGTAGGGTTTGGTATAGCTGTATATATACTAGAAAAGTATGAATGGGTATACTGTAAAAGTTCAAAGAGATATGAAGCCTAAATAATATCAAATATTGCTATTCTGTATAAATCTTATTTAAATCCTATCCTAATCTGTTCATGATGAATTTAATTCGGCCCTGACAAGAAAAGTAGTGCATATTTAAACTTCATTTGGCATTTAATAAAACTGTTTTCAGCGTCGTAATAATCTTTTCTTTTTACAGTGTATCTAAAACAAAACCCTTGTTCAAAGTTTAAACTTTGCATTTTGCTAAGCTTCGAAAGGAGGTAGCAAAGTAGCAATGTCGCTTTGGTCTGTGCCACGTTTTTCCATACAGGTTTTTAGTTAACCTTTAAAGACACAGTAGGTGTATCGAGAGAGCCACTCAATGCAAACTAGTCGCGAATCCCATAGTATTTATGTGATTAATTCTCATTAAATTAATCTGTTTTTAATAATTTGACGTTTATTGCTTTTATACTGCTACTGGGCATTGCATTACACAAATATATCCTTAAAATTTGTTATCTAGGCTTTAAAAGTGATGGAGCATAGTGTATGCCATCCCTGTCATTATGTAGTATGTCCAAACAGTCTGTGTCTTTAACGCTTAATATCTCAGCTAATTACCAACGATTTTTTATGAAATTCATGATCAACAGTGCTTTTATACTTCTGCTATGATAGGTACTTCCAGCACTGCTCAACACTTTTGTTGAATTCCCGTAAATCGAAATTTGTGTGTAACGAAAAAATGCGATTTTCTCAAAAACCAAGTGACCTATGGCAATCGCTATAATTTTCCTGCAAGGTTTAAACTAACGTCTACTACCTCTAATTTTTTCAGAATTTTAGTTTCAGTAGATTCGGAATTAGATGGGGCGGAACATATTTTTGCACTACATTTTCGACCATAACTTTGAAAATATAATACCAAAAATTAAAAGAAATGTATTTTTGAGGTCAGCGTTAAGAGAGCTTTCAGACGATACCCCACACGATATACAAAGAAAAGATTTCTTTTTTCAAGTAACTTAATTAGCCCCTAATCATTTTTCCTAAATATGTTTATGAATATTTATTAATCTGTAAATATGTGGGTCAATAGTCTTTTTATTATTTCCCCTAATTTGAACTTTCCATGTTCCATAGCTAATGAGTAAAGTGGCTGTGACAGACAGACACAGGAGTGATCTTATAATGGTTCCGTTTTTACTTTTTAAGTACGGAACCCTAAAAATTGATTAATATCTTTAGGTCGTGCATTTAAATAGTGTATTTTGGAAAATATGCGCAAAATTGACAATTTTTGAAATTACATGATGAAAATAAAAAATATATATTCAGACCTAGAAAAAATATGCAGACCGAAAAAGCGAGAACTGTGCGAGGTTTTGTGACACCAAGTTAAATTTTAGTGCTCGCGATTACTCATAACTTAATGACTGGTCTACTTGCAAGGTTACTTCACCTCCCATATTGCACAGAACAAGTTCTGAGAGCATTTTGTCTCTTATTGACTCAAAAACTCTCTCAGACAGTCACAGATTGCATTGCTTTCCAAATCCGTCTTAATCCGAATTCCCTTATTGTTCTCTTTCATCTGTGATCATTGACAATCAAAGGTTTTTGGGATGAGCAAAGACTCTGTTACGCTCAGTAACAGAGTGTGTCACCTCCTCCAATTATTTTTGGTAATTGATGAGATATTGTTATCGTCTTGAACAGATGCATTTCCCCTAGAATAATAGATTGATTCCTATCAATGTCAAACAATATAGACACACATGTCTACATGGCATATAAAACTGTTTCAATTCAGTTTTTCGATGGATCCATACAGTTTGAGAGTTCCGTTTCAGGTTGTTAGTGAGAAATCAGCCCTCAATTACGCACAGAAGCCTGTTGCACAGCATTGAATTTTTACAGAAGATACAAGATTTAAAATCTTAATTGAAGTCATTTGGTTTATTAACAGTCATTGTTGGTATATTGCAATTGAAATTTGACAACAAATAGTGTTACAAAAGCAGGTAGTTGCTTACACTGTTAAAAATTGGTAGCAAACTGTTTAATCATTTGACTTTTTTTTTGTAAATAATGGTTACTTGACCATATTGTTAACGTATTATGACCATATTATGGTCACGAGCATAAAAAATAAGGTTAGTAACTGTTATCTGTAAAAATGGTGGAATGACTGGGCAGTTTGCTGCAATTTCTTAACTGTGTACCTATAGGACCAGAAAATAATGCTGGCCCTGTGTTTTTTCCATCAATATGTTGAAACAGGTGCCTAAAAGGTAATTCAATGAAAGGCAAATAAACCAATGAAAGGGCCTACCTATCGGCATTTCCAAATTTAAAATAGCCCCTTATTTTGTATCCCATATTGATAGAAGTGCCGTCTCATCCAACTACAACGACTTCATCAAAGGAGATGTTCTTTTCAGATAGATATAAAACAACACTTCTAAAACTATCCCTACCGGTTCCAGCTGTAGTAGTTATATGACCAATGTATTTTGAACTCGGCTCCTGTATTGCAGAGATGTGCTATTTTTGACAAAGTTTTCCAAATTTCAAGTACGATGAAGCAACCTAAAGATATTAATCGATCTTAAATAGTTTTTATGTTATTCTTCTAATTTCAAAATGTGATTTTTACGCACTATTAGAAGAAGGTCTGAATATGCTTTTAAATTTTCCTCGTTTAATTTCAAAAATTGTCAATTATGTTCTTATTTTCCAAAATACAATGCAATGTGCGACCTAAAGGTATTAACCGTTTTAAAATAATTTTTTGTGTTCTTCTTTTAATACCAGAAGGTAACATTTACGCACTATTAGAAGTAGCTCTGAATATTTTTTAATTTTCATCATTAATTTCAAAAATCTTCACTTTTCATCATATTTTCAAAAATTCAAGTGCAATGCATGACCTAAAGATATTAACAGATTTAAAAAATATTTTTTACGTTATTCTTCTAATTACAAAAGTCAACTTTTCTACGCCATTAGAAATTGATCTGAAAAATTTCACTTTTTTCGACCAACCTAAAAGAGTTGATGTGCTGTTAGGAAATACTACTTTGATAGCTTTAGGTTAAAACAATATTTGTTTTAACCTAAAGAGTTAGACTAACCAATAGGGTCAGGTGGGAGAAAGTGGGGGTAAAATCAAGCTTTTTTTAGAGAAGGCCCTAAAACCAAACTATTAAATTTATTTTAATGAAACTTTTGATGGATTTTATATACATTGGATTCATATAGATTAAACATGAAGCATAACTATTCAGTTTTGTTCAATTATTTTCTCACAGTGAAAGATTTAAAAGACCATGTTTTGATGCACCCACTTTTCCCCATGGTGGGGGAAAGTGGGCGTAGTTCCAAAATTAGTGTATATTTAAATAAAAATATGTAAATACTGTTTTTGAAACAAGAATACACGGAAATAAATGTATCTTAATTATATTTAAAGGTACAAATGGACAAAAAAATTTTTTTTTACATATTATTTAATTAAAGAAATAATGTCCACGGCTATCAAAATTATGTTCACTTAGCATATGGAGCATATATTATTACAGGTGGAGAGATGTAGGCTTTATTTACTGAATATGATAGGGACGTAGGAATGTACTTATTATTTGTATGATACTTCATAGATCTGATTAATGCATTTTTATTTATATATTTGATTCAAAGACAAGATTTACCAGTACTTGAAGCAGCATGACAGTTATTACATAAAAAGCTTTTTCAATTTAATAACAAGTTGGAAATTGCTCGTCAAATGTGGCAAATGAGGTGCGTTCGTACTATAACTAGTTTTATAATTATTTTTTGCACCCCATATTGTACTGAATGTATACTTTTTTGCACTTCATAAAGCACATAGTCTGATACATCATTAAAATGCACTTCCAATAATTTTTTCCCATTCCCCGTAATGTAACGGAACACTTTTGACTGTCCCTGTAATTAAACTATACATCCGATTTTCCTAAAATTTGAAATAGCTCAACAAAACTTTGCAACAATTATACCTTTAAAATTTCAGACCATTCGGAAGGCTGTAATATCATTAAAATGCACTTGCAATAATTTTTCCCATTCCCCGTAATGTAACGGAACACTTTCGACTGTCCCTGTAATTAAACTATACATCCGATTTTCCTAAAATTTGAAATAGCTCAACAAAACTTTGCAACAATTATATCTTTAAAATTTCAGACCATTCGGAAGGCTGTAATATCATTAAAATGCACTTGCAATAATTTTTCCCATTCCCCGTAATG
The DNA here is from genome assembly GCA_963932465.1 of Maratus speciosus. Lineage (NCBI taxonomy): Eukaryota > Metazoa > Arthropoda > Arachnida > Araneae > Salticidae > Maratus > Maratus speciosus. Next base: position 205,669,357 of record OZ010794.1, on the reverse strand, counting down.
TAACGGAACACTTTCGACTGTCCCTGTAATTAAACTATACATCCGATTTTCCTAAAATTTGAAATAGCTCAACAAAACTTTGCAACAATTATATCTTTAAAATTTCAGACCATTCGGAAGGCTGTAATATCATTAAAATGCACTTGCAATAATTTTTCCCATTGGCCGTAATGTAAAGAAAAACTTTTGACTGTCCCTGTAATTAAACTATGCATCCGATTTTCCTAAAATTTGAAATGGCTCAACAAAATTTTGCAACAGTTATATCTTTAAAATTTCAGATCATTCGGAAGGCTCTAATATCATTAAAATGCACTTGCAATAATTTTTCCCATTGGCCGTAATGTAAAGAAAAACTTTTGACTGTCCCTGTAATTAAACTATACATCCGATTTTCCTAAAATTTGAAATGGCTCAACAAAATTTTGCAACAGTTATATCTTTAAAATTTCAGATCATTCGGAAGGCTGTAATATCATTAAAATGCACTTGCAATAATTTTTCCCATTGGCCGTAATGTAAAGAAAAACTTTTGACTGTCCCTGTAATTAAACTATACATCCGATTTTCATAAAATTTGAAATGGCTCGACAAAATTTTGCAACAATCATATATTTGAAATTTCAGACCATTCGGTTGGGTAGTTTTTGCTCTGTTACATGCGGACAGACGGACGGACGGACTGAACGACGACTATAGGTGCTACGTATTTATATAATTACGAACGCACCTAAAAAAAGACATTTATTTGGGTACATCCTTGTTATAGCGGGCCCCAAAGATTACAGCCAAATGACCGAGATGTATCACAAAGTTATGTGACATATATAACATTATAGCCCCGTATAAATGACTATTGTACTGTAAATAAAACTAACAACTTTAGGACTAAATAAGAAGAGCTTGTGGTTCATTCACAACACGTTTTATAACACGATACTGGACAGCACACACATATAACTTAGAATTACATTTAAATAAAACATGAAGTCTCTTAGATACAGAGCGCATTCGCATTCACTCTTGCTGTCCAGATGACCGACTTCTCTCGCCTCAAAACATCGACTCCCTCCAGTGGGCCCCTTCGGGTTCGTATATATCGTTTACAAAAATTTCTAGTGCCTACTTGACTTAGGAGTGGATTGTAAGTGGCGATTGCGTGATAGTTCTTATGGTCTGACAGAAGTTTATGACTTTCCATAGTGTCAGAAATCCTCTTTTATCAGAGAGTTAGCACCACTTCAAAATCTTTATGACTGCATATCGGCCGTTTAGCTTTTCCCACACACCACTTAGCTGAGAGCGATTGCAGGTCCAATTAAGGAGCTGATGAGTAATATTACTTAAAGTATATAGCGGTACACTATATACCATTTTATGAGCATATATGATAAAGTTACACTCCCATATGTGATATCATCTACATATTTAAAAAGCAAGGCTGTTTATTTAGTCATCTGGCCTGAGCTTTCTACTGAACCAATTTTGATTATTATTTTTTTAAGTGAAAGCTGTTCATTTGTAGATGAGCCCGCACTATTTATTTTTAAAATTATTTCTAATTTTATAATTTTAATTTAATTTTAAAAGCATTCTTTGAAATTTCTTCAAAATTATGCAATTGGATTACTTTCATTGTTGAAGAAAAAAAGAGAAATAATGCAGTTTATTAATCTTTATTCATTATATCCCTATTGATGCCATTTTCTCATTAGAATTAAAAATAACTTTAAGAATTTTTGAACAGAAAATGATGTCACACTTTAAAAATCACACATTTTCCCTGATAAAATTGTTACATTTCAAAATTTTTCATTCCGCTGTTGCTGAATTTGAGACGCTAAACCAAATGCTTCAGTGAGTAAAAATTGCATCAGATTTAAAAGAAAACGATCATTTTATTTCATAAAACTAAATATTTTACCTTTTCACATGTAAAGATTTAGTTGATAAACATGAGTTAAAGTTTGGAAATATATTTATTAATAATATGATGTATGTTAAACTTTAAATAGTTTTATTGCTTTAATAATTTTAAAAAATTAACCATTTAAAGGTTATAAGATAACGATAAAAACCAGTCTTCAATTACATTTAATAAAACCTTTTAAACCAAGTTCCAAATACCATAAAAGGTGCTTAAAAACATGAAACATATATTTCGGTCCTTCCTGAAGCATTTTCAATTTCTTACTGATTCAGGTCTGAATCAGTAAGAAATTGAGATTGGTCCAGGAAGGACCGAAATATATATTTCATGTTTTTAAGCACCTTTTATGGTATTTGGAACTTGGTTTCAAAGGTTTTATTAAATGCATTTAAAGGTTTTTAAATGACGAATATAGATATGAGAGGTACCTATGTAAGTTTTGAGATGGTGAAAATGACGTTATGTTTAGATTTCACCGAAGAAAACTTCTATGACTGTGTCAAAGTAAAAACAGTTTTGTTGATTTTTCACCTTCCAAATTAAAGCATAAGAACCTCGATTGATGACTTCATCATTTTAATTTTTCAATAACTTGAACAATTGAAGTTTAAGGAAATACTACTTTGATAGCTTTAGGTTAAAACAATATTTGTTTATAACCTAAAGAATTAAACTAACCAATAGGGTCAGGTGGGGGAAAGTGGGGGTAAAATCAAGCTTTTTTTAGAGAAGGCCCTAAAACCAAACTATTAAATTTATTTTAATGAAACTTTTGATGGATTTTATATACATTGGATTCATATAGATTAAACATGAAGCATAACTATTCAGTTTTGTTCAATTGTTTTCTCACAGTGAAAGATTTAAAAGACCATGTTTTGATGCCCCCACTTTTCCCCATGGTGGGGGAAAGTGGGCGTAGTTCCAAAATTAGTGTATATTTAAATAAAAATATGTAAATACTGTTTTTGAAACAAGAATACACGGAAATAAATGTATCTTAATTATATTTAAAGGTACAAATGCACAAAAAAAATATTTTTTACACATTATTTAATTAAAGAAATAATGTCCACGGCTATCAAAATTATGTTCACTTAGCATATGCAGCATATATTGCTGAATTCTACACAATGTTCATCACCAATACCAGAAGAAGTGTAATAGTTCTCCAATGGTGACTTAGTCAAATACTTTATGTGATAGAATGCAGACCTGCCAACTGCTACGAAAAAATCGTAGTTGCTACGATTTGGACCTATAAACTACGATGCTACGAAAATCAGTCTTAAACTATGATATTTTGCAACAAACAAAAAAAAAACTGCATTTTTTGTTTCTACTTCCGATTTTTATTTAATGATTCTGTTCCAAAATTTCAAAGTATTCATTTCCGAAAGTTTTAAAAAATTGGTCATTAGTCCGAAAATTCGGACATTAAAAAATGCTCATGGGAAAAAAGAAAAAATCTGGACTGCAAAACAAACTTCTTAACATAAAACCCTCTTTATGCATGTATATCAACCACAAGTGAATCGTGTTTCTGTAAATATTTATACAGGAATTCCCTTCCTTAGAAACAGGGATGTCATTTTAAGAATTTCTGGAGGCGGGGGGATCTTTGAGGGGCAAGATTTGAAATAGTGTGCAAAATCGCACGATTGGTACTATTTATTATTAAACATTTCAATTTACGAATTATTATTAAGCATTCCAATTTTGTGTGGTAAAAAACACAAAATTCGTCAAAAGTTCATGGTGAAAAGTACAGATTTCAACAAAGAATCTTGAAAGAAAAATGTGAATTACGATTGTAGGGAAAAAATTGTGAATATCCTGAAATGGTCGCGGAAAAAAAAAAAAATCGAGAATTTCGTCAAAATTTATTGCACTGGGCTAAAAAATTGGAACCAGGTTTCTTTTACAAATGTAAAAAAAATGCTGCAAAACGAGAAGAAACTTTAAATATTGTATAAAAATTTTCAGAGGAAAACATTTACTATATTGAGTTCAAAAACTGAAAAGTTATTCTTTTTACGAATGTCAAAAGATAGCTCCGAAACACGAAAAACCAACCAACCAACCTCCAGATTAATTTCAATATTCTGTGCTACGATTTCTCATTTTCGAAAGTTGGCAGGTTTGAGAATGTATTAATTTTTATCACTTAGCTGATGAATTTAGCTGATTTACTTTTTGACCGGTACACAACTTCTACTTATGAACCTTGTTTTATTTCTTTAAAGTCAACTTAGGTTTCATTTCTTTTACTTTTTATAATTACTCTGCTTTTTGTATGTTCATCCTTTCCTTTTCTTGACAGATTTTTTTCTTATTTTCAGTTTGTTCTGCATTTTTTACGTCCTTTTCTATATTTGTTTGACTGAATTTTTTCTTATGGTCACTTTCTTTAACAACCAACCTTTCCAAAACAGTTTCGGTGGCTAAAACCTCACCACTCTTGCTCTGTAATTATTTTGTGTCTGTAGTCATTTTATTATGAAATATAGAGCATCAGACATTTACTAAAGTTAACACAGAGGCAAAAAAATATCCCTATCATAGAATACTTAACTAAGCCTAACTATACCACCACATTACCCCACCTCAGAAAACAACTCATAATAAATAGAATTATAAAATTTATTCTTAACTTTCTATGTAGATCTGTTCCTTAGATATTCCTCTACAAGTCTGAACTAAAATTAAGAGTTTTTGAGGGTTAATAATGATTTTAGAAGCAAGTTCATCTGAAGCTTAAACTAACATACCATATGCAACAAGCATAAACAAAATAGTTCATAAACATTAAATTTGTTTCCAGTTTCTAAAACTAAAGTAAAAATATTTGCCATAATCTCAATATATGTCTCTAAAAAATAATTAATTAAATATCTCAATCTAAAAAGCGAAAATAGGTGTTTTTTAATATACCCCCACTTTACTCCATGGGCCCACTTTCCCCCACCAGACCCTATAAGGTGAAATTTTCTTGCATGTATTTAAATGACAAAGCAATTGATAGCATTTATCGTTCAATTACAGGGACACTCAAAAGAATTTCGTGACATGAGTTTTAGAGGAGAAGTGCCAACTGGCAATACACAATATTTCTCAAATGATGGTGTAAAGACTCAACTGTTAAATGTCAGATCAGTCCAGGAATTCTTTAAGAAAGGCTTTCTTGTGAAGAAAAGATCATAATTAAAAAATCAGACACATCCCAGACAACAAGTATTTAAAGAAAATTGTGTTGAACAGTCATAAGAAAATTAATTACATTTGTGAAACTACAGGGCCATTCCAAATCGAATAATACTAATTAAAAAAAAATTTAACTTTCAGATTCAGATTTTCAAATGTTTTATTTTATTTTTTGTACCTATTAAGAGAACAAGAAAAATTTCATATTTTGTTCATGGAAATTGTCCGCTATTGGGAAAAAGTCAGGTATTCAAAAATTGCTAAGAAATGCTTAATGTTTCATTAATTGACTTTTATGTGTCCTGAAACCTCTATTATATGATTGATCAGAAATTAAAATTATTTTTTAAGCAATAAAACTGAAATAAAATTGTGCATACCTTTATACACTGTTTGTTACTTTACGTGGGTTACTATTTATATTTCTGGCCTAGTAATGAAAAAACAAATATTTATGATTGAGATTGGATTTATTGTTTTTCAAAGTATTCTCCATGAAGAGAAGATCAATACACTTGTGTATGCGTTTGAACAAATTTTCGAAGCACTGTTTCCACTCCGATGGAGGTAACTCCAAAACATGCGTTTTGAATGCATTAACCGCTTCTTCAGGTGTCAAAAATTGTTGTCCATGTAATTTATTTTTGATGTGTGGGAATAAAAAAAGTCATATGGTGCCAAATCAGGGCTGTACGGTGGATGATCCATCAATTCGACGTTTTGGCCTTTCATAAATTCCTTTGTTTAAGCTGATGTGTGAGAGCTCGCATTGTCATGATGAAGAATTATTTGTCAGCAGTTCTGCTTTTTTCGAATTTCTCTGAAGACTTCTGGCAAACAAATGGTCGTCTACCATTCAGAATTGACTGCCCTTCGTTGCTCTAAAGCCACTGTTGCCAAGTGACTGGTAATGCCGAAAAAACAATCATTTGCTTCAATTTTCCTTGAACAACTTTTGTTGGATTTGGCTCATCTTGGAAGCCCCATACAATCGACTGCTGTTTTGTTTCCAGCTCATATGCATAGATCCATGCTTCGTCACCTGTGTAGATGTTATACACAGCCTTGGATGAACCTTGAACATACTTTTTCAACATTTCCTTGCACCAATCGACATAAGCCTTCTTTTGAGCGTTTGTCAGAGTATGTGGGATCCAATGCGAGCAAATTTTTTTTACTCCCAAATGTTCTTTTAATATCTTATTAATGCTTGTCATACTAATGTCCAAAGATCCCTCAATCTGACGGTATGCCACATGACGATATTGTTTTATCAGTTCACGCACAGCATCGATATTTTCTGGCACAACAACCGATTTTGGACGATCTTCACGGAATGCGTCTTGAAGAGAACATCGACCACGATTGAATTCCTTATACCAGTTTTTTACACTGCTGTAGGATGGTGCTTTATCACTGTATAAAGAATGAAGTTCATGGAAGCACTCGTCTTCACAATTCACGTCGAAAGTTATGAAAAATAATTGCACGAAAATGCTCACGAGTCAATTTCTTTTTTTTTTTTGCACAAGAGGAATTTTTCAATTTACTGTAAATAACACACATCAAGCTAAAATGACAAATCATTCTGAAGAATTTATGGTTAAAAATATCAAAACTTTCACTTGAGATCGTTTGTGATCGCATAATAGCACTTCCTATTGCCAAGGCCAGAAATATAAATAGCAACCCTCATATTACGAAAAAAAATCTGTTACAAAAGTTTGCTTTTGCTTGCGATTACATGTAATTTGTTTTTCAATGTGAAGGTTTAACTCTAACAGTAGTTTTAACCCTTCTGAATCATCTTTTTTTACAAAAAATTTGTGTGACTGTTCACTGTATTTTTCCGCTTCTCGGAAATTCTCGATATTGCAGGAAGCATCTCCAGTTTCACTATCTTTTTCATCATCACTAGCCCCACCAGTGGCTGAGAGGTTCTGCTCTCGAATCTGGTAGACGGGAGGTGCTGGGTTCGATCCCAATCGTGCCCGTCGGCCTAATCGTTCGGAGTTTTCGTGGTTTTCTTCGAACCTTGGATTTCCAAGCGTTAATACGGGTTAGGTTCCCTTAGAAAGACCCCCACAAAGGACACTCCCCCTGGGCCTATATCCCTCGTGCAGATAATTGGCCGTTATAAATACAACCAATAACCAACTTTTCATCATCACTATCAGAGTCAGATTTTGCCGAAAATTCTGAAGGAATGTAATATATTGCATAAATAACAAATCGCATACATCAACTGATTCTTCTTCAGATGTTGTTGTTCAGAAACTATACAATCAAACTGTTTTTTCTGTTTTTTGCAAACGCAATAGATCTTTCAGAATATAGTGTCAAAGTGGATGTTTTGAACAGCGAAAGAAGGATAACCATTCAAGGAAGGGTGAAAAATGTTTTTGTCACATGATCAAAATCGCTTATAATAATTCAATAGGTAATTCATTGATCAAACAATGTTAAACATAGTTCCAAATCGCTTCCACAGTCAGGCCTTCTAATTTTATATCTTTTCATTAAAAAATGAATTTGTAAATGTGTCAAAACATTTTGCGCTTGTTGAGAGCAGCCTAAATTCTTCATTTTTGTCGGAAATGTGTGTTTCATTTTCTTTTAATATAAAGCCATCTTTTCTGAAATATTGTCGTACGATATCCAGTTTTATGTTTTTTACAGCCAAAACCAAAACTCCAAATACAAATTATAGCATCAAGAGCATTAACTAATTTTAGGCAGTTCTCAAGTGTATTCATAGAATCTAACTTTGAAAGAATGTGGAGTAATAAAAGCTTTCTGTACCAGGCTTTAAAACTGTATATTATGCATTGATCAAGTGGCTGGCATACTGAAGTTGTGTTTAGGGGAAAAAATGCAATTTTAACATTGTCGAATTTCAAATGTTTTGAATCAGAACTCGCATTGTCCAAAATCAAGACAATTTTTCTTTGTTGTTTTTTCATCCTATTAACAAAGGAAGTTAACAATTTGATCATTAAAGGATTGGTCATCCACGCTTTCTTATTCGCTCTCCACACAATACCAAATTTATTAAATTGAATGTCCTTTGGAAAACACCTGGGTTTCAGAGATTTTCCAATAATAAGAGAGATTTCAAATTCTCCTAGCACATTGCAACATAATAAAATAAGGAGTCGCTCTTTTGACATTTTTCCACCGATACAGTCACATTCTTTTTAAAACACAAAGTCTTATTTGGAAAAAAATCTGAAAAAGAGTCCTGTTTTGTCGGCATTAAAAACGTTTCTCTTCTTATAACCTTCACAAATTGATTGCAGTCATTGATGACAATCATCGACTTCTTTAAGATCTACAGATTTAGCTTTTCCACAAATTGTTTTGAAAGAGATGTGCCGAGATAGGAACTTCTCCAGCTATTCACTGGAAGCCTTAAAATCATATAATTCGAGTTCTTTAGCGACTTCTAAAGCCTTCTTTTAAATCAAAGACCCACTGATAGAGATATTTTTTAAATGAACAGAAGTAAATAAATTCAGAATTATAGAATCAATTTCAATGGAATCAGTCTTCCTCAATTTCACATTTTTGGTGTTCTCGTTAGAGTTAGAAATCCACAAATTTCTTATTTCTTTTTTGTTTCGTAAAATATCTCCCACCTGTGTTTTACATATTTTAAAAAGTTCAGCAAGTATCTGTATACTCAATTTCTCTTTCTCAGATACACGTAAAATTTCAAATTTTTCTTTTAAAGTTAATCGTTTTCTTGTTGAGGCCATTCTGGAAATATTAATCACTAACAAGAATCAAACAGTAATCAACATTGCAAAATATATTTTTCCTGCTCTCGTCGCATTCTTGGCGTCTTTAATTCTTGCTGCCAAAAAATCAGTATGCAATAAATAAAATGGAGTAACTCTTTTCTTTGTTTTATAAATGAGTAAAAATAAATAAATAAAATCGCATGTTAGGTTTTCAGTGATTATTTTTCTTTTACTCAGATTATATGACGCCATGTGACATTTCTGATTTTTCTCTTCTATGTTATACAATGATGCAATCCGGTTAATTCCTTTTTGAATTTTACGAACGAGCCCTACTAAAATGATTTTTTTTTTTTCTTTGTTTCTTGATACTGTATAAGATTATCCGAAAAATTGTTTGAGCTTGGGTACAATGAAACAAAAATACTAGCCAGTGTATTATCTATCATGAAGTTTCATGGTCTGCCCATTAAGTAATGAGACTGAATTTTTCGCACCAAGCAGAAGGCCAAAGGGACAGAGTTTGTGAGCGATATGTGCAGTGGGGACTGTTAGCTACAGATTCTAGCGGGAGCCAATTGGCCTTGAGCCTTTGCAGCGCACAGAACGCTCATGAAGCAGACACGTGTTTGAATGAGGCGTTAGGTTTTCAGAATGATGTGGACTGTCGAGCAGAGATAAGCCAGAAAGTTTTGTGTAAAACAAAACAAATCGGCTAGTAATGAGTGGCTTCCCATGTTACAAGAAGATTAGGGGAAGGATTTTTTGTCCAAGGCTCAAGTGTTCAGGCGGCACAAAGCGTTCAGAGGCAGGAGAGAGGACATCAATGATGAACAACGCGCTGGGCATCCATTCTAATTCTCAAACTTCAGACATGTGGCTAAAATGCAAGTGCTTTTGGTCTCTGATAGTCGGATGAGTGTCCGAATGATTGTGGAGACATTGGGACTTACAGAATTGATTGTGCATCAAATTGCCAAGGAAGAACTTCAAATGCAGAAAATTTGTGACAAGCTGGTTCCAGCACATCCTTCAAAGGGACCCAGTTCCTGGATAAATACAGCATTACAACGCTGCCTCAACCACCGTACAGCCAAAATCTGTCACTGCCGTGCTTTTTTCTATTCCCTCGGTTAAAATCCAGCTTAGCAGGACATTGTTTTGACAATCTTGAGAATGCTCACAAAACCATAACACACACTGTGAATAGCATTCCAGTTGAAGACTTCCAAGCAGGCATAACTGGGTGGCAGAGTTGTTGGCAACAATGTATTAATGCAGGAGGAGGCTATTTTGAAGAATATTAAGTGTTTGTAAAATTATCCTCAAATAAACGAATCAATCTCATTACTTACTGGACAGACACTATATCTTACGAGCATTTAAAACCAAAGAGAAAATGATGTATGCATTATGGAATTCTGCTGATTAAGAAATTTGTACTTCTAGACATTAATCAGCAGAAAATCCTAAATCTTTCAAGGTTTTCTCTCTAGGACATGGGCAGTATTGAATTCAGACATTTTCCCCCGGGAGGGATTTCTGTGGCTCCGGGGAGGGGGGGGGGACATTATAGAGTTCTGGGAGGAAAATTGCACTTTTTGACCATCAAAAGCATAAAATCTCAAATCTTCCAGAAGGAATGTCCCTCCTGGGCCACCCCCTAACTTCAACACTGTACGTGGGGAAGGGGGGATTTTCCCCAGCCCACCCTTAGCTTTATCTGTGATCACAAAATTTGTGACATATTGCCCTGATAAATTTAGAGGCCTTTTACTTTTTTCTCGTTGAAAAATAATTTTTCATCCCGTATCACCAAAATTACTGTCTGTTATTAAAATGTAAAACATACAAAAATTTAGGTTTTGGGAATGAGGATCGGAAAACCGCCCGTTAAATAAAGGTGCCCGCTATTCAGGAGTGTCTGTTATGAAGATTTCACTGTATTACTAAAAGGTATTTAAAATTCAACTTATATATATATTAGGGATTGACCGAAGCAGCAATTTTGCCGAATACCGAATACCGAAGCTTCGGTCGAAGTGTACACCGAATATTCGGTATTCGGCAACCGAATACTTGAAAATTTTTAATACGCATTTTTGCATATACTAGCTTTTGTAATAAACTTTAATTGAAATGAAATTCTCAATAATTTAATGCAGTTACATTTTTATTCTTAAATCTAATTAACAAAAAATTTAATGACATCTTTCCACTCACAAATTTATTAACCCATCACTTATTTTTTATTATTTTATCACTAGTCAATACCCAAAAATAACCTATGAAAGTATTGAACTATGCAGGCTATTATTAAGGATAAGGGCTGCCAGAAAAACAAAAGTTCATTCAAATAAAAAGAAACAATGTTGTTATTAAACTGATTTACTGATTGTCTAATTAAAACATATTGAATAGGAATGTTCTCAAAATACAAAAGGTATCATATCAATTTGTGCATTTAACTATTTTCTATCAAATTATTGATAGATATTTATATTTTGATTAATATTTTAACGCTGTGATGATGAAGATTACAAATTTGAGCAATTTTGATATAACAGTTATAAAAGCTATAGGATAAGCATTGGGGTATACTTATTGGATGTGTGTATTTTCTTTAATAACCTTAGATATACAGATATGAACTCTAATATACTTATTTGATGTGTATATTAAAGAAAATACATATTAAATAAATTTAAATAAAAAAAAAACTAATGTAGAAGTAATTAAAATTAAATGATACGGGAAAGATGTGCATCTTCCTTACTTTTTTCTTTCTCTAGTTGGCAGTTGTTTTGATTTCACCCCTGTGTAGACTATTTGAGGAAGGAAAAAGTTTTTTTTTAAATAAAAAATGGCCTTTGATTTGTTTTTTGTAGTGCAAGCTGAATTCTGAACTCATGCACATAATATTAAAACTCATTGTTTAGCCTGTTCTACTGCTAAGTAAAAGAGAATTCTTCTAATTCTAAAAAAATACTTATCTGCAATTATTCGGCCGAATACTTAAAAGTATTCGGCCGGAGCCGAATATTCGGTTTACATGCCGAACCACCGAATACCGAATCAACTATTCGGTATTCGGTCAATCCCTAATATATATATATATATTTAAAATCTCAAAAACACCCCTTTAAATTTTTCTGAAAAAAAAAATAAAAATTATGTTTTAAAGACATTAATTAACTAGCTGCATGTCAACTTGCATAATGGGATGACAATGGATTCCTATCGAAAATAATTTGTTTATCATCATGCTGTCAGAGTTGCTGGCTTTTAGCCAGGCCAAAAAAAGCCAGCCCGCTTTTTTTTTGGTTTTAACCACTTAAAAAAAGCCGGTTTTCATCTTTAAAAGTTGGTTTACAGTTAATTCGTTTTAAATTTGGATCAATTAATTTTTAATACATTTATAAATATTTTCTACTAAAACAAATTATAGATTTCTATTAAATTTTGTCAAATAAATAAGTCTTTACAACTTCTAGAAGGCAACTGTGAAGGCATTATGTCTGAAAAAATATATATAAACATTGAAAAGAATATAAGTTAGGATCCAAACTGGTGTTTTGAAATTCTATATTACATAGCTCAACATATACTACACATTTTAGAGATTATATTTTATTGCAAAATGGAAACATTCTTATGTGTCTATATGGAAAGATTAAGTTATAAATGTTAAAAGAGAAATTAGAAAAAGATGTAATATTTGAGGAGAGTGGTACATAAGTGTATAAAAAAAATAGAGCATTTAAACAAGAAAAAAAAAAAAAAAAAAAAAAAAAATCTAAATAAAATTTTGAAAAGCTTGTTGCTAAGCATATTCATGCATATGCTATTCATAATATTTTTAATAGTGAGAATTGATGTTTTTATTAATATGACTATGTATAATTTTAAATGTTTACTAGAAATAAAATAAGACTTGTATATTAATAGCTCTTAAAATTAAGTAATAAAACATGTAACTAAATAATAATTGTCCTCTTTAATTTTATAAAGCAGTAAAAATGAAAAAAATTGGCAGTTGTATGGCCCTTTTAAAATTTAGCTGTCATATTTGCAATTCTGACTACAAATCACTAGCAAAATCATCTAAGTTTTATTCCAGTATTAATGTCCTCATTATTGAGAAATTGGGTTACTTATTAAACTCTAAATCAATTAAATGTCATTAAAACTAATTAAAAACACTTTAAAATGTGTAGTTTATAATTACAATGCTTCATTGTATAAAAGCCAATTATGGCCAAAAAAAGCCAGTTAAAACCAATAAAAGCCACCGGCGTGGCTTTTTTTAATTTTAGCCGGCTTTTTTGCAACCCTGATTGTAGAGAACAACCCTTATCTGTCGATTTGTCCGTGCCCTAACTGGTGTAAATATAGTCCGATCGCCTTGAAATGGATATATGTTATTGGGGTTTACTATGCATGTTCTCAACATGAATTGCTAGTTCTACAGGGTGTGTCAGGTATTTGAGAACAAATTAACACTTGCTTTCAAATAGGAAGATCACTAGAGATAGAGCATTTTTTTTTTTTTTACTTTCTGTATAAGGGACCACATACACACTGGATGACATTCATTGAAACCGTTGAAAGACAATTTTTCACTAGCCACATTTTCTCATTTTGTGGCCGGTGGCTAGTGCTAATTTTGCCCTTTAAAAAAACATATTTAACCCTTTAAGGGGCAAGCAATTGCATTTGTATAATGCTGAATTCCCACCGGAAATATCGAAAATTTTTATTTCAAAATAAGGAAAACCCATTTTTCAACTCTTTTCCCCCAAAGTTATAAAAGTAAAACTTAATTAAACTTTTAACCTCAAGGGATTAAACTGGTTAAACAGAGTTCATTCTAGGATCAAGGGCAGGCACGGTGCACTTTAGAGAAAAAAGGGCACATTAATGTAATGATAAATAATCAACTAATAACTCTTCCCCCCTGACCCCACCCCCTAAAAAGTCTTTGCTACTACCCATTTACCCCACTTTGCAGTGCAGGGGTGATTCTTTGCCAAAAATTTGAAAAAAAAAAAAAAAATCGGTCATAAATCTGAAAATTTGGACATAAATTATATCGCAAATTTTGAGAAATGTTCGCTGAAAAAACCAATTTCATCAGAGAATCGCGAAAAAACGCCAATTTTGTCAAAGGACCTTTCCAGTTTTTTATTTCTTTCTTATTTCGGCTGAATTTTCACGGTAGCCGAGAAACGGGGTCATAGAGACCGAGAGAAATTTATGACTGCGTCGGTGCTGGAATTTTACTGAAAATAATTGGTGTCTGTACGAGGATGTTGGGGGGGGGGGGGGAGTGAAAAGGAACAGATTAGGAGGAAAATGGGGCTAGGACGTTATATAATGTTTACAAATAGTTTAGAGTTTGCTTGAAATAAGTGATGAAATTAGCTTAAAGGGTGCTATTTTTCCCTCGGTCCATTTTCCGAGTGATAGGGCTCGCGGGGCAGGGATTTCGGACAGCGGGGGCATCGGGGTGTCAAATTTTGTAAAGAAGGGCAGACAGGGCAGCCCGCCCCGCAAAAAATACCTAGAATGAACTCTGGATTAAACTTACTCAAGATAATAAAATACAAGGTTTTGAACATTTCTTAAAATACAAATAATTAAAATATTTTAATTTAACTTCAAACACACACAAAAAGACATATTGAAAATGTGAATTATATAAAGTCGATTCTTTTATTTTCTTATTTTATACCCAACAAAAAATTTTCAGTTTTCAATGATATTGTTGAAAAAGAAATGATAAAATTGCCTAACTTAAAAAATACTTATAAAAAAGCTAAATAAATGGATAAATAAAGGAAACATGAGGATTATGCACAAAATTAATGGAGGGGGAGGGGAGGATTTTGCAGTAAGACTTTCTTTTCCTTTTACTCAGAAAAAAAACAAAGCACAAACTTTACTTCACAAAAAAAAAAAAAAAAAAAAAAAAAAAAAAAACACTTATTAAATAATAATAAATTCAACAAGACATAGGAACGGCAGTAAATATTTAGATACCACAGCTACAGTTAGGCATATAGAGATTTTTATTTCTTGATTGGAGCAGTTTCCCAAAACAGGGCAAAATTTCTACATAAGCCATGATAAAACAACATCATTTTTATTTCATAACTGCCCAAAGTGTAAATTGTTATTTAAAACAAAAAGAAATCAGAAGTTTCATTTGTTTTTTTGTGTACAGGCTTTTTTGTAAAATGACAAAAATTTGGAAAAGTAACCATAACTTTAAATTTCACTTTAATTGGAGAAAAATCCAAATATTGGACCCCCATATCCAGGGTTCCGTGATCTATCCGATATTTATTTTTAAAATATCATGAAGTTTGATATTTTCATACATTTGATACGAATTTTCAAAATATTGCATATGATATTTTCAGTCAAAACAAGTGTAAATGAATTTTTTAACTGTTCTTGATTGTGATATTCTGTACATAAAAACTTTTGCTTTGGCAGGCCCTTTTAGCCCCCCCCCCCCTCCCCTCCACACACACAAAAAAAAAAATATTTTCCCTGCTTTACATTTGAAGCTGATTTTTTAAATGTAGAATGTAGAATCAATAATTATGCGGGGCAATATTTACTTAAAACAGATATTAAAAGATAAACTGTCTAATTTTGAGAAGTTATTTACTGTTTCATAGAATCTTTTCTGGTTTTGGTTTCCTTTAGTTTAAACTACACAATAGGTTAGAGAATGAAAAAGGACACAAGCTTACATTTATATTCAAATTTTTCAATAAAAACAAAGTAATATTGTATATAATTTTGTACTTTTCCGTTATACGGACACCATGCCAAAATGTATGCTAATGCGGCAATTATGGAACAGATGTCATAAGTCCCCCACCCCCGGCCGCCATCTTGGAATTCTTCTTGGCGTTAAAACCTCTTTTCTGCCAAGTAGTAAATGTCACCAAGCACCGGTTTATACGCATGTTTGGCTTAACGAAAATAAAATGTAAATAATAAACAAAATTCGCTAAACTGGCAATCAGTAATCCTTGTATGAGCGCTTCGCGCACATTTACCAAAAAAAACATTGCCGAATTCAGCATTTCTCGCGATATAGCATTCTCAAAATTCAGCAGTTCTCGTTTTGTAACAATCTCAAAATGTAAAAAACTCTTAAAGCAGCAAAATATACCTAAAAAACGAAACTTGCTGTGGCAATCAGCAATAGTTGTATGAGCGCTTCCCACTCATTTACCGGAAAAAAAACATTGCCGAATTCAGCATTTTTCGCGGTATAGCATTCTCAAAATTCAGCAGTTCTCGTTTTGTAGCAATCTCAAAATGTAAAAAACTCTTAAAGCAACAAAATATACATAAAATTATCAACATACCTTAACAGACATCTGCTTTCTTGAAACCCCCAGCACAAAACATCTCTCATAACACCGCCGTCATTTTCCAAAATAGGCTTAATACGCATTGACACGCTATAAACAAACCTCCCTTTCTTGTCAAAATTTCCTCATATTAAACGAACTACAGAAACTATAGTCAATGAAATACATCCAATAAACTTAACATAAAAATAAAAAGACAACGATAGAACACGATATCAAAATACATCACAAAACACTAAGCTTCTCAGGGGTTGCCAGAACACGACACGTCACACGGGGTTTCCATATCGAGTTTGTCATATCCGTAAATACCGCCAACACGGCAACAAAAAATCGTCAAACAATTCAAAACAACAACGGCTGAGGGAAGATACAGCATCTATGCCGCAATTATTTCAACGCTGATCGTGAAAATGATTTTTATTTAATAATTTAATTATAACTTTATGTCAGCAGTTTAATATGAGTTTTATTTTATTACTTTATTATATAAAATTCATTTGTTCCTTTATTTTAAGTATATATTTGTGATTTAATAAAATAGTTCGTAAAAGTCTGTAATTTTCAAACGTTATATTTTTAAAATGCTCACTTTACTATTGACAATGTTTTTCCTTTTATTTTTCAAATGCTTCAATTCACGTGATTTTCATTTTGTGCCAAATATTACGCCTGGCGACAATGGTGTCCGTATAACGGAAAAGTACCTATAACTTTGTTGTAGTAGTATAAAACACAAAATTTTCTGGAAACTTGATAATTAATCCCATAGTTTGTTTTTTGTGAGTGTAAAGAGCAAATTGTGTCTGTTTTCAGCAGGGTTGCCGGCTTTTAGCCAGGCCAAAAAAAGCCGGCCGGCTTTTTTTGGTTTTAACCACTTAAAAAAAGCCGGCTTTTATTTTTTAAAGTTGATTTACAGTTAATTTGTTTTAAATTTAGATCAGTTAATTTTTAATACACTTATAAATATTTTCTACAAAAAAATTATAGATTTCTATTAAATTTTGTCAAATAAAAGTAACTTCTAGAAGGCAACTGTGAAGGTGTTACGGCGTAAATGCCCTCAAATTTATTTGTTTATAATTTAACTCTGTTTATCTTTCATATTGCGAAATATAATTATAAAACTGATTTCTTTTGACAGAAAAAATCTAATCTGTTTATCTAAATTGTTTATAACCCTGAATCAATATTTATGAGTAACATTATGATTTCAAGGTCATGTAATATAGATTTATTTACTTTATAATAATTTTGAATTGATGGTGATTTATTAGTTTTATAATTACTTGGATGTCATTTAAATGAATATTATAGCTATTTAGAAGATTTATAACTGCATATTGTAATTTTTATTTTGATGTTTATTTTATATAATATGTATCATTTTTAAAATGGTCAGTCTTGACTCTGTAACCAAGCAGAGAACATGTAACATGTCCTGACTCTGTAATCAGAGATGCCAATTGTTAAATCATGGCTCTGTTTAATACAGAGTGTATAGTGGAAGTCCTGACTCTGCAACCAAGCAGAGAACACATTTTTTTTTGTATTGGCTCTGTTAAATACGGAGAATTACTATTATGGAACAATTATTAACTTCTAATGATGAATAGAATTTACATACTATTTCAGTTTTATTTAATAAACTATTTAACCTAATTGCTCTCCCATCTCACTTGGATTTTGAAAATTTATTTGTCAGATGAATTTCGGCGCCAACATTTATTTTTGGTGCCGAGTAACCCGCGAAACATTTTTTGGAAATAATAGTGAGCTATTGTGAAAGAGATTTGTGATTAACAACTGTGATTTATTTTTCAACATGTGATTAGTGTGTGATTTATATTTCAACCTGTGATTAGTGTGGAATTATTATTGTGCCATTTGGATTACGACATGCCATCTACATTACCTGGAATTAACAGGTAAGAAAATATTTTTTTCATTTTCTATGAATGGTTAATGTTTTAAAATAAGAATTATTCTTTATTTAAAATGGAAAATCTTGAAAAGCTGAAAGCAAAACGTTCTGTTGAACGAACGAGTTTCACGAAATTAATTACAAAATTAGAAACATTATTAAATGATGACATTGATAATACGAAAACCGATGAATTATTAGAGCTTCAAGAAATATTTCTCTTAAAAGAAACGGCTTTCCAAAGTTTGAATCGTGATATTGAAGCTCAAATATCCGACTTAAAAGAATATGAAAAGGACATTACTAATAGTGAAAAGTACACTGACCAATTGATCAGTGCTAAATTTAAAATTAAAAATAGATTAAGAAAATGTAAAAAGGATAATGTTTCTATGATAGCAACTAGTCGTGTAAATTCATTGAATGGTTCTGCTAGTGGAACAGAAACGAGTTCTGCCATGAAATTGCCTAAATTAAATGTTCCAAAATTTTCTGGTGAAATCGAAGAATGGGTCGAATTTTTTAACTGTTTTGAAACATCGATACACCAGAATAAATCACTATCTAAGATAGAAAAATTCGCTTATCTAAAATCCTTGTTATGTAATCGGGCCTATAATGTGGTAGAAGGGTTTCCTTTGACAGAACAAAATTATGATACTTGTATTGATTTATTAAAGGACCGTTTTGGTAAGGTTGATGTTATTATTAATAAACACATGACTAATTTATTAAATATGGAACCAGTTAAAAATTGTTCAAATTTAAATGCATTAAGAAGATTGCATGACATGTGCGAAGTTAATATTAGAAGTTTAAGAAATTTGGGGGTAACATCCAGTTCTTATGGACAATTGCTAAATCCTATTTTGCTAAAGCTATTGCCCCATGAATTAGTGATTGAATATCATAGAAAACGTGATACTAGCAAAGAGTCAGATGTAACCGATCTAATTGCCTTTCTGAAATGTGAAATAGAATGTAGAGAAAAGGCTTTGTCAATGACAAGTTCTAAAAATGATGCATCCTCTTCTTTTGTACATAAAAATAAAACTGAATTTCGTGAAAAGAAAACATCAAATAAATATCAACATGCTAATACCTTAAATGCCACTATTAAAGTTTTTTGTGTATTTTGCAAAGGTAATGATCATTTATCTTCCGAGTGTAAAAATTTAGCTGATGATAAGAAAAGATTAATGTTACGTAAGGAGGGTAGATGTTACAAATGCTTTTTGAAATCGCATTTATCTTCGCAATGCCGCATAAAATTAAAGCCATGTCTAAATTGTAAAAGCACTGAACATAACAAATTATTTTGCTTTAAGAAAAGTTTGAAACCGGAAATTAATGAAAATCAAAATCAAACAGTTGTATCTAATTCTCATTGTAATTTTAGAAATTCTAAGCATGCTGTTTTATTGCAAACATGTTGTGTAACTGCTCAAGGTAATTCTAAATCAAAGGTAGTTCGATTATTACTTGATTCTGCAAGCGAAAAAAGCTTCATAACAAAAGCATTAGCTCGTGAATTAAATTTGCCTGTTTTAAGAAAAGAACATTTAACTGTATTCGCTTTTGGCATGGATCAAGGTCGCGAAGAAGAATATGATGTTTTTAAAATTAAATTGCGAAGTAAAATGAATTATCATCGTTTTATAGATGTTGAGGTGCTAGCTACCGATTTGATAAGTGCAACAACATTGAAGGTTCCCAATTCTGACCCTCTAGTTATAAAATACATTGAAAGTAAAAGATGGAGGTTAGCCGACCCTACGCCCGAGGAATCCGAAGTACAAATTTTACTTGGAGCTGATTATTTCTGGAATGTTCAGAGAGGTGTCGTTGAAGAAATTAATGACCATTTATATGTAGCTAATACACTTTTTGGGTACACAATAGTGGGAAAAATAAACTCTAAAGGTAACGAAACAGTTAATGCTCATCTTGTATCTGTTAATGAAATAGAAAATTTTGATTTGCAAAAGTTTTGGAAACTAGAGTCTTTGGGTATTTGTGATAGTAAAAATGAATTATTTTCACAAAAGGATTTAGATGCTCTTGATTTATTTAATGATAATTTAAATTTTGTAAATGGAAGATATGAAACTAAACTTTTGTGGAAAGTAAATAAAAATGAATTGGAATCCAATTTTGATGTAGCTAAACATAGACTTTGGGGATTAAAATCAAAATTGTGCAAAAATGAATGGTTACTTAAGGAATATGAGAAAATATTAAATGAACAATGTGGTTTGGGTATAATTGAAGAATGTGAGTTTAATAAAGATGAAATAAACACGTATTACATGCCTCACAGACCAGTAATAAGGGAAGATAAATCGACAACTAAAGTAAGAATTGTTTTTGATGCGTCATCCAAAGATAAGGGGGCAAAATCGTTAAACGAGTGCTTATTTCCTGGGCCCAATCTAAATCCTAACATATTGGACATTATTTTAAAATTCCGTCTCCACAAAATTGCTTTCTTGGCCGATATAGAAAAGGCATTCTTGCAAATCCAGATACAACAAGAAGATAGAAATTTTTTGAGGTTCCTGTGGTTTGACAATATCACTAGTAACAATCCCATTTTGAAGGTTTTTCGCATGACCCGTGTAACTTTTGGTGTAACAACTTCACCCTTTTTCCTTTCTGCAACCATCAAACATCACATTGAGGGGTATAAAGATTTGTTTGGAAAAATAGTTAATATGCTGGATACTTCCTTATACGTTGATGACCTGTTTCATGGAGCTGATTCAGTAAATGAAGCTTTTGTTTTATCAAACGGTGCAGAGAAGATATTGAGTGAGGCCAATATGAAACTCAGAAAATTTAAAACCAATTCTTCCGATTTAAAATTTTTATGGAAGGAACATGGAATAAACTTTGAGGAAGACACTCTTGAACAAAATCTTTCGAAGGTATTGGGAATTATATGGATAACAGAAAGTGACACCTTGAAAATAGACATACAACCACTTTTAGTAGAATTTGACCATAAAATTATTACCAAACGTATTGTTTTACAAACTGTGGCAAAAATTTATGATCCTATTGGACTCATTTCCCCTTTCGTGATAAGAATTAAATTTTTAATGCAAGAACTCTGGGAACATGGAATTGACTGGGATTCTACATTACCAGATTCTTTAAGTGGAAAATTCAGAAAATGGCATAATGAAATAAAAGACTTGGTAAATTTTGAAATTCTTAGAAAATATTTTGTAACTATCCCAAAATTAAATCCTGAAACCGCTCAACTTTTCATATTTTCTGATGCTAGTTTAAAGGGGTATGGGTCAGTGGCTTATTTACGTGATTCTTCTTCTTGTGAAACTTCATTTGTAATAGCAAAGTCGAGAGTAGCGCCTCTCAAGAAAATTACATTGCCGCGCATCGAACTTCTTGGAGCACTTACGGCTGCAAGATTAGCGAATTATTTAAAGGAAATATTTAAAATTGTGAATGAAAATATATTTTGTCTAAGTGACTCCCAAATTACCTTGCACTGGATTAAAGGAAGTGCTAACAACTGGAAGCCCTTTGTGGCAAACCGCGTACGCGAAATTCAGGAACTTGTTGCTCCTGTACAATGGAAATTTTGTAAAGGAAAGGAAAATCCTGCAGATGTTCTCTCTCGTGGTTGCTCTGCATCTGAATTGATTAATAACGAGGTATGGTTACATGGTCCTAGCTGGCTGAAGGAAGAATCGTTACCAGTATTTCCCCCTGAAACTCAACCTAATCTACCTGATGAAGAGGTCTTGCAAGAACAACGTAAAACGCTTGTTTGCTCCATATCCCAAAATATTCCAGAATTTGAGCTTTTATTTAAATTTTCATCCTGGTCTAAATTAAAACGAATTACGGCTTGGTGCCTCAGATTCATCAAAAATAGTACATGCCCATCTGAACGAGTCTATGGTTTTTTGACTGTTCCAGAACTTGAAAGGGCAACAAATGCTATTGTGAAATTAATTCAAAACCATGAATTCGGAGACGAACCGAAAATTCTAAAATCCAGAAAGATCCTAAATTCTAAAAGCAAACTCCTTCCTTTACATCCATTTCTTGACGAAAATGATATTCTTCGTGTTGGAGGTAGGCTAAAAAATGCAAACTTGTCTGAATATCAAAAACATCAAATCATTCTCCCTAAAAGGCATCATGTTACAGACTTGATAATAAAGTATTTTCATGAGAAACATCTTCATAGCGGGACTCAATTGACAATTTCAGCAATTCGACAAAAATTTTGGATAATTAATGCTAAAGAAGCTGTGAAAAGAGAAATAAGGAAATGTATGAAATGTTTCCGAAATTCATCACACCTTTCATCTCAGTTGATGGGAAATCTGCCATCAGCACGCGTGACACAAGCTCGAGTATTTTCAAGAGTAGGAGTCGACTTAGCCGGCCCCTTTTTGATCAAACCTCGTAAGGGACGTGGTGTGAAACCCTTTAAACATTATGTTTGTCTGTATGTTTGTTTCGTAACAAAAGCTATCCATCTTGAGTTAGTCACTGATCTTACAACTGAAACCTTTCTAGCCTCATTGAAAAGATTCGTGGCTCGACGTGGAAAATCTCTAGAAATATTTTCCGACAGAGGTACAAATTTTGTAGGGGCAGACCGCGAAATAAAGAGAATGATGTCTCTAATTGCTTCTGATGAAAAATTGCACAAGTATCTTACTGACGAAATGATAGTATGGAAATTCAACCCACCTTCCGCCCCTCACTTTGGAGGCCTTTGGGAAGCGGGAATAAAACAAATGAAAAATCATTTGAAGAGAACAATTGGTGATCAGATTTTAACTTATGAAGAATTTTTGACCTTAATTGCACAAATTGAGTCATGCTTAAATTCAAGACCGCTTGTCGCTGAGTCTTCTGATCTAAATGACTTTACGGCTCTGACGCCAGGACATTTTATTATAGGAGCACCCTTGACTTCCTTACCTGAGCCTGATATCTCCTCTACCTATGTAACTCCTTTGGAACGTTGGAAATTGCTACAAAAGATTTTCCAAAGTTTTTGGAAAAGGTGGTCGTCAGACTATCTCTCACAATTGCAGCAACGTTCAAAGTGGTTTAGAAGCAACCCGAACTTAAAAATCAATGACTTGGTGTTGATAAAGGAAGAAAACCAGCCCCCATTAAGGTGGAAATTGGGCAGAATAATTGAACTATTTCCTGGGGATGATAATATTGTTCGTGTTGTCAAATTAAAGACTTCTACTGGTGAACTGAAACGCCCTATCACAAAATTGTCTCCTCTACCGATGGACATTTAATATAATAGAATTTTACTTTATTTTAACTAACTTTATTATTATTATTTTTTTCTATGTCTAATTTTTGTAACTTTCTGAACTATTTTGTATATTAATGTCTTTTTCTATTTTTAGTTGTTCCAGAAACTGTTTTTTATAGAAGTAGTAGGATTTAATTGCATTTCATTTTAGTTATACTTAACATTTAAGGTAATATTTTAAATTTGTATTTAATATTTGATTATTTAGTATGTGATAGTGGAAATTTGGTAAGTTATAATTGTTCGATGAACTCCGTTCATGGAGGCGGAGGATGTTACGGCGTAAATGCCCTCAAATTTATTTGTTTATAATTTAACTCTGTTTATCTTTCATATTGCGAAATATAATTATAAAACTGATTTCTTTTGACAGAAAAAATCTAATCTGTTTATCTAAATTGTTTATAACCCTGAATCAATATTTATGAGTAACATTATGATTTCAAGGTCATGTAATATAGATTTATTTACTTTATAATAATTTTGAATTGATGGTGATTTATTAGTTTTATAATTACTTGGATGTCATTTAAATGAATATTATAGCTATTTAGAAGATTTATAACTGCATATTGTAATTTTTATTTTGATGTTTATTTTATATAATATGTATCATTTTTAAAATGGTCAGTCTTGACTCTGTAACCAAGCAGAGAACATGTAACATGTCCTGACTCTGTAATCAGAGATGCCAATTGTTAAATCATGGCTCTGTTTAATACAGAGTGTATAGTGGAAGTCCTGACTCTGCAACCAAGCAGAGAACACATTTTTTTTTGTATTGGCTCTGTTAAATACGGAGAATTACTATTATGGAACAATTATTAACTTCTAATGATGAATAGAATTTACATACTATTTCAGTTTTATTTAATAAACTATTTAACCTAATTGCTCTCCCATCTCACTTGGATTTTGAAAATTTATTTGTCAGATGAATTTCGGCGCCAACAGAAGGCATTATGTCTAAAAATAAAAAAATTATAAACACTGAAAATAATATAAGTTAGGCTCCAAATTGGGTTTTTTGAAATTCTATATTACATAGCTCCACATATACTACACATTTTAAAGATTATATTTAATTAATGACAAAATGTAGCACATCAAAATGGAAACATGCTTGTGTGCCCATATGGAGAGATTAAGTTATAAATGTTAAATGAGAAATTAGAAAGGATATAATATTTGAGGAGAGTGAAATGTTAAATGAGAAATTAGAAAGGATATAATATTTGAGTAGATTGGTACATATGTGGATAAAAAATAGAGCATTTAAACAAGAAAAAAAAAAATTCTCTAAATAAAATTTTGAAAAGCTTGTTGTTGCTAAGCATATTCATGCATATGCTATTCGCAATGTTTTTAATAGTGAGAAATGGTGTTTTTATTAATATGACTATGTATAATTTTAAATGTTTACTAGAAATAAAATAAGACTTGTATATTAATAGATCTTAAAATTAAGTATTAAAACATGTAACTAAGTAACCATTGTCCTCTTTAATTTTTGTGAAAAAGAAAAAATTCGCAGTTGGTATGACTCTTTTAAAATTTAGCTGACATTTACAATTCTGACAGCAAATCACTAGCAAAACCATTTAAGTTTTATTCCAGTATTAATGTCCTCATTATTGAGAAATTGGGTTACTTATTAAACTATAAATCAATTAAATGTTATTAAAACTAATTAAAAACACTTTAAAATGTGTAGTTTATAATTACAATGCTTCATTGTATAAAAGCCAATTATGGCCAAAAAAGGCCAATTTTGGCCAAAAAAAGCCGGTTAAAACCAATAAAAGCCACCGGCCTGGCTTTTTTAAATTTTAGCTGGCTTTTTTGCAACCCTGGTTTTCAGTTAGTTGATCTTCAATTTTGTTACATAAGTGAGAAAAAAAATACATTTAGAACATTGTTTTATTAAGTTTTCATGCTAAATGTAATATGTTTTAGTTTCTAATTTATATTAGTCAGAAAATTTATTAATATGATTGATAATTTATTATCTGAAATTATCAATAAGTTGATTATTTTGAAAATATCGGACAGGTATATATCGAAAATATGGGATATACATCAAAGTATCAGATATTTTTGAAAATATCATATGATATTTATGAACCCTGCCCATATCTCACAAACTGTGAGGTCTAGAAAGGAAAAATTCCTCATGGATTCATATCAAGATAGAGTTAGAGTGTACATGAAGTTTCATCCAAATCCCTGTCGGTCGGGTTACAAACCATAAAAAAATTGGTTGAACTGACATGGAATGACCCTTTTGTGAAATTTATTATATTTTTGTGAAATTGATTTTATTTTTGTGAAAAGTAACTTTTTGTAACGAAATATGAAATTCAGTTACTGAAATTAAAACTAAGCATCTATTAATAATAACTTCTTTAAGTCCTTCTGCTAAAGTTTTTGGTGGACTTGCTTTCTTTGCAATTTACACATTTTAAAACCTAACAATATAAAAATAAACAGTGAAGAGTGTGTTTTTAATTTTGTGAAAGGGCCTGTTTTATTCAAAAGAATTTTGTTTGCCTGTTTCATTAAATGGATATTTGTGAAGGAGCCGTAAATAGGCTACAAATTTTGCCTGGATCGACCGCTGAAAATCCTTTTAGGAACTTCAAATACTTTCATGTTCTTCAAATAGCATCTATCTGGCAAGTTTCATTTTCGTTTTTCAATTTGTCAATAAACAAAATTTTCACTTTGCCCCTGTCTCATCGGTTACTTCTTGCATGATTTAAGGCCCTACTTCAGTCACGCGAAAAGACCCGTTTGCTAATGCTATTCCTATGGTAGAAATTTATAAAGATATCTCGGTCGCATTTCAATATTTTTAGATGATTTTTTTTTTGCAGTGACTAGCTGAGATCAATCTGTAAAAAGACCGTTTTTTATTTTTTCGATTTTCATTGGGAATTTTTTTCAAGAGGATGCTTTTATTTTAGGAACCGGTTCTGAAAATTAAAGTGTCCTGATTAAAAATACTTGTACACGAAATTGAAAAAGTAGAATGCGTCCTGCATACAGATCGACCTCAGCTAGCCACTGCAAAAAAAATCATCTAAAAATAGTGAAATGCGACCGAGATATCTTTATAAATTTTTTCCATAGGAATAGCATTAGCGAACGGGTCTTTTCGCGCGACTGAAGTAGGGCCTTAAGATCATTCCAGCAGAAATAATTTTGGTATTAATGAAGTTTTCCGTAAATAGAATAACAATTTTCTGTCACGGGAAGTTTACATAGACTTAAAAGTTTTGCATACTGAGAAAAATTATGATTATTAAAAAACTGATGAACACAAGATTAAAACATGAAATGGACGAAACAATATCGACCGTTAGATAAGTTAACAGGAAATAAAAAGAATGGTAACATATTATTACTAAATTTGAAACTTTATTGTTTTAATTTTTGTTTAGAAAAATGATTCACGTACTTCAGTTTCTAGAACAATGCGATTTGTTTCTCCTGAATCTCCAGACATGTGTGAAATAAATAATTGTCAAATAGAAAAATGAATGATATTTTATACATTAGTTATTCGAAAGGATATTTTCTTTTAGTAATATTATTATTATCAGTGTAAAAACTACATAAAATATATATTTAAATCAGTCGACATATACACACGTGAATGTAAACAATAACAACAGATAAAGTTTAGTTGTACCATAATGACTGCTTTTTTGACGGGTACATGCAGTAAACCTAGTGGGAATTAAAATGGCCTATAGAGGTGCTGCTCGCAGCTTTCGGTACAGGTAAATTGTCCCTTTAACTATAGCGCCTAGAATACAGGGTGATTCAGCTCGTCGGTGACAAACTTTAAGGATCGATAGAGCACACCTAGACGAACATTTTTGAATAGGGAATGTAGGGTCCCTGACGCGATGGTAAGGCGCTAGGCGCTTTCGAAAATTTGGGTGCCGAAATTCGAAACGTCATAAAAACTAGGGAAATGGTTAGATTTTCTTGCTTGTTGCGTCGAAATGATTCTGTTTGTTTAGACTTTCTTCAGTACCAATTTGATAAGCGTATCTCTTAAAACATGGATAGGGGGCGCTGCAGACTTTGGAGAGCTAGACAACAACTTTAAGCCCGTTATTTTGATAATTTAACACATGCTCGCCAAAGTTTATACTCTAACTTAAAGTTTGAACCCAAAAGTAGAGCCCTGCAAAAAGCGTAAGAGCCGGAATAAAATGTCAAAGTACAGGGTGGTCGAAACTCGAAGGCTCCTAGGAGATAAACAAACAGATTTCTTGACTTATGGCATGCATTTTCATGATTCTGTTTGCTGGGGCTCTCTGAAACTCAGTTGAACGGTACAAAAAGAAACATCGATAGGGGGCGCTTTGGGCAAAAAACATAATTCGTTGACATTTCGGACGCTAACTGGAAACGGGGCGCTACGATCAGTTAGAAACAAAACAAGAGAGTAATTTACTTATCATAAGAAGCTATTAAAACTGCAGTTTGTTTGTTTTTTTTAACAAACATAGCTGGTTTCAATCATGCACAATGCGCGCAATAAAATTTACATAAGGTGCTTTTTGCTGATTTATGCAAAAGATATCGTACCATATCGATATGCAAAAGATACGTAATGCGTAGACGACAACGCGAGATGACGTAGTTGTATGCGCAGACACGTCTTTTGAACGTGCGGTACCTACTTAAGCTTCGGGTTACTTGTCTGCAGATCGGTAGTAGGATGGAACGGTACACAAACTCTGAATTGGCTGACATGCATTTGGCGTATGGCGCTGCTGGTTGTAATGGACGAGCCGCTCAGCGGTTGTACGCCGAGCGTTACCCCAACAGGCAAATCCCCTGCCATGCCTTCTTCGCTCGAGTACACCAGAGGTTGTCCACAACGGGATCTTTCGACGGAGGCAGGCCTGAACGGGAGCGATCAGTGAGCACCCCCGACAACGAAGAGGCTGTGCTTAACCTGGTTGAGGACAACCCAGGTCTTAGCACGAGAGATATCGCCAGACATGTTGGCATTTCGCAAGCAACTGCGTGGCGCATCTTACGTTCCCGGAATCTGCACCCCTACCACATCCAGCGGGTGCAGTTGCTCAGAGAGCAGGATTTTGGCCCTCGAGTGGAATTCTCAAGATGGTACTTGGCGATGAGATCCAGGGATCCCGTTTTGTAAACAGCATTTTGTTTACGGACGAGTCCACCTTCAGCCGGGAGGGAATGTGGAACGCCCACAACAGTCATGTGTGGTGTGATGAAAATCCACATGAAACCAGAAGCCGAGCAGCCCAGGAGCGTTTCTCAGTAAATGTGTGGGCCGGCATTCTGGGGGATTGCCTCATTGGCCCTTATTTGTTACCTGAACGGCTGACAGGTGGAAATTACCTGATTTTCCTGGATCAAGTGCTGCCGCAGCTTCTGGATGAGGCGCACGTACCCGAAGGTTCGCGTCGCCAGATGTGGTTCCAGCACGATGGAGCTCCGGCCCATTACACGAACGACGTGCGTCTCCATCTAAACGCAAGGTATGGCCAGCGGTGGATCGGGCGTGGGGGTCCAGTTCACTGGCCTGCCCGATCACCAGACCTCACCTGCTTGGATTTCTTCCTTTGGGGTTACCTGAAGGCCGAGGTATACCATACACCTGTCAGCAGTGCTGAAGAACTTGTGGCGCGCATTGTGGCAGCTGCAGGGCAGATCAGAGATACTCCTGGCATTGTTGGAAACACACACTCCTCAATGCGACGGAGGTGCGAAGCCTGCATCATGGCCCAAGGTCGAAATTTCGAGCATCTTCTGTAGTGTTATTTTTTGTAAATAAATTTCCAGTATCATTGATGTTTTTGGTCTAAATTTATTCAGAAGTGTTGAGCAGAGGTAGAAAATGTGTTTTCATTATTACTAACTGATCGTAGCGCCCCGTTTCCAGTTAGCGTCCGAAATGTCAACGAATTATGTTTTTTGCCCAAAGCGCCCCCTATCTATGTTTCTTTTTGTACCGTTCAACTGAGTTTCAGAGAGCCCCAGCAAACAGAATCATGAAAATGCATGCCATAAGTCAAGAAATCTGTTTGTTTATCTCTTAGGAGCCTTCGAGTTTCGACCACCCTGTACTTTGATATTTTATTCCGGCTCTTACGCTTTTTGCAGGGCTCTACTTTTGGGTTCAAACTTTAAGTTAGAGTATAAACTTTGGCGAGCATGTGTTAAATTATCAAAATAACGGGCTTAAAGTTGTTGTCTAGCTCTCCAAAGTCTGCAGCGCCCCCTATCCATGTTTTAAGAGATACGCTTATCAAATTGGTACTGAAGAAAGTCTAAACAAACAGAATCATTTCGACGCAACAAGCAAGAAAATCTAACCATTTCCCTAGTTTTTATGACGTTTCGAATTTCGGCACCCAAATTTTCGAAAGAGCCTAGCGCCTTACCATCGCGTCAGGGACCCTACATTCCCTATTCAAAAATGTTCGTCTAGGTGTGCTCTATCGATCCTTAAAGTTTGTCACCGACGAGCTGAATCACCCTGTATAGTGTGAAAATCGGTTATCCCTGTAATACTTAAAAAAGTGCTAAAATATTGTATCCCTTAAATGTGCAACGATGCTGCTGCAATATAAAGATCGCACCGACATCTGCAGGATATTTTCTACAACTACAAGATATTGCAGCTGACGTCACTGTTGGTCGAATTACTGTTGGTCAGCAAGAAAAACATGTTCATTCATTATTACTCCTACTATACACATGAATTCCGGGAATTTGATTGGTCTTTAACAGATTGATTTAACAGATCTATGATATGATTGGCCTACGTCGCCAAGTGTGATTCCTGCAATGATTGCTAAGATAAAAATGAAGTAGTAGATTGGTTGACAGAAGTGTTTGTTTGTAAACATGCCCTTTCCTTTTACAATGTAATACGAAAATCCCGCTCTGCGATCGACACTTGGGATTTTAGCAGTATCGTCGCACATTTAAGGGATACAAATTTTTAGCATTGTTTGGATAGCATATTTCCACATTAGGTATTCAAGCGCTGTACTAAAAGCTAATCAGCACCAATTTATATCAAGGTCATAATATCATAACTGAATGGACTTTACCCACGAATGGCAACAGCCACGCCTCTGCAGGAGTTTTCCCTCCGAAAAAGACTGTTTATTGGACGAAGGCGAAGCAGTCTTAAAATGTTCTTCACGCCTATTGGTGTTTTTCTTCTGCTTACCCGCAGCTGACGTCACATGGATAAAGTCCATTTGAAATTTTATTAAATTCCGTGCATTAGTTCTTGAGATAGAGTGCCCACAAACTTTGTGTCACACGGACATTTTCTTAAAACGGTCAAATCGTGTTCAGGACCTTCTAAAACAAATAAATCTGAAAACCGGGAGATGAATTCTTTCATGAATCAAATACCGGGTGTCCCAAAAAGGACTGACTGATTTTAAAATTCAATAACTTGCAAACGGTGACAGATATTTAAAAAATTCTTGCAGGAGGGTTATGCATAAGGTCAAAAGTTTTTTTACAGTGATTTTCAATTTTAGTTCGAATTACAAACAATAGATGGCGCTGCGATCAATAGACGCTGAATTCAGGCTCGATTTTTGGTTCTTCGTGGCCCGGATAATACATTTCCATCTCCTTTTTCAGCATGGAACAAGAGAAAGGACTAGAAATCGAGCCTGTATTTAGCGACTATTGCTTACAGCGCCATCTATTGTTTGTAAATCGAACTAAAATTGAAAATCACTGTAATAAAACTTTTGACCTTATGCATAACCCTCCTGCAAGAATTTTTTTAATATCTGTCACCGTTTGCAAGTTATTGAATTTTAAAATCAGTCAGTCCTTTTTGGGACACCCGGTACTTTCTTGAAAAGAAAAAAGAAAGTAAAAAAAGTAGAAAGAAAGCAACAGTGATTCGCAGAATACATAACGGTGGAAAATGAAATGAGTGTAATAAGGCATTGCACAAAATGAAGTTTTTGTTTTAAGTCCAATAAATGTTTAAATAACATTAATACAATAAAATAAATAAGAAACAATGATACTTAGCTATAAAGATCACATTATTCTAGCTAATCCGAGTGCTACACAACCAAAATAAGGTGAAAACAGGGGTCGCATTCTATAGGGAAACGTTTATTGTTCCTACCACTATTTTGAAAATAATATCTTCATTGCATCTTTCTTTAGAATATGTTAAATAAAATGATCATGAAGGTAGCTCATTAAGGGTTCTGGTAGGAACAATAAAATTTTCCCTATATAATGCGACGCCTGTGAAAACTGCAAATCATGATAAGAATATACCGATTGGTCAGTATCTACTTTATACTAATACAATGCATTTCAGAGGGGGAGGCATCGCGTAAAGTCGTGGAAATTCGAGATGGCAGCTGTTATTCAAAATGGCGCCATTTTCTGAATTTTCTTACTATTTATCATATAAATGTGTGTTCCATGTAGGTCTGGGCCTCAAGCTGGGCGATATATCAATAAAATCGATATAAAATGCAAATCGTGATAGCGATATTAAAAACCCCTACAAAACGGTATATCATGAATATCATAATCGTGATATAAACCGCGATTATTATGGTTTTTCATTAAACCGCAACATTAAGCAGCGCTTCTTCGGCTTCGAGTTCGCCAGATTCCCCTAGTCTAAACCGTGGTATTAAATACCGAATCGTCTGTTCCGATTACTGTGATACTAACGGAGTGACTTCTCTCAAATCTAAACCGTGGTATGGACTCTATTCAGGTGATGTCAGAGGCCAGAGCTGGCGGTATGATGATCTGTTATCCTAGTTACTGCACCGGCAGAATACCAGTATGCGTAGGTGCAAACACCGCTAGAAGACGACTTTAGCCTTGACCCAGGTCGAGTGCATACATTTTAACTGAAAATTTGAAAACTTAGGGAATTTTCTCACATACAGAACAACATTTTGAATTTAGATTACAATATATTAAGTATATGCTGCTGCATCAAATAATTTTTTTGCGGTATTTTTAATAAACAATCATTAATAACTCACACTCCATAGACTGCTATGCTAAACACCGCCAGTAAATGGACTTTACCCACGAATAGCAACAGCCACTCCTCTGCGGGGAAAAACCTTCCAAAAAAGACTGTTTATTGGATGAAAGGGGAGCAGTGTTAAAATGTTCTTCACGTCTGTTGGTGTTTGTCTTCAGTTTACCCGCGGCTAACGTCACACGGGTAAAGTCCATACCGCCAGCGGACGAATTTTAGACACGACCTCAAGTCGCGTGCATAAGGTCCATTAAAAATACAGATTCCTGGGTTTCGGTATTCTTGATATTCTCCTCCCAGCTTAAATCGTGATATTAAATACCGACTCCTCGGGTTCGGTGTTCATGATACTAATGGCATATGTGATTTCGTTTCGGTGGGTGATAAATATCATACATGCAGTTTTCGATGCGATCACTGACAGCAGATGATATACAGGGTGTCCCAGAAGTAATAGGACAAACTTTAAGAGGAGGTAGGGGACATCACAAGGATTCAGATTTGCATAGCAACCCAGGGTCGGAAACGTTTTCCTGGCGCGGTAGTGACGACATAAAACACAAGAAAGACAGGATACGAATAAGAGGAAAAAACTTGTTTTTTATCCTTAGTACAACAAAAAACTAAGAAGAAAGAACATTAAAGGGACAACGATCGTCATCAAAGTAGGTGTTCGAAATTACGACCCCGGGCCGTGATGCATGGAAGTGCATCTCCGGCGTATGGAAGATCTAATGTTCTCGAAAATACTGGGAGTGCCCCGAGCTTCCCCAGCAGCTGCCACGATGCGTGCAACAAGTTCCTCAACCCTTTCCAGCATTGTCCCGGCATTTTTGCAGTACTAAGAATAATAAACATGTTTCTCTCCCTGTTCGCGTCCTTTCTTTCATGTGTTTTGTGTCGTCACTACCGCGCCAGGAAGCGTTTCCGACCCGGGTTGCTATGCAAATCTGAATCCTTGTGATGTCCCCTACCTCCCCTTAAAGTTTGTCCCATTACTTCTGGGACACCCTGTATATATATATATATTATTATTATTTTTATTTATTTATTTATTTATTTATTTATTTATTT
The DNA here is from genome assembly GCA_963932465.1 of Maratus speciosus. Classification (NCBI taxonomy): domain Eukaryota; kingdom Metazoa; phylum Arthropoda; class Arachnida; order Araneae; family Salticidae; genus Maratus; species Maratus speciosus. The sequence continues at coordinate 205,635,698 of OZ010794.1, read as the reverse complement.
ATTACGGTATTGACGGTGTAAGCTGAATCTCTGAGCGTATGCGTTGTATGCTACAGACACCATGGCTTTCATTTCATTATGGTATTTAGATTTCAGCGGTGTTGATGAATATCTGCTCTTTGTTATTGAACAATGTGTGAGTCAGGGCGATAAAGAAATTAAATATAACATTTTATTTGCAACAGTGGTTTTAATTAGACAAATGAAATAAGAATTATATTGTCGGGTTCCATGGCCACTTTTCTAACTTTGGCCCCCCCTCATGTGGCATATCGTTAGAAAGGCCTGTGATCACTTATTCATTTTATGCGCCTCTTGTGACCCTCCCCACACTTCCACATCTGGGGGGGCACTTTTCTAAATTTTGCCGACATCCGTCATGTGACATATCGGTGGAAAGGGCTGTGGTCGCTTATTCATGTTATGCACCTTCGGTGTCCTTCTCCCCACTCCTCCCCCGCGGGAGGGACATTTTCTAAATTGTGCCGTTACCCCTAATGTGACATATCGCTGCAAAGGCCTGTGACCGCTTAATCACTTTTTGACCTTCCGGTATCCCACTCACCACTTTGCCCCCCCCCCCCCCCGGGAGGCTCTTTCCCAAATTTTGCCTACACCCGTCATGTGACATATCGTTGGAAAAGCCTGTGACCACTTAATTATTTTATGCACTTCCGTGCTCCGCCCACCACTTTGCCCCCCAGGGGGGCACTTTCCTAAATCTTGTCGACACCCGTCATGTGACATATCGTTGGAACGGCCTGTGACCGCTTATTCATGTTATGCACCTTCGGTGTCCCTCTCCCCACTAGACCCCCCCCCCGCGGGAAGGCTTTTTTCTAAATTTTGCCGTTACCCCTCATGTGACATATCGTTGCAAAGGCCCGCGACCGCTTAATCCTTTTATGCACTTCCGGTGCTTTGCCCACCACTTTCCCCCCGGGGGGAAATTTCCTAAATCGATATATCGGAATATCATGATATAAAGATGCCGATTTATCATGATATTTAATTCTAGACATAGACCAGCTCTAGTTCCAGGTCGATTTCGATGTTTTTAACGTCAAAAATTTCGTTTTTAATACTTTCCGTCATAGTTGAATGAGTTTATGAATTCAATTTGTCTGTTGGTTTGCCTGTCTGCCTGCTTGTCATTCCATGTTATAAGTCACTTAAATATCGCTACTCGCTTAAATTCACTCAGATTGTCATGTAATTTATATATGTTATTGAAGTTTACAATAACATGTTCCGAATAAAAATGAAGTGTATAAGTTTTATAGTCCGTTTACAAGGCCCTCAAAAGAATTCCGTTACGTTATTGTTTATTAGTGCGGGTGCTACGGTTGAGAAAACTGCAAAATTTGAATGTGTTTCAGAGAGTATAACATGATTAAAACACATTGCAAACGATTTCCCCCCATAGACAATAACGTAATAAAATTCTTTCGAGGGCCCTGTAAACTGACTATAAAACCTATACACTTGAATTTTTATTCAGAACATGTTATTGTAAACTTCAATAACATATAAATTACATGACAATCTCAGTGAATTTAAGCGAGTAGCGATATTTAAGCGAGTTTGAGCACGGAATGGCAAGCGGGCAGACAGACAAATAAACAGACAAACTAAATTCATAAACTCGTTCAACCACGGCGGAAAGTATTAAAAACGAAATTTTTGACGTTAAAAACATCGAAATTGACCTGAAACACACATTTATAGGATGGATAGTAGGAAAATTCAGAAAATGACGCCATTTTGAATAACAGCCGCCCTCTTGAATTCCCACGACTTTACGCGATGCCTCCCACTCTGAAATGCACTGTATTAATATAAAGTAGATACTCACCAATCGGTATATTCTTATCACGATTTGCAGTTTTCTCAATCGTAGCACCCGGACTAAGGGGCGAGTTAAAGCAAGTGAAAAGATACAAAATCGATACATACGAAAAAATTGAGTAAGAGGAAGAGAACAGACTTCGACAGTTTTATGATTGATGATGACATGTGACTAATAAAAGATAAATTAATTTATAAATTTATAGCACTTTCAGATTAAAAAGCCATGTCAGACGGGGGTTGATAAACAACTATCATTTTAAGGAGCACGTTCGTCCAGCTAATTGCGTGTTCGGTAAACAAGTTCTTCAAACTTTTTGTAGGGTTATCTATTGTGTGGAGTGTTGCCAGTGGGCTACGTTTTTTTAATTCAGATTTCTTCATTGGCATCACTTTTTTGAAGTTGTAAAATTCGTTTTATTTAATGATATATTAATTAAGGCAGAAACAAGGGGAATTTTACCATTTCAAAAAAGTGGGGCCAACCAAGAAATCTGAATTAAAAAAAAAAAAAAAAAACAGCCCACTGGCAAGATTGATTGTGTGTTGATCTGGAAGGGTTACCTGATACGTTTGCATATCTTCTTTCTATCCATTTATATAAACCCTATTTTCCTAGCTTAGCTCCTATTAGTTAAGTTGATGCAGCGCTGAATAAATATCCAAATTCTTCCATGCGATGCGGAAAAAGTTGGATAAGGAAGAATAGCCAGAAAAATTCTTTCCTTCATCTAGCTAGTTCAGCGCTTTCGAACCTTTTTTACTTTCGCGTACCCGTTTCTTATGCTTTTCATTTCGGTATACCCCCATTTCTCATAAACACGACCCCTTCCCCCTCCACTCAACTAGATAACACAAACATGCTTTTTTTTCATTCATTAGTAATCTTTTTATCACAACCATATAGTAAATCGATACAAATTATATTGACACATTTAACATTTCATTTTTTTATCTTGGATTTTAAAGATAATATTTCTTTTTATAATATTAGCCAAACATTAAGAAAAATCAATGTAGCACTAAAAGAAATTTAATGAAAAAGAACAAAAATTTACATTAAAAGAACAAAATCACTCAAATAATAAGTATACCATATTAAATGCTCTTTAAAATAAGGGAAAATTTTCTATTAATATATATTAGTGATATAACTCCGCTTATTCGAAAACGAAAATAACGGTCAGCTTTCCAATACGTTTTAAGAAAAAAAAAAACATTAAAACCAGAAGCTTTGACGTAGTTTAGGCATTCTGCAATTATTATTAAAAACGGAACAGTAAAAAAAAAATGATGAGAAAAGAATATTGCTTAATGATTAATCGAAGTTTTCGGGAAAATGGAGGAAATATATATAAGTACTCATGCAATATACTTAGCAGTGGGCGGAGCTACTGACATTGCATTATCAATGAAATATTAGCAAGATTCGCACACTCCTTGGAATTTCCAAGGACTCTGATACCACTATTAATGATAAGACAATTTACATTTAATTTTTAAAACATAGAATTCGCAACCACCGCCTTTATTCACAGATTTTACAATATTTTTCTGCAATGAAATACTTTGAAAATACTGTAAAAATTTAGTGGTAAAACTGTGCGAACCCTGTATTAGGCATAGTGGCCCTTTTCTTTATTTTGAGTGCAACATACTGGATTTACGCAGGAGAGTAACTTTGTAATATAAAATTATCGATTTTCTTTATGTTTTTTTAGTTAAACAATATTTGTGATTTCCGCCATTACTGATATTATTTCCACGTACCCCAGGTTGGGAAACGCTGAGCTAGGTCAAGCGACTTTTGCTGGCTATAATGTTGTGTTGGAGAAAATGTCCTGCGAAAGACTTTCGTCTCTTGTAACATATTTATTAGTGGAAACATCTCTTTTTAAACATCGAACGAGGAGAACTCAATACCATGTAGGCGCTCACTCATTATATAATTTTTTTTGAAAACTGAAATATGTTTACCCAAACGAAACATATATCTAATAAATAATAAATATCTATTTAATGTAACCGGTATAATGTTAATATATTTATCACGTTTTTCACTGTGTTAATTGAGGCAGTAACAAGCAAAGTTTTAAGTTTAAACTATGCGGCTAATTTTAATATATTCAGAGTACACACATTACTATTATTATTTTTTTTTAAAGAGTTAAAAATACTATAGCCTCCAATTTAATGAGGAAAATCTGAACACCTAATGAAATCCTTCGTGATTGCTTGAAAAAACTTATCTATAAGAGATGAGACCTTTCTGTAGGCACATCAAAATAGTCTATCTTTTCCAGATTAACATATAGCTTAAAAAAGCATTATAGCCCCAAAAATCTCTATAAGATCTACACACCTTATACCGCATATATAAATATCGGAAATTGTGTAACGTCGTCACAAAAATCTACTCCAAAAAATTCCGTTTAGGGCGGAGTATACAAGCTTTAAATCAGAGTTGAATTCAGACAATTTACTTCTGTTGCTCCTTGGGGACATACCAGGGGGGGGGGGTACTTTTTGACTATTAAAAACACAAAGTCTCAAATCTTCCGGTTGGTATATCTTAGTGCTAAGGGAAGGGTGGGGGGGGGGGAATTCAACACTGCCTTAAATGCGAAATTGTGTATCTACATCTTTAACCTCTTAACAGTCGCATTAAAATACGGTTTAAAAATTCAAATTGTTTATTGGCACCACTTTTTTGAAAAAGAAATATTCACCATAGGGAAATTAGGTTACTTAATGACAGGTAAAATGATACCACAATAAAGCCAATTACACTATTTTATAAAACTGGTGGGAATCAAACAATCTGAATAAAAGACACAGCCTGTGAATATCACGAGAGCGAGAATTAAGGGGTTAAACCAGGGGTGTCAAACTGTGGCCCGCAGGATACCACTAAAATTTTAAAGAAATGGTCGACTTCTAGAACCGCAGAGATTCGATGATTTGATAAGGCAATGATAATTATAAAATTTTAGTGGTATCCGGCGGGCCACCGTTTGACATCCCTGGGTTAAACATTTCGCCGTTTGTTTTCTTTTATTGTATTTTCATTCTGTTATTCATATTAATGTAGGTACCGATTGCACAATTTGGGATGTATAGACTCACACAAGTGGCAGATTCTGCTTTTTCTCATCAGGTTTTCCTACAGTTTCATCACCTTAACCAACTGTAAAAACTTGTTAGGAAAAATTCTTGAAATTGCTGTTGGGAAAGAGCATGCCAAGTTTGAATAAAAGGATTCGACCCTGCCACACACGTTAAATATTCCTCATAAAATGGTAATTGCTCAAAACATGAATTGTATATATATATTAATTATCATCGGTTTTAGTGTTCCATACATAAAAAGTAAAAACGGAAACATTATAAGATCACTCGTCTGTCTGTCTCTCACAGCCGTTATTCTCGAGAACTATGGATCGTGGAAAGTTCAAAATTATTTAAATTATTTACATATTTATACTCGTAGTTTATTAGCAATTCCAACTGTTTATGAGAAAAATTTAGGGGTGCTAGTTACATTACTCAATTTTTTTTAATGTTGTATGGCAGGGGTGTCAAACTGTGGCCCGCCGGATATCACAAAAATTTTACAGTTATCTTTGCCTTATCTAATCGTCGAATTGCTGCGATTCAACTTGTCGACTATTTCTTTAGAATTTTAGTGGTATCCGGCGGGCCACAGTTTGACACCCCTGTTGTTTGGGGTATCGTAACACCGAACTGAAAAATGTATTTGCTTTAATTTTGTGTATTATTTTTCAGAGATACCGTCGAAAATGTACTGCAAAAATATGTCCCCGCCCCTTATTTCCGAATCTACCGAAACTGAAATTACAAATAAAAGTAGTGGTTGTAGGCGTTTATTTAACCCTTTCCGACGCAGTGGTCCCGGGTCGGAATACCTAATTTTAATTCCAAAATTACAATCGGCACCAAGAATATTTTAACAAAATTTTGCTTTTATAATTAAAGTGTGAATGAACATGTTTTTTCCGGTGTCAGTCGATCATTTCACAAGAAAATTTGTCCGCGCCGGAAAGGGTTAAACCTTCCAAAAAAAAAAAACTGTAACGATTATCCTTACGGGGTTTGCACGCTATTAAGCTACGTCCCATTTTGTAACGACTCTACCACTAGCAATCGCATAAAACTATCTTCTAGCTAATGAATCGTGAAGAAAAGGATCTTTATAATAATACTGGTGGTAGAGTCCTTACAAAATGGGGTGTGGCTTAACCTTTTCAGGAGCAAGGTACTTGTATTCGTAAAATGTTGAAATGATTTAATGACACCAGTATTTACAAGAGAATTTATTTGCAAATAAGTAAAAGTACATTTTTGCGTACTTAATAAAGGGGAAATTTTCATTATAAAATTCCTGTGCCAATGTGGCAATTAAGGGTAAAAATTATGTGATGCCGTGACGGCATCATCGCCCTTCAAGGGGTTAATAGCGTGCGAACCCGGTCTTAGATCACATAGTTTTTGAGAAAATCGCATTTCTTCGTTACACACAAACTTTATTTTGCGGACACTCAGGAGGTAGTTCAGGAACGCTGGAGGTACTTATCGACGCGGAATCATAGAAGGATTGTTTATCATGATTTTCGAAAAAAAATTGTCTGTAATTGGCCGAAATATTAATTAAAAACCTATCAAGAAAAAAGAGGGGGATAAACAAAGTAGGTTTCGAATCGCATTTGGCGAAATGCAAAGTTTTAATTTTGTGCAAGATCTTTATTTTACGGAACCTTTTGTTCGCGACTAAAACTTGCATTTGACCGATCATTTGTCATAATCGTCACTGAATGAAAACCATGAAAAAATATACAAGTCTTTATTAAATCCATAAGATATTTTCATTTTATGGACTACGGCGTAATGTTTTTCAGAAAATTTTATTTTTAAATAAATCAAATTATATATATATTTGTAAAATTTATTAATATTTATTACAAGCGGTTTTAAGATGTATTTAATTTTAGTCAAAGAATAACATCGCAGAAGGATTTCTTTTTGACACAAACGTTTCTCGAAATGATCATTTTAAATAAAATTATGAAAGCCAAGTATCTTAAAAATTTACTACTCTTATTATTTACCGATCAAAATTAGTTCAGATCCATCTGCAATTAAAATTATATCAATTAAGCTCTTCAACCATATGGATAACCAGAATTTACTTAGTTTCGATAAAAAAAAAAAAAAACAAAAAAAAAAAACCCACTAGAATTTCTTAAAAATTACCTAAAAAAAGAAAAAAAAAACAGAAAATCAAGAGCGACACAAATAAAGTATGATTAAAATATATATGTATATACATATATATGAAATCAGAATTTCAGAGAAGATGGCGTAAATGATGTAGGAACAAGCATTTTCCTTGAAAAAAAAAATCATGTTGGTTAAACGGAACATCCCAATTACCTCAAGTATCTATTCCTCAAATCATTCGGAGATTGTAGCGACAAGGGCTACAATCACTCTACCAGGGAGCCAACCAAAAAAATGGCAAAGGCATGAACCCCTGGCAGAAAAAACCCCTCCGCCAATCAGCCAAGACACGGCCAAGAAAACTGACACAGAAAACAGCGACACACATATATTGAAACAAAGTAGCAACCATGGAAAGATTGTAGCGACCATGGAATTATTAATAAAGAGGAACTGACATGTCCTTAAAATAGTGAAGCTTCAACTATAACCGGTATCGCAGGGGTTGTTTACCGCCGGTGGAAACTTCCGCCAGTAAATTTATATAGAAATTTTATGCTTATTTAAACATCTTATTATTGGAAAATCTCGGTAACAAATAATGGTAGAACCAGATTTTCCTTTTTACTGTTAGACGTTTACTTTGGCGGTAGTCACGCCCTGTGTTTCCGTCATATTGTGACAACCAGGGAAGCAAACTGACAATTTTACAAGGCAAACTGACGCCAGTAAGAACAAATAGAAATTTTGGCCACATTTGTAAAAAGACATAAATTCCATGAATATGAGGCTTAAATAAGAATAAATTTTCTATTCAACTTTACTGGTGGAGTGTTTGCCCCGGCAGTAGTCAGAAAAATAGAATTATAAATAAAGAGGAGGAGAAATATAGTGTACTGTCTACCAGTAGCGAGTGAAGTAACTGAGGAGATTGTCACAAGATGTGGGCTGGCTTTTTAAAAATCTGTCAACAGTTTCTGTTTGCCGGGGCAAACTTCTCACCAGTAAATTTGAATAGAAAATTTCGTCTTATTTAAGAGCATTTATGGAAATATTTTCTTACAAATGTGGTAAAAATTTCTATTTGTTTTTACTGGTGTCAGTAAACAAAAGTATTATAATCTTTCTTATTGACACCGACAAGAGATTGCCTAGGTTGCCACAATATGGCGGAAACGGAGGTTCTGACTATCGCCAAAGTAAACTTCCCCCAGAAAAAATAAATAGCTATTTCTGTTACTATTTGTGACTGAAATTTTGCATTAATAAGGATTTAATCAAGAAAAAAAATTCTATTGAAATTTACTGGTGGAACTGTCTTCCGGAGGCAATGAACCCCCTGCGAAAGCGGTTACAGTTGAAGCTTGACTATTTTAAGGATGTGCCCGTTCCTTTTTACCCGACTGCCAAGAAGGGTTATGTGTTTCACGCGTATATGGATATGTGGATTTCTTTATACCCTAGAAACATCCCAACGGTTGGATGGATTTTAATGAATGAGGTCTCTATCGATTCGTCTTACCTATTCGATGGTTATAGGCTAGGTTTTGTTTTTATAAATTCAAAATGGCGGCCGTAAAATAGAAAATGGTGGTAGAGGCGAAACAAAATTTTTACGCACCCTATTGAGTGGCATACCATTTTCAATTACCTTTCAAAATGACGATGTTTCATTGACTATTTTACAGCCAGAAGCTCCGTTTAAATATTACACAACCTGGAAGTTGTGTAGGTAGGATCTCTAGCTTTATTGCAACTCTAACCATCATAGACATCTATAGGCTTCATAAAAACAGTGCTTATAGATAAGGACTAACAATTAAACACAACTTAAAAGTCATCAATACAAGTAAATAAAAAAAATTGGTAAGTAATATAAACAAAATAGTTTCACACTGATTAGAAATAATTAATTAGTTCGCTTTTTACGGAGTCGGGTTTTTTTATTTTTTTTAAATTTAATTTTTATTATTAATAGTTCCATGGTCAGAAACTGAAGATACGATTAAAAAAAAAGTTGGAAATTGCTCGTCAAACGTGGCAAATGAGGTGCGTTCGCACTATAACTAGTTTTATAATTATTTTTTGCACCCCATATTGTATTGAATGTATATTTTTTTGCGCTTCATAAGTGCATAGTCTGTAACATCATTAAAATGCACTTACAATAATTTTTTCCCCATTCCCCGTAATGTAACGGAAAACTTTTGACTGTCCCTGTAATTAAACTATACATTCGATTTTCATAAAATTTGAAATGGCTCGACAAAATTTTGCAGCAATTATATATTTAAAATTTCAGACCATTCGGGAGGCTGTAAAATCATTAAAATGCATTTGCAATAATTTTTTCCCATTGGCCATAATGTAACGGAAAACTTTTGGGTGTCCCTGTAATTAAACTATACATCCGATTTTCATAAAATTGGAAATGGCTCGACAAAATTTTGCAGAAATTATATATTAAAAATTTCAGACCATTCGGAAGTCTGTAACATCATTAAAATTCACTTGCAATAATTTTTCCCATTGGCCGTAATGTAAAGAAAAACTTTTGACAGTCCCTGTAATTAAACTATACATCCGATTTTCATAAGATTGGAAATGGCTCGACAAAATTTTGCAGCAATTATATATTAAAAATTTCAGATCATTCGGTCGGGTAGTTTTTGCTCTGTTATATGCGGACGGACAGACAGACGGACAGACAGACGGACTGAACGACGACTATAGGTGCTACGTATTTATATAATTACGAACGCACCTAAAAAGCATCCGCCATATTGTGACAACCTCCTCAGTCAGTTACTTCACTCGCAATTGGTAGACAGTAGAATATATGTCTCCTCCTCTTTATTCACAACTCCATTGTAGCGACAGGAGCAAAAGAAGAACAATGGAGCGAACTACACGAGGCAAAGCAGATCTAGAAATCCTTTCTTGCGCAGCCCAATCACAACTTAATGCTTTCAGGACAAAGTATTTGCATTCGTAAAATGGTGAAATAATTGAATGACACAAGTATTTACCAGAAAATTTATTTGCAAACAAGTAAACGTATATTTTCGCCTGCTTCCATTATATTATGGTCGGGGATGTGGGGCATTTGGCCCCAAGCTCAACGAAAAACAGTCCGAAGTCTCACGTACTTAATAAAAGTGAAATTTTCATAAAAAAAATTCGGATGCCAAAGTGGCAATTGGGGATTAAAATTATGTGATGCCATAGCGGCATCACCGCCCTTCAAGAGGTTAATGCTGCTGGTCACCGAAATGCTTTTAAAGCGGTCAAAGAAATTATAAGATCTCCACATCTGGCCAGGACCTGATTACCAACGGGACACACTTACACCAATAAATTTTAAAAGAAATGTTCACCTGATCTAAACGCTGCATCCATGTAACATTTCTGCCGTGGATGAGGCAAAATTTTCTGTTTCTATTTACTGGTGGGATTGTGCCCCTTTGGTAATCAGGCCCTGTTTCTGGCAGCTAAATGTAAACATGTATTATTTAATAATTATGAAACAACTTATAAAAAGCTTACCAATACTCAAGCGTTATCAAATTTTGCAGAAAGAAATTTTTGTAAAAGGCAATATGAAACATTCAGATATTCATTTAAGAAAACACATCCGTCCTATACGTTGCTACAAACGGAAAAAAAAACTGTTACCCACCAAGAAAACAGGAATTCTGCTTTTTTAGAATTTAGTGTCGCCCCCGGTGAAAAAAAAAATGTATATAAATATAGATAGTAGAAAACATATCGATAGTACAAAACATTACGATCCAGTCTTAAACAACATCTACAGTAAAGTACGCATAGGACGTCACTATTGCTGAATAATACACAAATCCAAAAAAGAGATGTCGTCATTCAAGAAACTCGACAAAAAATCTCTTATCTAATTATTGATTTGTTTGTAATATTAATATAGATACTTAAAATTAAATTTGGTTTATAATAGCTCCATGTTTTATCAGAAATCATTCATTTATATTTTTCAAAATAGCACGTATTTTAATTACATTTTTTTTAAAAGTTATTATTGGAAAATGGCAACAAAAAGATATAATTACTATTTCCAACATTTTTTCTTTTATTTTCTACAGAAATGGCATATTTAAGTTACCAAAATTAAACAAATGACGCTAAAAACTACGAAAAAATTAATATTTCAAAAATAAATTGAGATGCAGTTTTCAAACAAATTGCATTTAAGAGTACTTTTTTTTTCACAATACGGCGGTATAAAAATTGAAAATGTGCGGTGCTTAGAAGTTAAAAAAATACAGTTGAGTATTTAATCGTACAATCATACATTTGCTTTGTTTTACGGCTGGCTTATACAAAGGAACGTTATTTTTCGGAGACGACAAATAATAGCTGGGACAAAGAAATAACAGACCGGGGGCTAATAAAGAATCCTACACAGTTAATGAGATCACTGCAGAAGTTAAATTGTAACATTTATTGGACCACACCGTTACGCGATTGTTGCACTATCTGACTGATGTTACAGATAGAGACCAACGCCCCCTGAATACTAGTCCTGATGGCTAACACAAAAATGGTGGCTGCCGACAACGGATTTTTTTCAGTGTCTGTACGGTCTCTTAAATTTCAGTACGAATAATTTTAAAAAAAAATTTCCGCTTTATTTTTTTGAGATTAACTAAGTCAAAGAAATTTTTTATAAATTACCGGTGTCTAAATTCAGGCGACCATACAAAAGCTTAACCCTTAATTGCATAGTGATGTAAATTTCTATCACCTTTTTATTTAATTTTTAATACATAATTTAAGTTCTTACAACCACTATATTTATATAGAAATATTAATCCTCTAAAAATTACAAAAATATGCTACTAAATAAAGTTAAAATCTATCTTAAGATTTCTGGTGTCTAATCCTTAATATAAAAATAAAAAACATAATTCTAAAAGAATAATTCATGCAATTCAGGGTTAAAAAAAATCCACCTACGACAGCCGCCATTTTTGTGCCAGCTCTCAGGCCTAGTATTCAGAGGGCGGTGATAGAGACATTGAATGACGAAGATACCTCTGTGCCCGTTTGCTATTTTGTAAGAGGGGATGTGACAACTCTCAACAAAGATAATACAAACAAAAATTCAAAAATGATGCCGACTCAGATGCAAGCATTTTTTCTAAGTTCATCTGTATCCCTCCAACTGATTGTCCAGTTAAACAAACATATCATTGGCAAAAACGCCTCCATCGCCTAAATTCTGTCGACCAATAAGAATTAGGTTTTGCAAAGGAGTCCGTAGATATTGTTAACTCATATTAAATACTCACAAATACACAAAATAACAAAACTGCAGTGCACTGTTTTTTATTAAATAATATCACAAGAGCCGCTCATGGCTACCTCTCTCACAACAAAACATTCTATGAACTCGCATAAACAAACGCAGACGATCAAAGTTATTGCCAAAAATGCAAAGCATAAAAACGACCGAACATACCGGGCCCCCGTTGAATGATTTTCATTCAACCACAATTATAATACATTATTACACTTTGAATTTTAAACAAATAATACAGCATATACTAGTAAATAATAAATCGACAAATTACAAAAGATAATACTCATTTTTCCATGGGTAACAGACAAATTTTTGAAATTGGTCTCTTGAAAACACCTCTTTGTGTTTTTATGTTTACCACTCTAATGATTCCATCATTACCTGGAAATAACTCTACAATTCTACCTAGAGGCCAATTGCAAATAGCAACATTGTCCTCCTTTATAATTACTAAATCGTTTATTTTAACATTTTCTTTCTCAAACATCCACTTTACTCTTTGTTGTAAGGAGCTCAAATAATCTTTGGACCATTTTTTCCAAAAACACTGAATCATTTTTGTTGTTCTTTCCCATATTTTTAGTTTAGAATCATGAACATTAGTTATTTCAGGTTCAACAATAGAATTGATTGGCCTACCAATAAGAAAGTGGCCAGGAGTCAAAGCGTTCAAATCATCTGGATCAGATGAGAAAGGCACAAGAGGACGTGAATTTAGGATTCCTTCAATTTGTGTTATTACAGTCAAAAAGCCCTCGTAGGTTAATTTTGAATTTCCCATCACACGCTTCAGATGATATTTGAAAGATTTGACTCCTGCTTCCCAAAGGCCTCCAAAGTTTGGAGCCCTTGGTGGAATAAATTTCCAGTTAACACCCTCACTGCTCAAGTAACCAGACAAATTATCGTCAGGAATTCTAACTAAATTATGTAACCGTTTGAGTTCATTATTACTGCCTACAAAATTTTGAGCATTATCAGAAAAAAGACAAGCAATTTTTCCTCTCCTAGCAAAAAACCTCTTTAAAGCTTCTATGAAAGCTTGCGAAGTTAATTCAGTAACAACCTCTAAATGGATTGCACGTGTTACAAAACAAATAAATATGGCTACATATACTTTATGATAAATTCCTTTACGTTGGTACTTATACTTTATGAGAAAAGACCCAGTGAAATCAACACCTGAACAATTAAATGGATAGTTCTCAGTTACTCTTTCCTTTGGTAAATTTCCCATGAACTGTTGACATGAGATGGACTTCGCTTTAAAGCAAATAATACAATTATGAACTGTTTTTCTACATATTGCACGACCATTTAAAGGCCAAAACTTCTGCCTTAACTGAAAAAGTAAAGCTTGTGGACCTGAATGTAAATACCGTTTATGAAAGTATTCTACTATCCTTTGAGTAAGTTTACTTTTATTATGTAGTAAAATTGGAAATTTTTGGTTGGCAAAAGTTACTGTTCGCTAATCTACCTCCTACTCTTAGAAGACCTTCTTTATCAAGAAATGGATGTAAGTTTTTTAACTGACTATCATGATTAATATTACCTGATTTTTGCAAGGATTTTATTTCCTTGTCAAAAAACTCACGTTGAACACTTTTTAACAAAAAACTTTCTGCTTTGTTGAGCTCTTCGAGGTCCAGAGGACCCTCCTTTTTTTCTTTTTTACAATTACTATGGAACCTGAAAATAAATCCTAAAATACGAATTATTTTACAATAGTTATTACTTAAATCAATTATATCATGCACAAAAGAATTAACAGAAACTGTAAAAACAGATATGCTTTTAAAGTCACTTATATTAATATTTTTCAGTTCATTTGAAAAGTCATTGGAATTAACTGCTACAGGAATATTTGTATTGGGATAGTCTTTTTCCTTTAGGAACAATGGACCACTCCACCATAACTCATTTGATAATAGTTTATCAGGATTAGCTCCTCTTGTTAGAAGGTCAGCAGGGTTTTGCTGAGATGGAACATGTCGCCACTGCATCCCTTGAGTTAGTTCTTGTATTGTAGAAATCCTATTCGCAACAAAAGTTTTTAGAACGTATGGTTCTTTTTTAATCCAGGATAATACTATTATGGAATCGGACCACAAGAAGATTTGGTTTACACTAATTTTGAGCGAAGAAATCACTCGTTTCATAAGCTTTGACAATAAAACTGCTGCACAAAGCTCAAGTTTTGGAACAGTTAATTGCTTTAAGGGAGAAACTCTAGATTTACTTGTCACTAATTTTACAGACACTTGACCTGATTCTGTCACTGATTTGCAGTAAATTACCGCACCATAGGCTGCTTCAGATGCGTCGCTGAAACCATGTAACTCGATCATAATTGCATCTTTCAATAAAATACACCTACTAATCTCAAATTTATTAATTAATTGTAGGGTATCAGAAAACTCTCTCCATTCCTTAGCCTCTTTCTCGGTTAGCAAGTCATCCCAATTTAATTGTAATAACCATAACTTCTGCATAAATATTTTTGCTTTAATTATAATAGGAGATACTAAACCTAAGGGATCGAATATACTTGATATAGTTGATAACACTTGTCTCTTAGTGACATTTAAATCATTATGAATTTTAACATTGAAACTTAAACAATCTTTCTTCGATTTCCACAAAACACCTAACGCTTTAGATTGTTCTGAATCACCAAAGGGGTATATTTCGACATTTGTTTTACAAAGTTGTGGAGCATTACTGCACTATTTATGTAATAACATTCCTGCACTGTTTAAAATTTCTATTAATTGATTTTGGAGTTCCAATGCAGAACTTAAAGAATCAGCTCCAGATAGAATATCATCCATATACATGTCTTCTCTCAGTACGGGTGCTGCTAAAGGAAACTTGCTTCCTTCATCCTTAGACAATTGAAGTAGTGTTCTCATAGCCAAAAAAGGTGCGCTAACAGTACCATAAGTAACTGTCGTTAATTCAAAATTTTTAATTGGCTTGTTAAGACCTTCCTTCCATAAGACTTTTTGCAGCTTCCTCTGATCTGGATGAATAGAGATTGCTCTATACATTTTTTGAATGTCTGTAGTGAAAGCGACGATATATTTTCTAAATCTCAACATAATTGAGAATAAATCATCTTGTATTACACCTCCGTTATATTGAATAGAATTAAGTGAGTTTCCCTTAGTTGTTAAGGAAGACGCGTTAAATACAACTCTCAAAGACGTTGATATACTTTTTTCTATTCCTCTATACACTCCAAGATGGGGAATGTAATAGGATCCACTTTCTTCCTCGCTTTCGTTAACTTCAACCATATGGCCTAACTGTTGATATTCTTTTAAGAAATCTGAATATAATCTTAAGTACTCAGGATCTTTTGCTAGACGATTCCATAAAGAATTTAATTTTTTCGTAGCGATTTGTTTTGAGTTTCCTAAAATAGATGGATCCTCTTTTAAGGGCATTTTAACAACATATTTACCGCTTTTGTCTCGTGTATAATTTTCTACGAAATGTTTCTCACAAATTAAAGTCTCTTTACTTTTTGGTTTTTCAACCTCGATATTTTCTATCTCCCAGAATTTCCTAAGTGTCTTGTCTAGATTGGTTTCTTTCTTAATAAACCCACAATGAACTTTGTTTTCATTCTCTGACGGAAAACTTCCCGATACAACAAAACCGAAAACTGTGTCTTGCAAAATAAGATCAGAATTATTAACACGAATTTGTCCCGGTCTCAAAAGCTCATAAAAAATTCCTGCTCCTAAGAGCATGTCTACATCTTCTGGGATATTGAAACTAGCATCAGCTAATTTTACATTAGGTAAATCTTGTATTGAGATTTCAATTGGACGTGAAGGCGTTAAATCTGCAGTTATTTTCGGAACTACCAAGAATTCTAAATTTTTCACAAAACTTTCATCTCTATTGCATATTGATGCATTAACTTTATGATTTATTACTAAGGTAGCATCATTTAGACCTGACACTAAGATGTTTGTTCTCTCTTTTTTTTAATGCATTAGCTCTATTAAATGGCGGGATAAAAAATTAGACTCACTGCCTACATCTAATAAACACTTTACTCTATGTTTACATCCCGATTCATCAATTAGAAAACATATAACAGTTGAAAGTAAAACTTTGCGCTTTTTATTCGAATAGTTACTAATAAAGGTTTTCTGAACGAACTCTTCTGCATTAGCGTTCAAGATTGATGTGCCACGATTTGTTGGCCTAGAATCTGAACATTCTTCCACATTTACCTTTCCTTGTTTATTTTGTTCCGATGAAACATATTCTTTCATGTATGTGTTGTTATTTGTTTTTGGGAAATGTATAGTTTTATGATGACGTTTTTTACAAAAGCACGTGTACTTTGATGGACAATTTGCAACTGAATGTGAATTTAAACAATTAAAGCATAACTTGTTACATTTTATAACGTTCACCCTTTCATTGACAGATAATTTTAAATAATGCGGGCATTTTGAAAGAGTGTGATTTTCGTGGCAAAAAATACAACTTAATGTTTTAACATCTGATAAGAATGCTTTAGATACACTTTTGGAGTTAGTATATTTACGATTAACACTAAAATTCTCAGTAAGAGATTTTCCGCGTGATGTGAAATATAAATCAATCTCTCGTCCCAACTCTTCTGGTAAAAACCATTTATCACCTTGTCTCACACTAATGTGGGAAGCTGTTTCTCTATCTAATGTTTGATATAATTTATCCGATACTATAAGTTGTTTTAGACTCTCGAAATTAGAGACATTTCTTAAATTTAAATAATATTCCCAGTTTGTCATTAGACGTGAAGAAAACTGTACATGAGTCTCATTTGGTTGTTTAACAGCTTTTCTAAATTGTTCTAAGCAAAAATAAGGTGTAGGTTGAAATTCTTTTAACACTAATTCTTTTATTTTTGCATAATTCTCGATATCACTATCATGTAAGTAAGTTAATATGTTAGATGCTTTATCCCCTAATAAATTTAACAGAATTTCTGCTTTATATTGTTCTGGAACATTTTTAGTCTTAAAAGCTCGTTCTAAAGAAGAAAAGTAAAACCCCCATCCTTCAGGACGTATAGGTATTTTTACAGTCAAAGTTCGTCACAGTCAATACTTTTTATCAATTGATCTAACGATTCTAATTTTATTTCACCCTCACTAATATTGGATTTAGCTTCAGATTTAATTTTAGCTAGTTCTAATTCAAGTTTCATTTTTTCCAGATCATATTGCTTTTGCTCCTTATCAATTCGCCTTTGCTCCTGCTCCTCATGTTTACGATTTTCAATTATATCGTTTGCTATATCTTTCACAAAATCTGGTTTATTTTTATGCATTTCACTGTCTTCAATAATAACGTTTAAATCCGCAATTGTCATATTTTCATTAACATTTAGATTTATTTCAGTGGCTATAAGCCTTAAATCCTCTTTTTTTGCACCTTTAAACATTGTTTAATATATGTATAACAGTAAAGATAAGAAAAATCACGTTCACTTACTTTTCGAATAATCTTTTGACGAATTTAGTAGCACGGAACTCTTAGAACTTGTCATTCATCTCGGCGTTTCACTCAACTTAAAATTTGATTTTAGAAGGTCGTTGAATTTAATCCCAGGCTGCTTCTTCGTTGCTCGGCGGACCATTATGTTAACTCATATTAAATACTCACAAATACACAAAATAACAAAACTGCAGTGCACTGTTTTTTATTAAATAATATCACAAGAGCCGCTCATGGCTACCTCTCTCACAACAAAACATTCTATGAACTCGCATAAACAAACGCAGACGATCAAAGTTATTGCCAAAAATGCAAAGCATAAAAACGACCGAACAGATATCACCAAGGAAAAAATGTCGTACACTGGACATGAAAACAACACATTAGAAGCTACAAAAGTAACCTTAAACGGAAATTTCTTAGCTGTAAAGTACACCATGTTATTAAACATGATTGATGTTAAAATTTGCAATGCCGCATCAGAAACAAATGAAAAATGCTTTGCTTCAACTGTAGAGCTACTTCAAAAGACATTAGCAATTTATGCATAACTAACGCGATTAGAGAGGAGTCGCTGAAGTTTGGATAGTCCATATTCCATGCAAGCATCAGAATATCCGAGAACAGTTTGCATTTAGCGTATCAACTGACCGTTAAAAAATGACGCATTCAGTCCAAAAAGGAAAGAGATCTAGTGAATGAGGTAAAGAGAAGAATTCAAGAGTATTTTAGGTTAAAAATGGGATTAATTGTGGACATTCGCTAACCGAGATATGGAAACATAAACGGGAGGTTTTTCGCTGAGCCCCAAATCGCTGCAGAAATCATAGGGATAAATTTAATTTAATTTTTCGTTTCAAGGACATAATAAGCATTTTCGGCAATATCGCAGAAATTTTGCTAGAAACATTTCAAGAGAATCGGAGAACTAAATCGACTATTACTATTATCTTCAGATCCTTTCTTATATTGTATGGGAGGTTTAAACAAGTTGGAGGTCGCACGTCAAACGTGGCAAATAAGGTGGTTTCGTACTATAACTAGTTTTTTGAATATTTTTGCACCGCATATAGTACTGAATGTATATGTTAGTGCACTTCATAAGTGCATATTAATTTCATTCTGTTCGAAAGGCTGTAACATCATTAAAATGCACTTGAAATAATTTTTTCCCATTGGCCGTCATGCGACGAAAAACTTTTGACTATCCCTGTAATTAAACTATACATCCAATTCTCATAAAATTTGAAATGAGTCGTCAAAATTTTGCAACAATTATATATTTAAAATTTCAGACCATTCGGTTGGGCAGTTTTTGATCTGTTACATGCGGACGGACAGAGTGACAGACAGACGTACCGAACGACGACTATAGGTGCTACGTATTTATATAATTACGAACGCACCTAAAAAGAGCAAGTTGGAAATTGCACAGCAAATGTGTCAAATGAGGTGCGTTCGTACTGTAACTAGTTTTATAAATCTTTTTTGCACCGCATATTGTACTGAACGTACATTTTAGTGCACTTCATAAGTGCATATCAATTTCACTCTGTTAGAAAGGCTGTAACATCCTTAAAATGCACTTGAAATAATTTTTTCCCATTGGCCGTAATGTAACGGAGAAATTTTTACTGTCCCTGTAATTAAACTATACATCCGATTTACATGAAATTTGAAATGACTCAATAAAATTTTGCAGCAATTATATATTTAAAATTTCAAACCATTCGGTTGGGTAGTTTTTGCTCCGTCACATGAGGACGGACAGACAGACTGACCGAACGACGACTATAGGTGTTCGTATTTATATAATTACGAACGCACCTAAAAAATAGTGAAGCCTTTTTAAATGAGACTTTAGCTTTACTCCTTTCTGCTGAAATTTTCAGCATCGATACAGCCAGTCATACTGACCTAGAACCTGTTCGTAATGAAAGTTATTCCGAAGACGAATCATCAGATGAATAACCTTGATATTTTGTAATCTAATATATATGTATACATATTCATTTATGTATGATTTTTGTAAAATTTTATACCCATTAAATAAAATAAATGATATATGTGGTAAATAAATATCTGATTTAATTCAATTACTTTTGATTTACTCTGCAAAAGCGTAAACAGAAAATTTCAGTTGTTTTTTTAATAAAAAAATAAGTGTAAAAATATTTAAAAAGAAAGCTTTTCAAATTTCAAATAGATTTTTATTAAAATTGAAATATAGTGCAATTTGCTACCGATTTAAGAACATCCAAAGGCCTATGATAACAAAATATTAAGAACATTGTATATAATCGAATTTCTTAAATAAATTACAATAAGACGTTAATATTTTTAATTTTTGAGTTACTCTCTATGAAACGATACATTTGTATTGACGAATCGAATGCAATCTCAATCAGAGTATTCACCATCATTTAATTGTAATTAAAGTGCATTTTACATGTTACGATGCTTTTCATATACCCTGTTAATAAAAGAAAACTACTAACAAATTATAATAATTTTATAAACTACTCTATAATAAACTTTACTCCAATTTTTTCGTAAGAAATATTTTTGGCAGGATAAATCCACCAAATCCTCCACTGTGCGTCGTACGGGCGAGAACCCACATGGCTGCACTCATACACAACACTCCATTTCGCGTGGCTCGCCGCACGGTGGGTGATTTACCGATTCTTGTTGGCCAAAAGTTCATTTTTAAAAGTTTATCCTAGCTTAATTTATTTTTTGCCTGTTATAGATCAATAGTTAGGGCGTTGTACTCTGCTATTGGATTTGATATAAATATAATTGTATGGTCCATAGACTAGCACAAAGTTGGTGCTTCTTAGTTGGGAATGAATCAATCAATTTTAATATAGTTCTTTAAATCTGTTACTTGAAGCGGAATAAAATATACTGCTCGATTATGGACGCTTCCAAACAAAATATGGATTTTATTTTATCGGATTTATGCGCATAAAGTTTGCACATATCAGCTGTTATTTCATATTTAATATCGCAAAAAACTCTGTTTTTTTTTTTTTTTTTTTTTTTTAATATGGAAAACGTTATATGATAAAGCACGATTAAGCTCAGTTTTTGATATGATTAAATAGTTTAGATTATTACCCTTTCGTTCTAATTTAGTTTGTCTGCCCGTAGGTGCCCTCCCAGTTTTTAGAATTGTTTTTAGCTATTAAGTCTAAAAAAATTTTTTTTTGAAATTTTCGTTGAAGTACCATTTTCTTTTTATCAATGACAGCAGAATTTAAGTTAGTCACATAAATAAACTATTGCACCATTATGCAACGGCAACAAGATTTAAAATTTAACGAAAATATGAATTTGGTTGAAAATATTTTCTTTATAGAGGAAAATTACAATGAAGCGCACATGAAGTTTTGCAAGAGCGAAATGTTTAAATTTATGACCAAATTATGGACAAAAATTGCCAGTTGTATGTAGATATCTCAGGACAAAATGATGTAAAATATGTTACTTGACTGCAAATTTCGAGTTGTTACAAAATTGATCCAGACAAATTCTCCAAATTCAGATTTGTTACGATGTAAAATATTATGTAGGCATTTTCTTAAGAACATCTTATTTAAGAACTTAATCTTATCTTTCTTAAGAACATTTTCTTGAGGCATTAATAAGAATATATTACAATATCTCACAAGAGTAACAACTTTTAATTTTATGCCTCGCGTTATCAGGGATGAAAGCGGTCCGACCCAAATGACCGATTGCTACCACTAAATTTTAATAGCATTTCTCACCGTATTTAATGACAGAATTTCTGATATTTAATAAAGGAAAGAATACTATTAAAATTTAGTGGTGAAAATCAACCATTTGATTCGAAGCGCTCTCATCCCTGCGTTATAGGCCATATTTCAAAAATTGCTTTTGATATTCTTCAAAAATATTTCTTTTCCTAAGTATTTTTTCCATATAAATTCCGGGTGGATGACTGCCGATTTGAGGTGATGGCGAATTGTACTCATTGTTTTTCACTGTGCAATTTAACAGTACAGTGATTGTAACCTGCTTTTTCAAACTCTTCTGAATTGTAGATACCCTTTCCAGAAGTCAGTGTAGATTGCTTCATCTTCTACAATCTACATGTTCAAATTTTTTTGCATCAGAGTCAGGACTGTTTGCACCGGAACCCAGCTTCGGCAGTTCTCTGTTAATTGTAACTATTTCAAAATTGGTCGTAATTCACCAGAGCTCATAAATACTGGGCGAATATACTTCGCAGCCCACACTGTTAAAAAAAAAAAAAAAAAAAAAAAAAAAAAAAAAAAAAATCTGTAGTTCTACAGATGTAAAGTTACAAGCTTACTAAACTTTCATCTCTAACTGCACAAAAAAAGCTGCAAATCTACAAAACTAGTTTTTGTAAAGCTACAGAAATCTGTAACTTTACAAATGAATCTGCTAAAATTACAGTAATCTTACTAAAATTTCATCTGAACACTGGTTGCAGTTACATGAAGTTCTAGGCATCCCAGTGTCCTAAAAAATTCTTAGTAACCTTACAGATTTTTTGATTTTCGGCGCAAAAGTGTGTCTGTTACATGAATTTTTGTTGTTGCCGTTACATAAAAAGTTCTAGGTTCTAGGAATCCCAGTTTACTAGGAAAACTTTACAGATTTTTTTTTACAGTGCAGAGCATTAGCATTTCCGAAAAACCGAAGCGTAAATTACCCTTTCCTTTCATTCCCATCTCAAAGCCTTTGCGTTCCTTTTTATCAAACCACTTATATGTGATGTAATGTGTCGCACACCAAGGAGATGGAGATGAAACGACCTCAATTTTTATATCAGTTTTTACTTTCTTCTATCTTGACAAGAAGAAAGTATTGGTTTCATGAAAATTTTCGAATTCCAGTTTTCGACGGATTTATATGTTTTAGGGGTCAGAGATTCCAAAAAACATGTTTTTACAAAATGTCTGTCTGTGAGTCTGTCTGTCTGTCCGTCCGTCTGTCTGTCTGTATGTGACATAAATTTTGTGGGCGCTCTATCTCAAGAACTAATGCACGGAATTTAATAAAAAAATATATTCAGGTAGTCCCTGATATAGATTGGTGCTGATTAGTTTTTGGTGTAAATCGCCCTGCAGGTGGCGCTGCTATGTAGCATTTTTCAGGATTTCCGCAAAAGCTCTATCTCAAGAACTAATGCACGGATTTTTATAAAACTTCAGATTCCGTTAATCCTTGATATGAATTGGTGCTGGTAACGTTTTGGTGCAAATCGCCCAACAGATGGCGCTGCTATGCTGCATTTTGAAGCATTTACACGATTTTCGTAATAGCTCAATCTCAAGAAATAATGCACGGATTTCCATCAAACTTTAGATTCAGTTAGTGCTTGACATGAATTGACGTTTTGCCTCTTGTGGTGTAAATCGCTCAACAGGTGGCGCTGCTATGCTGCATTTTTTTAGATTTCCGCAATAGCTCTATCTCAAGAACTAATACTTGGGTTTTCAACAAACTTCAGATTCAGGTATACCTGGATATGAATTAGTGCTGTTTATGTTTTGGTGTAAATCGCTCAACAGGTGGCGCTGCTATGCAGCATTTTTCACGATTTCCACAATAGCTCAATGTCCAGAACTAATGCACGGATTTTCATCAAACTTTAGATTCAGTTAGTCTTTGACATGAAATGATGTTTTGTACCTTTTCGTTTAAATCGCTCAACAGGTGGCGCTGCTGTG
The DNA here is from genome assembly GCA_963932465.1 of Maratus speciosus. Classification (NCBI taxonomy): domain Eukaryota; kingdom Metazoa; phylum Arthropoda; class Arachnida; order Araneae; family Salticidae; genus Maratus; species Maratus speciosus. Next base: position 205,612,034 of record OZ010794.1, on the reverse strand, counting down.
CTGCATTTTTTGTGATTTCCACAATAGCTCTAGCTCCAGAACTAATGCACTGATTTTCATCAAACTTCAGATTCCGGTATACCATAATATGAATTAGTGCTGTTTGTGTTTTGGTGCAAATCGCACAACAGGTGGCGCTGCTATGCTGAATTTTTCAGAATTTCCCCTACAGCTCTATCTCAATAACTAATGCACGAATTTTCATCAAACTTCGAATTCAGGTATACTTTGATACGAATTGGTTCTAAATTGATGTAATTTCTTATACTATTTAAATGATTTAATTGACGTGATTTATATCGAAGAAAGTTTTGTGATGGCCACAACATACTAGTTTGGGTTTGGACTGGCTCAAGCTCAATCGTTTTTACATAAAAAATTTTATTTATTCATGTATAGAAAAAAAAAAACTTTTCCACTTGCAAAATTACGTTCCATTTCAAATCATTTTAATGCTATTTTGATCAGAATGAAGGAAAAACAGAGATCGCGTTTTTCTATTCTAGTGATATTTGCAAATTTATGGCATTAATGGCGGCGACGCGACGTGGTGAAAACAGCGCCAATCAAGAGACTGAACGACGAATTAGCTTTCAGTTCGAGTTTCTTTTGTGACAGTAGGATAATTTTTAATTTGCTGGTTTATTTTATTTTTTATTTGGATGGCTAACCTGAAAAGAATATTTTCTGTTTTTTGCCAACGAGCACCAGCTTGAGTTTTTCTTTATTTGAGGTTTTCTGTCTTCTATTAAGTATGATTTGAAATGTATTGAAACTGACATAAATGATAAATCACTGAATTTGACTACAAGATGATTACGATAGAATATGGCATTCATAGCATTTGTCGTTCATTTACAGGAACACACAAAAGAAATCGTTTACAGTACCGTCTTTGAGTAATAATTGCTGGAAGTGCGTTTTAAAATTCGGCATGCGCTTTAAAATGTAAATAATGTTTTGCATGTTACTCGTTTTATATAAAGTCTATGCCTCATATATAAAACTGCACAAAAGAATTCATGTACCAATCTCCTTATTAGCGGAAATTGCTGAAAGGGAATTTTCAACAGAGATATATATATTTCCTAACTGAACTAAAATTTGGCATCCATTGTAGTTAATATATACAAATCTATATATCATGTACAGGGCTGCTCAAGGAATACGAATAATTTTTCTATTGTAGATGGGAACAGCTGAAATTGGGGTCTTTAAATGTGTTATGCGTTTCCATATGGTTGAATTAGACATAAATATTTTAATTTATTAAACGGTGCAGTTTTGTTACATTATTCTGAATGTGTTGGAAAGTGTTTCATACTTTAATCTATGCTTGACGCATGATTCTTTTCTTTCTTGTTAATATTTAAAGTGCCAATAAAATTACTTTCATTTTGGAAATAACCACCATATTTGTTTCTTTCGGAGCTTTAGATTGGCGATCTTTTTAAAAAAGGCATTTTGAAAAAAAATTCGCCAAGTCCATTCTATGGACCACAAACACATCTGTTCCAATTGTATGCTGTCTTTGATTATCCAAAAGTATAATTATATATGCAGTCTACCGAAAATTATATGCCAACTACTGATAATTATATACGTCATTTTTAGGTGCGCTCGTGATCATATAAAAACGTAGCACTTATAGTCGTCATCTGGTCCGTCCGTGTGTCTGTCTGTCCGTCTCTTCGCACATAACAGCGCAAAAACTACCCAACCGCGTGGTTTGAAATTTAATATATATAATCGTTTCAGAATTTTGTCGAGTCATTTCAAATTTTCTGAAAATCGATTCAAAATTAAAAAGATATTAATAAAAGTTTTCTTCATTCTATTAAATCCTATTATACTTAATCAATTCGATGATATCCCATGATAGGTAATGATTCTAGTTTGCCATGGTGATTAAGTCGTATTTAAGATGGAGTCATATTATTTCCGTATTACTGAATTTAATATATATAATCGTAATAAATTTTGTGTTCATGCATTTTTACATAAGAGCGCAACAGTTGTTGCATCAAGATCTGGATATTTATAAAACTAGTTATAGTACGAACGCACTTGATTTGCCACGGTTGACATACAATTTCAGACTGGAAGTTTAAGCTTAAAAAAGTCAGGTTACAATGAAATTAAATACGCGCATGCCACTCAGGCTAAAGTATGCCAATTCGACTTTCTCATAGGTATAAGAAGCTCAGAGGTGATGCTGTTTCTTTAACACTGTAAAAACCAAGTCTATTTCTATACAATCCAATGGACATTGAACCATTATGATCAGAAATTAAACAATATTATATATTATATGTTAAGACTTAAAAAAATATAAACATTGTTTATATTCTAACAATGTATCACAACAAAGGGCATTTCATTTTTTATAATGATTGATTTCGAAATACATAATTAGATATTACAACAATGATTCAGAAACAATACAAAAATAAACAGTTATTATTTGTTATTCCAGTAAAAGTTGACTAGAACTAATGTCGATCTTTTTTTATGTGCAAAAACTTAAACAATTTTCAAATATTGCCTTAAGTGATAAAGTTTTATGAAAAAATTTTATTACCAATTTTTTTTCTTATAATAACCTTTTAGAGAATTAAAAAAAAAATATTTTTGAAATGCCTGAAACAAATATAGTAAGGCGTGTGATTGAATATCTTCAAAGCAAAAACTACAAATACTTATATTATATTCATACTAGACCTTTCGGTAACATGATAGCTGTCCTTGATCCCGATGGTAGCCAACTTGCTGTGAAGATAGTTGAAAATGCAAACATTTGTCCTATTGAGGATACGTATGGGACAAGACTTCAACATCCTAATTTGCATCAAATGTATCAAATAATTAGACTAGAAGATCTTGGAGTGAAACTTTATATGATGTCACTAATGACAAAAACTCTGGAGGATATATACCATAATGAAAATTTTCGAAAGGATACGGCGAGTTTCAAGAGAATGAGAAAATGGCTATTTCAAGTTTTATCTGGAATGGAGTATTTACATAGTAAAGGAATAAGTCATTTAAATATCAGAAGTGAAAATATTTTTATAGACGATGAAGATAACGCCATTTTGAGTGACTTTTCTACTTTGAATTACATAACTGCACCAGTTGACAGGTAAAGATAAAATTTTTGAAAATGTGTTTTATTTAATTACGTTCCTCTAATATTATAATGTTTTTTTTAAGTTTTTTAATTCATGTTTTTAAAATATATGTATTATTAATACGTTTGCTGCCATCTACGAGAATACTCGTAGTTGGCCAACTGGGTTTCCTTGCCAGCTACGAGATAACTCGTTATTGATCTCCTTATCATGCCATAGAAAATACATGCAATTTTTAGGTGTTTGGTGCGTAGTAAACGAATTTATTTGTTGTTAAAAGTAATCTGTTATATATTAAATCAACAGGGAATAATTTAAAAGATATGATCTTGGCGTGTGTGAGCAGACTTAGCTTCGGCAGCGAACGTGTTTAATGACTAAGGTCGTAGTAATTAATGCAGTATAGCCCAAAATTACTTTAAATAGTTTAACACTTTATGTCCCAAATTATGAATTCATGAAAATCTAATCTTCCAAAACATTTTTCGTGAATTTTGAAACATTACATTTTGAAACATTAAACACTGATTTTTCATTAGAAGATTTACACAAGCATTTAATAAATTTTAAAAGGAATTTGCCATTTAAAATTAATTAATCAAACTTGTATTTATAGGGATTTTGTACAGTATTTATAACTCCACTCAAATCTTTTATTTAAAATAATTTTTTAGTAAGAAAATGTGCAAACATAATATTATTACAATAGAAATATAGAAACATTTCCAAACTTAAATTTTCATCCACATTCTTTCAATGTGAAGAAAGCTGGAGAGGTGCAAATGAAAAATAAATCATCCTTTTAAAAATATTTTTGTTTTGTGCAACCTATAGTGCTTTTGGAATAACAAAAAGCAAAGTATCGCTAACACATTCTAAACTGTATAATACTACTAATCTATGTATTAAATGGATTTTATTGCAAGTTATTTTATGGTACTTTAAAGTAACATCGGGGCATAAAGGGTTAATTTCAACAAGATGGGTTGATTTTCTAGAGAAATATTTTTCTATTCAGTCATTTTATGTATTTCTTTTAAGTACGCAGTTTTTGCTTTTATTTATTACGACAAAATAAATGGTTGAAATTTTGGATAAGCTTCGAGACAGAAACGTTGTATGTAATGTTAAATATCACTCATGCACCTCAATAAAATAAAAAAGAAATTAATGTGGCGACATTTTTTTGGATCATCAAACAATTCTGATTTCAAAAGCTTAGATTTCAAGTATAGCATAAACTAATGCATAATCGAAAGTAATAAAATAATCTTAAAATGAGCTATAAACTTTTTTTTTCAATGATATAATTTTGTTTTGTTTTATAAAACATACGATTTCAATAAAAATAGTTGAAAAAAAAAAAAAAGAAAAAAAAACATGCCACTTTGAACCGTTTAAATTTTTGTTCAGATTTTTCTTTCACATAAACATGTTTCCGAAGTTTTTTACATCTCAGTACCTAAATTATAATCTTTGCCTTATTTGACGACATAAATTCTGTGATAAATAAGATGAAGATTACTATTCGGTAATATCATAGGAGCCGTATATGAGCCCTGTAGCTAAAGCTTGTAAGTTTATGAAGCTTTTGAGGAATCAGTTATAGTTGGTTGCCGTGCTTTGAAGTATCATTGGGCGATATCATTCATTCCATTAAAATAAAGAAATCTTTTACCATAAATTATTGTTTGAAATATATCCTAGAAACCAGTTTAAACTCGCGAGTCTAAATAATATGGTTCTAACACCTAGTTTGTTTAATTTAACCCTTTGAGCGCTGATGGGTAAATTTCTTCCCACTTAATTTTAATTTACAAATGTCATATTGGCACCGGAATATTCAACCAAATGTATTTGAAAATAGATTAATGCATTTTTTTCGTGTATATTATAAGGCGAATCTTCTGTTTATAAAATACTGGTGCCAATGTGCCATTTGGGCATTTTGAAGAAATTTACCCCCAGAGCTCACCACACACACACACATCATTAAAATAACACATTTTTTTGTCCAAGCATTGATCTGTTTATAACAACAACCTGTAGTGTCACGAACTCCATCAAACCTTGGAGAATATATAAACGAAACTTGAATTACTAGATTTTCAAGAAAAGGACACTCAAAGTACTCTAAATTAGCGATAACTACATCGTTCCGTAACTACTCACCATGTCAATATTTTTCGCAAATCACACATAGTTATTCCTGAAATTGATCCACTTTTCCAATTACTTTTCCACTTAGTCATGTTCTTTCTACATCATTCCGGTGGACGCATCCTTATATTCAAGGAACAGTCATAATATTTAGTATCTTCATTGTATGAAGAGTATGACTGACGTACGTTTACTAATTACTTTAATGAATCGGGTTTTAATGGTATATTAGCATACTGATTTAAGGTCTGGACCAGTGTTTCTCAGCCTTTTTTACTTCAAGCCACACTTAAACCTAGTATTATGTTTGTGTGGCACACTAAATTATGATGACTTAAAAAAAGGAAGGATTACCTATCATTACATAAGAAATGATTACATATAATTTTTATTTTATTTACTATCACAAACAAAATAGTCCGAATAAACGAAAAGAAAATTATTTTAAATAAATTCTTATAATATTTGTGTATATACTTCTCTAATACGCATAAGCAGATGAAACACCTTTTGAACACTAGTTTCGGTATCATGCAGCATACCGTCATCAATGCGAGGAATCATGGGATTTTCCCATATTGGAGGAGAAGCGGATTCGAGGTATAGATTTATTGACCAATAGCAGTGCAGTAAGTTACAGGAACTAGACAAGAGCCAATTAGAAATTGCACAGTGAAAGAAACTGATAATGTGGAAAAGTATATCTTAGTTTGCCAGTAATTTGTCACGTTAGCATTTAACCCTCTAAGTGTTTGGGGCGTAATATTCCGTTCACTGACCTCCAGGTTTCACAGCAATACAAGCAATATTTAAGATAATATAAATCTATAGATTTAATGAATTTTAAATACATTGAAGAATGATTAACCCCTTGAGGGGCAAGCAATTATGTTTGTGAAATGCCGAATTCCCACCGGAATCTTTGAAAAATTCTATTTCAAAATAGGTAAAAGCAATTTTACGACTTTTATCCACCAAATTTAGAAAAGTAAAATTTAATAAAATTTTTCTGGTGTAAAACTACATTAATCGTAGGTGGTATATAATATATACCGGTGCCCCTCAATGGGTTAATACTCTCAAGGTTTATATTCATATTTGTAATTGAGTTTTTTTTTATAATGTTGAAAGAATCATATTTTCTTAGCATTTGAAATAAATGCAAAGAAGCCAACATTACAATTTTACCCTTTTGCAAGACGCTCAGAGGGTAGCATTTAAAGAGATATCTGAGTTTGAATTTTTTAAGCTAGAATAGTTTTTGCGTAAGATAAATATCCGTATAGGCGTACTCTTAAATCCTTTTTCAACGATATTTTCTACTGCATTCCTTCAGGTTGACACGATTTATTTTTGTGAAAGAATTCATCTCAAGAGAGGTAAGACTATTTGTAGAATTTCCTCATATACTTTTCAAATGAGTAAGAAAAGAAAAAAAAATCTGCCAAATAAAGCAAATTTGTGACACTAAACCTCATTTCAAAGTAAATCGTATGTCAGGGATGTGATTTCCGCGTTTTTGCACACCAGTATTTTGTTAGAGAAAATGATATTTCCTTTAATCGGAACATTTTTGCGATTTAAGAGAACAACATTTTCTCTAAGAATATATTGGTGTGCAAAAACGCTGAAATCACATCCCTGGTATGTATGAAATGTCAAATATTACAGATTCGAATTTTTGAAAATTTGATGCAACTTGAATTAAAAGTTTCGCGGCACTCCTGAGATTTTTTCGCGGCGCACTACTGTGCCGCGGCACCCAGGCTGAGAATCGCTGATCTAGACACACGTATCGTTCTACTCGCTGTCTCTTTGTTCTGGTCAGGCGGTACTATTAATCATTAATGGCTTTAGAAGGAAATTGCCGAATATCCAGCATGAGAAAAAAGTTTGCTTCAAGTTCCACCTTTTCTTCTTATTCCTTATTATTATTTCTTTTTATCTTTTTGCATTGTTGTATCTCTGTTCCTTTTGTTAAAAAACACAAGTGTGATTGGAAAAGAAAGGGCAGATGGCATTTTTATTATCATGAGAAGAAGCAATTTTCCTATCTAAACTTCCTATGTTATTATGTTTCCTGGATCCATGAATGACGGTTAAAACAAGTTTTATATTATACTATACTGGTACCAGATTTCTTACTGAAAAAATTGCCTGTGTTTACAAAGTATAACTCGGTGTGTAACTGCTGTGAAGTTATAATATTTTATTAAAATGTGTAACTGTCATATGTGTCGAACATCGGCTTTTGAAGTGATTTTAAGTCTAGATGAAAATGATGCCGATTTAATAAATCTAGATTATAAAAGGACGGGATTTAACCTCAAATGAAATAGATGCTAAATTCATTAACATACAAGTTGACTGAGATAAATATTATGATTAGAAGCACAAATTTTCAGCACAGTGATTAATATGTTTGCTTGATCCTAAAAAAACTGTTATTTTTTTATATTATGTTATACTTGTGCTATATTCCATACCGAAAAAAATGTGTGCGATACAAAGCATAATTCGATGTGTAATTGCAATGAATTTGCAATATTTTATTAAAATGTGTTACTGTGTCGTGTATCGGCTTTTGAAATATTTTAAAGTTAATATCAAAATAATATCGATTTAATAAATCTAGAATATAAAAGGACGGATAAGAGGCATTTAACTTCAAATGAAATAGATGCTATAAATTCATTAACATAGAAGTTGACTGAGATAAATATTATGATTAGAAGCACGATTCTCAGCATAGTGATTAATAATTTTTCTTGATTTTCAAACAACTGTTAAAATAATTTTTATATTATGTTATATTGGTACTATATTCCGTATCGAAAAAAATGTGTGCGATATACAAAATTAATTCGTTGTGTAACTGCAATGAATTTATAATATTTTATTAAAATGTGTCTCCTCTGTGTCATGTATCGAAATGTTTTAAAGTTTTGGTTTTTGAAATGTTTTAAAGTCAGTATTAAAATAATGGCGATTCAAAACCGAGAATATAAAATGACGTATAACAGGGATTTGACTTCAAATGGCATCGATGCTAAATTCATTAGCATACAAGTTGACTGAGATAAATAATATGATTAGAACCATAACTTTGTTATATTTCGATATGTAATTTTTTTCCTCTTTAAAAAATTACGTTCAATTGCCACGAGAAAGGTCTATCTACATACAATATCCGTAATCTTTTGTGATTTTGAATATATATTTTGTGAATTTCTGAATAGCTTTTATCTTTTATTTCATTTTGTTTTTCTTCTGCTCTGTATCTCTTTATGAGCCGAGAATTTCATTCATACTTTCGATCATGATATAGATGTTTGATTATACCATAGAGGCTGATATTTACGCTTATAACAGAAGATAGGCGTTACACACTAGTCTTTTTCTACATGATCTTTATTAATTTATTTAACTACTTAACTACTTTTTTATATAGAGCAATATTCACAACAGCATCATATAGTTTATAATCCATTTTAGAGATACTATATGAATGTGTTTAAGCACTTAACTAAATGTAAAAATTTACACAAATTTTAAAAGAGTGTTAGTAAGCTTTAAAAGTGTAGGGATATGCTCCTATTGTATTTATTGTTTCTTGTAAAAGACTGAAATTAATACAGATATTTATGGTAAATAATTATTTCGCACTTTTTACACAATACTAGGAAGTATTTCCAAGACAGAAGTCGTTGCAAGACAGAACAAGAAAAGAAAAATAGTCTTGTCAGGATATTGAACCCACAAAGTTCTGAAAGTAAAAATTTCGAAGTCTGGCGCTCTGGCAACTGTACCATTCAGCCGCTTCGAAAAATTTATAATTTATCCGATTATGCACTAATGTGTCAAAATTGAATGACTTTGGACGGTTGTTTTCAAGATCCCTTGCATATTGCGCTTTATTCTTGTGATTTGTTTATGCACTAACTATTCTCTATCATTGCACAAAGGGTCGCCGGATTCTGTGTTCCCAATCTCGAGTCCTCTCCTTGTAAGAAGTATTTCCGAGACAAAAGTCAAATAAACAGCCATAAAATTTTCTCTACCAGCGTTGAAATAATCTTTAATCTCTGAAAGATGTTTCAGAAGACTGCCTCTGAGAATTTACGGGTATAACTTATTCTAGTGCATTTATAATACTGATTCTCCTTACAACAGAAAACAAGTGGATTCATTTAATATAGAGTACTACGGATACGAAAGAGTTTTACTGTTAAATAAATCAGTTTTAGAAACGGTAAAGAGAACATTTTAAACTCTATCTATTTATATAAAATCCAAGTCTCTGTGTGTCCCTCACGATTCCGGTAGGACCACTTCATTGAAATGAGTAATTGTTGAAAAATACTAATGCAGGGTTACCACAGTAGCGCCAAATATTGGCCAACTTGGCGATAGCTGGCTGATTTGGCAAATTTCCCATTTAAAACCATTAATCTTTCATAAAGGAGGTCACCAAAATTTAATTTAAACTCCGCTCTTTTAAGATATTCTTTTCAAAATCTATGGGTGATAATTTAAAGTACATCTTTACATCTTCCTCCCGATGCTACTAATAAAATAACCGCTAATAGACGACGCTGTACTGTATGAGCTCCTAACTGCGCGATTTTAATGTGCTTTAGGTAATTTTCCAGTATAGGTCCCTTGGCGAAAAAGGAAATTTGGCAACATATTTTCCGGGAACCTATCCACTGTTTCATTTTATATACACACGCATTTTTTTCGATATTTATACGATTTATTTAACATAAAAAAGCCGTTTCTCTAATTTTATGCAGAAACAGATGTAATTTGTACATAAAAACATGCGCCAATTATTTCAAAATGCTAAAAGATATTTGTAATTTTATGCCAGCAGTTAAATATGAGTTTTATTTTATTGCTTTGTTTTATAACAGTTATTTGTTCAATTATTTAAAGTATATATTTGTGATTTAATGAAATAGTTCGTAAAAGTCTGGAATTTTCAAATGTTATATTTTTTAAATGCTCACTTTAGTATCGACAATATTTTTTCTTTTATTTTTCAAATGCCTCAATTCACGTGATTTTCATTTTGCGCCAACTATTACGCTTGGCGACAATGGTATCCGTATAACGGAAAAGTACCCAAATCTCACTTTCTGATGCCCAAATTACACCAAGCTTTTTTAAAAAACGCCAAAGCCCCTGCAGTGGAAAAGTATCAAACTGTCTATTATTTTGCGCTATCTGTGTTATAATTTATAATATATGCAAGGTGAGTGGAGCGAAGAGTTTAAACATTAAATATTAAAGTTTCGGCACAGATGTCATATACGCTCCATGTTGGCGCTATTTTTTTCTGATGCCAATGTCATATACACAAAGGGTACTTAACTGTCGCCAAAGTGTCGTTATTTTGCTTGATATGGTAACCCGGATGTTGTTGTTTATGCTGTTGATGTTTTGGAACAGATGTCATATTCGCCCCATATTGGCGCGATTTTTTTCTGTCGCCAATATCATATAGGCAACAGGTACTTAACTTCCGCCAAAGTATGGTTATTTTGCTTGATGTGATAAGCCGGATTATGTTGTTTATGCTGTAGATGTTTTCGCCAAATTGGCAACCGAAAAAAATCGCGCCAATATGGGGCGAATATGACATCTGTACCGATGTTTTCACCAAATTGGCGTCGGAAAAAAATCGCTCCAATATGGGGTATATATGACAACTGTGCCAAAGTTTCTATAAAGCAGTATAAGACTAAAAAATTAAGAATAAAATAAATGCAAAATAAGACTAAAGAAGAAAGAAAAATCATGCGTTAAGCATAGAATATGAAACAATTTCCAACACATCCTGAATGCTTTAACAAAACTTCGTTATTTAGGGAAATAAGGTAAATAAGATAACTAAGTAAACATTTTAGAAAACGCATAAAAATTTTTAAAAATTGATTTCAGCATTTACCGTCTATAGCCAATAGTACTGTTATTACATGCCACTATTTAGCTAAAATTTAATTTAAACTCACTAAAATGAAATCACATTTCCAGATATTATCATCCATAGACGGTTATGTATCCAATTCTTTGCGTGACCCTGTATATCATTTTATATATATTCTACAAACATTTCTTAGTAAACTAAATGCAGTTCAGCGTGAAACTTCAAAACTCCTTTAAAAACCACCTTTAAGCAATTTATTCTCATACTCAGTAACCCTTACGAATTCTTTTGTGTAGCCCTGCATATGAACTGTAGTATTTATACACGCGGTATAGTATGCATAAATGTAGTGAAACATAAAAGCGCATATCATAATTAAAAATGCATTTCTAGCAATCATTGCTTATGTACAATACTTCGGAGAAAAGTTTTTTGGCGAGAAAGAAGTTTGCCAACGTATTTTTTGGCAACCTATTTACTGCTTCATACTCACAAGCAATTTTTTGCATATGTATACAATTTATTTAATGTAAAAAAAGCTATTTACCCATTTTTATAAAGAAACAGAAGTAATTTTTGCACAGATGTCATATACGAATCGGGGTTGGTGTGATTTTTCTCTGACGCCAATTCGGCAGAAATCTCGCTTTCGAATACCAGTTACTTATATATTTTTAAATTATTTGCTATCATTTTGAAAAGGAAATAACTATAAATAAATAAAAGTTTGAATAATAACTATAGAACAAAACAGTTTATATAATTTAAAAACAGAAAATAAAAGTAAATAAACAATTTATTAATAAATAAAAAACAATAGCCGGGTTACCATAGCAGGCAAAATAACACAATTTTAGCGCCAGTTAGGTATCGCTGTTCATATCTGAAATCTGTGCCGTAATTTGTATATGAAAAAATATTATATATATTTAGAAACGATTTTTTTTATGTATATAAGTGCATATATAAACAATAATAAAAGTTCATTAGATTTGTTTTCATAGCTGTTTATATATTTTGGCACCATATCTCACTTTCTGATGCCCGAATTACGCCAAGCTTTTTTTAAAAATGCGCTATAATGGGAAAGTACATAAATAAATAATTAACAGAAATAACCAATTATACAAACTAAAATTTTTATTTCGAGATCAAAGCACTGTTTTTAATTTCGATTAAAAATACATATATCCTTGGATAACTTTAGTTGAAATTAGGCTCACAGCTTAATATCTCATTCCATAAACCTAAACAAACACAAGTGATTCATTCATGGCGAACCGTAAAAAATATTAAATCATTGAGGTAATCATTCACAAAGTAAGTTCTCCAACAATCAATGGACAATATTCTAATGACGTCATAGTAGATAAAATGGTGGCAGTATCATTTGTTTATGGTTTGAAATCACAAAGATTTAATTTTGCGATGTCTGTTAGTTACATTATTTTATTGTCATATTTATGAGCTCAGAACAAAAGCATATTTTTTCATTATTTAGTAATTAAAGACGGAAAAAATTATAAATGTGCATGATTTGAAAATTTTAAATAATTTTCTTTCTTAATACTAAAAAATAACATCGGAAAGTAACAGCGAGTTTAAGTTAAATAAGTTTAGCTGTTTAATTCTGTTGTAATATTCAAAATAACTATATTTATTAGATTTCAGTAAACAGCATCAGGGCCCGATTAAACTTTGAAGTTAGAGGAATTACAATGTCATTTCAGGACCTTTCTTTTGGAGAAGTTTTTCTACATTCCACATATACATGGAAACTCTTCAGTGTTAGAAATATTATTCCTAGGACTGGCATAACACGAGAACGGCCTGCAATTTTACACAAGTTTTTGAAAACTACTTTATATCAGAAATTTTACTAACTGGTTACTTTTTTGTTATAGAGGCCCACACTATTAGAATTATGACAAGTTGCAGCCAATTTCGCCAAAGTAGTAACCAAGATCGTGAAGCACACACATATAATACCATATAATACCCTTTCATGAAATCGTATACGATAATTTAATAGTTTTTTCCTTACTTCAAGTGTGTAATTTATTTATTTTTAAGGCTTAACAATCTAAATTGTCCAATATATGAATTAAAAAAAATGTAAACAAAGATTGAATAGACATGACCGCAAAGAGCCTCAAATCTGCCTAACACTTGGAACCAAACTGTGCAGATTAGTGGTCTTCTACTGTACACAGTTTTTCATAAATGTGTTTCGTTGTTAAAATGTGTTATTTTCATCTATCACTGCGGAACAAACGAGAAAACTCATATTCTTGCATATGAGTTGTATATATCTTTATATCTAAATTTCCGTCATTTTTGACGGGCTACCTTTCTAGTACTAATGATAAAAAGCAATTTTTAATTTATTTTTCAAAAATAAAATGATTACCCAATAAAATGATTACCCAATGATTATGGGCTAGTAGTGTCTTCCAACATTTTAAAATCTTTCAAAATCAATGAAATTATTGCCGATATAAAACTAAAAATAATATATGAACAACAAACAGCCCATAAAATAAATATATATATACAGGGTGGTTCTACGATTATGGGACAAATTTTAAGGGAAGGTAAAGTACACATAAAGAAGCAATTTTTGTATAGCAATGTGGGGTCGAAAATGAAAAGTTTTGGCCAAAAACAAGATATACGGAGGGAATGAAAACAAGCATTTTATTGACATAACAATTAGAGTAAGTGCTTAAATGTGCTACTAACAACATTGATATATACCTGGCAGCGGCTAGCAAGCGATTGGCGTACCCTTTCGAAAGTAATCACCCAACCATTCGGTTTATGGATTAATGCTCCGGTGTTAAGATTTTTTTTTATCATCCAGCAAACCCCAGCCGCAGAAAGATGCCCGAAACGGGCTTTAATAAAAAAAAAAAAATGTATTACAAAAGCAACGAAACATGCCCTATTTGCCTAGCACAGCATGATAAAATAAACAAGTTGACTCTGATCAGGGCCTCGTTGCAAAACTTTCAGTCGTTGCTGCAACTGTTCGTGAAACTCTTGAATTCTGCGAAAAGGTACGCCAATCATTTGCTGCAGTGGTACATTTGAGCGATTATTGCAATTGTTATGCCAATAAAAAGCTTGTTTTCATTTCCTCCGCATTTCTTGTTTTTCGCCATAACTTTTCATTCCCGACACCATAATGCTGCACCAAAATTGCTTCTCTATGTGTACTTTACCTTCCTTTACAGTTCGTCCCATGATCGTAGAAACACACTGAATACAGGGTGCCCATAAAAGAATGTCCCAGTTTTAAATTTTAATACACTAGTGTGCAAAACTTAAGTAACGAACATGAAATGTTAATTTCTGAACACATGAGTACTCAAAAGAAAATTCTATAAATAGCAAGTGTAAAAAGTAAGTGTTATCCTAACAGCATAGCCAGTCTATAGATAGTGTCCATGACCTCACAAAAAGTCACAAGTCTCACAGCCACTACAATGAAATTAAATGTGATGTCTTTCATTCATCTCATTCTTAATCTCATTTGATCACTCCACCGATAAATCGCCATGACTGCTGCTTTGTGACGAGTCACCAGACGACTTTAAAATTAAGTCACCTTGTGACCCCCTTGTGAACGTCATTTGGAGACTCCATTGTAAAATCATCACGATAGCTATTTTATGACGAGTTCTCAAGTAATGGAAAATGAAATGATCTGGTGACTTTTCACAAAAGAACGAAATGGTGACTTCCCAGTTGAGTCTATATCACCTGGAAGTCACCAGGTGATTTCATTGCAACATTATTTAGAGACTCAGCACAATGTAATGCTCACGATGACTTCAAAATTGAGTCTTCAAATGGATGTCACATGATAATCACAATATGACTGCCTTGTAATGTCACCTGGTGACTCAGCACAAAGCAACAGTCACAGTGGCTTCTCAGTGGAATCACCATATGATCATCATTTTAGAGTAATAATGAGACGAATGAAAGATCCCAAATTTTGTTTCTCCGTAGTGACTGTGACACATGTGGCTATGTGAGACATGAAAGAGATGTCACATCAACTAGGTGTGTTGTAGATATAATACTTATTTGCTACACCTCATGTTTATATAATTTACTTTTGAGTACTCACATGTTTAAAATTTAGCATTTTATGCTTGTTGCTTGAGTTTCGCACACCAGTGTAGCATCAACTGTAAGCATTGTAGAATGTTGGTTCAAGGTCACAAATAAAGAGTAATTTAAACAGATTTAGATAAGACCATGGACGATTACTGCTTTGTTTTATTGACTCGCTTGCAGTGCCACATACGCAAAATGGTGACTCCTGAGCGCAAAGCATTATTTCTGGACTGAAGATTTAAAAGCCGTTACAGCCATGCAATTTTTTCCTTTGGGGCTTTATAAAAGATCATATCTACGTTTCGCCTCTACCTAATGATTTGCCAGAGATGAGAAACATAATTGAAGAGGCTGTTGCTTCCATTATTCTGGACTTGTTAACCGAAGTGTGGGAAAAATTGAACTTTAGTTTGGGTGTGTGCCGTTTAACTAAAGGCGCATATACTGAACATTTGTAAGAAAAACCAGATAAGCTTGCTTTCAATTTGATGTATGATTTGTTGTAAATAGTCTAAATTAAACTTTTATAATATATTATTGAACTGAAATATGGACACCCTAAACTTCAAGATAATCACATATAATAATAATTAATGGAAGAGGTAAATAAAATGAAAGCTAATTAGTGTCTCTTAATTATTGTCTTCTTACTATTTTAAATGGTATTTAATCATATAAAATCCATTTTAAACATATTTCTGTATAAGAGCCTTTATCAATTTTGTATACAGATAATTTCATACTCAGAATTTATTTGCTGTTACTTTATTACAATTTGTGGTTTTCTTATCTCTATTCTAGATTATGTTCACCTGTATTCTTCCGTAGCCCAGAATATTTTACTGGGAATGGTGTTGAAAGCATTCGAGGGGACTCCTTCGATTTGTGGATGTACAGCCTTATGATGTTAAACATTTTGACGGACGATTATTTTTATAAGAAAACCTGTGGCATTAATATGCGTGAAGTTAATTGGTGGAAGAACATCTGGCCTGTTATAACAAAATCTCTCAAGGTAAGATAAAATGTTTTCGTAGGGCTCATATCAAAATACAAGCCGTATCTGGATTAGTAACATAAGGAATGATAGTACAGTGAAATCTCCCTGTGCGACCACCTCTATTAAGCGACCACCTCCCTGAACGACCATTTTTTTCATGGAACGAAATTGATTCCCATAGCCTCAATACTAATTGTACTTCCATTCCATTTTCCTTTTTTAATTCACATTATTTGACTGTCACCACTTTTTTAAAACAGTATAATTCGTTATTTTTGCCCAATTTTTAATATATTTTTAAATAGGTCGAATATTTCTATTTCATAAAAACGGTGACAATCAACAATCTGGGGACAAAAAAGTCCCCAATCTGGCAACACTGCATTCAGAGACCATCCCAGTCGAAGTTCCTCCATGTGCGACCAATTTCGTTGAAGAAAATTAAACAAATTTCCGTTTTTCCCTGGTCGCTTGAAGAAGGTTCATAACTTATAAATTAAGTTTAGAATTTTCTTTTATTCCGGTAACTTTTAAGTATTTAAACCCCTTTGTGCCTTTTTAGGCATTGCATTTAACTCCGATGATAAATTAAGAATGACGGTCAATAAACTCCCCTGCCCTATTCTGTCCAGAAACTCTCAAATAAATTAATGAAATTGTCCTTATTTGTTCCTGTCCAAAAAAAGAAAAAAAATGCATTTATTTACTGAACTTCGAAAGGACTTGGAAATGAAAGTTATAAAAGATAAAACCGTAAAATCAAAGCAAATATCAATGTATTCATTTTTTAAACGCTGCAGTAATTATTATCTTACGTAATTAACTTTTGCTTTGATACTTAAATTTTCATATATTTTCCTAATGTGAGAAATAAATTTTATTAGCATTAATTGTTACCTTTTTTTAACAATTAAAATCTAGATTTAAATATGACCTCCATTAAGAAACTACCTCTTGGAGCGAACAAATTTATTGGAACGGAACGTGTTCGCTTTAGGGAGGTTTTAATGTACATATCAACACACAAATTTTTAGCATAAGAATCCAGTATCCCGCCTATTCAGACTGGATGCAGGATGTTTCACACCAAGCCGAATCCTCTTTTTCATACGTAACATTAATAAAAAAAAATATTTTTTTTTCTTAAAATTATGATGAAATCCCAAGAAATGCCATAGCCCTTGAATTTTAGACCTACTCTCAGACTGAAAAAAGCGGATTTTTTTTTCAGTGTTTGTACAGTATCTCGAATTTTAAATAGCAGTATTTTCTAAAAGTATTCACCGGATTCATTTTTAGGTGCGTTCGTAATTATATAAATACGTAGCACCTATAGTCGTCGTTCAGTCCGCCTGCCCGTCTATCCGTCTGTCCGCATATAACAGAGCAAAAACTACCCGACCGAACGGTCTGAAATTTTAAATATATGATTGTTGTAAAATTTTGTCGAGCCATTTCAATTTTTATGAAAATCGGATGTATAGTTTAATTAGAGGGACATTCAAAAGTTTTTCTTTACATTATGGTCAATGGGAAAAAATTATTGCAAGTGCATTTTAATGATGTTACAGTCTTCCGAATCGTCTGAAAATTTAAATATATGATTGTTGCAAAATTTTGTCGAGCCATTTCAGATTTTATGAAAATTGGATACATAGTTTAATTACAGGGGCACTCAAAATTTTTCCGTTACAATTATTGCAAGTGCATTTTAATGATGTTACAGACTATGCACTTATGAAGTGTAAAAAAATATACATTCAGTACAATATGGGGTGCAAAAAATATTTATAAAACTAGTTATAGAACGAACGCACCTCATTTGCCACGTTTGACGAGCAATTTCCTACTTGTTTAGATTTAATATGGTAAAAAATAATTTAAGAAAATAGAAAAACTGCACCTGCGGCGCTACAATTTCTGAAGTTACCAAGACCTACATCGCTCAGCTATGTCTTTTTTACCATGGACCTTGAGGTGGTATACAGTATATGTACAGGTCAGATGATCAGCCTAATGCAGAACTTTTAATGTTTAGTTCGAAAACAAACTTGGTACTTATTTTATCGACCCCATAGAGAAATGAAATTTTGAGTTAACTTTGCCCAATGTGTAATCGAACTGTTTACTTATTCAGTGGTAATACGACGCGCTGATCATTAACCCCTTCGGGACGAGGGTCTTTTACAGAATTTTTAATCTTTTATCACCGGTTTTTCAAATGAGAAATTTTTGTCTAATTGAATCGGGAAAATGCTCGGATTAAATAAGGCAAAATTTACAATAAAAATTTACTGGTGAGAATAATCGCAGATTCTGAGCGCCTTAGACGGCACGTATACCGGTCATTCGTCCCCAAGGGGTTAAGCTACTAGGCCTTTTGCCTAGAATATTCTGGTATTAAAATTCAAGGGACCGTACAAAAGCTGAAAAAAATCCGCTTGTCTTAATTTTTGCCTCAGCGCATAGGCTTAGTATACATGGTGCGTTGAAAATACTAGAAATGGCGCTTCAATATTCGAAATGTAGTTACATATGTAGTAAATAATATGGACACCACTTAACGTTTAAAGTATTATATTAAATAGTAAATAATATATGTACAGGAAATACATACAAAAGTGCTGTTTCATGTCTTGGAAAATCATCCTAGAAAACATTTTTATGTCGAGATCGTAACTTCTGATCAGGATTGCCAGTTTGGCCTCCATTTTCATTCCGAAATTTCGAATTCACACGGGAAATTCTTAAAGAAGAATCGTTACTTTAAGTAATCGCAAAATGTCTGTCATTAAATAAATCAGAAAATACTGTTCGTATTTTCTGGTGTGAATTCGAAATTTCGGAATAAAAACAGTAGCCAAACTGGCAACCTCTGCAACTTGCTCTGATATAAGTACATATGACACCGTCCGTCACCATTGCTCTCCTCTTCAGTTCTTAATCATTTCACTTCGTCGCACTGCACAAGCATCGCCCGACCATACTCCAACTAACACATGCGCCGACATCCGGTCATGCGATCTCGCTACAACGTCGCCATCAGCAGACGATAAATAGACATTCAAAAAGCCCGCTCCACATATATACGATGTCATTGACTAAAGTGTAATGCGATTTTGTTCCTTTTCTTGATTTCAATTCTGATTTGAATCTGACGCAGATCCAATACTTCTTTACTTTTTGTGATTATGAAATAGAGTGACCCCGCCAGTAATTGATACCCTTCCAGTAGTTGATCAAATTTTTGAAATATTGTGCCATTTCAGGCAGAAATGAGTTTACACGTGTCACTAGACATAATATTTTTGTTTAAATGTTAGAGCACCTGTTGTCATATTATTGCCTGCTGCCTGCTGTAAAAGAAGCCATTTAAAAAAAAATTTAATTAGAAAATGTAAAAATTTAGTTTTTGATTAATTGGATCAATTACGGTAAGTTAAAATAATCCACTTCCATCTTGCTTATTAAGATTAATATTAATAAAGATTATTTTTTGAATTTTCGACTGATTTCTTCGATTAATCAACTACTGGGAAAATGGTAATTAAAAAAACTATTTATTTATAATTTTGCTGCTATTTAATTTCAGCAGATTTCCTTTTTGCCCACTATAGGGCATTCACTAAGGGTTGTAGAAATCATGTTAGTTTACTTCTAAAACTTAAAAGGAAGGAAATATAATAAAACCCCTGTAGCACTGACTTTATTTGCTCAACTACTGGCTTGGTCACCCTATTAGGTGAAACAAAGTTGAGTTTATAAAAGCGGAAATCCTGTGTCGTGTTGTGTTTTGCTAGTTTATATATATATTAAAAAAACAATTCTTGGCGAATATGATATTCTGAAGATACACCACTCCATATTTTACTCTTTTTGCTCTGTTCATTTATTAGATTTTATTATATAGTAGCAGGTTTCGCCCGCTACCCTGGCTGGTTTTTCAAATGGAACTTGAATCGAACGTAGTATATTGGGGACTTTGACGTTGATACGGACTTTTACTTGGATGTCCTTTCAGATATCTGAAAATGATAAGAACGCTATTGTGCTGTGGTATTTTCTAATATGTCAAGCAAAATTTGCGCTGTTAATTCTTACCGGCGCGGAGTTATTCTGTTTATAAACTGATGAAATAATAGACTTACATCGCAATTTATAGACGAATCTATTAGAAAATATGAACTTGCTTATTTTCATATATATTATAAAAATAAAATTTTAGTTAAATATTCTTGGCGCCGTTTGTCAGTTTTGGAAATAAAATTAGGTGTTCTTTTTTAAGGACTCCGCGCCGGAAAGCGTTAAGGACCAACCCTTTAAGTTGATTTTTTGCGGTATAATATGATAAAGAACGATATAACTACAGGTAATATGCTAAAACCTGAAAAAAAAAATCTAATGAACAAAGCAAGTCTCGTCGAAATCCGCCTTGTAGTACAGGGTGTCCAAAAAGTCATTGTTACATTTTAAAATTCAATATAAAATCAAATAATTGTCGTACAGGAGTGCGTTTTGGACTAAAATGCTTCTCACGATCAAAAGCTTTCTTCAAGCAAATGAAAATAATTCCCCAATAGCAAGAGATATCGGCTTAATTTCGGCCTAATACCATAATTGTCGGGAAATGATCAGTAGTTGAATGGAGAGCTTCACAGAATATCATCTGAACAAAATCTAGCGATTAATCTAGATAATATCGTGGAAAAACGTCGGCAGGAAATTGTATTATTATTACAAGTCAATTAATCGGAAAAGTATTCTTATGCATGTAATCGGCCGGCAATCGGAAAGTAATGAAAAATGAATCTTTTTACTGAGTTGTTATTGTTTGTTTCCGCTGTAGATACACCCTGCAGTGATGATAGGGGGTCTGTGTCACGTGAATAAATCTGTCCAATGTGCTGCAATATCTTATCTGCCTCCCGCTCAAAATACTTTTTCACGTTTCAAGGACATCATTTGTAAATGGACATTCGAAGGAATAGGGGAAAAATACTTTCCAAGAAATGTTCTTTGGTGAAAATACATTATTATTTGCAAATCAGTAAACTTAAATCTCTTAAAAACTTACAGATAGCAGGGCAATTACTGTAAAAGTAAACTGACAATTTAAAAGCATTTGTTTGTTCTTTCTTTCTTTTTTTCAATATTTACGTATAGACATTCATACTTAAAATTATACTTAATAAAATGTTTAGAGATATTTGCTGTTTTGTTGATTTAGATAAATAAATTGAAAATTATAAGATCTAAAATTTAGATTAATTTAGGATAATATCTGAAATTTAGACTATTACAACAACAAACTATTTGTTCTAAATGTATTTTCTTAGTTATGAATTAAAAATTTTAATTTCAAATTAATTTATTTAGAAATACTTCAGGCAATGTTATTGTATAAATTATAATGAAGTTGATCATCTTTTCTTTTATTTTCTCTCTAAAGTAATAAATTTAATTTTATACCTTTTAAAAGTTAAAAAAATATCTGAACTTTTTTTTTAATTAAAATTATTATTAGATAAATAAATTGAAAATAATAAGATCTAAAATTTAGATTATATCAGAAATTTAGACTATTACAACAACGAACTATTTCTTCTAAAAGTATTTTCTTAGTTATAAATTAGAAATTACTGATTTAAAAATTAATTTATTTAGAAATAATTCCGATAATGTTATTGTATAAAGTATAAAGAAGTTGATCATCTTTTCCCCCCAGAAAGTGATAAATTTAATTTTATACATTTTAAAAGACTCGTTGACTGAAGATTTTTTTTTTAATTAAAATAATTATTAGATGAATAAATTGAAATTTATAATATCTGACATTTAGATTATATCAGGATAATATCTGAAATTTAGACTGTTACAACAACAAACAATTAGAAATTTCTGATTTAAAATTAATTTATTTAAAAATAATTCAGATAATGTATTGCATAAATTATAAATAAGTTTATTATCTTTTTTTCCCCCAAATAGTGATAAATTTAATTTTACATCTTTTTAAAAGTTAAAAAAATGACTGTATAATTTTTTTAATTAAATTCACTATTGAAAATTTTAAGATCTGAAATTTAGATTATATCATGATAATATCTGAAATTTAGACTTTTACAAAAACAACAAAATATTTGCTTTAAATGTATTTTCTTAGTTATGAATTATAAATTTCTGATTAAAAAATTAATTTATTTAGAAAAAAATTAAGATAATGTTATTGTATAAATTATATAGAATTTGATCCTATTTTTTTTTCTCCAGCTAATAATAAATTTCATTTTATAGCTTTTAAAAGTAAAAAAAAAAAAAAAGACTGTTTTTTTTTAATAAAATAATTATTTAGATATTGAAAAAAAGAAAAAAAGAATTTTTTTCCATAAATAACAAAAATTTAATGAGACTCTTTAATTGATAGAAATTTCACAGCCAGAACGCAACGTTAAATGAGACTATTTTACATTGTATCATGCAAAAAATTATCTAATTAAAATGTATCAAAGCTCGTTTTAATTCAAACAGTAAATATTGTTAGACGGAAATATTTTCCACTATAAAATACAAAAATGTTTTCATATCGAGGGCGTAATTAATTAAAAGGTAAAACATTTTGTTTAATTTAAATTCTAAATATTGCTGATCTCGGGATGAAAATTACAATTAATTATTCTTTGTAAGATGCAATAATATTTGTATATCAACAGTGTGAGTTACTTATAAGCAAGAATATAATTTTTAAATTAAATGTAATTTTATTTGTATCTTACAATGGAAAATTAATTGTAATTTTAATTGTAAAATTATTTAACAGCAATATTTTGACTTTAAACAAAACAAGATTTATTACATTTCAATTAGTTACATCCTTGATATGGAAATATTTTTGCATCTTATAGTGGAAAATATTCCCAATTAACAATATTTATTTTTTGAATTAAAAGGAATTTTTTTTTTACGTTTTAAATGCTATTTTTGCATCGTACAAATTCTTCTATTCGATATGATTAGCTAATCGGCAAAAGATCATATGATATTGTAAAGTACTCGGTAAAAGATTACCAAGTGACCAAATTATCGAAAACTAATACGCAAAGGCTTCATAACCGATACAATTGTAGTCGGGAGGGGATGCTCGACAGGTGATCAGCCTTGCGGACAAGAAGTCATATCTGCCGACCCCGGAAAATGAGATCGCCAGGATGAAATGTAGTCGAGTTAGAACTTTCGGCGGAAGTTCGGCCAAGGATTATTTGCTGTTTGGGTTAGTTCAGATTGTCGATCATAGATGGCGCCATGTTTTGTTTTAAACATGCGTTTTTTTGGATTTTCAGTTTACTTTTGACACTGTGATACAGAAATGACGACTCCCAGAGAAAACGCTAATTGTTGGTACTTCGGAACGAAATCGAAACTAATCCAAAAATAAGAAAAAAACGCATGTTTGAAACCAAACATACGAACAAGTAGCGCCATTTATGATCAAAATTTGGAAGTGGTTTTTTCATTCACTTGAAGAAAACTTTTCATCGTGAGAAGCATTTTAGTCCAAACCGCACACTTGTACGACAATTACTTGATTTTATATTGAATTTTAAAAAGTGTCATGGACTTTTGGTACACCCTGTATATTTTAAAAAGACTTTTTCATAATCAGGCTCACCTGTTTATAGAACTTTCCCGCACAATTCTATTGCTAAAAAAAAAGTAGAATAATATGCAATATTCTAAAATTACCACTGAAAAATTAACTAACTAGTAATAAAAGTCTCTTCAAAATCTGTTCAATAGAACGTTTTAAAATGGTATGATTTCTGAATCGGATTCACCTGATTATAGAACTTTCCCCCATAATACCATAACTAAGCGCCCGTCGAAAGATATGCAATACGTTAAAACCATCTCTGAAAAATTATCTAATTAACAATGTTAGCCTCATCCAAATATTTCTAGTAGAACTTTCTCAAAAGGGAAATTATTCATAATCGGTTATACCTGATAATACAGATTTCCCCAATAATTCCATAACTAAGCAACATAAAACGATATACAATATACTAAAACCTTCCCTGAAAAATTATCTAACGAAGCATGGAATCCCAACAATATCCGTTCAGCAGAACTCAAGTTATAAGCAGCCGGAACGAAATTTCCATTAGTATGTTATACAAGGTGTTTTAAAACTATGTATCAGAAATGTAAAGACAGGTAGAGGGGATCTAAATAAGTAGATTTCGTATAGGAATATGTATGCCAAAATGCAGCGTTGATTCAGTAGTGGGTGCTGTTGAGTTCGGCGGATGAAAGTGTATCGCTGGCTTGTATCGTCATTCCCCGCACCAATTTCGAGCAACATTCATCGTTGGAGCTTACGTACAAGCATTTCATGTATGTGGCTGCGTAAGGAAATGCAGCGGCTGATCAAAGGATTTACATGGAACGATTCCCAAGTAGGAATCTACCGGATCGCAGAACATTTGAGCGTCTTCATGGGGAGTTGTGCGCAAGTGGTTCATCAGTGCGGAGCTTGCCTACATGCATTTCGTGTATGTAGCTGCGTTATGCTCTTAGACGTGATACGGGTACTGGAAGATATCGCCGAATTCCTGCAATGGAAGAAACCGTATTACGCACAGTAGATTCCTATCCGGGAATCTTCCATGCACATCCTTTCCGCAGCCACTCCATTTCGTTGCGCAGTCCTATTCATGAAATGCATGCAGATAAGTTCCGCATTGCTGTAACGATGCATGTTACTCGAAATCCGTGCTGCGAATGACAATTCAAGCCAGCGATGAGCTTTCATTCGCCGAATTCAACAGCGCCGTCTACTGCCTTAACAATGCATTTCCTCATCCACACTCCTATACGAAATCTGCTTATTTAGGTCCTCTGTGCCTGTTTTTACATTTCTAAGACGTAGTTTTGAAACACGCTGTATATATAGTAGATAAATGAATATCGATATAGTCAAAATGTGCACTGTTAAAACACTATTCTTAAAAATAAGTAAATTGTACTAATTATTGAGCACTTCCCGATCTTAAAATAGCTCCGAGTACTTAACTCTTAAATTTAAAAAACGCATGTACTCATTTTTTTGAGTACATACATGGACTCGAAAATAAGTATGTATAGAAACACACATACACTATCAGAAAAAAAAGCGAAATTACAGAGAACCGACAAATCACCATTTTTAATTGCGAAGAACTATATTTTTGGAGTAAAGAACAACGATTTTACTATTTTAATTCTTGAAATTTTGTGTATGAGCCGCTCCGTGACCTGAACCCGAGTCCTCTAGGTATGAGATAAGTATTCTACTGACTGTGCTATAAGAGCAGTCACCAGCTTCTTCCAAATGACACCTTTTATGAATCAGCGACGGAAGATCGCCAACAGCAGAGATGAATTTTCCCTTTCTTAAATATTCTAATTTCTAATAAAACAATTTTTAAACTAAATTTTCTTCTTTAACAATTCCAATGAAATTGTAAATAAATTTGAAAAGTGTGTATTATAAATTAAAAATTATAACAAAGATAGACGTACCTTTAAATAAAAGCTTGGAAATCCCTACTGTCAATTCGGTATAAGAAAAGGGTTTATCAGAAAACTTTTATTTTTGAGCACATAGGATTTAAACATGAATGTTAAGACTTTAAAATACAAAATATATGTATTCATTTCTGCATACATTTATAAATCAAGTATAAGTATACACAACTTCAAAATATCATGTACTCGTTTCTGTATTAATTGTACTTAAAAAATCGAGTACAAAGAAATTTTCATTTTTAAGCAGATTAATGCTCTTTTTTGAAGCAATTGTACTTAAAAAATATGAGTAAATAGAAATGCTCATTTTTAAGTAGATTATTTTTAGCAATGTACTTCTTTTTGAAACAATTGTACTTAAAAAATACGAGTACATGGAAGTTCTCTATTTTAAGTAAATTATTTTTGAGAGTGTACTAAGAAAATTTTTTTGATGAGTCAGTTGCTTTACATTCCGTAAATAACGTATGAAATATAAATATGCCAGTGGAGAGGACGGGTTAGGGGTGTTACACTAATTTCTTTATTACTTTAGAAAATTAGAGCTCCGGTACTTTTTAAAATATAAATTAAGCCCTGTCATACACCACGTAAAATATATATAGATTCAGAGAAACTAATTTTCTTTTTGTATTGTAACAGGATTCGAAATTTGAACGTCTTCTAAAGAAAACTTTTCCAAACGTCGTTTTGACTCCATGTGATGTTCACCAGAGTCTGCATTTTATCAAGTTCATATTGAAGATTAAAGCAGACGAAAGACCGGATGCAACAAGAGTTAAACGACATTTATTCATCAAGATGTGTTCAAATCCATTTAATTGTGATCACTACAACACGTTAGAGGTAAAGAATCCTTTTAAGGAAGTTCAAAGTGCTGAAGAATTGCAGTGTAAAAGTGACTCCAGTTCTAACATAGAATTAGAATACAGCTATTTTGAACTATCAGATGGAGAAATAATTAACGGTATGCTTCGTATAATTTCTGTATTTTTCTATCACCCTCCTCCTTTTATGCATGTTAATCACATACGAAATTCTATTAACCCTGGAGTAGTCGGGTGTTTTTAACACTTTCCAATATAGTTGAAAAGTGTTTAAGAATTCTGCTTGTCTGTCCCTCTGCCTGTCTAACCTCACGTAAATAGAGTCCGATTTCCATGAAATTGATACAAGTTATTAGTGTTTTTCATAGTATGTTCTGTATTGAAAATGAAGTGTGTAGCATTTTTGGTTCATTTACGGGGCCACTCAAAAGAATTCCGTTACATTACGGTCTATGGGGAAAAATAATTTGCCGTGTATTTTAATGATATTACACTCTAAATAACAAAGAGTGACTATTCACTCCGGAGGAGTGAATAATCACTCTATCGCAGAGTCCGGAGGAGTGAATAGTCACTCTGTCGCAGAGTCAAAATAGGCCCAACCTCTTTAGAGTGACTGTTCACTGTGAGCAAAAGTGAAATTTTTGACTCTCTGAAAGAGTGAATAGTCACTCCTGGAAAGTGAATATTCACTCTAAACAGGGGTTTAGTTTTAGGTACATCTTGAAATTGTCGTAGAAATCCACTTTATGATGAGGTTTTTCGTACAATTTTTGTAGTTATCTGTCGCGAAAATATTTAACAAATACATAATGGTGGCGAAAAAAAGAGTCAGCTCTTAATAATTATCAATATAATATATTTTGTTCATTGTTTCTGAAACTCATATGAGATTCATCATGTAATTTTTTAAAAGTGCAGGAATTTATGAAAATACATGTTATTTTCTCTTAATAATCCATTTAAAGTCAGATATTTCTTTCATATATTTAATGATAACTCATTGCTTGTGAGTATTAGTGCGAATTACATCTCACATAAAAAAAATTACCCTTTTGTTGTTTTTTGGGTGCTTTCTTAATTATATAAATATGTAGCACCTATAGTCGTAGTGTGGTTCGTCCGTATGTCCGTCTGTCCTCATATAGCAGCGCAAAAACTACTCATGGTTTGGAATGTAATATATATAATCGTTGCAGAATTTGGTCGAGTCATTTCAAAGTTTACGAAAATCGAATCAAAACTGAAAAGATATTAATAAAAGTTTTCTTCATTTTATTAAATACTATCATACGTAATTAATTCAATGATATCCGGTGATATATAATGATTCTAGGCTTCCATGTTGATGATATCTTAATTAAAGTGGAGTCCTATTATTTCCGTATTACTGAATTTAATATAGATAATCGTAATAAAATTTCTATTCATGCATTTTTGCATAATTGCGTGACAGCTATTGCACCAAGGTCTGAATATTTATAAGACTCGTTATAGTATGAACGCACGTCATTTGCCATGTTTAAGGGAGAATTTCTGACTTGTTAAATTTTATTTTAAGGTGAAAATTATTACATGGTATATTAATAATAGATTTGAAACACAAAATGATAAACTGACTTTTGCTAAAATTTACTTATTGTATTCATTCTTCTAGAAATGAATTAAACAAAATCAATTTTTTTTTCACACACTCGTGTAATATAAGTCAAAGCTAAAAAGTTGTTGATAAAAATGTAGATAGCACTAAAAATACCAAACTTCCTTACGAATCATTTAGGAATCATTGCAGAGAAAAAAACGTGATACATTTTTAACGCTTTCTAACACAATTGAAAAGTGTTTATGAATTTGGTTTATCTGTCGATTTGTCCGTGCCCTAACTGGTGTAAATATAGTCCGATCACCATGAAATGGATATATGTTATTCGGGTTTACTATGCATGTTCGGTATTGAAAATGAAGTGAGTAGCATTTACGGTTTATCTGCAGGGACTCTCAAAATAATTCCGTTATATTGCGGTCGACAGGGAAAATAGTTTACGGAGTATTTTAAGGATATTACACTATTTTAAACATATTATAATTTATATATGTCGCTGAGATGTACTGCAGGGTTCTTATTATACAATATGATGTGTATAGAATTAATCGTTCATTTACAAGGACACACAAAAGAATTTGACTACAGATGAAAATGATCAAAAGTTGAACTACTAAAACTTACGAAAAATAATTGTTGGAAGTGCGTTTTCAGTTGTGGTATGCGATTTTAAATTTAACTGTTATTTAAATATTACTTGGTGATTATGAATTCTATAAATCATATTCAGGGCCTCAAAAAATTTCTCAACAAGATCCGTTTATTCGCGGAAATGCCTTAATAGAAAATTTTCAAATGTGCTATGCCTTTAATTGAACTAAGTTATAGTATACTATGTAGTATACAAACATATCCATAGACCATACGCGGTGCAGCACAAAAAAAAAAAAAAAAAAAAAAAACATATATTTTTTTCGACTATTCATGGTAGTAGCAGAAATTTCGTTTTCAAATACTTTATGATTATGCGTTTTCCAAATAGTTAATTTACTGATAACTAAGGATCCTATTTAAAGTTTTAAGATAAAAATTTTAAATATTGGACTTATTGAAATCAGTAACTCAATCGGAATTTTAATGTAAATTTCAATATTTAATGTTAAAAGTGAATGCGACATTTACGATCTGCCATTATTAGCATTTAATTTCATAGTTTGGCGATAGTATTTTGATCGACGGGATAATTAAGTAGTACCGAAAAAGATAACAGTGGAGTGAACTTCATAAAAAAAAAAAAAAGACTGGATAATATTTATTTAGGCACAGATTTCATATACAAAACTATTTTTTTCTGACCTCAATTTGGCGAAACCCTCGTTTTCGAATACCAGTTACATATATATTTTTAAAAGGGGAATAACAATAAATAAAAAAAGTTTCATTAATAACAATAAAACAAAACAATTTATATAATTAAAAAAAAAAGAAAAGAAACAATTTATTAATAAACAAACAACAACGTCCGGGTTACCATATTGAGCAAAATAACGATACTTTGGCGCCAATTAATTACACCGGTGCGTATATGACATTGGCGTAAAAAAAATCGCGCCAAAGTGGTGCGTATATGACATCTGTGCCTTTATTTGTACTGAAAACTTGTAAAAAAAAATAAATAAGAACTAAAATTTCAAAAGTATAACAGTTATGTTTAAAAAATGAAAAACGAAGGAAATTATTAGACTTACTTTAAAAAAATGAAAAGGTCGGATAAGTTCTTACGATTGAACCTAAATGGCATATCAGTATAAAATCGAGGTTTGATATATGGCAAATTAAGATTTATGAAATGCTATGTGATGTATTTTATAAAACGTTTATTAAGCCTATATTCACGATCGCTTATGCTCTGCGTTTGACGGCGTTCTCTATCCAATCTATTTCAATTTTCTCTTTTTAATTAGGCTTCTACTTCACTTTCAAGCATTTACAAGAGATCTTTTACTGCCATTTCTAATGATATTTTGAAGCTTCACGTGCGTCACGTCCTCCTGTGCCACGTACGGTAGTGTAATATATATATATAAGAATTGTGGGTGTGAATATAGTTTTTTTGCCTTGTCGAAAAAAGTGGTTTTTTGATGCTTCGGTACACTTTTCTAAAAATCTATTTTAGGTAAACAGTTGAAACTTTTCAAAATTGTGTAACTTACTCTATGTCAGAATAATAAGAAGCGATTTTCATTTTGGCTCAAAAGAAATCAAATTAAAAATATTTTACTAAAAAATTTTGTAAATCATTTTCAACGTTTTTTAGTAAAATATTTTTAATTTTATTTCTTTTAAGCCAAAATGAAAATTGCTTCTAATTATTCTGAAATAGAGTTAGTTACACAATTTTGAAAAGTTTCAACTGTTTACCTAAAATAGATTTTTCGAAAAGTATATCGAAGCATCACAACAACCACTTTTTTCGAAAAGGCAAAAAAAAAAAAAAAAAAAAAAAAAATATATATATATATACAGTGATGGAACAGTGGCGCAGCAATTGAGCGATTGTCACCACTAAATTTTTATAGTATTCTTCGTCTTCAAAAATCTCAGAAATTCTGCCCTGAAGTAAAATGAAGAATAATACTATTAAAATTTTGCGGTGTCAACTGATTCTCTGCTGCTACACTATTCCATCACTGTATATACACACCTACGATGCTTAAAATATTATTTTAAAACCTTTCATCATCATAATCATGTTGATTTAGCATTTCATCATCATCTTGTTTTTCTGTTTTATCCATTTATAACTCAATTCAAGGCTCGAAAATTTGAACCAATTTATGTTCCATGTGCCCTTAATAAAAAACGCTTACAGTTAGGCTTAAATTTTACTTCTTAATTTTCAACCAGCTAATTGTTAAAAGAATATTCAATGAATGTGCATGTGTAATTATTTCTAACTATTGAAAAGAACCCGAATTTTAAATAATTATTTTTATGCGAAACTCCACTTCTACTGTTAATTTACATAACTACTTTTTATCCTGTATAAATCCCAAAAATAAATATATTAATTTAAATGAATTGTAATTAAATAGTTGCTATGTAAAATAATTAATACTAACATATTTTTCTTCTTTTAGATAAATCGTATAGGAAAAACACTAGAAAAGGTGTAAAAAAGTGGTTCATCAAAAAAATTACCAAAATATTCAAGTAAATAGAAATAACCGAATTTGACAATTACCGAATAGGACAAATGCAGTAACCAACCAAGTTTTATTGTCGACAGTGGATTACTTCCCGTATTCTCATGGACAGTGGATTACTTCCCGTACATTCATGGACAGTGACTTATTTCCCGCATACTATGGATAGTGACTTATTTCCCGCATACTATGGATAGTGACTTATTTCCCGTATACATCGGACAGTGATGTTTTCTTAAATATCTATTTTCATATAAATGTGTGAGTAAAGCTCAGAAATATCTGAGGCTTTCTTTTATTTCTTGAATGTGGGACTAAAGCTGATAAACTCATATCAAGCTTATTTTTTGTCTCTCGGAGTGTGACTGAAGCTTACAAACTGTCGTGAAGCTTCTTCTTTTATAAGTCTAGTGTGACTGAAGCTTACAAACTGTCGTAAAGCTTCTTCTTTTACCTCTGTAGTGTGACTGAAGCCCAAAAACATTATTGTGCTTCTAAACTCATGATAGTGATTATTCACTTTATATCGTAATTAAAATGCAGAAACTTACCTGCAAATAGTCTCTATATTTGTGAAACAACCACAGAAACTTACCAAGTATTTACGATGTCTTGTTTTTTATATGTAATTTATTGGTTCTTCTACACTTTTGGGGACAAACGGATTTTATTTTAACATCCTATTTAAAAAAAATGAATTAATAAATGTGGTTACTGCAGGAGTGTGCGTGGTTATTTATTTTAATTACAGAAAAACCTCCCTGAAGCGACTGCGTTCCGTTCCAATAAAAATTAGTCGCTCCGAGTGGTGGTCTCTTAATTCAGGTAATGTTTAAATCAAGATTTTAATTGTTGAAAAAAGGTAATAATTAATGTTCCTAAAATTTGTTTTTACACATTTGGAAAAAATATGATAAGATATGATTGATATGATACAAATATGATTGATAAAAATATGATTGATAAAAATTATGATAAAATTTAAGTATAAAAACAAAAGTTAATTACATACGTTGATTACTGCAGAGTTTAAAAAATGAATACATTGACGTTTGCTTTGATTGTACGGTTTTATCTTTTATAACTTTTATTTCCAAGTCCTTTCGAAGTAAATAAATGATATATTTTTTTTGAACGGGAACAAATAATGACGATTTTATTAATTTATCTATTTCTTTGAGAGTTCCTGACAGAACAGGTCGTCATTCATAATTTGTCATCAGAGTTAAATTCATAGCCTAAAAAGGCACAAAGAAGTTTTAATACACTTAAAAATTACCGGAAGAAATTGTAAAAAAAATTCTAAACTTAGTTTAGAAGTTTGATGAATAATGCACTCTCCGGAATTATTTTTCTAATAAAATCTTCTTCAAGCGACCAGGAAAACACGGAATTTGTTTAATTTTCTTTAAAGAATTTGGTCGCTCATGGAGGGAGTTCAACTGAGATGGTCTCCGAATAGAGGTAAAATTAGTATTGAGCCTATGGGAATAAATTTCGTTCCATGAAAAAAAATGGTCGTTCAGGGAGGTGGTCGCTTAATGGAGATTGTCGCACAGGGAGGTTTCACTGTATAAGTAATTTTTTTTTAGGTGTACACAAAATATCTATGACAATATTCTGTTTTGTTCTGTACTTCACAGAATGAAATTTAACAGTTTAATCGATTAACTACGGATCAGGACATATACGTCTCAGTGTACCAATTTTAAAAAAATAATGTTTTACGTGCATTTATATTAGAATTTTTTTAAAGAGAAATCTGCTAGAAAGGAATTATTTTGTAAATTATGGTCAGATTAACATGTTGAGCGCCATGTCAGTGACCGGTGACTGACACTGAAATTTCGTTTAGAATGCGTCATTCACCGATGGGTGACGGTCTAAAATATGATATAAAACTAAAAATATATATATTGCTTTAAGTAATTACTGAAAATTTATTTAAAATCTACTTACTTTTTATTTCTTAGAGGATTATACTTTCTTAAAAATTACTTAAAATACTGTAAATTTTTCAGCTTCAGTGTCAGTCACCGTGCACTCAACGTGTTAAATATAACCGCTAGTTAACGATATAATCGCTATTTTAAATAATGTTAACAGTTTTAGATTTTTTGTTTTATTATGTGTAATTTATTTTTATATATAAAAAAGAAAAATATTTGGAATATGTGTTATAGAATGTAATTGTATCGTAACTATATAAAATAAAAAATAAAATAAAAAGATTTGGAATATGTGCTATAGAATGTAATTCTATTGTAACTATATGAATTTTTTAATGTAAAATAAATTCTTTAAAATTTTAAATAAACATTTGACGCTCATTAATCCGATCCCTCGGGACCAAAAAAAAAAAAGAGGTTAAAATTACCATTATCTGATTCTATTAAAAAAAAATCTCTTGATTTATCGTAAAAAAGAAACATGCATTTCTGCAGATTTCTAGAATAGGTACCTTTTTTAAATTTTTCAACGTAATTGAAAAGTGTTTATGAATGCGGTTTGTCTGTCTGTCCGTGTTCTAGCTGTCATAATATACACGAATTGCCATGAAAATTTTATATACCATTTATGTTTAGTGTAGAATGTTTACTATTGAAAATGAAGCATGATGCATAAATAGTTCCTTTACACTTGAAATAATTCCGTTTCATTCATGGAACTATTCATAAAGAGGAACTGACATATCCTTAAAATAATGAAGCTTCAACTGTAACCGCTTTCGTAGGGCTTGATTACCACCATAGAAATTTTCTTCTTATTTAAACACTTTAATGACGTAAAATTTCAGCCATAAATAATCAAGGAAACAGATATTCTTTTTTGCTGGTAGAAGTTTACCGCTAATCAGACTCTGCGTTTCTACTATATCGTGACAACCTAGACAACCTTCTGCCAGTGTCCGCGAAAAAGATTATAATATCTGGGCGAACGGACACCAGTGAAAACAAATAGAAAATTTTTCTATATTTATGAGAAAATATTTCCATGAATAAGGCGCTTAAATAAGACGAAATTTTCTATTCAAATTTACTGGTGAGAAGTTTGACCCGGCGGAAATCAAAAACTGTTGATCCGATTTAAAAGAAACAGCAGCCATCATGTGACAACTTCCTCAGTTACTTCACTCGCAACTGGTAGACATTACACTATACGTCTCCTCCTCTTTATTCATAACTCCATTGTTCCAATGGAGTTATGAATAAAGAGGAGGAGACGTATGGTGTACTGGCTACCAGTTGCGAGTGAAGTAACTGAGGAGGTTGTCACAAGATGGCGGCTGCTTTTTTTTAAATCGGATCTTCAGTTTCTGATTACCGCCAGGGCAAACGTCCCACCAGTACAATTGAATAGAAAATTTCATCTTAATTAAGCGCCTTATTCATGGAAACATTTCTCAAAAATGACATAAAAATTTCTATTTGTTTTAACTGGTGTCAGTATGTCTTGTAAAACTGTCAGTTTGTTCCACTGGTTGTCACAGTATGGCGGAAACGCAGGACCTAACTACCGCCAAAGTAAACTCCTACCAGTAAAAATGAAAGTCTGTGTCTACCATTATTTGTGACTTTAGTTTTGTAATAGTAAGGCTTTTAAATAAGTTGAAAATTTCTGTATAAATCTACCGGTACAAGTTTTGACCAGCGATAAACGACTCATGCGATAGCGGTTACAGTTGAAGCTTCACTATTTTAAGGATATGTCAGTTCCTCTTTATTAATAGTTCCATGATTGTTCCATTATGGTTTATGAGGAAAAATCCTTTGCGGTGCATTTTATTGATGTTACGATATTTTAAACATAATGAGACTGATATTCATCCTTGAGATAAACTACGACATATTTTTATAGAAGTATTGAATAAGTAACACTTAATGTTAGATGCCTCGGTTTAGATGCCCAATCGTGTTAGTTGCCCCAATCACTGTATTTCAGTTGTTGGACATATGATGGAGCTCGTGATCTTCTTCTATTCCACATCGTTATAAAAAAGCCTAGTAGACGAAGTTAAGCGATTTATTTCTTCAAATAAAAGTTATATTCATCAAAAAAGGTAAGCTTGGTTTTTGTTATATTTTCTCTAAGATAGAGACAATAGCAGATGAAATACAATGTATTTATTAGAGATTTTTCATGAAATATTCAGTGAATGTTGTTGAAACAGTTATTGAACAACATGTTAGTTTATAGGCTGCAGCCATGCTTCTTCTTACTTCCACAGCTATTGGCTGGAGCACCGCCCCCTGAATACTAGGCCTGAGCGCTGACACAAAAAATGGCGGCTGCCGAAGGCGTATATTTTTTTAAACGTAGGTACGGTCTCTTACATGTTGACACCAGTATTTAAAAGAAAATATTTCTCTAACTAGTTTAATCTCAGAAAAATAAAGCCGAAAAAACTTTAAAAAAAAAATATTGGTACGAATAATTAAGGCTGTACACACGCTAAAAAAAATCCTCCTTCGACAGCCGCCATTTTTGTGTCAGCACTCAGTCCTAGTATAGACGGGTTGCACATGACGTCACATGTCTGAAATCGCTTCCTATGGCGCCCAAATATAAGGCGAATTTGGTGCTCTCCATTTGATTTTTTAGACTTATTTGCACTATAATAATTAAAATAAGAAAGCTCTAAATTAAAGAGAAAGATAACACGTGCTTTTAACGGCAAACGGGAGTTCTGTGCTCCACGTGTGTGCTCCAGAAGCTATAGCATCAGTCGTTGCTAATAGCAACGTGACGTCAATGCAAGGGGTCTATTCAGGGGGCGGTGCTCCAGCCAGTAGACTTCCGATTAAGTTAAGAGTCTAACCCTGAGGTCCGGAATAGATGGCCAAAATCATTGATTAAGCTTTCTGATACAGATCCCAGTTTATCTGGTATTTATAGTACAGAAATATTTTTCATGAAGTTCTAAATTTTGAATACATAGATTAAATGTGCACTACAAAAATCATTACTATGATAAAGAAAAATTAGGGGGGCTTAAGAGGGACATCTACCCCTGACTATAGTTCTTTACAGGGTATAACATCATAGTTATGACACTTATGTTACACACAATAATTCCATTACACTATGATAAATGGCGAAAAACGGTTTGTAGTATATTTTAATGACGTTATGATACTTCAGAGATCATGAAGTTTTCATTTTGTGAACCAAAACATGTTTTCTGTTGATTATGGAGTGTGTCGTTCATTAAAAAAAGACTCATAAAATAATTCGGTCTCAAATCAAATTATCTATATTATAAAGAACAAACCTGCCCGTACGTAACGCTGATATCATTCACCTCGCAGCAAAAACAGACGATTAAATTTAACTTTTATTTCAAAATTTTCAACTTCTAAGTACATTTTCAACTTTTACACCCTCGGATAGAGGAAAAATTTACTTTTAAATGCAATTGGTTTGAAAACTATATCGCAATTTGTTTGAAAATCGTATCGAAATTTACTCCTTTTTTATTGTTTTTAATATAATTTTTAAGCATGATTTTTTGAATCCTTTTCTATCACTTGTAGACTGACGATAACAAAAGATAAATCGGTTCGCACTTAAATTGATATAAATAAAATAGGTCAGCATTTGCTTCCGGTGTATATTCCATAAAGAAATTAAAACTTTATCAATCCATATACAAAATTAATAAAATATAAATTAAACACAAGTTTAAGACATATAATGAATAACGCTTAACCACTTCCGTACCAGCATATGTATATGAAGAATACATAAGAAACCAGCTCCAACCATCCAAAACCAAAATGGATCCGTACGTGGATCCACTGGTGTTAGTGAAGAATCAGGTTATGGATCCATACCTGGATCCACTGGTACGGAAGTGGTTAAATATCTCTTAAAATAATTATTCGATTTAAAAACTGTCTGCATCAGTGTGTTTATCAAACATTTCTCTATAATACCACCGAATTTTTATAATTTTATATGGAGCAGTTTTCTTAGTATTAACGAAGAAAGAACCCCGGTCACAAAAAACTCATTAACGGCAGGGGTGACAGCGTTAGTTACATTTTTATAGAATAGGGAGAAACTGGTATTGAACAAACGGTTCAATATGAGCCCAGATTTTTACATTCATATACCAAGGGTGGATAAATAATGTGCAAAAGTAGTTTATGAAAACCTGATTAAGATTGAATCAACAATCTGTGTATATTGCAAGATTCACACACTACTTGGAATTTCCAAGGAATCCGGCACCATTGCGAATGATAAGAAAATTTCTATTTAATTTTTTAAAACACAAATACCGACACGTTTATTCACAGAATTTGCAATATTTTTTTGTGTTTAAATAAGCCAAGAAAAAGAAAGGTAAAATTGTGCAAATTCTGATATTGTACCGACCTACAGGCACAAGCAGATTTCGAAGTTAAGTACTAATTTCACCAACAAAAACTAAATCAAGATTCGAGATAAACTTAGATAATTTTTGGTCCTTTTCTGAAAAGTAATAACATCTTGAAACAGACTCGATATGTTTCACAAATAAGAAGTTATGAAGATTTCAGTGTTTTTATAAATCCACGCACCCAATTTTTTTGCTGTAAGAGTTCCTCCTATCAAAAACTTATTACTACAAAGGTACGGATAATATTCTGAATATTTATTTAATAAATTTAAACCGTGTGGGGATTGTTTCATCAAATGAACCACATACTATGTTTTAAATTCCTTTCTTTTTAATGAGACACTGGCGCAATTAAAAATGCAACCCTATTTACAACATCTCTAAGGATTGTCAAAAATTTTCATCACGACAATGATATTTTTTTATCGCCTTAGTGGTGGATTAACGGAAATGTGAAATGTGATTTTTTTTACCCGACTGCCAAGAAGTGTTATGTGTTTCACGCGTATCTGGGTAAGTGGATTTCTTTATACCCTCGAAACATCCCAAAGGCTAGATGGATTTTAATGAATGAGGTCTCTATCGATTTGTCTTGACCGTCCGATGGTTATAGGCTAGGTTTTGTTTATTTAAATTCAAAATGGCGGCCGTAAAATACAAAATGGCGGTAGAGTCGAAAAAATTTTTTACGCACCCTATTGAGTGGCATATCATTGGATATGTCTTTCAAAATGAAGATGATGTTTCATTGACTATTTTACAGTCAGAAGCTCCGTTTAAATATTACACGACCTGGACGTTGTGTAGGTAGGATCTCTAGCTTTACTGCAACTCTAACCATCATAGACATCTATAGGCCTCATCAAAACCGCGTTTATAGATAGGAACTAACAATTAAACACAACTTAAAAGTCATCAATACAAGTAAATAAAAAAATAGGTAAATAATATAAAAAATAGTTTCACATTGATGAGAAATAATTAATTAGTCCGCTTTTTACGCAGACTGGTTTTTTGATTTTTTAAATTTAATTTATTCTACAAACCCAAATTTTTTTGTTTTTATTTATTTATTTATTTATTTTGCTGTAAGAGTTGTCCTATCAAAACTTTGTCAATATAAAAGGTTGTAGATAATATTAGGAAGATTTATAATAAATTTAAGCGGATTTGATATCTGGTGAATTGACGAAGTTATGAATTTTTCTTCTTAAAT
Source organism: Maratus speciosus (assembly GCA_963932465.1). Classification (NCBI taxonomy): domain Eukaryota; kingdom Metazoa; phylum Arthropoda; class Arachnida; order Araneae; family Salticidae; genus Maratus; species Maratus speciosus. The sequence continues at coordinate 205,572,942 of OZ010794.1, read as the reverse complement.
CCCTATTTTTTTTGCCCCTTGAGGCCATTTTTCATGACATCAAAAATCTGTCATACATCAATTTTTGGCCCTTTTTCCAGAAGTAATAATAACTTTAAACTGATTTGATATGTATCATAATTAATAAGTTATGGATTTTTTTTTTTTTTTCACAAAACCTCTTCCCATTTTCACCCTTTTGGTTCGATTTCGCACGTTAACGAACTTGACCGAGATTTTATCTATCAGTTTGAAAGAAATTTATGCAGAATTATGGAAGTTATCGTATCATAAAAATGTAATATATATATAGCAGGGATGAGAGCGCCCCGATCCAAATGGTTGATTTTCACCACTAAATTTTGATAGTATTTCTCCCCTTATTTAATGACAAAATTTCTGAGATTTAATAAAGCAAAGTATACTATTAAAATTTAGTGGTGAAAATCAACCATTTGGGAGGGATGAGAGCGCCCCGATCCAAATGGTTGATTTTCACCACTAAATTTTGATAGTATTTCTCCCCTTATTTAATGACAAAATTTCTGAGATTTAATAAAGCAAAGTATACTATTAAAATTTAGTGGTGAAAATCAACCATTTGGGTCGGAGTGCTCGCATCCCTGATAGGTATATGAAGTTTTGAGTTTTAGGAGTGATGACCGGCGTAGATCTGCAAAAATTTTCCAGAAATTCCAACATAGGGGTGAATTTCTTAGGAAATCTGCCTAATATGAGTAATTTTATAGCACTTCCATATTTAAAGGGGGGATATTTCCTTTAACCCTAGAACTACCGGAAATTTTACTCAAGTTTTATAAAAACATTCTACACCAGAATTTTTACTTAAAACTATTTAATTTGTTTATTTAACTTATTATTGTCTGATTTATACATTTAGTTTGTTTTGAAGAAATTTTCTGGTTTGAATAGATATTTTGAATATACATGTCGGGTCCATTGGACCCTTCTGGTAGACAGAGGGTTAAAAATTCAACGAGGAGAACTTACTGCCACACGGGCTCTCACTCGTCATTGCAAGATCACTGAAGTTAATGCCACTGAGTTAGTCAACACATATTTTATAAATAAAAATATTTATTTAAGTTTACCGGTATGAAGAATATATTCATCACGTTTTCACCTTGCAAATCTAGGCAACACCAAAAGCAAAGTTTAATATTTAATTCTATGCGGTTAACTTTGATGTATTCAAAATGCACTTTTCATTATTATAATTATTATTATTCAAAGAGCTGAACAGACCCTAGCCTTCAATTTAATTAGAAAAATCTGAAGATCTAATCAAATCCTTCGTGATTGCTTGAAGAAACGCGTATATAAGAGCAGAGACATTCCTGTAGGTTCCTCAAAACAGTCACTCTTCTGCAGATTAGCCTTAGCCTAAAATATCTCTATAAGATCTACACACCTCGTGCCACATACAGGGTGTCTAAAAACGGTCAAATAACTGGAGAAATACATATGAGATTGGAAAACGAAAAAACACATGTTAGTATTTAAAAAAAAGCTATTCAGTGATACCAAAGTTGACCCCCCACTCCGACCGCCTGGGGTGCAGAGGGGGTCCAACTTTGAAAACTTAAATGATAACCCCCTATTTTTATTACAGATTCGGATTCTTTGGACAAAAAATACCTAACTTTTGTATTTAAGATTTTTTTCGGAATTTTGTTTTTCCCAATCACGTTTTGTCATCTCCAAATCTGATTGGCCGGAACTTCCGCTGTCAAAGTGGTCGTCTTTTACGGGAATAGTGTTTCACGAAAACCATCAGAGTCGGTTGTTTGGATGGCGCATTATATGCTTTAGATTGAATTAATAGAAATACATTAAATTAGTTTTCTATTTGCATAATGTTTTCTCCAGTCATTCATTTCTAAATAATAACCTGCGTACTTTGATCTCTTGATGTGTAAATATGTACCTCCCCTCCTGAATAGAAAATGGATAATCTTCGTTTCGATGGCTTCGGATGCTTAAAAAAAATCATCTAATTTGGGGGCTGAAGTGGGTGGATGGTTTTTCTTTAATTAATGCAATAGAATAACATATAGGAATTGGGAATATTTCTTTTAAAAGACAAACGAGGAGAACTTATAGGCACTCACTCGTTATTTAAAGTTCTAGAAGAGACAGGACGCATACATAAATAACACATAATTTATAATAAATATATATCTATTTTATTTAACCGGTATGAACTGAATATGTTTATCACGTTTTCACCGTGTTAATCCAAACAATACAAAAAGCAAAGTTTAACATTTAAATCTATGCGGTTAATTTTGATTCATTCAGAGTGAACTTATTATTATTTAAGTATCTGAACAGCTGGCCTGAATGAGAAAATCTGAAGATCTAATGAAATCCTTAATGATTGCTGGAAGAAACATGTTTATAAGAAGAGAGACATTTCTGTAGGCACCTCAAAATAATCTCGCTTCTGCAGATTGATCTATAGCCTAAAAAATCGTTATAAGATCTACACACCTCGTAAAACATATATAAATATCGATGATTCGTTAAATTGTGCAACGTCGTCATAAAAATCTACTTCCAAAAATTCCGTTTAGGGCGGAGTATCTTGAAGCTTTAAATGCATTATTGTGTTGCTCCGCCTTTAAATATTTCGCCGTTTTTTTTTTTCTTTTTGTGCGTTTTTATTCATATATTTCTATTTCTGCTGGCACCGATTGCACGATTTTGGGATATATGTTATTTGGACTGACACAAGTGACAGATTCTTTTATCCAATCTGGGCATGCTTTTTCTGATCAGTTTTTCCTACAGTTCGCATCACCTTAACGAACAGCAAAAGCTTTCTAGAAAACTAGTCAGGAAAAATTCTAGAAATTGCTTCTTGGAAAAAGTATGTGCAGTTTGAATAGAAGGATCCGCACTGGCACACACTTTGAATATTCGTCTTGAAATGGCAATTATTCTCTAAACATGAAATATATAAATTTTCGGTTTTAGGCTTCCGGACTTAAAAAGTGAAAACGGAACAATTATAAAATCACTCGTGTGTCTGTCTGTCTGCCACAGCCGTTTTTCTCGAAACCTATCGACCGTGGAAAGTTCAAAATTATTTAAAGGCTTACATATTTATAGATTATTTGCCATCCCCAAATATTTTTTGGAAAAATTTAGAGGCGCTAAGTAAGTTACAATTTTTTTTATACCCCACTAGTTGGACATTTGGATCTAGAAAAAAAAAAATAATAAAACAAAATTTGATTTCATTTTCAAACAGAAATACTGCTCTCGACCAATAAGAGTGTTATCACGAAATCGATTTAAAGAAGAAGAAGAAATATTAACAATAATAAAAAGTAGCAAAAAACAACCAAACTGGTTTCTTTATTTTTTTCGTGCCGTTTTTATACGTATACGCTCTAACTTTAATCTGAATGTGCTTTTGTTATTATTGCTTTATATGCTTTTGATGAATTAATAGAAATATATTAAATTAGTTTTCTGTTCGCATATTTTTTTATCCAGTAATTCATTTCTAAATAATAACGTGCGTACTTTGATCTCTTAACGTGTAAATATGCACCTCTCTCCCGGACGGAAAATGGATAATCTTCATTATTTGGCGGCGGGATGTGTGGATATTCTACATTTCGATGACTTCTGATGTTTTTTAAAAAACATCTAATTCGGGGACCATGTGAGTGCATGTTTTTTAAATCAATGTTATAGAATTAGAATCACGTATAGGAATTGGGAATACTTCTTTTAAAAGACAAACGAGGAAAACTTATTACCATTTAGGTGCTCGCTCGTTATTTAAAGTAGAGTTTTAATAGAAAGATGGTATGTTCGTAATCGACACATAATTATTAATAAAAATATATTTATTTAATTTAACCGGTATGAGATGAATATCTTTATCACATTTTCCCCGTGTTAATTCACGCAACACCAAAAGCTAAGTTTAACATTTAAATCTATGCGGTTAATTTTGATGCATTCAAAGTGAACTTATTATTACAATTATTATAATTTAAAGAGGTAAACAGACTATAGCCTTCAATTGACCGAGAAAAATCTAAAGATCTGATGAAATCCTTCGTGATATCTTGAAGAAACGTGTTTATAAGAGGAGAGACATTTCTGTAGACATTTCTGATTAATTTTCTCAAAATAATCTCTCTTCTGGCCCTATAGCCTAAAAAATCATTATAGCCTAAAATAATCTTTATCATGGAAGACGGTAGTATTCCGAGTGACGCAGCCTTAAGCCTAAAATCGTATCGTATCATATCGTAGAATTCGTAGATGGCGGAACTCATATATACAGCTAACTCGACATCAAAGAAAATGCCAAAAGCCGCCTGTTAATAACTCAGCAAATATAGGTCCTATTGTTCTGATTTTTTTTAAACAGTCTTATATCTGCAGTCTAATCCTATTCTGAATTTTTTACAATTTTACGTGAAGTATATTTTCAGATCTGTAAACCCATTTTGAAAGCAATTTCGATGGTGTAAGTTTGTCTTTTTTTTTTTTTTTTTTTTTTTTTCTCCGAAACGTTCTAGATTTTTTTTAAAAACATTAATATATAAAATGAACCTGTTTTTGATGCAGTGGATAAGACTAACCTAGTATCTAGGAAAACTCTTAATTTTTATATAATCCGCATGAAAAATTGGACTTCTTAGGATCGCGGATTACATGTTATTCTATGGGCTAGCAGACAGAACGTTGCACATCGGTTTTGCGCGGTTTAGGTCACAGTTAAAAGTCTGAATATTGGCAATAAATCTTTTTTTAAACTACAAAAACAGTTTATTATGTGCTTTAAAATACTTAGACAGATTTTTTAAAATAGAGCTGTATTTTGTAATTATATGTATTTTATTTCATTGTTATTCATAGTAAGTAAACATTTTTTAAGGAGAAAATATTTCACATTTTTTAAAAAATTCTCGTATCGAAATTCGATATTTATCGAAAATTTTCGTATCGGAATGAAAATTCATCGCGTTCGCCCTTAAGACTTCGCCATGTATCACTACGCGATACGCGAAGTTGACTGAAGAAATAAGAAATATCAAAGATTTTGAAATGGTATTCCAAGGGGAGAAAGTGAGTACAATTTCTAATTACCCAGACAGCATTCTTTGCAACCGATCCTTTCTAATTAGTATAATGTTCTGAATTGTTTTTATTTTCAACAATACTTATATAACTGTTTTCCTTACAAAATAACGTTCATGTGTGGCATAGGTATTTCTTGTGATATGTGAGTGTAATACAGATAGATTACTAATTTAATTTTGAGTTTTGAGTTTTCTTTTAAAGAAATTAAACAAAATCTTTCATTTTTAAAGAACGCACAATTTAAATAAAAGGTATGACGAAATCAAAATTAAGATTTCCAATCCCGTTTATAAAATGATTAATTTGCGAATCGTTTCTAATAACATTATAAACGAAAATTGACTTAAAATGACATCTTTTTCAAAATATGGGTATCTTTCGTTTATTTATTTTTTTTTTATATAACTCTTTTCAGCTTCAAAAATTAAAGCATCGTAGTATTTTATTTTTATAAAATTAAACCTAAAGGGGAAAATAAATTCTTATTGCCGTTTATCTCTGTAACAAAAGAAAAACAGAAGAAAATAAAAAACAAAAAACCCCCGAAGCATTTCTTTTAGGCTAATTGATTACAGCCATGGGTGCAAGACCTTCAGTCTCAGGACTGTTTCAGTCTTGGACATATTTTTGACTGATAGTAAATTCTACTTTATATACTTAAATTATCACGATTAGCTCAAAATGATTATTTTATCCTGACTGGTTGTTTTGAGCTCCAAAAAGTAAATATTTTCATCATGATACTTTTCCTTATTTAGTAATTAAAGTTTGTAGATAAATAAGATAAAACAGGTTTTTTGCAAAAGTAAGATACTTGTTTTTATTTAATTTTAAAGTTAATAAGCTTAAAAGAAAGCTTTAAATAATTTACTTAAAAAAAATATAAAAGTAGCCAGCTCCCTTATATGGTATTTGTGGTAAAGAAGTATTATTAAGAATAAGAACAATTCAGAGCATGTTACTATTTAGAAAAGATTGGTTTCACAAAATTTCATTAGCAGCTGCATTGTAGGTGTCATGATAATTAGACTTTGTATAAACTAATAAAGTGATTACCCAGTAACCATTTCAATTAATATATTAATCTAACTCGCATCTTAAATTAAGTATTAAGTTTTTATTCTGCTTTCCTTAAGCCATTCACTATTCTTTAACATTCCGCATATTCCGACTACAAAAACTCTTTTTAGCAATTCCACCTGTACACTGGAGGGTTGCCGTGCCACTTACAGAGTAGCGCTTTTATCGCCTTGTTGTGCAATAGTATTTGCAAGATCACACTAACATAAAAAAGTAGCAATAAAAGAAAAACAAAATTAATCAGTTGATTATAAAAACCCGCTCCATTCTCGGTCGGAAGAGGAACATCACAAGAAAAAAAAACCCTCGCGAAATTTGACAGTATGTCAGGGAAGGGGGGGGGGCAATCAAAAACTTCATCAAAATAGTTGTAATTTTCTAATAAATATGTTACATATAACATATGGTAGTAATAATCGGTATATCTGATGAAAATACAAATAATTTTTTAAAATGAACTATTTAATGATTTTTTTATCCCTATTACTGTATTGGATTAATAGTACTTTAAGGGGGTCCGGGACACAAAAATCTTCAAATTTTCAGTTTTTTGTTTATTGGATTAAAAATTTCTCTGCCGTTTTCTGCTTAAAATGATGTTTAAATCATGTTTCTATCTTAATTAGAACAGGAAATATTAATTTTTTCGTTTTGGTTTGTTTTTAAAATTTGCCTTTCAAGCTATGGTTGTCAAGGAAACGAGTTCTTGTGAAATTGCGTTTTTCTTCATGATAGGTTTTTTTCACCATTTCTCATATTTAAATTCTTATAACTCGAGAACCGTTAAAGATACAGGGTTGAAACTCGGAACATATCTTTTTCAGTTATTTTACTTCACTTTTGACCCAGCATATTTGAAAAAAATATTTACTCTTGAAAATATGATTTTTTTTTTTTTTTTTTTAAAGTTGCACCACTTTCTTTGTAATTTTTTCGTTAAGTATTTTTAATTTTTTTAAAAATTAATATTTTTTAAAATGCTGGCTCTAAATTAAAAATATATATTTCTGTTTATTTAATTGAAAAACAATTTAAATTCTAAAAATAATATTTCGAGTTATAACGATTTTAAGTTATACCACTTTTTTCATAAATTTTAAATTAAAAAATTTTTTTTTAAAGCTATGAGAAGTTTTATCATTTGATTTTGTTTACAAATGATATGGTTAACCATCACAAAAAAATTCAAAATTTTAACTCAATAATTTTTTTTTTTTGAAAATGTGTCCCGGACCCCCTTAAGAGCCATAATTTTATATTCTAAAATCATTAAAAGCACTCTGCAAGCAGTTCTTGTTCAATCACAAAAGCCTGCCACTAAAACATTTTAATGCAGAAAATGTAATGTATTTCTCATATGTAAACAATGAATTTTGCAGTTAAGAAGCACGCCTTTCACAAATATTGATATTTCTTGGAACACTAAATTTGATGCATTATCGTCTTTAACACATTATTTTGGAGTAATGAAAATATAGTTATTATATTAAATTTTTTTGTAAATGGGTGTTATAATCAGTAGTAGCTCATGACAGGTTTTTCTTGCAGCACTAAAATGCATGCCTTCCAAAAGTTTTTTTTTTTTTACTAAATTATTGCCTTATTTAATGGAAAAAAGTTCTGCCAAAAATAAGGCAAAGATTTCATTATTATTAAAAATAGTGAAAAAGGAATAAATTTGCCAACAATGAATTTAGTGTCCCCAAAACTGTCAGTGACGAGCTACCACTGTTTATAATTATTTTGACCAGGCATATTTGGATCATGCTTTAAGGTAATTTAATAGTGTATGATCTATACCTATTATGTAAAATTTTATAATTTGCACAATTTCTGGTTCCAAGGAATGTAATTCAAAGCATGTATACGAGGTAAATTTAATGATGTATGAAATATGATCTAAATAATGCAAAATTCAATAATACACACAACTTCCCATCCCAAGGTGTGCTTTATAAAGATCTTCTACTATATTCATATGTAGTTCAAGTTCACTCATCAAAAACCTTAAAGATTTAGTATCTGTGACTGCTCTGAAGAGGGCATTATTACAACTTTATAATTTTTTCATTCTGTAGTTCAAATTACTCAGCTTAGAATTTACCAATCAAAACATTGCCATCTTGATATTTTCCCCACTGTGTTTTATGTTGAAATTGGTTTTTTACTTTATTTTGATTGCCACATCAAAATGAGCTCTCCTGTGTTTTCTAATATGCCGTTATTTATAAATATTGTATTTACCATGATTCGTAAATAATGACATAAGTAGAAAATGTCAGTCTGGCGGCAATCAAAAAAGTTAACCAATCGGCTCAGTTTTCAGGTTGCACTATTTTAGTTTGGATTGGGTTGCATGGGAATGTTGATGCATGCCAAAAAGAATCTTAATAGTGAGTATTTTGCTTGTACTGGGTGCTGAAGATCTTTATAATGCAGGGCTCCCAAATGGTCCGCCAACTGAATACCAATATTATTTTAGAAACATTTTCTTTTTAGATTTGTCTTACAAACCGCTCCGGAAACACCTTTGAAAGTTAATTCTTGCGCAAACTTACTATAAAATTTTCTGTTAAAATTTATTGGTATTCAGTTGGCGGACCATTTGGGAGCCCTGATAATGCAATTATCTATATAATTTATTTCTGAGATGTAAATCTATATAATTTATTTCTGAGATGTAAACAATGGATTTTGCAGTTACAGATCACTTGTATTTCACATACATATTGTTAAAATATCTCCTGTTTCCTGAAACACTAAATTTTATACATTTTGATGTTTAACACCTTATTTTGGAATTTTGTAATGAAAACATTGTTGCAGTAAAAGACCTTTAATATGCAATTCTCTGTATAACAGACAGCTTCTTTAATGTAAACAACGAATTTTACGCTTAAGAAGAGTCTGCAATCTATTTTGTAGAAATATTGCTACCCTCTAAAGGGCTAAATTTCAAACATTATTTCATCTTTATCTTCATAATTCTTATTTTTTTAAAGAAAAAATTGCTAGCATTAAATTAAAAAATTTTGAAATAAGTAATACAATGATTTGTCCAGAGGTATGTTTGATCGTGTTTATAAAGCATAATTTTGTTTACATTTTAAAACTTCATCAAAATAGTTGTAACTTTTCTAATAAATATGTTACATATAATATATGGTAGTAATACTCAGTATATCTGATGAAAATAGAAGTAATATTTTAAAAATAAACTATTTAATGATTTTTTTTTAATCCCTATTACTGTATTTGATTAATAGTAGTTCAAAAGCCATAATTTTATATTGTAAAATCCTTAAAAGCACTCTGCAAGCAGTCCTTGTTCAATCACAAAAGCCTGCCACTAAAAAAATTTAATGCAGAAGAAGTATTTCTCAGATATAAACATTGAATTTTGCAGTTAAGAAGAACGTGTATTTTACAAATATTTCTATTTCTTGAAACATTAAATATGATACATTATCGCCTTTAACACATTATTTTGGAGTAATGAAGACATTGTTATTATATTAAAATTTTTTGTAAATGAGTGTTATAATCAGTAGCAGCTCATGACAGGTTTTTCTTGCAGCACTAAAAAGCATGCTTTCCAAAAGTTTTTTTTTTTCTTAAATAAAATTTTTGCCTTATTTAATGGAAGAAAATTGTGCTAAAAATAAGGCAAAGATTTCATTATTAAAAATAGTGAAAAAGAATAAATTTGCCAGCCATGTATACGAAGTAAATTTAATGATGTATGAAATATGATCTATATAATGCAAAATTCTATAATACGCACAACTTCTCATACCAAGGTGTGCATTATAAAGATCTTCTACTGTATTCATATGTAGTTCACACTTCAAAAACCTTAAAGATTTAGTATCTGTAAGAGGACATTATTACAACTTTATATTTTTTTTCATTCTGTAGCACAAATTACTCAGCTTAGAATTTGCCAATCAAAACATTGCCATCTTGATTTTTTTCCACTGTCTTTATTTACCTCAGAAGTGATTAAGATTTTTTTACATTGTAAATCCTAAAGGTTATAATAGAAAAAAATCATCTTTAAGCCCTTGGGGATGAGCGACCGGTATACTTGGCCACTTAAGGTGTTCAGAATCCTTCATTATTCTCACCATTTATTTTTAATTGTAAAGTTTACCTTCTTTAATCGGAGCATTTCTGTGATTCAATTACAGAAAATTTTCTGTTTTTAAAAATCTGTAGTAAAAGGTTAAAAATTAACCAAAGGGCTCTTGTCGCGAAGGGGTTAAACATCTTGAATTACAGTGAACTTTAATAACCCTTGCCTTTAATTGCCAGTACTCTTCCAATTGAGCTATCTGTACGACAGCCCAGCCAACACAATATTCGCTCAGAACAACTATTATCATAACATCAATTGATTGTCTGAAAAATAATTAAAAGTGTGCATGGTTATATATTTTATTATTAAGCAACAGACTTTGCAGATCCGTTTTTCTAAAAAGCTTTAAAGATTGAAATCTCTAGGCTGGAGTGGGAAAGTGGTAATTTTGAGGAATAGGAGGATAATTTATATAGAAGAATTTTCTGTATAAAAATAAAGATTTAAAATTTTTTAATGCTGGGGAGTAGGGGGAGGGAGAAGAGGTGAAATGTACAGCCGTGGAAAAAAAAGGTAAACACCCTCTAATAACTCCTTAACAAAATATTATCGTAGACGAAAGTTATTGGTACCGAGCGATTGGAAATAAAGTCTACTTTTAAATGATGTATATAAAAGATGCTCAGGGGGCCATCTACATATTAAAACAAATCCAAACTTCATTTTTTTCAATGGCAATACCCAATTTTAACGAGATATTTCAAATCTTCGGTTCAAACTATGCCTAGGCACCAAATTTCAAGTCATTTGAATAATAAGTTTTTGAATTATAAACATTCAAAATTTAGTGCTTCTAATGTTAAATTACATTTTCATATTTTTATTCATATCTCCTGAAATTATGCTCCTAATATGCTAATTTTCTGTGTAGCAGTAATACTAATATACCCAAACATAAATACGTTGAATTTGCAATTTTTATAATTTTATGATATGAATTATGAAATTAATATTCGAAAAAATTATGAATTGTAACCTACAATTTTTTGATGGATTTAGATTTATTAAGTCCTGCTTTATGGAAATTCAAAATTTCACATTTTTCTTCCAAATAGTTTTCAAATTATGCTTAAAAAACGGCAAAATGATGGTTCAAGGGGCCGTCTATGATAGAAGTGACTAGATATTTTGAAATGTCTTACGCTGTCCTGTAATCTAGCAGACTTCATTGACTGCTTGAGTGATGCTTAAGGTGCCTTGATCAAGAAGGGGGCTCTCTCGGTTTACAATCGAGTACCGAACTTCAGTTTGGATACGGCCCTTAAAATAAGCTCGTTTTAAAATAATTAAATTCTCGGAAACTTATAGTACGAACTGCATAAAAATTTATTTTTAGGCTAATTAAATGGTGTAGAATTCATTTATGCTGTAAGAATTGTGTACTGCTATTGAAAAAAACAAAGTTATGTTTCGTTTTAATATGTAGATGACTCCTTAAGCAAATTTTATATACATCATTTAAAAGTAGACTTTATTTCCAATCGTTCGGTACCAGTAATTTTCTTCTACGGTAACTTGTTGAGGAGTTAGTAGGGGGTGTTTACTTTTTTTTTTCCATGACTGTGCATTAGGGAAGTTAGTGCTTATTTATTTATTTATGTTAGTGAGCAATAAATGTTCCAGATTTTCTTTTTTTTTTTTTTCAAACTAATTTTTGAAAGATTTTATTATTTAGGTAAGCTGGAGAGGTGGGTGCAAAAGCAGAAGTGGAATCTTCGGAGCTCAGGGGATTATTTTATATAATTTATTATTATTGTTAATAAAGAATTTTAAATGGGGATGGTGAAAGATTATTTTATATAAAATTAAAGAATGTTTAATTTTTTTGCACTAGGAATGAGAAAAGGGAGAAGCAGAAATTTGTAGTTTTGGATTTAATATAAATGTATGTAATTACTTTTATAAGTGAGCGATGATTGTTATATATATAAATATATATATAAATAAATAAATATATATATATAAATAAATAAATATATATATATATATATATAAAGGTTTAAAGAGTAATATTTCTTGCTATTTTTCTTAACAAAGTAAATTTTTTATATAGTAAAATTTAACATAGCTTTTTATATCTCTGAAACAAACCAACAGAAATACCCTCTAAACATGCATGTTGTACATTACTTCCATATCTTACCAAATAGTTCTTATAAAAATCTCATTGTACGGTGCTCTTTAAAATTGAAGTATGGTCATTCTTTTTTGAGGGGAGGGAGGGGGGAGAGATTGAAGGTGAATGGAAATCCTGACTATGAATTCTTTGTATTGGTCTTTAATTTTTTTTGTGTGTGTGTTTATTGTTTTATTTAGTTTTTCAATAACCTCAAATAAGTAATGATATCAATACAAAAACCCTTAACGGGTTAAAAGTTTGTGACGCAGCACTTTATCTTATGCTCTAAGAATTTTAAATATGGAACTTAAAAATAATGATATCAAATTTTGAGTGACGCTATGCTATTAATTATAATCTCTCTATATATTATTTATTTCATCTTTTTATTTTTTTATAATCGCATGTGCAAAAATTATGTTCAATTAAAAAAAATGTATAAAAGTTTATTCATTGATGCTTTAACATTTACACCTCTCATAAATTCCAAGTAGGAGTTTTAAAAGATATATCAAAATTTTAGTGACGCTTTGATGTGACTTTAAGCGATTTGTTTTAAAATTAAATTTAAATTATTTTTGTTTTGGCTAAGATATATTCACACATCTAAATAATAGTTTTAATTTTCCAATATACTTTAAATATGTCACTTTCACTGAATTTATATAATACATTTAAATGTATTTATTTGAATAAATTGATTTACCCTATGTCCAATGCTATAAAAAATTTAAAATAAGATTTACGTAGATAATTTTTTGCGTCATTGTATTCAAACTAAGTGAAATGTATTCAAATGGATACTATGAGGCAAAAAAATTATTTACGTAAATCTTATTTTAAATTTTTTATAGCATTGGACATAGGGTAAATCAATTTATTCAAATAAATACATTTAAATATATTATATAAATTCAGTGAAAATGACATATTTAAAGTACATTGGAAAATTAAAACTATTATTTAGATGTGTGAATATATCTTAGCCAAAACAAAAATAATTTAAATTTAATTTTAAAACAAATCGCTTAAAGCCACATCAAAGCGTCACTAAAATTTTGATATATCTTTTAAAACTCATACTTGGAATTTATGAGAGGTGTAAATGTTAAAGCATCAATGAATAAACTTTTATACATTTTTTTTAAATTGAACATAATTTTTGCACATGCGATTATAAAAAAAATAAAAAGATGAAATAAATAATATATAGAGAGATTATAATTAATAGCATAGCGTCACTCAAAATTTGATATCATTATTTTTAAGTTCCATATTTAAAATTCTTAGAGCATAAGATAAAGTGCTGCGTCACAAACTTTTAACCCGTTAAGGGTTTTTGTATTGATAAGATCTACACACCTTGTAAAACATACATAAATGTAGATGATTCGTCAAATTGTGCAATGTCGTCATAAAAATCTACTCCCAAAAATTCCGTCTAGGGCGAAGTATCTTGAAGCTTTAAATGCAGAAATTATGTTGCTCCACCTTTAAACATTTCTCCGTCTTTTTTCTTTTTGTGCCTTTTTATTCATATATTTTTATTTCTGTAGGTACCGATTTCACGATTTTGGGATATACAGTCTTCCCCACTTAATCGGGTCACGGATAATCGAATACCCCGCTTATTCAAATAGAATCCACCGGAACCGAATTTATTCCCATTGGTTCTATGTTATTTTTCCCCGCTTAAGCCAAGTACCTTTTACGAACTTCCACGCTTAATCGAATAGCAACTGTGTGACCGATGTTTGAAAATAGGCACGGAAAGCACGTTTCAGCTGGAACTGCCTTCCACCTTTTGTCATTTTCGGATCCTTTAGGCTTAAAACAAATTTTCAGTTCTTCCTGCTATGATTTCGGCCGGCAGGTGTATAATGGACAAGTCAAATGATTTCCCACATTGATCTCCCCACCATCACTTCTTGCTGTTAACCAGGTTTTAATGGCAATGCGCCGGCACTCTAGGATGGTAGTTGTAATATTTTGCACTGATTCGAAAAATAACTCGATATTTATTAGTTTTTAAATTCCACTTAAACAAACCACTTTAAACATTTTTTTTTAAGGCAGCATAAGTAACGTAAATTAGAAGTAGCAAAGTTTTGACCCAATTCAAACGAGCTGCATTGAGTGTGATGTAAACCCTATAAATGTATGTACTGATATTAAATTAATACATATTTACTTTATATTAGTATTTGTATTAATTTTAGTTTATGTTATTCTGTTAACGATTTCTTATGCTGTTAATTAAATGTACCGTAGATGGTTATTTTGCCTTTTTATTACGCATTAAATATTGCAATTATGATTCCCCGTTTAATCAAATATCCCGCTTAATCGAATATTATTTATGAAACCGTCGATATTCGTTTAAACGGGGGCGACTGTATGTTATATAGACTCACACAAGTGACAGATTCTGCTATCCAATTTGGGCATGCTTTTTCTGATCAGTTTTTTCCTACGCTTCTCATCACCTTAACGAACTGTAAAAACTTCCTAGAAAAGTTGTTACGAAAATTTTTGAAATTGCTCCTTGGAAAGAGTATGTTCTGTTTGAACAGTAGGATCCGCCCGTGGCCCACACTTTGAATGTTCGTCATAAAATGGTAATTCTAATTGTTCTCTAAAGATCAAACATAAATTGAAAAAAAAAAAAGAAAAAAGAAAAAGAAAAAAAGAAATATGTATCATCGGTTTTAGGGTTCCATATTTAAAAAGTAAAAACGCAGCCATTATAAAATTATTCGTGTGTCTGTCACTCCCGTTTATTCTCGAAAACCGTGGATCGTGGAAAGTTCAAAATTATTTCAAAGCTTGGATATTTATAGATTATTAGTCATTCCCAAATATTTTTAGGAAAAATGTAGAAGCGCTAATTAAGTTACTTGATTTATTTTATTTTATTTTATTTTATTTTTTGTATACAACACTTGTTGGACAATTTGGATCTAAAGAAAAAAAATCAAAGCAAAATTTTATTTGATTCCCAAACAGAAATCTGTTCTTGACCAATAAGAGTGTTATTTCCAAACCAATTGAATGAAAGAAAAAAAAAATAGCAAAAGTAACGAAACTGCTTTCTTTCTTTTTCTTTATTTCGTTCCCTTTTTTCCTATCGTTTGAGCCATGTCGTCACACCGAACTCAAAAATGTGCTTGTTTTAATTTTAGGTATTATATTTTCAAAGATATCATCAAAAATGTACTGCGAAAATATGTCCTGCCCCCTTTTTCCGAATCCAATAAATTAAATTTATGAAAACATTAGGGGTGGTAGGCGTTTATTTAAACTTTGCAAGAAAACTATAGCGATTATCCTAGGACACATAATTTTGGAAAAGAATCGTATTTTTTCGTTACACACAAACTTTACTTTTCTGGCGCTCGGGAGAGTTGGTACCTATCACTGCGGAATCATCCAACGATTGTTGATAATGATTTTTGAAAAGAATTATAGGTAATATGCCAAAATATTAATTATAAAACTATCTAGAAAAGGGGGCACAAACCAAGTTTCCGTTGCAAGTTGTCGACCTCCTTTCGAAGGGCGATAGCAACCATGACAAGTTAAAACTTTGTACAAGGTGTTCGTCGTATGGAATCATTTGTGTAAGAAAACAACTCGCACTTGATCAATCATTTGTCATAATTTTCGCTGAAAGCAAACTGTAAAAAAATATACAAGTCTTTATTAGATCCACAACATACTTTGATTTCATGGAATACGGCACAGCTTTTTTGATAAAAATATTTTTTTTGGCTTTTTTTAAAAATTCAGACAATCTTACATAGCATTTTTAGTTTGCTGAACATTTGCAGCAGTTTTGCTTTGAAAACCTGCAAAGTTCCAGTAAACTCAGCATGACAAGACTGAAAATTCATAACAAGACTGCAGCCAGATAACTCAAACGCCTAAGTCACCACACTTTGAACTTGCAGTTAACTTGTCGTGTAAGTTAAATTCATGCTGTATTAAATTTATTGCAAATTAACGGCAATCAAGTAATCAAAAATACTAAAAAGTAGTAATCTTTCCATGCCACGTTATCTGTTTACAAATGTTGCATTATAAGTTTAGCCCCTTCGAAGGGGTCCATAGATCTGACCTGATCTATTGATGCGAACGCACCTTCAGAAGGTGCATGCATCGCTTTCATCACGATAAACAAGTTAAGGTTATATTTGTACTTTTTCAGTTAAAGTCTTTTTTTTTGGTACTTGATAAGTATAGCGTTTAGAAAAAGCGGTGGCAACCGAATAAAATTTCTGCAATTTCTGCGCATATGCTGATTGTCTATTCTCTCAACAGAGGGATTTATTTGCTTTCGTCACTTTCCTGAATTAGAGACAGTCTTGCATCAGTTTCACAACAAACTACTCATGCAAGTGGGGGATGGTATACCTTACGGAAGATTTGCTGCGAATTTCTCAATTCAAATTTATCACGGCAAGATAATATCAGAAAAAATCAAACTTGCTGCTAATGTTCATGCTATCTGGGATATATACGTTGCGGCCAAAGCCCGAAATCGGCCATTTCACAAAATGGCCAACTCCTTTTTAAATTGATGGGCCAATTCGCAAAATGGCTTGAAGCTGTCGGTCAGATCGCGAAGTTTCTAGACGCCGTCATCGGACAGATCGCGAAATGGCTAGGGGTGGCCAGCCAGTCTGCGAAATGGGTAGGGGTGGCCAACCAGTCTTCGAAATGGCTAGGGGCGTATGGCCAAAGTCGAAATGAAGAGTCATTTACTGATTTTGAGGGTCTACATAACTAATCTTAACATTTTTTTTTCTTTCATTGAAAGATGTTTATTTGCAGATAATTCCGCACGAGATAATTCTTTTTTTCCATTTTTATTTTATTTTGAACTTAAATATTTTGAATGAAATTACTTCAAAATGGTGGCAATTGGGATACATCCATTTTTCAAAATAAATAAATAAAAAGAGGGGGCAATTATTTGGGGGTATTATTAAGATGAGCGAAGTGAATCCTCTACTAGTTAGGATGAGCGAAGCGAATCCTCTACTAGTCTACTCAAATTACATTTTGTCGTACACTTTACAAAAAAACTATTCAGTATTTTGACTTGAAATTAAACTTAAAAATACATTATGACCTGTAGATTTGCACAATGTTATTTTTTTTTTACAGAATAACCTTAAAAAAATTATTATTTTAATTAATTTATTTTACATGTTTTTCCATTACAAATGCATTTTTTCAAAAAAAAAAAATCAATCACGTATATTTTCAGAAGAAAAATTAATAAATTATGGAGTCAGTACTTATAGATAGAATCATGATTAATTAAATAAATAAAATATATTTTCATTATTCCGCGAAAATATCTCAAAAACTGTTTTTTAAATTTAACTAGCTGTTTAACCCGTTCTATGCACGGGAGTTCATGAACTGAATTCTAAAACCAAAATTAAAATTAACTATTCGATTTAGTAAAATATTTTTCTACTACTGCTCATCTTTTTAATAAAATTTAATTTATCATGTTACTATGGCAGCAGACGATATACCTGTATCTTTGGAATGAGGAATAAATAGAATAAAAAATTTTGTTGGAGTTTGGGATAAAATGTTTGCGTTTATCTAAAAAAAAAAAAAAAAAAAAAAATGCAATAATTAAGTTGAATTAAATAATCTCTAATTATTTGCACGTGAGGTAAAAGAATTATCGTAATACCCGCTGGAGCTTTTTAATATTGCAGCGTGGCATACAAAATATGTATATCTCTAATTATTTGCATGTGAGACAAAAGAATTATCGTAATACCGGCTGCAGCTTTTTAATATTACAGCGTGGCATACGTAATATGTAAGGTAAAATAATTATCGTAAAACCGGCTACAGCTTAAAACTTTACTTTTATTAAACTTTCTGATATTAAAAATGTATGTTATTTGAGAGGAAAATATACATTTTAATAGAATACTTTATTAAGATTGGTTGGAGATGGCGCATATTTTGGCTCTCATTCCTTTTAATCATATAATAGTTTCACGATCTCTTTTGTGAAATTTTTAAAATACTTTTTTTAGGAAAATGATAACATATTTTTAATAAATTAAAATTTGTGAAAATTCAATTATTTAATTAAATTAAGTATTTTTTAGTGTTAAGAATTTAAATACACAACTTATTCTTATTATGTGAAATAATTTACGTAGACGAAACTTACGCATTTTAAAAGAATTATATTATGATTTTTTTTTTTTTGTAAATTGGCAACAAAACTTTGTAACAAAAAAATTGTAAACAAATAAAATTAAATGTTAAATTCGTTATATAAAGTGTTATTCGAATTCGAAGTTTATAAATTTAACCAAATGAAACGTATTTACTATTAAGAGTAATTACTATTAGTATTATTTTTAATATGTTGGCCGTTTAAAAACAATTTATGGAATGTATTAGTTCTGTTATAAAGAATGCCGAGAAAACGTACACTTACTGGTCGAAAAAAAACACGAACATCATTTAGCTTTAAGGCAAGAGACTAGATACCAGCGCAAAAAACGACGACATGACGAATCTCTTCTGACAGAGAATGCATGTGCTCGGAAATATGCTTTAAATTTTGAAGATGCACAAAAAAATTTAAATTATATTTTTGTAAAATTTGTCATTGACGTTGGTTTGACATGCATGTTCAATCTGACGGATCTTGTAAGACTTTCCATAAATGCATAGTAAACTAGTATGTTGTGGCCATCACAAAACTTTCTTCTATATAAATCATGTCATTTAAATCTTTTAAATAGTAAAAGAAATTATATCAATTTATTCATATAAAAGTATACCTGAATTTGAAGTTTGATGAAAATTCGTGCATTAGTTATTGAGATAGAGCTGTAGGGGAAATTCTAAAAAATGCAGCATAGCAGCGCCATCTGTTGAGCGATTTGCACCAAAACACAAACAGCACTAATTCATATTAAGGTATACCGGAATCTGAAGTTTGATGAAAATCCGTGTATTAGTTCTGGAGCTAGAGCTACTGTGGAAATCACAAAAAATGCAGCACAGCAGCGCCACCTGTTGAGCGATTTATACCAAAAGGAACAAAACATCAATTCATGTCAAGGACTAACTGAATCTGAAGTTTGATAAAAATCCGTGCATTAGTTCTGGACATTGAGCTATTGTGGAAATCGAGAAAAATGCTGCATAGCAGCGCCACCTGCTGAGCGATTTACAGCAAAACATAAACAGCAGTAATTCATATCCAGGTATACCTGAATCTGAAGTTTGTTGAAAACCCAAGCATTAGTTCTTGAGATAGTGCTACTGCGGAAATCACAAAAATGCAGCATAGCAGCGCCACCTGTTGAGCGATTTACACCAAAAGGTGCAAAACGTCAACTCATGTCAAGCACTAACAGAATCTGAAGTTTGATGAAAATCCGTGCATTATTTCTTGAGATAGAGCTATTACGAAAATCGTGTAAATGCTGCAAAATGCAGCATAGCAGCGCCATCTGTTGGGCGATTTGCACCAAAACATTACCAGCACTAACTCATATCAAGGATTAATTGAATCTGAAGTTTTATGAAAATCCGTGCATTAGTTCTTGAGATAGAGCTAGTGCAGAAATCGGGAAAAATGCAGCATAGCAGCGCCACCTGTTGGGCGATTTACACCAAAAACTAATCAGCACCAATTTATATTAGGGACTATTTGAATATAAATTTTTATTAAATTTCGTGCATTAGTTCTTGAGGTAGAGCGCCCACAAAATTTGTGTCACATACACACAGACAGACAGACAGACAGACTCACAGAGTCACAGACAGACATTTTGTAAAAACATGTTTTTTGGAATCTCTGACCTCTAAAACGTGTAAATCCGTCGAAAACCGGAAGTCGAAAATTTTTACGAATCCAATACTTTCTTCTTGTAAAGATAGAAGAAAGTAATAATGAACTAAATATTTTTCCTGTAGGTAATAATATGGATCCAGGTCCACAACCGGAAATATTGAAGAACTTAACTTTCGTTGAGTAGCAATTAATTGCACACGTTCATCCAGTTATTACTGTTTATCGCATTAAAGGTGGGCAGCTTGGATACAGTGGGCAAGTTATTAATTTTTATCAAGATATTATAGAATTTTGTACTTTATTACCTCATTCCATAGATACTATATCACAGTACATCTTTGTTAGAAGACAAGATGGTGAAGAATTCAAAGATTTTATAGTAAATCGGGAAAACGTTAAGTCTGCTTTAGAATATCTAAAGGAAAATAATCCTTGGTATCGTTATATTACTATTGATGAAAATAATTTGCAAAGTTTAACCGAAAATGGAAATATTTTTCAGCGAATAATACTCAGTCAAGAGCAACAGCAGATTTACTTACCATCAGTTGAAAAAACTTTGAATTCTGTAGATGATCAATGTCCATGGACAAATAATATATATGAATCCGGAGCCCCAAATGTGACTTTCAGATCTAATCTAGAGGCAATGAATAGTATGTGAGGTATTAAAGAAAGAAATTATGAATGCAGTGTCATTCCTTGGCGTCAGATAGATACTAAGCCTATAAATGAATTTTCATGTGATGGATATATTTGTAGAGCTTTTCCTATGTATTTCCAACAGGAAGAGGTGATTTTAGAGATGCTAGAGTTCATAAAATTACACCAAAAGAATACTTTAAATTTCTCATGATATATGACGATGGGAGATTTGCACGGCATCCAAGATTTAGATTTTTTGCTTTCAATAGCATAATGCGTTGGATAGCATTACAAAATGGAATTATTTGTATTAAAAAAATTCTCACCTACATGATGTTGAAACAGTTGAAAAACTCCAGGAACGGTTGCAGAAAGATCCTACATTGTACAAGTCGATTTTATCTTTTAATGCTAATTTAAGATCATCGAGCTCTTATTGGTTTGTCAGATAACGAGAGTTGTTAGATATGGTTGAGGAATTGGGAACTCCTACTGTTTTCATTACACTTAGTGCAGCTGATTTATACTGGCCTGAAATTTATCGCATTATTGATGCAGACTATGATTACACTAATCGTAACCAAAATTCTGAATTAATCAGAAAATCAAAATTGTTGAATTGTAATCCTTTAATCGTTGCTTACTTTTTTCATAAGCGGTTGGATTTTTTATGGAACATTTTTTCAAGAAATAATTCAAAGTCAAGGACGTTTGGTTTCGTATTGAGTTTCAACATAGAGGTAGTTCTCACATGCATGGTCTTTTCTGGTTTGAAGATGCTCCTGATGTAAACAATCTTACTTCAAATGATGATGAAAAGATACGTAAAAATTTAAAATACTTTGACGAATTCATATCGACTTGGCAACCAGATCCTAATCAAGTTTATGATATACAGCCATCTAAATTTCATTTTACGGATGTGCCTAATGAAGCTGCTGATTATAATCACTTAATAGATTATTTTAAGAGAAAGAAAAAAGATTCTTCTGAAGTCACATGCCGTTTCAAATTTCCCAAAGAATGTTCTCACAAAAGTAAAATTCAGTTCCTTACTAATGAACCCGAATACATTTAAAAAAGAAATAGTCCTTATTTAAATAGTCATAGCCCACAAATTTTAAAAATTTGGCGAGCAAACATGGATTCCCAAGCAGTCCTTTCCATTCACGCAGTTCCAAAATATATTGCTAAATACGCTAGCAAAGGGGAACCCAGATCAGAAGGGATGAAAGATTTCATCAGACAAACAGTCCAAGAATCACGCGATAATATCAATGTTCAGCAGATAATTCAGAAGATTTTAATAAAAATGTGTGCTGAACGTGAATATTCTGCCTAGGAAATATTTTGGGTGTTAATGGGATGGCCTTTGTATAAGTCATCTCGTCAGTTTGTCACCATTAATTTAGCAAGGAACGCATGGGAACAATTAGATATGAATAAGGAGGATGGAAGCATATCCGTTTCAAATAATTTAGAAAAGTACGAGCAACGCCCAGTGAGATTTGAAAATATGTCCTTGCAGAATTATTTCACAATCGTCTATAAACGCGGTGAAAATTTCAGTATTAGAAAAAAAACCATTTATCTCCAGAATTATACCGAAATTGAAATATGATCCGAATAATGTAAATAATGAAGATTTCTATAAGCAACAAGTTATGTTGCACATTCCTTGGCGTGATTTTCAAATTATGAATCCAAATAATACTTCATGGACGTTATATATGAACAGCATTTTGAGAATAATGAAATTCAGAGATTAGATTTGGAATATCTGTTGCAAAATTTAGAAGATGAGGAAGAATTTGAACAAATTGAATCTACTGAAATAAATCAACCATTTGACTGGATGAATGTCGCTTCAAGACAAAATAATGCACAGGATGAATTAGATTTGGGCAGAAGGGACATTGATATAAGGTATAACTGGCATACCATTCAAAGTCAAGATTTGCTTAATAAATTACAGAGTTTTATTGAAAATGAAGAGGTGAAAGAGAATGAAAAAGTGGTTGTGTCACTGTTCCTTCTAATTTGCCAAATTTCGTCTTTTCCCATGAACCGAAAAAAATAATAAATATTTTTGAAGAACAACTCAATTTCTTGCAAGGTCATAGGTACGAAATGCCAATAAAAATACTTGTTGTCCAAGGAAAAGCAGGTTCTGGAAAAAGTACCTTAATGCATTACTTCACTGCTCGATTAACTGAAACATTTGGTCCATATTCTTTTCAATTGCTTGCAGCAACTGGTGTTGCCGCAGTCAATATAAATGGATCAACGATTCATTCAAAACTTTTATTGGGACTAAATCAAAAGCTAAGAGATCTTAGTCCATATTCGATTGCTCAACTTCAGGAGGAGTTTCGAAATTCTAACTTCATAATTATAGATGAAATGAGTATGATTGGATGCGGTCTTTTGCGAAAAATAGATTTACGAATACTTAGTGCTGTGACATCGAAACAAGATGAACCTTTTGGTGGAATGTTTATATATCTATTTGGAGATATCAAACAACTACCTCCAGTAAACGACAGGCCTCTTTACAATGACAAAAATCAAGGAAGTGAGTTTCTTTTGGAAGGACAATTGTTATTTTCTTTGACTATTCAAAAATATTATTTTTATCATCATCCTTCTGGCAAGATGAAACTCAACAAACATTTTGTAGCATACTTGATCGAATTAGCAATGGAGAATGCACTACTAAAGACTATGAAATATTAATGAATAGAAGCTTACAGTCTCTTTCAAAAAGCGAACAGCATTTATTTAAAGATGCAATTGGACTATTTTCAACAAATAAAGACGTAAAAGAATATAATAATGAAAAATTAAAAGAACTGCGTCAACCTGCTGCCTTGATTCTGGTTCCTCATAATTGTACTAAAGCAAGGTTGGACGCCGATTCTGAAATGACAAACGAACTTGAACAATTTCTTACTTTATCAATTGGGTCAAAAGTAATGTTACGTTCTAATTTGTGGACCGAAAAAGTTTAGTAAACGGGGCTTTAGGCTATGTTGCAGATATTATTTATGAAGAAAATCACGGGCCACCAGACCAGATGCCGCGAATAATCATGGTTAAATTTGAAAACTACAGTCATTCAATTTATGAGAATGGCTGCGTTCCGATTCCACCGATAACTAAATTCTGGAAAAACAGAAATATAAATTGCTCAAGAAAACAATTTGCTCTGCAGTTAGCTTTTGCAGTTACAATTCATAAATCCCAAGGTTTAACATTAGATAAAGCAGTCGTAGATATTGGGGATAAAGAGATACCAGTTGGCTTAACGTACATAGCGTTGTCGAGAGTGAAACCCTTTAAGGTTTAGCATTCAATAGAAAATTTCCTTACGAGAGATTCTACAATATAAAAAATTCTCGTATGCTAACATACAGAAAAAAAAGAAGAAATTAGAATGAAAAGTTTTACAGTTAATAATTCTTAGTATCAACCAGGGCAGATCTCAAATGTTTTTCCAGATAATAGGATTTTGAAGAAGTAACTTTCTTCAAGCTCTCTTCGAATATATTATTCTAAGATTGCTATCAAAGATTATTTGATGTGAATTACAAAGACTGGAAACATACCTCTTTCAAACCATTTGGGAAACCACCAGAGGCTATTGTAAAATGTAAAACATCTTTAAAAGAGCTTTTAGTTAAAAATTAAAAAATATTTTGTAAAATTTTGCTTCGAATTTTTTTTTATTTATACCAGTCATATGTCATAAATAAAAAATTCCGAGTAAATTCTTAGTTATTTAGCTGAATTTACGTTTCTAAAATTAAAATGCGCCAAAACATAAAATAACGTTCTTGCTTAATAAAGATGCAAAAATAATATAAAAAAATATTGTTACTTTCAAATATTTATCTTATTAAATAATGCTTCGCGAATCCAAACAAAGCATGGCTTTTGCTAGTCTACACAAATTACATTTTGTCGTACACTTTACAAAAAAAACTATTCAGTATTTGGACTTGAAATTAAACATAAAAATAAATTATGATCTGCAGATTTGCACATTATTATTATTTTTTTCTTTTACAGAACAACATTAAAAAATTTATTATTTTAATTAATTTATTTTTCATGTTTTTCCATTACGGACGCATTTTTGCAAATAAAAAATGAAACACGTATATTTTCAGAATAAAAAATAAATCATGGAGTTACGTTTTCTTTTATGAAACTTTTAAAATAACTTTCTTTTATGAAAATTACAGCATATTTTTAATGAATTAAAATTTGTGAAAATTCAATTATTTACATTCAATTATAAAAGTATTTTTCAGTGTTAAGAATTCAAATATGCAATTTATTCTTATTATGGTAAATCATTTACGCAGACGATACTTACGCATTTTAACAGAATTATACTATGATTTTTATTTTTTTGTAAAGTGGCAACAAAAGAATTGTAAACAAATAAAATTAATTGTTAAATTCGTTATATAAATACTTTGTAAAATTTTGCTTCGAAAATATTTTTATTTATACCAGTCTTATGTCATAAATAAAAAATTCCGAGGAAATTCTCAGTTATTCGGCTGAATTTACATTTCCATAGCTGTCAACTCTTCCGCTTTTTCAGACCACAAAAATTTAATAGAAATTTTTACCTTTTTTAATCGGCAGATAACGGCGATTTAAAAAGATAAAATTTACTATAAAATTTTTGTGGTCTGAAAAAGCGTAAGATGTTGGCAGCTATGCATTTCTAAACTTAAAATCCGCCAAAACATAAAATAACGTTTTTGCTTAATAAAGATGCAAGAATAATATAAAAAAATTATTGTTACTTTCAAATATTTATCTTATTAAATCTGTACCTTGGATCAAAAAGGGCCAATGTCCATTTTTCTCAAATGGCAGGAAACCCAATTTAAGTTTGAGGAATTTTAAGAATCTTGGCTACGATTTCTGTACTATTATTTTTCAAAGTTGTACCTTTCAATTCAGTAATGTTTTTCTCACTACAATCTAATGTTACATTGATTTAGTTTTTTTTTTTTTTTTAGGTAGCTTTCTTTACAAAAAAGCTACCTATTGCAGCCGTTCGGAGGAAAGCGATTTCAAAAAATTTTGGTATATTTTCATCGATCATGACCCCCAGACCCCGAAACCACCCTCCGTTCAAAATTGATAGATATATATATATATATATATCTGACCTATGTCACACTGTAACTCCCGTAATTATGAACCGATTTCGATGTAATTCGGTGTGTACATAGTACATACCAATGTCTCGACCGAGTTCGTTGGCCAGCTTCATCCGCCGTTTTGTTTCAAAATGGCGGCCATTTAAAATTTAAAAAAAAATTTAAAACTTGAAATGTGGTACCAAAAAATTAAAAATGGAAAAATATTTTTTTCTTATGTATTTGACCTTTATACAAAGATTCCGGAGCAGTTTTTGTTTCGTCTATATCTTAAAAAATGGGTGAGTTATAGCATTTTGAATTTCTAGCGTGGCTGACATTTTGAAACGTCCTGAATTTTGTCACGCGATAAAATGCGTATTTATGAACCAATTTGGATGTAATTCGGTGTGTACATAGTACATACCAATCTCTCGACCGAGTTCGTTGGCCAGCTTCATCCGCCATTTTGTTTCAAAATGGCGGCCATTTAAAATTTTTTTAAAAATTTAAAATTTGAAATGTGGTACCAAAAAATTGAAAACGGAAAAATATTTTTTTCTTATGTATTTGACCTTTATACAAATATTTCGGAGCAGTTTTTGTTTCGTCTATATCTTAAAAAATGGCTGAGTCATAGTATTTTGAATTTCTAGCGTGGCTGACATTTTGAAGCGTCCTGAATTTTGTCACGCGATAAAAGGCGTATTTATGAACCGATTTGGATGTAACTTCGTTTATACATAGTACAGATTAATGTCTCGACCGAGTTCGTTGGCCAGCTTCATCCGCCATTTTGTTTAAAAATGGCGGCCATTTAAATTTTTAAGAAAAATTTAAATTTGAAATGTGGTACCAAAAATTGAAAATTGAAAAAATATTTTCTTCTTATGTGTTTGACCTTGATAAAACGATTCGGGAGCAGTTTTTGTTTCGTCTATATCTTAAGAAATGGCTGAGTTATAGTATTTTGAATTTCTAGCGTGGACATTTTGAAACGTCCTGATTTTTCTCACGTAATAACAGGCGTATTTATGAACCGACTTGGATGTACCTTGGTGTGTACATAGTACATAAAAATATCTCGACCGAGTTCGTTGGCCAGCTTCATCCGCCGTCTTGTTTCAAAATGGCGGCCATTTAAAAAAATAAAAAAATAAAAAAATTTAAATGAGATACCAAAAATTTGGAAAATGAAAAATATTTTTTTCTTATGTATTTGACCTTAATACAAAGATTCCGGAACAGTTTTTCTTTCGTCTATATCTAAAAAAAATGGTTGAGTAATAGCATTTTGAATTTCTCTTGTGGCTGACATTTTAAAACGACCTGATTTTTGTCACGCGATAACAGGCGTATTTATGAACCTATTTGGATGTAACATGGTCTGTACATAGTACATACCAATGTCTCGACCGAGTTCGTTGGCCAGCTTCATTCGCCATCTTGTTTCAAAAGGGTTGCCATTTTAAAAAAATTATATTTAAAATTCAAAATGAGGTATTAAAAAGTTGGAAAATGAAAAAGATTTTTTTTATGTGTTTGGCCTTGATACAAAGATTCCGGAGCAGTTTTTGTTTCTGAAAATTTGTTCTTTTGTTGATATCTTAAAAAATGGTTGATTTATAGCACTTTGAATTTCTAGCATGGCTAACATTTTGAAACGATCTTGTATTTGTCACGCGATAACACACGTCTTCGCTTATTTCGATGTAAGAAGGCATGTGGATAGTATACATCAACACCTCGACCAAGTTCGCTGGCCAGATTCATCAGCCATCTTGTTTCAAAATGGCGGCCATTAAATTAAAATATATATATATATTTAAAGTGAGGTGCAAAAAAATTAGAAATTGAAAAAGGTTTCTTTCTTAAGTATTTGATCTTGATATAAGGATTCAGGAGCATTTTTTGTTTGTCTTTACCTTAAAAAATGGCTCAGATATAGCAGTTTCAATTTCTATTGTAGGTGACATTTTGAAAAATCTGATTTTTTGCATGCGACAGCACTCCTATATATTAACCGATTCCGATGTGAGTGAGCATGTGCACAGCAATTACTAAGGTCTCGACCAAGTTCACTGCTTAGCCTCATCCACCATGTTGTCTTAAAATGACAGGCACTTTAAGAAATTGCCGAATTTGGCAGCCAAATATAAGTTACTTTAAAGAAAAGCAGCTTGGATAAAGCTGACTAATTTCGCGAAATTCTCATTCATTATATTGATAAAAATTAGTATTGAATCTCCTATATTCGGTTTCCACTAAATTGAGCTTCGTGTGTTTGAATGATATAAGATGGCTTTTTTAAAATAAGGAAAGTGAAAGCTACCTCTTCCTCTCGGCACTGGCCGGAAGGACGTTTTACATTTTAAATTGGCCATTTTTACATTAACAGTAAGTAACATTGGCCTCGACAAAATATTTTGTTTTCAATGATCTAATATTGGGAGGGCTTTGGCCTTTTAACAATTACTTTATATCGCATCCTGAATTCATTCGTGCATTTAACTCAAATTTCTCAATTTTGGACATTGGCCTTTTTTGTTCCAAGGTACAGAAATAATGCTTCGCGAATCCAAACAAAGCATGGCTTTTGCTAGTATTTTATTGGTTACTATTTTTTAATACAATAAAAAAAAATTCATTTGAAAAATAATAGTAATTAAGATTGTGGTCAAGTTGCTTTAAAAGTTAACTAACATCATTTACCAAAAAAAGCACGATTAGCTTCTTAATGATGCACGGATGTGGCGGATACAGAGCCCCGATATAATAACTAAAAAACTGATACTCTAGGATGATTATGCGACACTAAAAAACTGCAGTAAATAACAGAATAAACAAAGTAAATTTAGCTTTCAGATACTTTAAGGCTTCATAAAAAAAACTTTCTTTAGTAGAAAAAAAGGAGTGTAAAAAGTAGCAAGGGCTACATATGCTCTAAATTTAATGTGAATGTGCTATTGTTTATTTTGGCATTACATATTCATCTTTAAGCTAATTAGTCATAGACAAAAAACTTGACATATTTATTTGTCAATACGTGCGCCCACAGGACAAAATTCAAGAAAGGACACGATATCCGAGCAGGTGTAACTACTATCCAGTTTTTTTCTTCTTCTTTTAAATGGAAAAAATAAACATGAAACTAGAAAACAGGAATTCTGCTTTTTCAGAATTTAGTGTCGCCCCCCGGTGAAAAAAAATATATGTATATGTAAATAGTACAAAGCATACTTCAATTTCAAGACTTACAGCACACGCTTTTATTTTATGTAAAACTAGCAGGCTATGCCCGCTACGCTGGTCTGCTTATCCAAATGAACCTTGAATTAAACAAAATGTATCATTGAATTTGCCATTGTGATTTAAAGCAATATGGAACCTTACCTGGAATGCCTTTCGCACTGCTGAAAACGATAAGAACGCCAATGTGCTATTATATTTTCTAATGTGTAGACAAATTTTCAGCTATTAAGGTCTTAACCCTTTTAGTTGATCAATAACAGTAGGATTGGTAAAGAAAGATAGTACAATACGCAGTACAATAAAACAAACCCTGAAAAATTATATAACTACTTGTAATAATGCAAACAAACAAACGGACAAAATCCATCCAGTAAAACTTTTTTTAAAGGTTGATCTTTCATAAGGGGTTTATCTGATTATAGAACTTTCCCCCATAATTCTGTAACTAAGCAACATACAATGATACGCAATAAACTAAAACCTCCACAAACATTGTCTTATCAACAAAGAAAGTATTATCAATATCCGCCATCTAGAACTTTTTGAAAAGTCTAATCTTTCATAATCGGTTTCATATTATTATGAACTTTCCGCCATTACTTTATGACTAAGCAACGTAGAACAATATGCAAAATACTAAAACCATGTCTGAATAGATATCTAGCTAAAATGAAATTCCTATCAAAATCCGTTCTGTAGAACTTTCAAAAATGTTAAACTTTCATAATCGGGTTCAACTGATTATAGAACTTTCCACCACACCTCTATTATTAAGCAATGCAGAAGGGTATAGTATATACTAAAACTCTGCCTGAAAAATTATTTAACTAACAGTGGAAATTCAATCGTAATCAATTCGGCTGAATCTTTTAAAAAGGTTAATCTTTCATGATCGGGTTCGTCTGATTATATAACTTTAAAACATAATTGTATGTATAAGCAACGTAGAACGATATTTTATATACTAAAATCTTCCCTGGAAAATTATCTAACTATCATTATGATCAAAATCCATTCAGGTGAGCTCAAGTTATATGCAACCGGGACGAATTTCCCATTTCCATTTTACTCTAGTATATATAGTAGAAGCAGAAGTAGATAGATAGATAGATAAGAATATTGATTATTAAAATTTATGAAACTGAAAGTTATTTCTCGTTGTCTCTGCTGAATAAGTTTAAAGACTTTTCATTTGGCGAGTATTGAGATTTACTATTATGTCTACAACAAATGTATTTCATTTTGTACCAAAACATTGTCGTTAAAATGAGCCAATTTGCTGTGGGTTCCGATGTTATAGAATATTTTTTTTTTCAAAATCGCCAACTACGCGCATGACATTTTAAGAGTCTCTTGGCACTGCAGTAAACATTTCCATGTTTTATTCAGCGAAAAATGAAGTTATAACTTAATTTTACTTGATAATAAAAAATAATTCCACCTTCAAAAAATAGTAAATTAAAATTTTTTGCAGTGTTACGAATAAATAATAATTAAAGCCAAAAGAAATTGGTGTTCAATAAGTACCAAGCCCCAAAGTTTGGCATCATTTGCAATAAAATTTGGTACTTTTCTTTTCCACTACAGGCGCCTTGGCGTTTTTTTAAAAGCTTGGCGCTATTCGGGAATCAGAAAGTGAGATTTATTGCCAATTGATATAAACAGTTAAGAAAACAAACTTGATGAAATTTTTTGTTTGTTTATATATGTATATTATAAATGTTTTTTATATACAAATTACTTCTGTTTCTAATTAAAATTAGATTAATTGCATCTTTATGTTAAATAAATTGTATAAACAGAAAAAAATGCTTGTTTATATGAAATGAAACAGTGAATAGGTTGCCAGAAAATATGTTTCCAAATTTTCTCTCCGCCAAGGCTATTTTCTCTGTTTCGCCAAGATCCCTATACTGTAAATTACCAAAAAATTTTGCACATTTAGGATTGAAATAAATGGCGCAATAGCATACAATTTGGTATGGTGTTGGTATAACGTAAAAATAGGAAAAGGTCGCCAAAAAGTTTTCTTTCCAATCACACCAATTCTGTGTTAATTCGGTTATAGAATAGCTCCGCTTTAAAAACACAGAATCAGTTTAAACCTTTTCCTAAGTTAATTATGCGCCAAACCACGCCCGGTAACATACGCCAATTGTCAGTACACTCAATTATGTAACTTATCGGTACCAAATATGCCAATTGTCTATGGATTCGATAACGTAATTTATCTCCTTAATTTATGCATACTTAACAAACTAAATCTACTTTCCAATTTTCCTGATTTTAAGATCAATGGGTACTGTTAGATGTTAAAAAGCTTGGCGCAATTCGGGCTTAAGAAAGTGAGATTTGTGGCCAAATGATATGAACAGCTATAAAAACAAATAAAATGAACTTTAAGCTTTTTAAAATATGTATTCATATATATATTCCTATATAAATTTTTATTTATGAATATCAATATTTTTGTTATTTATATACAATTTACTTCTGTTTTTATAAAAAAAAGAGATAAATGTTTTCTTTATAGTATATAAATCATCTAATTACTGAACAGAAAATATGGATGAAAACTTTCCTTGTCTCGCCAAGCCCATTTTTTCCAACTCGCAGCTATATTGGAAAATTACAGAATTTAACCCATTGCTCTATGACTAAACGGTGTCGAACAATATATTATATACTAAAACTATCTCTGAAAAATTGTCAAACTATTAATGCAAATTCTATCAAAAACCGTTTATTTTAATTTTTAAAAAGGCTATTGTGATAATTGCGTACACCAGACTACAGAATTTTCCCAAAAACGGTATGGCTGAACAATATAGAAGGGCATGTTGTATACTGAAAACGCCCCTGAAAAATTATCTAATTAACAGTCCAAGTTCCATCGAAATACATTCGGCAGAATCATTTAAAGAGGCTAATTTTCCATTATCAGGTTCATCTCATTAAAGATCTATAAACCATAATTCAATACCAAGAAACGTAGAACGACGTGTTATGTACTAAAAAATTTCCCGAAAAATTACCTATCTAACAGTGTACGTTCAGCAGAACTCGAGTTATAAGCAGCGGGAATGAAATTTCCATTTGAATTATATATATATATAAGTAGAATTGGGTATTTCCAGAAAATGCTGTTGTTTATTGAGAAATAACCAATATTGTGAACGTCGCTCAAACCGATGGCACGTTCATGCTTTTTTGGCTTAAAATTAAATCGTTTGGCGATAAAATGAAATCGCAAAAAACATACAATATGTAACTCACAAGTATCGTCATTTTTATAATTACATCTGCTAGTTTCTTCTGTATGTCACATGATGGCCGAGTTAAATAAAAATAAAAAGTAAATTTAAAAGAAATCAAAATTATCACTCAGATATTATTTTATAAAATTTTCTGATGCATTTTATTTAACCGGACGCAAGAGATAAATTGCCAAATATAGTTTAAAACTGCAATCTTTCATATTGAATAAATTTTTAAGCATTACGAACATTCTCTTTCATGTTTAAATTCGATATTTTCGTTTTCCAATATTACCACTCGTCAATTTTTTTTTCATTTTCTCTCTTCTTTTCTTTTTTTTCCTTTTAAATAAAATTAGTAACAGTTTTTTTCCTCGATGTACAGCCATTTCAATTCATTTATCAAAAAAATTCATCGCCAATAAAATAATGGTAACCCTTTCTCCCAAAATAACAGAATTTTCCGTCATAATTCTATAACTAACCTACGTAGAACGATGTGTTATAGCTTAAAACCTTCCCTGAAACAATACCTATCTAACAGTATAAGTTCCGTCAAAATCCATGCAGTAGAATTCGAAATCTAGGCGTTCGGAACGAAATTTTCGTTTGGATTTTATATATATAATAGATAGACTATGTAGAATAGATAATAGATTATGCGTTATGAACTATCTCAAAGTTTAAAACAGATCGCATTGTTAGATTTCCTAATTTTAACGATATTGCGTTATGTTAGTTCCACTTTCCACCACCAGGGAGCGCACTCTATTCTCAACGAAAGCGTATCTGAACGAAACTCCTTCATGCAACCTTTCCGTAGATATATGAATCGGGAGGGTGGCGGTCTTAACCAATAATTTAAGATAATTGCTGAAATTACTACGAAAAATATTTTAAAGGGGCCCTACGCGGGCCCCTAATAGAGTTAGAGGAAATCGGAAGACGGCAAAATAATCGCGGGGAAAAGTTTGCTTGGGTGCGTCGGAGCTACTTTTGGCGCGAGATCTAAGCTCTACGACCAATAGGAGCCCAGATATTTAAGGAAATATGAAGTAACAAAGAACAAAATAACAGAATTTTCCGTAATAATTCTATAACTAATCTAGGTAGAATGATGTGTTATAGCTTAAAACCTTCCCTGAAACGATACCTATCTAACGGTATAAGTTCCGTAAAAATCCATGCGGTAGAACTCGAAATCTAGGCGTTCGGAACGAAATTTCCGTTTGGATTTTATATATATAATAGATAGATGACATCATTCGCATCCGCTTAAGAATTCCGCATTTACGATTTACTCTTAAACATCTACCGTAAAGTAGGCATAGGACGTCACTATCGCAAAATAATACACAAATGCAGCAAAAAGATGCCGTCATTCAAGAAACTCGACAAAATTTTAACATTAATATAGATAACTTAAAATTAAATATAGTTTATAATAGCTCCCTGTTTTAACAGAAATTATTCGTTTATATTTTTTCAAAATAACACGTATTTTAATTACTTTTTCTTTCGGTTGTTATGAGAAAATGGCAAGAAAAAGATATAATTGCTATTTTTCAACTATTTTCCCTTTACTTTCTACATAAATGGAGTACTTCCGTTGCCAATATTAAGCAAATGGCTCCAAAAACTAAAAAAAAAATTAATATTTTAAAAACAATTGGAGATACAGTTTTCAAACAAATTGCATTTAAAAGTACATTTTTTTCCAATACGACGGTATAAACATTGAAAATGTGGGATGCTTGGAAATTTTTAAAAATGCTATAGAGTATTTAATTGTACAATGATCCATCTACTTTGTTAATTGCTGACTTCTGTAAGGTAACGTTATTTTTTGGACACAAAATAAGCTGGGAGAAAGAAATAGCATGCCGTACCGGGGGTTAATAAATTAAACTGAGAGTTTTTCTTTAATCAGAACCTTACGTCAAAAACAATTTTTAAATATATCTGCATAAAACTACAATAGCAATACAGAAATATAGCAAAACATATTAAAAATCCAACAACACATATTAAAAAATATTAAAAATCCAACAACACCTATTAAAAATGACGAATTGAAACAGTTTATTAATTGTCTTCATTTAAAGTGAGGGGGTGGGTTCTGCTCCCTGAAGCGGCATTTAATTTTTTTTTTTTTTTTTTTTTTTTTAATGCATGAACGTAAAAGAAAAAATAATTAAAACATTCTTCAACGAGGATAGAGAGGGCGGGGGGGGGGGTGATGTCAGAGGGGCTCTGACCCTGTGACGAAAATTTTTAATTCGTACTCTCTTTAATTTTTAATTGTGTTAAATCTTTTCAGAAGAATAAATTTTACTATAATTTTCAAAGTCACAATCGACGAAAAATTAATAAAACTTGAAAACAGATCTTCGACAAGCAATATTTTCATACATGAAGCGTAAGTAGAATATACAGTAGCGCTCAAAAGTATTTTGACAACCTTATATTCTCTCTTATTTTATTTAATATAAAAATGTAAAAGAAAATATATTCCCTATAATTGAGAACACTATGACTGTAGTTATTCAAATGTATCAAGTTTCAACTTGTTTGTTTACATTCGGCGCCACCGAAGAAATATGACTCCTCCTTAGCTCAAAAGTATTTTGACAATTAGTTTGCATTTAATTGTTGAAGGTGTCAGTGGCGCTATAGCTTCGATTAGTGTTTATATCGACTTATTGTGATTATTTTTCAATGCCGAAATGTAAAAAATATTGAAGTGATTCTAGAAAAGCCGCTGTAAATGAACTTAAGAAAAGTAGACTGCAAGCAGAATTAGCTCGTTCTTTAACGGGTCTCGGCAGCTTGTTATTACATGGAATAAAGTTGTTAATAAACAGAAATACATCGAAAATAAGCCTCAAAGTGGCCACCCGATAAAAACAACTTGCAATGTTGACTGTATTCTAAAAATGATATCTACAAGTGATTGTCGTAAGTCCGCTGTAATAATAAAAAATGAATTGAAAGAAAATTACAGCACAGAAATACACGTTTCATCAGTCAGACGAGGCCTAAACCTCTATGGTTTACATGGCAGAAGACCAGCAAAAACACGTTTGTTAACTACTAAGAATAAGAAGGCTAGATCCACATTTGTAAAACAACATAACCATTTCAGGGGCAAAGCAAATCCATTGCTAAAGTGTTGAAATTAATGACTGACACCGGAATTTTTGTTACAAAAAAGTCGGTTTATTATGTCTGTAAAATATAGCTTTTTCATATTTAAAAATAAATTTCTTTTCTAATTCCGGTGTCAGTTATTAAATTCAACACTTTAGCAATGGAATTGCTTTGCCCCTGAAAGGGTTATGTCGTTTTACAAATGCGACTCTAGCCTTCCTATTCTTAGTAGATAACAAACGTATTTTTGCTGGTCTTCTGCCATGTAAACCATAGAGGTTTAGGCGTCGTTTGACTGATGAAACATGTATGTCTATGGCGTAATTTTCTTTCAATTCATTTTTTATTATTACAGCGGACTTACGACAATCACTTGTAGATATCATTTTTAGAATACAGTCAACATTGCAAGTTGTTTTTTCCGGATGGCCACTTTGAGGCTTATTTTCGATGTATTTCTGTTTATTAAAAACTTTATTCCATGTAATAACAAGTTGACGAGACACGTTAAAAGAAAGAGTTAATTCTGCTTGCAGTCTACCTTTCTTAAGTGCATTTACAGCGGCTTTTCCAGAATAACTTCAATATTTTTTACATTTCGGCATTTAAAAATAATCGCAATAAGTCGATATAAACACTAATCGAAACTATAGCGCCACTGACACCTTCAACAATTAAATGCAAACTAATTGTCAAAATACTTTTGAGCTAAGGGGGAGTCATATTTCTTCGGTGGCGCCGAATGTAAACAAACAAGCTGAAACTTGATACATTTGAATAACTGCAGTCATAGTGTTCTCAATTATAGGGAATATATTTTTTTTTACAGTTTTATATTAAATAAAATAAGAGAGAATATAAGGTTGTCAAAATACTTTTGAGCGTTACTGTATATTTTTAAAACTAGGCAGCTCTTCTCCCTAGGAACTACCGCGGCCAACACCCGTACACACAAGCGGGTTCTAAAAACTCATTAATTTACTCAGTTTTTTTTTTAAACAACTCTCGATCACGTAATATTGAACGATAATATCACATTGTCATTCATTTCTCTTTGACTGAGTGTTTTTTCTGTTCCCACGACCGGTTTCATAACTGATTTCCGATTAAGTAAGATCTATACACATCTGCAAATCAGGTTGTGTGAAATGGTTAAATAAAAAAGCCGTTGGTTTCAAGAATTTTAAGAGTTTGGAAGATAATTTTCCTGATAGACGCTGTAAGCAAATCGTTTTTAACATACTGTTTGAAAAATGACGTAATTGTCACCATAATGGTTTTCGCACTTTATAATTTAATCTTTCTATATATATATAAAAAAATAACGCATTAGAAATGGACCAATGAAATCTGACAACATGAGTTAAAAACGGGTATTCAAAATGAAAAATTAAACCTCTATTTAGATAATGAAAAAAAATGGAAAATCCCTAAAAATTTCGCAAATTTAATAAATAATTGAACACGGCATACCACAAGCTAAAGGAGTACATGTTTGGAAACGGGGGTTAAATTGCAAAGGTTAAATTGAATAGGTTTTTATTCTATAAAACTTATTTAACAGAACTATCTTGTCCGATTTCCACATCAAATAAAACTCGAAAAACCTTTTCGATTTAAAAACTGCCTACTGCAGTGTGTTTATCATATGTTTATGTATAAAACTTCCAGTCTCCATATTTTTATATGCAATAGTTTTTACAGTATATCGCGATAAAGTAAAAAGGTTACAATATATTCAATTACAGCAGCGGCAGCAACATTAGTTACATCTTTCAGAATAGAAATAAATTACGGAATAGTTCTATACAATATTTATATAAAGTACTATACAGATACGAACAATACACTTCTCTCAATGAATCTGTTGTATCAGAATAAGTCAGAGAGGCGTTAAATTCTCCAGAAGAACAGAATATTATCATCACAACATGGAATTTTCACTCCCACCCAGGGCCCGACTAGCAAGTTTCTGTGCCCAGGGCACTCTCTATTTTTCATGCCCCCTTAGATTGGTTGATTTACTGATACTAATATTTTTTACATGTTAGACACTTATTCGAAGAGTGTCAACTCAAAATGTTTTCCGAAAATTGAAAAACGGTTCCCGGAATAAAAATAAAATATTTTTTCTGTTATTTATTGAAATGGGATTTTAACCAAATATTGAGATACATTTTTGTCATTTCATGGTATTAATATCTCAAATATCCCATTTTTTCACAATTATTTTATTTTTAAAGGAAATTTAGATGAAATTGTGAAATGGGGCTGCCCTTGTGATAGTCAGGGCCGGTTCCCGTCACGTGCACGTCAGAGGTACAGCCGTAGGGGAAAAAAAGTAAACACCCCTTGCTAACTCTTAAAAAAATTATCGTTGAAGAAAGTTACTGGTACCACACGATTGGTAATAAAGTCTACATTTCAATTATGTATATAAAATTTGCTTAGAGGGCCATCTACATATTTAAACGAACCATAACTTTGTTTTTTTCAATAGCAGTACGCAATTCTGACAGCATAAATGAACTCTACACCCTTCAATTAGCTTGAAAACAATTTTTTTATGCAATTCGTACGATAAGTTTCCGAGAAAATACCCATTTTAAAACGAGCGTATTTTAAGAGCTGTATCCAAATTGAAGTTCGGTACTCGATTGTTGAGCGAGAGAACCCCCTTCTTGATCAAAGCTCTTTTAACCCCTTGGGGACGAGCGACCAGTATTCGTGCCGCGTAAGGTGCTCAGAATCGGGGATTATTCTCTTCAGTAAAATTTTATTGTAAATTT
The DNA here is from genome assembly GCA_963932465.1 of Maratus speciosus. Classification (NCBI taxonomy): domain Eukaryota; kingdom Metazoa; phylum Arthropoda; class Arachnida; order Araneae; family Salticidae; genus Maratus; species Maratus speciosus. The sequence continues at coordinate 205,534,380 of OZ010794.1, read as the reverse complement.
TGCCTTATTTAATCTCAGCATTTTCCCGATTCTGTTAGCCAAGAATTTGTTTTAAAAAACAGGTGATTAAAGATTAAAAATTCTGTAAAAGACTCTCGTCCTGAAGGGGTTAAGCGCCACTCAAGCAGTCGTTGAAGACTGCTAGATTGCAGGATAACATAAGAAATTTCAAAATATCTAGTCACTTCTATCATAAACGGCCCCTTAAACCATCATTTTGCCGTTTTTTTAGCATAATTTGAAAACTACTTGGAAGAAAAATGTGAAATTTTGGATTTCCATAAAGCAGGACTTAACCCCTTCACGACGGGAGCCTTTTACGGAATGTTTATTACTTTGCTACCGGTTTTAAAAAACAGAAGTTTGTGCCTATCCAAATCAAGAAAATGCTCGGATTAAATAAGGCAAATTTTACAGTAAAATTTTACTGGTGAGGATAAAAGCTATTGGCGGCATGACATATGAAAAAAATAAAACTGCGTTAGAAAGGCCGATTGTTCGATATCTTTACCGATAATGCGGGACAGGGTAGTTAAGGGCAAAGCAGAATAACACATATTGTAATTCCCTGCACACATTTCCGATCGCCCCAAACAGAAATAATACGTGCGTATGCTGTCACACAATCACTTTTGAAGGTGAAAGTGCAACGCTCGCGTTTTCATGCACCAATGCATGATTGAGATCTTGGTAAGTCTAATTTCATAGTATGCTCATTAATTTTGTTTTATTAATATAAATTAAGTTCATTATTTTTGTACATATTTTATTTCGTAAAGGTTTGCTCCCTTTTAGGGATTAAATTTGCGTAGTTATATTTTTGTTGAAGAAAATGAAAGTTGAGTGAAATTTGAAACATGTGCAGTTTTCAGTTATCGTTTCATTATTTAACCTTTTCTGATATGTAGCATATTTTTACATTTTCAGTTCTTATTAACTAGTGCGAAATCCTTAGATGTATTTTTATTAGAATAAATACAGAGTGATATTTGGCTATTATCTGTTTACATTCGTATAATCTTATCCCTTTAATGCTTCAAAATTTTGAAATTTAGATGTGCTCGTGTATAAAAAATTCGTCATAAATTTATTATAAAACAAATTATACTTTTCTTTATATACTATTTGATCTTTTATTTATTTAAAGTTACTAACGCCTTTATTTTTTTTTTCATTGTTTCAAAAAATATTTCTTTTTTTTAGGTGCCAATGCTTTGATGCTGTATAAAATTTCCGTTAATAATACTATTCGGCTGCAGATGAGTTTGGATGTGCAATTTTAATTTATTAAAATTTTGTTGCACAATTTGCTCAAATGTTAAAGTATTATTATTATTATTAATTTTGTTCAATACTTTTCATTTTTATGAAATTTAGAACAAATTAATTTGTTTAAATCAATCTAAAATTTGACATTTTGAATGTACATAATAATATACAGGAGTTGTTTTGAACATGCATATTTATATTTAAAGAATTGTGATTTTGAAAAAAATATTAATACAAAAATCTAAATAATGTTACTTCATTTAAATAAAAATTAATTATGAATCATCAGGTCAGATATAATCAACGTACAAATGATTCTGAAAAACAATTAGCCTTCGGTTTAAAGGGGCAATTTACCTTTTCAACGGTTTTTTTTAATATAGTTCAAATGGTGAACTCAATGCATTTCAATGTTCAACTAAAAGTACATTTTGAAAAAAAAGAAAAAAAAACTGCATATTTAATTAAAATTAAAAAAAAAATTAAAATTGAATGTTTTATTTTATTTTATTTTATTATTTTTTTTTTTTTGCCTATTGTTTTATTATTATTATACTAATTTATTTTTTTAAGACTTTCAAATGTGTATTACACAAGACTGCGCATGGATTTTTAGATACCTCTAACATTACATTTAATATAATTTGTTGATTGATATATATAGTGTAAAACGATGGATTCTAACACATCTTCATATAATTTAATTTTAAAAAGAAACCCTGAAGGCTAATTTTGTGTTCAGATTTATCACAGACATAATGAAGAACATGTACAAAAATTTTTTCAACTCTATCTCAAATACAAAATGAAAAGGCTTAGCATGTTTAAAAGAGGAAAGTGAAGAAAATATGAACATGAAGAAAATCCATTTAAATTTTAATTTATGTGGGTAATTGCGCCGGGTGTAGCGTATTTACAAAATTTACAATATCTCGCATATAATTCCCGTATGGTTTAAAATAAGGTGTCAAAATATCCACAATTAACCAGGCTTTCATTTAATATTAAAAACAAAAATCGATTAATTGATCAATTTTGTGATACACTGTCCCCCTAAATGAAAATACATTTAAAGAAATTATTAAAAACTAAAAATAAGCGAATATTCAGCATGTAGATCATATACAAATATTTTAGATAAAGTTACAAAACTATTTATTTCTAATTTTGCCCAGAAATTATATAATAATATATATATATATATGTAACCATTTACAAACTATCATCTATTTTAAATACAGTCGAACCTCTATTTAACGAAGTCGCTAAATCGCGGAAAAAAGTTCGTTATATGGAAAATTCGTTCAATAGAGATTCACCTTTTAAAATACTTTAAACTACATAAAACAGATTTTAAATTCATAAACACTAAATATTTTTACTAAAAGTAATTAATCATATTTTTTTTTATAAGTTATATCAATTTGTTATATTTATTTTACCCACCAATACCCATCATCAGTTCATTTTTTCTATGTGTTTAAATCTTTAAAATCTGCAAGGAAACAAAACATTCTCCGGGAATACACTGTATTTTCTGTTTAAAGTAAATAATTTTACATTAAAATTAACGAATTTTAATGATATTATCGTATTTATTATTATTATAACAAATAATTTTAACCATACATATGCGTCCTTAACCCTAGAACTACCGGAAATTTTACTCAAGTTTTATAAAAACATTCTACACCAGAATTTTTACTTAAAACTATTTAATTTGTTTATTTAACTTATTATTGTCTGATTTATACATTTAGTTTGTTTTGAAGAAATTTCTGGTTTGAATAAATATTTTGAATGTACGAATGTACATGTCGGGTCCAATGGACCCGTCTGGTAGACGGAAGGTTAAATTTAATTTCTGAAAAACTCTGTTAATTTTGCCTGATTTTTTACTTTTAAAAAGTGCTTTCTCTCATAATGCGTCTCGTATCTTTGCAATGCACCAAAAACCCATTCATGCGTATTTTCTTCTAACTATAATCTGCGATGGATTGTTTCAAATGATTTTAGCATTTCATCATACGAAGTTTTGTTAATTCCTGCATCATGATCATTTCCATCATCATCATTGCTGTATTGTTTTTATTTTTCACACTGTCGAAAATATCCAATTAGGATAGTGTTTCCGATGTCTCAATTTCAGAATTAAGTGAAATACAATCATCAATCAGCACATCATGGTTAATTTCTTCTTTTTTTCTCATCTGTATCCTCATTTTTTTAAGTTACTCTAAGCGATTATCGTCTCCGTCCTCCGCACTTACCGAATTCTCACTGCTGAGAAAGAAGGCGCCTTGTAAAACCAGTTCAAGGCCATTGAACATCATAAAATGTGTTTAAAGAAAGAATAAGTTTGAAATGTCCAGAAATATTTCGAGAAATTGGGAGAGAAAAAAAATTAGATCACAAGAAAAAGTTCGTTAAATGGAGAATGCACTTCGCTATTTGGAGGTTATTTTACGAAGACATTCGCAAAATGTTCTTGGTTCCAAGGAAAAGTTCGCAAAATAGAGGTTCGTTAAATAAAGGTCCGACTGTATATAAATTATAAATTAAGTTTTAAGACAAGATTCAAACATTTTAAATATCTCTCTCTCTCTCTTTCTCTCTCTCTCTCTCTATATATATATATATATATAAGACGTAGCACACAGCGAGACAGTAGTCACTTTGACATATAGTTGTAACTTTTTCTCCTAGATGACGTTCACATATAACCACCTCATTGCAACACATTGTCGGCACTTCTGTTACTCGTCCAACAAAATAATAAATAATTCTTTATCTTACAGTGGTTAAGTTACATAAACGTTTACTTCAGAATTTATTTCCTTCATTATGGCATATATTTACTTAGCCAAGCCTAGCTATAATGATAGACTATTTCGACGAAACGGCACAAACTTTCAAAGCGATGAAATTGATGAAACAGATATGGCATCCATTTTGTTACAACGTAACGAAAGTACACAGTGAGACACACAGTTGTGGTATACAGTGAGATGTTACAATGCGGTTATGATGTCAAAAAATTATTTGTTTTTTAAAATTCATATATGATACAAGTAAAAATAATATTATATGTTGTAGTATTAATAAAAGAAAGTTTCGCTCTCTCTCTCTGTGTGTGAGTTTGTACGATGGCTAGAGAAATCTACTGAACGTACGAGGCTGAAAATTTGTATAAAGATAGCCCAAGGTCTGCAATTGTGCACCTGAAGCTCCGATTTTTAATATTTCGAAAATTAACAGAAATAATTCGAATCCTCTACTAGTCTACACAAATTACATTTTGTCGTACACCTTACAAAAAAAGTATTCAGTATTTTGACTTGAAATTAAACATAAATATAAATTCTGACAAGTAGATTTACACAATATTATTTTTTTTACAGAATAACCTTTAAAAATTTATTATTTTAATTAAATTATTTTACACGTTTTTCCATTATGGAAGCATTTTTGCAAATAAAAAATGAAACACGCATATTTTCAGAAGAAAAAATAAATCATGGAGTTAGTAATTATAGGTAGAATCGTGATTAATTAAATAAATAAAATATATTTTCATTATTTCACCAAAATATCTCAAAAACTGTTTTATAAATTTAATTAAGGAAAGAAATATTTTTGGACTTGATGGAAATAAAATGTGATCTGTAGATTCTGACAATATTATTTTCTTATCAAATGATTTAACAAAAAAAAAAATTATTATTTTGTTGAATATATTTTTACATTATACGGATTTATTTTTGTAAATAATTATAAAATTGAGTGTTTCTTGCAGTAAATAAAAATGATTGAGTCAGTAAAAATAAATAAAGTCATGAATGATTAAGTACCTGAAATATTATCGTTGCATCAAAATTTCTCATTTTTTTAAAACAATTATTTAAATAAAGAAAGGAGCCTATTGACGAAATATCTGCATTTTGCGAAGACGAAAAATTTCAGATATTGAAAATAACTGCAGAATTTATATTTCAAACCGTAAAAGAACATTAAACTTTCTTATATTAAAAATATATATTATTTGAGAGAAAAATATACCTTTTAATAGTATACTTTATTAAGATTGGTTGAAAATGGCGCATATTTTGATGCTCTTTTCTTTTAATCATATAATAGTTTCACGATTTCTTTTATAAAAATTTTTAAATACCCTTTTTTATGAAAATTATAGCATATTTTTAATGAATTAAAATTTGCGAAAATTCAATTATTTACATTCAATTATAAAAGTATTTTTCAGTGTTAAGATTTCAAATACACAATTTATTCTTATTATGTGAAATCATTTACGCAGACGATACTTACACATTTTAAAAGAATTATATCATGATTTTTTTGTTTGTAAAGTGGCAACAATAGAATTATAAACAAGTAAAATTAATTGTTGTAATTAATTAAATGTAAAAACATCTTTAAAAGAGCTTTTAGTTACTTACTTACACATTTAAAAAAATGCATTATGAAGAATTATACTTACACACATTTTCAAAAAGTTATAATTATGATTTTTTTTTTTTTTTTTTTTTTTTTTTTTTTTGCAAAGTGGCAACAAAAGAATTGTAAACAAATAAAATAAATTGTTGTACTTAATAAAATATAAAAGCATCTTTAAAAGAGCTTTTAGTTGAAATTTTAAAAATATTTTGTAAAATTTTGCTTCGAAAATATTTTTATTCGTACCATAATAAATAAAAAATTCCGAGGAAATTCTTAGTTATTTGGCTGAATTTACATTTCTAAAATTCTGATCTAGTCATCAGAAACCCTTCCCGTAAAAAGAAGAAAGGAAAGTTGAAATCCCGAACTTTATTTCCGAAGTCTTCAAAAACACACCAGACAGTGCAGAATGATTTGTCCTCTGATGATGCATCTGATATAGACACATAGATGGTTCTAGAGGATTCTTCTGACGACGATGAATCAATTGAGTTTCAGGAACTAGAAATGGCAGCCTGTCTTTGGCGATTATGTTCTTGAGCTGTTTCGAAATAATGTGTTCGATATAGGAAAAATCTTAATCAGTAAGGAGGAAGGATGAAGATGTTGATTTTTAAGTGATTTATCTTCGCAAGAGTGTGAAAGTAGCAGGCTTCGTAATGCGTTTCATACGTGGTGTTTGTTAATGAATCGACATTTCACTGTTACTGCCCGAACTACAAGTTATGAAAACAAAGCGGTTATAAGGATACCATCGTTTTCCGATTTCCTTCGGAAATTTGGATGCACGTTGAGCCAAAGAACGTAGAGGAAAAGAAGGGAAGGCTTTGGAAACCGTAACTAACCAAAACAGTGCAAGCAGCACTGCTTGGAAACACACTCAAAAGGGAAATCCAATCATAGGCATTCTTCATTGCATTTACCAATTTGCCAAATTTTTTTGTAGTAAACCTAAGATAACACCTTCGCGCCAACATCCTCAGACATTTCTTTGTCAGTTTGACTTGTGACTTAACAGCAATTGTGACAAATTTTTTAATATGATCAGTTTATGTTCTTTTGTTATGATATATTTTCTGTATTGCAAGCAGATAGCCGATGAATACGTACACTACAATGGAAAAATCTTTATCTTACAGTGATGCAGCACTCTGTAAAATAATAAATTTTACGTATCGAAAGTTCCACTTTCAATCGAAATCTAACATAACAACTAACAGATTCATCTAACTTATTGTACGATCTTTGATCTAACTCCCACTAAAGGGATTTCTCCCTCGGAGAGAAGCTCCATCCACGAAAGGAGGGGGGATGAGGAGCGCACTGCTTTCGTGCGGACAGGGGACAGCGCTGAACACAGCGTTACTGCTCATTTTGATAATTATTGCTACCGACAATCACGCAAAAGCTCGCCAAGTAAACCCCATTTTATCTTTCGCCCCTTTATCCCATTTCAACCGCTTAGCTGTTTGCACTGTTTCGCTGACGGTCGGGGATTTACATTGCGTCTATGGAAGTTTCCCTTCCTCACGCTTCAATTTCTTTGGTTGAGTTAGACACTGCCATTGTTAGGCATACTTTTAAGCCTTTATTTAAGAGGAATAACTATAGTTTAAATACCACAATCCACCATACGAGTTCAGTTAAGCTCAAAATGTGGTTGAATTCGTAATAATATCTGTACCTGTAACTATTAAAATTTCCATTGCATTTTTACTATAGCTCTATTAACCCCTTAATTCTCGTTCCCGAGATAATCTCGGGCTGTCTTTTACTCAAATTGTTTGATTCCCACCAGTTTTATAAAACAGTGAAATTGGCTATATTTTAGTATCGTTTTACCTGTCATTAAGTAAGGAAATAAGGTGAATATTTCTTTTTCATAAAAGTGGTGCCAATATGCAATTTGAATTAATCAACCGTAATTTAATTCGAGCATTAAGGGGTTAAAACAACTCGATCCGAAAAATGTCAGCTTAAACGCCAAGTGATAACAACTATTTCAAGCAGCAAAAACATTATTCTATTGAAGAAAAATATCGATAGAGAGTAAAAGAGTACGATTTATGAAAATAGTATATACATTGTCTCATTGTGTACCCCCTGTGATACACAGAGAGACAATTTCAGATACTCCGTTATCATGCTTCTATGCTTTTATAAATAACTTTTTTAAAACCATTTATGGATTAATATGTAGCGTATTTGTGTTGCTTAAAGTTGTGGCAAATTTTTTTCAGAAGTATAAAAATAGTCGCCATAATAATAAGAAATAATATTTTTCGTCTCACTGTGTACTAGCTAGCACTGTGTACTACTATATATAATTCTTTAATCGAAATTAATCTTTAAGGAATTAAATTATGCAGAAATAATTAAGCTTAAATAACTTATTATAATTTAATTCTTATCAGCATTTTAAGAAACATTTTTAAAGAAATACAAAAATCACAAACAATTTTTTCATGTATTTTCCATTTTTTAATAAACAAGGTGCATAATATATTTTTAATTAAGTAATTTAAACTGTATTTTTATTTTCTGCATAAAATGAAAGTTCGAAGTTTTTAATTTATTAATAACACAAGATTGCGATTGTTGTGTTTTTTAACTTTTGATAATTAATTTTTATGTAATTTTTATCGCTAAATTCGAAAATAACATTCATTTTAAACCATCGCGTCAGGATTTTTTTCAAATCGTACATTTCACATATAAAGAGGAAAATATAGCGAAAATCTAATACTGTAAAATAGAATGTGGTGGTTATATATTTTTTTTTATTTTGATAATAGTTTTTTGTGTATTTCTTAGCATTGAATCCGAAAATGACCTTCCTTTTTAACCATCGCGTCAAGATTTTTTTGCAAATCGTAAATTTCAATGTTAAAAAGTCAAAAATAGCGAAAATCTGTGAAAACAATTTGTTAAAGCCTTACGAAAAGAAGGCATTTTAAAGATATCTGCGACAAATTTCCACACTTATCAACAACCAAAATAAAAGAGGACATAGAAATGAACCTCATAGAGAATATAAAAAGAAAACCGTTCAAAGAAACTTCCTCCATACATGGAATAAAATTTAAAGACTTTAAAAACTCAATATTTTACATGTTTTGCTGGGAAAATGCATAATATAAGGCAAAAAAAGAATACATTATTATGAAAAAGAAAATTTTACGTCAATTTTGTAGCATCTGATTTTCGCAACATTTCGACTTTTTAAAATTTTAAAATTTGCGATTTGTGAAAAATCCTGAAGTGATGATAAAAAATGAAGATAATTTTCGGGTTCAGAATTACAAAATACATAAGGATCAATTATCAAAAACTAAAAAACTCAACCATCACATCTATTTTATAGTATCAGATTTTATTATTTTTTTTTTAACTTTGGAATTTACGATTTGTAAAAAGTTTTAACGTCAGTGGCGTGGCTAAGGGGGGGGGGGGGGGGAGCGGAAGAGGCGGTCCGCCCTGGGTGTCACTCTCTAAGGGGCGACACCCAATCTTTATTTGCAAAAAAATATATATAGTTTTATAAGATTTTGGAAAAGAATTCGGAAATAAAATGAAATTTCTATCACACCACGCAACAGAGTTAATTTTTCTTTTCTTTGAGAATCTGAAATTTTATACAGAATGGGGTGTCAAAATAAGATATGCTACAAAGAATAAAAACCTACCTATCCAACAAGTGAGTAGCAAAAGCAAACTTTAAAAGAAAAAAAATTCTTCTTCATACAGGCACCACATTGATTTATGCGGACTGTGGGATGAGTCGCCCCTGTGGTTTCTTATGTGGGAGGACAAAAGGTAAATAAGGAATGGTACGGTCATTTCATGTGTTACTGTTGCCTTGGGTTCTTTAACCCTTTTTTCGAAAGAGATTGCACCCACAGACAATACAATCTATGCGAAAGACATTATAATCGATATTAAAAGACAATATAATCTATACTTTGTGACTACACCCTTGATTTCCAAGAAAGCATATACTTTAGGTTGTAAACTAGTAGACCTCATACTCACAATCATTGTAATATTCAACCATCAGGAGAAAACGGCTGTGACGTATAAGTCATGTGTGGTCAGAAAAGTTTATTTCAGCAATTTAGCGAACAGAAGAATGAATGGAAAGAGAACTTTTCGACAAAGAGCTTTGATTTAGGATTACCTTATTCGGCTAGTTATCGTCTTTTCATGTAAAATGAAAATAAAATTACGCGTTATGTTTACAAGATTTCGATTGAGGGAAAATATAAATACGTATTTTAAACGTTGTTGGCGATGACATTTATCTTAAAAATATTTTTTATTTCGTTGTTATTAGAAAAGAAATTGCTTTTACAAAGGGAAAACTCAGCATAAACGATTATCTTCTAAATATTCTGGAACGCCTAACGGTTTTATAATAGACACATTAATTACAAATGAAATATAAAGTAAAGCACCTGTCATATGTTGAATTTTCTTGCGTTTTTACTTTCCTCTGTCTTTTCAAGTAGAAAGTATTGGATTCGTGAAAAAATTCGACTTCCGATTTTCGACGGATTTACACGTTTTAGAAGGTCCAGAACACGATTTGACTGTTTTTAGAAAATGTCTGTCTGTATGTGGCATCGCTCTATCTCAAAAACTAATGCACGAATTTAATAAAACTTCCGATTAATAAATTTGTGCTGATTAGTTTTTGGTGTAAATATCACAACAGGTGGCGCTGCTATGCAGCATTGTTCCCGATTTCCGCAATACTAATGCACGGATTTTCATGAAACTTCAGATTCAGTAACGCCTTGCTGCTGATTAGGTTTCGCTGTAAATCGTCCAATAGGTGACGCTGTTGGAAATCACGTGAGTGCGTAGGTGTGGCGCTATGGTTGGTTGTGTTTATGACGGTCAATTATCAGCACGAGCGATATAGCCCCAAAGTGGGGGAGTGCCCTCCGTGGGGGTCTTTCTAAGGAAACCTAACCCATATTTACGCTTGGATTACCAAGGTTCGAAGAAAACTACGAAAACTCCGAACGATTAGGCCGACGGGCGCGATTGGGATCGAACCCAGCACCTCTCGCCGACCAGCTTCGAGAGAAGAACCTCTCGGCCACTAGTGGGGCGTGTGGTGCTATGAAAAGCCTGTGGTGAAGCTCAGTGACGCATGAAATTTTGTAGAAGAAACACGAATATTACTCACTGCCGGGGAGTGTAAATGACGCTCTCATGGTATAGATTAGAAAAACACAAAATTTTTATTCAAATATTACAAAATGCGAAACTTGAATAATTTATAATCTTTTGACATCCTCCTTCTTCTGTACTTGAATAATACTACGATTTAGTTCTTGGAATATTTCAACACAATTATTTGGATAATACGATATATTTTCTCGGGATTATTTTAGACGCTGCTATGCTGCATTTTTCACGATTTTCACGATAACTCTATCTCAAAAGCAAATGCACGGAATTTAATCAAACTTCATATTATGTTACACTTTCACATAAATACTTGTAGATTCTTATCAGGCTTCTGTGTGTACTGTCCAATAGGTGTCGCTTTTATGCTGTTTGGGTTGTGAATTTTGATTACGGACGTCTGAAAGGGTGAGTGCCGAAATTCAATGATTTATTTGAAAGATGCAATCTCCTTTTTAAATGCACGTAATTAAACGAACCTATACCTTTAGAATCCTCATGATGGGCCTAGATCAGGGGTGTCAAACTGTGGCCCGCCGGATACCACTAAAATTTTAAAGAAATAGTCGACAAGTTGAATCGCAGCAATTCGACGATTAGACAAGGCAAAGATAACTGTATAATTTTAGTGGTATGCGGCGGGCCACAGTTTGACACCCCTGGCCTAGATTGTCATTTAATTTTGGAACTGTGATACCGAATTTTGAAGTGTCAACAGGATTGAGATAGAAAAAATTTTGGAATTGGCACATCCGATTAGTTTATTTTTAACCATTTGGAAAAATGTTTATTGTTCTCGTCAGGATGGGAAATGAATTTTATTTAAATGATGTGCTGTAGGTTATCTCTGAGATTGTTGCTAAAGTATGTAACTGAATCTTTGTGAGTAACTTACCAAAGCAGTGTGTAAGTAGCAATAAGAATTAGAACTGAACTTAGTAGCTCTAAAAAAATTTTTGGGGGGTGGGGTGGGGGGCGTGAAAAATCCACACACAAAAAAATACTTTGCTTTATGACAATGAAGTTTGTTTAATAGAAAAGTACAGTACCCCCCGCCACGGGTGACACCCATCCTACCTACGCAACTGCGTAACGTGATGGTTAAAAATGAAAGTTATTTTCGAATTCAGCGCTACAAAATACAAAATAATTAATTAAAAGAAAGCTTTAAAAAATATGATACAAAAAAACTTTTGCAAGCTAGTGTAATACTTCATTTTATTAATTTAGATAATCCTGTGAATATAAAAAGCCGCAGATTATTATTCTGAAATAGAAGAGGGAAATTAACTGTTATATGTCATAAACACCGCCCTGCTTGTAGCGAACATAAAAACTTTTTGAGCTATACTTTTTCATGAAGAAATAGGTATTTAATAATGTTATAAAAACAACTTCTGACTGAATTTAAATTAAAAGAACGTATTAATATACAATTTATTTTAGAAGGAACTTTACAGATTTTCATTAGAAAATATTCTTTAACCTGACATACAATTTGTATTTGTAAAAAAACTAACAGAAAATGCTTAGTGAATTCCAAGTTGTCTATATCCATATTTAAAAAACAAACTTTTGTGTTCCGCAATTTACATTTAACGGTTTTGCAGGGAAATAATTTAACTCACACCAGAACAAATGAATCATAAAATATAAAAATAAATTCGAGCTCTCTTTGCAGATTATAATGATTTCCGAATATTCATGGAATCATGCTGTCCTCATGGACGGCGTGAGATAAAAAAGAAGACAACGCCACCTACATAAATGGGGATTCCTTGACACATTTTTTCGTGACGCCACGAAGCAGTGTAAACTAAGGCTACTAAATAGATGAGCTGGCTCGTCAGGCATTTTCATCCCTGACGGACTGCTTCGCGTAATGTATCTCAATAGCGTTGAATTAGTTTCTGTCTATTTTTAGCTTTAAAAGCTTAATTATCGGTAGTTTTTCTGCTATTAATTGTTGAAATCATTCAATAAAGGATTACTGCATGCTTCAATTTCCCTATAAACATAAAAAATGACCAAATTTTAATATTAATTGTAGATTATATTCTTCGTGAATTTTTTTCTTCGCCAATTTTGGCGATAAGGACATATTTTAAAAGTACAACGCCATCTAGTTCCTTTTCAGGAAAACAATTGATTTTGATGCGATTTGTGATTTTTTTATATTATCGGACGAAAATAGAGTGAAATTATATGGGAAGCTACTTTAAATTTTTTAGATAATTAATAACGATACCTCAAAATATTAACATGTGATGAAATGTATGAGATTTTTGAAAAAAAAAATAGCTAAAGAACTAATGTGAAATAGAATTTTTCAGGGAAATTTTACAATATTTATATATATACATTTTTTTTATATTCATTTTCACAAAAAAAAAAAAAAAAAAAAAAATGGATTCTATTTGAAGTTTTTGAAAAAAATTCTCCAAATTTGCTTAAGATTATTGTTAATATTTCATCATAAGACAGTAATATTTAAAAAGATATAAATAAATATTTTTAACAATTTTCGTAAGTCAGTATTACCAAGAAATAAAGCGTATCTTTACTGTAACTTTCAGATATAAAATTGTTTTAAAAAATATCAAAGGATACTTCCATACTATGAAATCTCAGAGGTCGATGCAGGTTTATTTCCTGGTGCCCATTTTGTGAAAAGTAAAAGTTTTTTCTTTTTGTGAATTTTATTATAATTTTGTGAAAAATAATATTTTGTAATGAAAGTTGAAATCGAGTTACTCAAATTCGAACTAAGCATTTATTAACAAAAACTTCTTTAAACCATTTTGCTAAAGTTTTTGTTCCTGGTGAACTGGTTTTATTTACAAATCACTGATTTTAAAACCTAACAAAATAAAAATAATAAATAGAAGTAAGTTTTTATGGAAAGGGATTTTGTCAAAGGGCCTATTTTATTAAAAAAGAATTTTGTGAAAGGACCTGTTTCATTAAATGGAGTTTTGTGAAGGAGCCCATTTTATTAAATTTATTTTTATAAAGGGGCCCATTTTGTTAAATTCATCTTTGTGAAGGGACCTATTTTATTAAATAGATTTTTGTGAAGGGGCCCTAAATAGGCCTCAAATTTTGCTGGTTCGACCCATGAGTCTCATTACATTTTCCTCCTCATAGAAAAGAACAGTTTAATATTATTAAAGTAATGAAAACTTGCTACCCATGAAAACTTTTTTAAAACAATTTTACTTTATAGAAGTTTTTAAAAACTATAACAAAGTAAAAAAAAAAAAAAAAAAAAAAAAAAAAAAAAAAAAGAAAAAAAGAAAAGAAAATATTTTTTAATAGTATTTTTTGTTCGGCTAATTTCATTTTGTACATTGTTAGCATCAGAAATTAATTTTAATATTTATTTTATTACATTGCCAACTTCTTGAGGACAATCAAAAGTGCACACTTTTGATTCTTTATGTGGCGCTACATAAACACAAAAAGGAAAAAAAAAAACTCATTAAAATATTTTTGGAGGATGAATGTACATTTAGAAAATACATTTTCTTACGTTAATAAATTGCTGTTGATATTCTGCAAACATAATCTTCATCATTTTAATTCTCCAATATATGGAAAAATAAAATAATACATTTGGAAATATATGGGAATATAGTTAAAAAAGTTCTACAGAACGGATTTAGATGGAAGTTGCCTTAGTAGTTAAATAAATTATGAAGAAAAAGAAAAAAAAAATTATATGTAAAATTCTCATTTTGAACTGCAAAACTTACACTCTGTGTGAGCGGAGCCGTGGTGAAAAGTCAGGTATTAATGATAAAAAATGGTTCTATTGAAAAATAATAATAATTTCTCTCTCCCTACCCTCTTTAAGAAATAAACTTAGTTTCGATTATTTTTTCGGGAGAGATTTCTCAAGCTTTGCGGCCTCTGAAATTCCGAGGAGGAGTGCCCTTCTAGACTATAATTAAAGATCAAATTCGTAATCTTCCAGCGGGTTGGGGGTAGGAATGTCAGACTGTAAATTCAGCACTGGATCCACCAGCAAAATGAATATTAATAAATAATAATTTTAATAAATGAAATATTAATTAAAGATGTAAGGCAATTTTTCTTTCAGGACGTAGAAAAAAAAAAGGAAGGGGTTCAATTCCTCCGCATTCAGATGCAGTTATTATTATTATTATTATTATTATTATTATTATTTTTTATTATTATTATTATTATTTTAACGGTACATGAGCTATTTGAAAGAATTCTGATTCTGGTAGATGTTTAGTAAAAACTGATGCAGTTTCCTTTTTCTGCTACTTTTTTTTATATCAAATTATCAAATACTCCCTTACACCCCCCCCCCCCTTCTGTTTCGATTTAAGAATCGTAATTTTCTGGAAAATACTATTGAAAACCTTATACATACAATCTTACAAATTCCGAATAAATATATATATATTGATTTTATGACTTGATTAATAAAAAGTTAAATCAATTAATTTTTATAGACATTTCATTATTTATTGATAATCCTAAAATATAAATTTAATTGAAATTGAGTTCTTTAGTCCCCCCACACACATCCTTTTCAACAAAGTACTTTCAAACATCAGATTCCATTTATGTATTCACTAAAAGTAAATTATTACTAATTTTAAAATTTGAAAGGGCATAGCCGGATAAGCATTGGAAACATGCCTTTCAATCAAATTTCCTGATTTTTTTCCCAGATGTGGCTACATATCTGATAATATATTTCCCTGATTATCACCCTATAAATATTAATATTTAATGAGATAAAAATGTTTTCTCGATTTTTTAAAATATGGATTTTCTCAAAAACTACTCCACGGAATTTCATGTCATTAATTGAGGATATATACATACCAAAGATGCATAACTGGTAATTTTTGTATAATTTTCTGTTTATAACAACTGTGTGAAACAGCGAAATAAAAATTTTAAAGAATAAAAATCATATCTTATGGTTATCCGAAAATTACCATTTTCTTCTAAAAAATTCCTCTTATGTGCCCGAATATTCCACATAAATGCCGAATGTTTGCGCTGGGTACTACATATAAATATTTACAAAAATATATATTAAAATTACTGAAATTCATTTTAAGGCGTTATTTGGGGCGGAGCTACTCCACTTCGACACCCGAAGAATTTTTGGAATAAACAGTTACAGAATTGTTGTATTTTATATTTTAATGAACACATGAGCAACATTCTCAACGCTGTCGATATCAAAATGAACATGAAGTTGAAAAAAAAAAATGCTTATATGCTTAATGGAATCTAAAATACATCAGTTGACATATTGTCTGCTGACTTTGTTCCAAAAATTCTTCTGATGTCAAATTTGCGTAGCTCCGCCCCAAAACACGCCTTAAAATGAATTTCAATAATTTTACTATACATTTTTGTAAATATTTATATGTAGTACCCAACGCAAACTTTCGGCATTTATACAGAATATACGGGCACATATGGGGAATGTTTTACAAAAAAATGGTAGTTTTCGGATAACCATAAGATATGATTTTTATTTTTTTGAATTTTTATTTCGCTATTTCACACAGTTTTTATTAACAGAAAATTATACAAAAATTACCAGTTATGCATCTTAGGTATCTATATGTCCTGAGTTAATGGCATGAAATTCCGTGCAGCAGTTTTTGAGAAAATCTCTTTTTTAAAAATTTGAAGAAACATTTTTATCTCATTAAATATCAACATTTATAGTGTGATAATAGGGGAAATACATTGTCAGATATGTAGCCACATCTGGGGAAAAAATCAGGAAATTTGAATGAAAGGCATGTTTCCAATGCTTACCCGGCTATGCCCTTTATTCGAAACTTTTATTCAATAGCGTACTATTTGATAAATTCAGGGAAGCAACGAAGACAGCGATAAATGTGCCAAATAGTTGAATCTAGCGCCAACATGTTCCCACCTGGGAATGCTATGGCAAACGGACGAGCCAGCCTGTGTATTTAGAAGCTCTAGTGTAAACAAAGAAAAGAAATTATAACAACTTGCATATTTCGATTTCGTCGTTCGTGGAATTATTAATTATTATTAGCAACTAATCACTGATAATTTCACGTGCCAACGAAATCGAAACATGGAAGTTGTTCGATTTTTTTTTTACTTTGTTTTCCCCGCTTCGTGACGTCATAGCAAAGCGTGTCAGGGTTTTCTCCAATCTAGGGGGCGTTAATTAAACCGATAATGCTGGACAGCGGGACCTGGCAACGAGGGATGTTCCATCTACGTCATAATCACGTGTTCAATGCAAAAACTTCTAGCTTAAAGGAGAGAAAGCTCCGTAGACGCAATGTAACTCCCACCAGCCAGCGAAACAGTTCATGGGGAAAGCAGTAGTAGCTTCCCTCCTTATCAGTTAGAATTTCTTTGGGTAAATTACCGGTACCACGTGGCTTTTTTCAGCCTGGAACCCAGATTTGGAATATAGTCCATTAAGGGCAAAGCAGAATAATGCCCATCGACTCCGATCGCCCCAAACAGCGAACATACGTGTGTTTTGCGTATGCAGTCAAACAATCAGTTTTGAAGGTGAAAATGCAACGCTGGTATTTTCATGTATTGATGCATGATGATATCTTAATAAGTCTAATTTGATAGTATGCTCATTAATTCACAAACAATTATTTCATGTATTTTCAATGCATAACACATTTTTAACTAAGTAATTTAAACTGTATTTTTATTTTCTGCATAAAATTTCTGCAAACAAACTTGGAGTACAAAAGGCGTCAAATGTATTTTTTTGCTACTGCATGCTCCATAGGAAAAAAAAAAACTGTACTTTTCGGTCAGCCAGGCGCCAGTTATGTATATATACATATATATATTTACACAAGACAAATATATGTGTGTATATATACAATATGTGTATGTGTATATATATATGTATATTTACTATTATACATATGTATATATAACACTCGCGCCCAGCTAACCGAAAAGTACAAAAAAAAAAAACTTAGAATAAGACTAACATTAAAACAATATAAAAATATGTAGTATGTATTATTTATATGTATATATTATTTATATGTAATTTCATATATTAAATTGTACAAGTATTTTCACCATGTAATACTTTCATTTTTTTCAATTAAACTATTTAATAGTTTGATTAGTTTATATAATTTCAATGCAACAGTACTTTTAATTATTTTTATTCTATATTTATAGCTTACCATTATTTTCAGTTTTCTAAGCAACTTGTTGAACCAATATCATGTTTTGAGTTTTATACAGGGTATTGCGGTTTTTAATGTCTAAAACAGACAAAAAGTTTACTCAAAGGTCTAAAACTGAAAATTATGAAAGACAGTAAATTTAATGTTGTTGTAAAAATAAATTTTAAGCAGTTTTTGGACTCAGTTTTAAGTTTTTGACAGTTGTTGTCAAAAACTATGTCAAAAGGGGTTTTTGACCTGACGGATAAAACCATGGTTAAAACCACCACACTGTCAAAAACGTGCCAACCCTGCCTAAAAGTAATTCCCTACTGCGCAACATAGATATAAAAATATTCAAATTTTTGTGGGTGAGGGGTGTTCCGTTGAGGTTGTTTATTTTAACTTGGAATGGAAAAGTTGAAACTTCATTTTTTAAATATTGTACTTTTTCTTAACATTCCGCTATTTTTATTAATTTAATTTATTTTTAATATTAATTGTACTTTTTTCCATCTTTCTATTTTTGAATTATATATAAAAGTCCTTTAAAATGATTTGTATGATTTATTAAATTATAATAACTAAAAATATTTGAAAATGACTTGCATTGTTTTTATTTTTTTAATTATTGTTGGACGATATGAATTTTATTTAAATGATGTGCTGTAGGTTATCTCTGAGATTGTTGCTAAAGTATGTAACTGAATCTTTGTGAGTAACTTACCAAAGCAGTGTGTAAGTAGCAATAAGAATTAGAACTGAACTTAGTAGCTCTAAAAAAATTTTTGGGGGGTGGGGTGGGGGGCGTGAAAAATCCACACACAAAAAAATACTTTGCTTTATGACAATGAAGTTTGTTTAATAGAAAAGTACAGTACCCCCCGCCACGGGTGACACCCATCCTACCTACGCAACTGCGTAACGTGATGGTTAAAAATGAAAGTTATTTTCGAATTCAGCGCTACAAAATACAAAATAATTAATTAAAAGAAAGCTTTAAAAAATATGATACAAAAAAACTTTTGCAAGCTAGTGTAATACTTCATTTTATTAATTTAGATAATCCTGTGAATATAAAAAGCCGCAGATTATTATTCTGAAATAGAAGAGGGAAATTAACTGTTATATGTCATAAACACCGCCCTGCTTGTAGCGAACATAAAAACTTTTTGAGCTATACTTTTTCATGAAGAAATAGGTATTTAATAATGTTATAAAAACAACTTCTGACTGAATTTAAATTAAAAGAACGTATTAATATACAATTTATTTTAGAAGGAACTTTACAGATTTTCATTAGAAAATATTCTTTAACCTGACATACAATTTGTATTTGTAAAAAAACTAACAGAAAATGCTTAGTGAATTCCAAGTTGTCTATATCCATATTTAAAAAACAAACTTTTGTGTTCCGCAATTTACATTTAACGGTTTTGCAGGGAAATAATTTAACTCACACCAGAACAAATGAATCATAAAATATAACAATAAATTCGAGCTCTCTTTGCAGATTATAATGATTTCCGAATATTCATGGAATCATGCTGTCTTCATGGACGGCGTGAGATAAAAAAGAACAGGGGGGTACCATTCGTGCGATGCGCCAACTCTAAAGATTTCTTAACTGCTCGCGCATTACGTCACGTGGCGGACAACTTCGCCTCGCTTCGCTCGTTTCAGTATTATTCTGTATGCTGTTCTGCGTTGGAATTTTTTTTCTGTGAATGATTTTAATTATTCTATTATTGAAACAGACTTTTTGAATAAAATCTAATGAATGCGCTATATCAACGTGTTCTAATAACTCTCACAGAACAAGTATACAGATTTAACAATACAGTACATAGTCTCAAATCCGAGCATCGACATCCTGGCGATTATTATTCTGGAAAATCGCAAAGAAAAACACTAAAATCGCAGAGGACAAAATTTACTGCAATTTTAAAACTGAATTCCTTTACCGAATGTCAAAAAATTTCTGCAGAACGGGAAAATCTCTAAAAATTGCATTTGAGAATCGCGAGAAATTCCGAATAAACTTTAATGAAAGAAAAAGAAGAGTCATTTACTATATTGGACTAAACTGTTAAAGCCGGATTTCTTTCACAAATGCAGACAAATCGCCATGAAATGGGGAAAAAAAAGTTCAAAGTTCAAAACTCGCAGAGGAGAAAATTCATTGTATTTGGCTAAAAGTTGAACAGAGTTCCTTTTACAAATCAAAAAAAAAAAAAAAAGAGAGAGAGAAATAGGCTGTTTGGATAATTGGAAGTTCGGTTTAAAAACATTTTTTTATAGAAATTGGCTGTTCGGATAATTGGAAGTTCGGTTAATTGGGGTTCCAATAATCGGCTCTCTACTGTACTTCCATAAATTTTCTTTCTATTGTTTCCTATTTGTATGAAGAAATGTTATATTTGATGTGTTTTATAAGATAACATGGAAATTTTAATACTGAAGTTGTTTTAAGTTTTTCAGTTTTTGTTGAAATTTTGTATACATGAAATCAGTGTTGATTTCAGGGGGTGGCCCGGGGGGAGGACATCCCTCCCCCGGAGCAATACGATGTCCCCTCCGGAAGATTTGAGATTTTGGGTTTTCAATGGTCAAAAAGTGCAATCCCCCCCCCCCCCCGGACCCACAGAAATCCCTCCCGGAGAAAAGTGTCTGAATTCAACACTGTATGAAATAACGATATTGTTATTTTAATAATATAATGTAAATAATATGTATAGTACATATTTTTTTCATAATAGAATTAGTTTAATTATAGAGTAATATTTTTGTATTATTTTCATCCTGTATAAGCATAATGACATTCGAAAATTTTTGAAAACTTATATCTAGTAATTGGACAATGCATTATTGTTAAAAGTTTTGAAGTGTGAGTTTTGTTTAATTTATTCTGTTTGATAATGCTAGTCTTTTCATTACTACTCCTGTGTAATCATATTCATATAATTCATTCGTTCATTTTATTTTACAATAGTTTAAAAGTTTTCATTTGTAATTTTGCACATTAAAAAGGTAATTTTTTTCGCGAATTTACTTAAGTATTTGAATGTTAACAAACGTATCGCGATATTATTTAACCATTATGTATTTTATATTTGATTAACTCCAATCAGTATTTGTCCAAATTATTTTAAGGAAAGTAATTTTGTTCCATTTACTTTCGAAAATCTGCTTTTTAAAAAATTATTTACTTCGTATTTCGGTCTTTTTACGCATCTATTTACTGTCTCACGGCTGATCGAGCTCCGATCTTGTCCGCCACGTGACGTTTCAGTCCTGCTCTACTCTGATTGGCTATCCTTCAAATGGAACAACCTTATTGTAGAAGAACCTTGAAAAAGAAGACAACGCCACCTACATAAATGGGGATTCCTTGACACATTTTCTCGTGACGCCACGAAGCAGTGTAAACTAAGGCTACTAAATAGATGAGCTGGCTCGTCAGGCATTTTCATCCCTGACGGACTGCTTCGCGTAATGTATCTCAATAGCGTTGAATTAGTTTCTGTCTATTTTTAGCTTTAAAAGCTTAATTATCGGTAGTTTTTCTGCTATTAATTGTTGAAATCATTCAATAAAGGATTACTGCATGCTTCAATTTCCCTATAAACATAAAAAATGACCAAATTTTAATATTAATTGTAGATTATATTCTTCGTGAATTTTTTTCTTCGCCAATTTTGGCTATAAGGACATATTTTAAAAGTACAACGCCATCTAGTTCCTTTTCAGGAAAACAATTGATTTTGATGCGATTTGTGATTTTTTTTATATTATCGGACGAAAATAGAGTGAAATTATATGGGAAGCTACTTTAAATTTTTTAGATAATTAATAACGATACCTAAATATTTACATGTGATCAAATGTATGAGATTTTTGAAAAAAAAAATAGCTAAAGAACTAATGTGAAATAGAATTTTTCAGGGAAATTTTACAATATATATATATATACATTTTTTTTATATTCATTTTCACAAAAAAAAAAAAAAAAAAAAAAATGGATTCTGTTTGAAGTTTTTGAAAAAAATTCTCCAAATTTGCTTAAGATTATTGTTAATATTTCATCATAAGACAGTAATATTTAAAAAGATATAAATAAATATTTTTAACAATTTTCGTAAGTCAGTATTACCAAGAAATAAAGCGTATCTTTACTGTAACTTTCAGATATAAAATTGTTTTAAAAAATATCAAAGGATACTTCCATACTATGAAATCTCAGAGGTCGATGCAGGTTTATTTCCTGGTGCCCATTTTGTGAAAAGTAAAAGTTTTTTCTTTTTGTGAATTTTATTATAATTTTGTGAAAAATAATATTTTGTAATGAAAGTTGAAATCGAGTTACTCAAATTCGAACTAAGCATTTATTAACAAAAACTTCTTTAAACCATTTTGCTAAAGTTTTTGTTCCTGGTGAACTGGTTTTATTTACAAATCACTGATTTTAAAACCTAACAAAATAAAAATAATAAATAGAAGTAAGTTTTTATGGAAAGGGATTTTGTCAAAGGGCCTATTTTATTAAAAAAGAATTTTGTGAAAGGACCTGTTTCATTAAATGGAGTTTTCTGAAGGAGCCCATTTTATTAAATTTATTTTTATAAAGGGGCCCATTTTGTTAAATTCATCTTTGTGAAGGGACCTATTTTATTAAATAGATTTTTGTGAAGGGGCCCTAAATAGGCCTCAAATTTTGCTGGTTCGACCCATGAGTCTCATTACATTTTCCTCCTCATAGAAAAGAACAGTTTCATATTATTAAAGTAATGAAAACTTGCTACCCATGAAAACTTTTTTAAAACAATTTTACTTTATAGAAGTTTTTAAAAACTATAACAAAGTAAAAAAAAAAAAAAAAAAAAAAAAGAAAAGAAAATATTTTTTAATAGTATTTTTTGTTCGGCTAATTTCATTTTGTACATTGTTAGCATCAGAAATTAATTTTAATATTTATTTTATTACATTGCCAACTTCTTGAGGACAATCAAAAGTGCACACTTTTGATTCTTTATGTGGCGCCACATAAACACAAAAAGGGAAAAAAAAAACTCATTAAAATATTTTTGGAGGATGAATGTACATTTAGAAAATACATTTTCTTACGTTAATAAATTGCTGTTGATATTCTGCAAACATAATCTTCATCATTTTAATTCTCCAACATATGGAAAAATAAAATAATACATTTGGAAATATATGGGAATATAGTTAAAAAAGTTCTACAGAACGGATTTAGATGGAAGTTGCCTTAGTAGTTAAATAAATTATGAAGAAAAAGAAAAAAAAAATTATATGTAAAATTCTCATTTTGAACTGCAAAACTTACACTCTGTGTGAGCGGAGCCGTGGTGAAAAGTCAGGTATTAATGATAAAAAATGGTTCTATTGAAAAATAATAATAATTTCTCTCTCCCTACCCTCTTTAAGAAATAAACTTAGTTTCGATTATTTTTTCGGGAGAGATTTCTCAAGCTTTGCGGCCTCTGAAATTCCGAGGAGGAGTGCCCTTCTAGACTATAATTAAAGATCAAATTCGTAATCTTCCAGCGGGTTGGGGGTAGGAATGTCAGACTGTAAATTCAGCACTGGATCCACCAGCAAAATGAATATTAATAAATAATAATTTTAATAAATGAAATATTAATTAAAGATGTAAGGCAATTTTTCTTTCAGGACGTAGAAAAAAAAAAGGAAGGGGTTCAATTCCTCCGCATTCAGATGCAGTTATTATTATTATTATTATTATTATATTTTTTTTTATTATTATTATTATTTTAACGGTACATGAGCTATTTGAAAGAATTCGGATTCTGGTAGATGTTTAGTAAAAACTGATGCAGTTTCCTTTTTCTGCTACTTTTTTTTATATCAAATTATCAAATACTCCCTTACACCCCCCCCCCCCCCTTCTGTTTCGATTTAACAATCGTAATTTTCTGGAAAATACTATTGAAAACCTTATACATACAATCTTACAAATTCCGAATATATATATATATATTGATTTTATGACTTGATTAATAAAAAGTTAAATCAATTAATTTTTATAGACATTTCATTATTTATTGATAATACTAAAATATAAATTTAATTGAAATTGAGTTCTTTAGTCCCCCCACACACATCCTTTTCAACAAAGTACTTTCAAACATCAGATTCCATTTATGTATTCACTAAAAGTAAATTATTACTAATTTTAAAATTTGAAAGGGCATAGCCGGATAAGCATTGGAAACATGCCTTTCAATCAAATTTCCTGATTTTTTTCCCAGATGTGGCTACATATCTGATAATATATTTCCCTGATTATCACCCTATAAATATTAATATTTAATGAGATAAAAATGTTTTCTCGATTTTTTAAAATATGGATTTTCTCAAAAACTACTCCACGGAATTTCATGTCATTAATTGAGGATATATACATACCAAAGATGCATAACTGGTAATTTTTGTATAATTTTCTGTTTATAACAAATGTGTGAAACAGCGAAATAAAAATTTTAAAGAATAAAAATCATATCTTATGGTTATCCGAAAATTACCATTTTCTTCTAAAAAATTCCTCTTATGTGCCCGAATATTCCACATAAATGCCGAATGTTTGCGCTGGGTACTACATATCAATATTTACAAAAATATATATTAAAATTACTGAAATTCATTTTAAGGCGTTATTTGGGGCGGAGCTACTCCACTTCGACACCCGAAGAATTTTTGGAATAAACAGTTACAGAATTGTTGTATTTTATATTTTAATGAACACATGAGCAACATTCTCAACGCTGTCGATATCAAAATGAACATGAAGTTGAAAAAGAAATGCTTATATGCTTAATGGAATCTAAAATACATCAGTTGACATATTGTCTGCTGACTTTGTTCCAAAAATTCTTCTGATGTCAAATTTGCGTAGCTCCGCCCCAAAACACGCCTTAAAATGAATTTCAATAATTTTACTATACATTTTTGTAAATATTTATATGTAGTACCCAACGCAAACTTTCGGCATTTATACAGAATATACGGGCACATATGGGGAATGTTTTACAAAAAAATGGTAGTTTTCGGATAACCATAAGATATGATTTTTATTTTTTTGAATTTTTATTTCGCTATTTCACACAGTTTTTATTAACAGAAAATTATACAAAAATTACCAGTTATGCATCTTAGGTATCTATATGTCCTGAGTTAATGGCATGAAATTCCGTGCAGCAGTTTTTGAGAAAATCTCTTTTTTAAAAATTTGAAGAAACATTTTTATCTCATTAAATATCAACATTTATAGTGTGATAATAGGGGAAATACATTGTCAGATATGTAGCCACATCTGGGGAAAAAATCAGGAAATTTGAATGAAAGGCATGTTTCCAATGCTTACCCGGCTATGCCCTTTATTCGAAACTTTTATTCAATAGCGTACTATTTGATAAATTCAGGGAAGCAAAGAAGACAGCGATAAATGTGCCAAATAGGTGAATCTAGCGCCAACATGTTCCCACCTGGGAATGCTATGGCAAACGGACGAGCCAGCCTGTGTATTTAGAAGCTCTAGTGTAAACAAAGAAAAGAAATTATAACAACTTGCATATTTCGATTTCGTCGTTCGTGGAATTATTAATTATTATTAGCAACTAATCACTGATAATTTCACGTGCCAACGAAATCGAAACATGGAAGTTGTTCGATTTTTTTTTTTACTTTGTTTTCCCCGCTTCGTGACGTCATAGCAAAGCGTGTCAGGGTTTTCTCCAATCTAGGGGGCGTTAATTAAACCGATAATGCTGGACAGCGGGACCTGGCAACGAGGGATGTTCCATCTACGTCATAATCACGTGTTCAATGCAAAAACTTCTAGCTTAAAGGAGAGAAAGCTCCGTAGACGCAATGTAACTCCCACCAGCCAGCGAAACAGTTCATGGGGAAAGCAGTAGTAGCTTCCCTCCTTATCAGTTAGAATTTCTTTGGGTAAATTACCGGTACCACGTGGCTTTTTTCAGCCTGGAACCCAGATTTGGAATATAGTCCATTAAGGGCAAAGCAGAATAATGCCCATCGACTCCGATCGCCCCAAACAGCGAACATACGTGTGTTTTGCGTATGCAGTCAAACAATCAGTTTTGAAGGTGAAAATGCAACGCTGGTATTTTCATGTATTGATGCATGATGATATCTTAATAAGTCTAATTTGATAGTATGCTCATTAATTCACAAACAATTATTTCATGTATTTTCAATGCATAACACATTTTTAACTAAGTAATTTAAACTGTATTTTTATTTTCTGCATAAAATTTCTGCAAACAAACTTGGAGTACAAAAGGCGTCAAATGTATTTTTTTGCTACTGCATGCTCCATAGGAAAAAAAAAACTGTACTTTTCGGTCAGCCAGGCGCCAGTTATGTATATATACATATATATATTTACACAAGACAAATATATGTGTGTATATATACAATATGTGTATGTGTATATATATATGTATATTTACTATTATACATATGTATATATAACACTCGCGCCCAGCTAACCGAAAAGTACAAAAAAAAAAACTTAGAATAAGACTAACATTAAAACAATATAAAAATATGTAGTATGTATTATTTATATGTATATATTATTTATATGTAATTTCATATATTAAATTGTACAAGTATTTTCACCATGTAATACTTTCATTTTTTTCAATTAAACTATTTAATAGTTTGATTAGTTTATATAATTTCAATGCAACAGTACTTTTAATTATTTTTATTCTATATTTATAGCTTGCCATTATTTTCAGTTTTCTAAGCAACTTGTTGAACCAATATCATGTTTTGAGTTTTATACAGGGTATTGCGGTTTTTAATGTCTAAAACAGACAAAAAGTTTACTCAAATGTCTAAAACTGAAAATTATGAAAGACAGTAAATTTAATGTTGTTGTAAAAATAAATTTTAAGCAGTTTTTGGACTCAGTTTTAAGTTTTTGACAGTTGTTGTCAAAAACTATGTCAAAAGGGGTTTTTGACCTGACGGATAAAACCATGGTTAAAACCACCACACTGTCAAAAACGTGCCAACCCTGCCTAAAAGTAATTCCCTTCTGCGCAACATAGATATAAAAATATTCAAATTTTTGTGGGTGAGGGGTGTTCCGTTGAGGTTGTTTATTTTAACTTGGAATGGAAAAGTTGAAACTTCATTTTTTAAATATTGTACTTTTTCTTAACATTCCGCTATTTTTATTAAATTAATTTATTTTTAATATTAATTGTACTTTTTTCCATCTTTCTATTTTTGAATTATATATAAAAGTCCTTTAAAATGATTTGTATGATTTATTAAATTATAATAACTAAAAATATTTGAAAATGACTTGCATTGTTTTTATTTTTTTAATTATTGTTGGACGATATGAATTTTATTTAAATGATGTGCTGTAGGTTATCTCTGAGATTGTTGCTAAAGTATGTAACTGAATCTTTGTGAGTAACTTACCAAAGCAGTGTGTAAGTAGCAATAAGAATTAGAACTGAACTTAGTAGCTCTAAAAAAATTTTTGGGGGGTGGGGTGGGGGGCGTGAAAAATCCACACACAAAAAATACTTTGCTTTATGACAATGAAGTTTGTTTAATAGAAAAGTACAGTACCCCCCGCCACGGGTGACACCCATCCTACCTACGCCACTGCGTAACGTGATGGTTAAAAATGAAAGTTATTTTCGAATTCAGCGCTACAAAATACAAAATAATTAATTAAAAGAAAGCTTTAAAAAATATGATACAAAAAAACTTTTGCAAGCTAGTGTAATACTTCATTTTATTAATTTAGATAATCCTGTGAATATAAAAAGCCGCAGATTATTATTCTGAAATAGAAGAGGGAAATTAACTGTTATATGTCATAAACACCGCCCTGCTTGTAGCGAACATAAAAACTTTTTGAGCTATACTTTTTCATGAAGAAATAGGTATTTAATAATGTTATAAAAACAACTTCTGACTGAATTTAAATTAAAAGAACGTATTAATATACAATTTATTTTAGAAGGAACTTTACAGATTTTCATTAGAAAATATTCTTTAACCTGACATACAATCTGTATTTGTAAAAAAACTAACAGAAAATGCTTAGTGAATTCCAAGTTGTCTATATCCATATTTAAAAAACAAACTTTTGTGTTCCGCAATTTACATTTAACGGTTTTGCAGGGAAATAATTTAACTCACACCAGAACAAATGAATCATAAAATATAAAAATAAATTCGAGCTCTCTTTGCAGATTATAATGATTTCCGAATATTAGTGGAATCATGCTGTATTCATGGACGGCGTGAGATAAAAAAGAAGACAACGCCACCTACATAAATGGGGATTCCTTGACACATTTTTTCGTGACGCCACGAAGCAGTGTAAACTAAGGCTACTAAATAGATGAGCTGGCTCGTCAGGCATTTTCATCCCTGACGGACTGCTTCGCGTAATGTATCTCAATAGCGTTGAATTAGCTTCTGTCTATTTTTAGCTTTAAAAGCTTAATTATCGGTAGTTTTTCTGCTATTAATTGTTGAAATCATTCAATAAAGGATTACTGCATGCTTCAATTTCCCTATAAACATAAAAAATGACCAAATTTTAATATTAATTGTAGATTATATTCTTCGTGAATTTTTTTCTTCGCCAATTTTGGCGATAAGGACATATTTTAAAAGTACAACGCCATCTAGTTCCTTTTCAGGAAAACAATTGATTTTGATGCGATTTGTGATTTTTTTTATATTATCGGACGAAAATAGAGTGAAATTATATGGGAAGCTACTTTAAATTTTTTAGATAATTAATAACGATACCTCAAAATATTAACATGTGATGAAATGTATGAGATTTTTGAAAAAAAAAAAATAGCTAAAGAACTAATGTGAAATAGAATTTTTCAGGGAAATTTTACAATATATATATATACATTTTTTTTATGTTCATTTTCACAAAAAAAAAAAAAAAAAAAAAAAAAAATGGATTCTATTTGAAGTTTTTGAAAAAAATTCTCCAAATTTGCTTAAGATTATTGTTAATATTTCATCATAAGACAGTAATATTTAAAAAGATATAAATAAATATTTTTAACAATTTTCGTAAGTCAGAATTACCAAGAAATAAAGCGTATCTTTACTGTAACTTTCAGATATAAAATTGTTTTAAAAAATATCAAAGGATACTTCCATACTATGAAATCTCAGAGGTCGATGCAGGTTTATTTCCTGGTGCCCATTTTGTGAAAAGTAAAAGTTTTTTCTTTTTGTGAATTTTATTATAATTTTCTGAAAAATAATATTTTGTAATGAAAGTTGAAATCGAGTTACTCAAATTCGAACTAAGCATTTATTAACAAAAACTTCTTTAAACCATTTTGCTAAAGTTTTTGTTCCTGGTGAACTGGTTTTATTTACAAATCACTGATTTTAAAACCTAACAAAATAAAAATAATAAATAGAAGTAAGTTTTTATGGAAAGGGATTTTGTCAAAGGGCCTATTTTATTAAAAAAGAATTTTGTGAAAGGACCTGTTTCATTAAATGGAGTTTTGTGAAGGAGCCCATTTTATAAAATTTATTTTTATAAAGGGGCCCATTTTGCTAAATTCATCTTTGTGAAGGGACCTATATTATTAAATAGATTTTTGTGAAGGGGCCCTAAATAGGCCTCAAATTTTGCTGGTTCGACCCATGAGTCTCATTACATTTTCCTCCTCATAGAAAAGAACAGTTTCATATTATTAAAGTAATGAAAACTTGCTACCCATGAAAACTTTTTTAAAACAATTTTACTTTATAGAAGTTTTTAAAAACTATAACAAAGTAAAAAAAAAAAAAAAAAAAAAAAAAAAAAGAAAAGAAAATATTTTTTAATAGTATTTTTTGTTCGGCTAATTTCATTTTGTACATTGTTAGCATCAGAAATTAATTTTAATATTTATTTTATTACATTGCCAACTTCTTGAGGACAATCAAAAGTGCACACTTTTGATTCTTTATGTGGCGCTACATAAACACAAAAAGGAAAAAAAAAAAACTCATTAAAATATTTTTGGAGGATGAATGTACATTTAGAAAATACATTTTCTTACGTTAATAAATTGCTGTTGATATTCTGCAAACATAATCTTCATCATTTTAATTCTCCAACATATGGAAAAATAAAATAATACATTTGGAAATATATGGGAATATAGTTAAAAAAGTTCTACAGAACGGATTTAGATGGAAGTTGCCTTAGTAGTTAAATAAATTATGAAGAAAAAGAAAAAAAAAATTATATGTAAAATTCTCATTTTGAACTGCAAAACTTATACTCTGTGTGAGCGGAGCGGTGGTGAAAAGTCAGGTATTAATGATAAAAAATGGTTCTATTGAAAAATAATAATAATTTCTCTCTCCCTACCCTCTTTAAGAAATAAACTTAGTTTCGATTATTTTTTCGGGAGAGATTTCTCAAGCTTTGCGGCCTCTGAAATTCCGAGGAGGAGTGCCCTTCTAGACTATAATTAAAGATCAAATTCGTAATCTTCCAGCGGGTTGGGGGTAGGAATGTCAGACTGTAAATTCAGCACTGGATCCACCAGCAAAATGAATATTAATAAATAATAATTTTAATAAATGAAATATTAATTAAAGATGTAAGGCAATTTTTCTTTCAGGACGTAGAAAAAAAAAAGGAAGGGGTTCAATTCCTCCGCATTCAGATGCAGTTATTATTATTATTATTATTATTATTATTATTATTATTATTATTTTTATTATTATTATTATTTTAACGGTACATGAGCTATTTGAAAGAATTCGGATTCTGGTAGATGTTTAGTAAAAACTGATGCAGTTTCCTTTTTCTGCTACTTTTTTTTATATCAAATTATCAAATACTCCCTTACACCCCCCCCCCCCCCCCCCCTTCTGTTTCGATTTAACAATCGTAATTTTCTGGAAAATACTATTGAAAACCTTATACATACAATCTTACAAATTCCGAATATATATATATATATATTGATTTTATGACTTGATTAATAAAAAGTTAAATCAATTAATTTTTATAGACATTTCATTATTTATTGATAATCCTAAAATATAAATTTAATTGAAATTGAGTTCTTTAGTCCCCCCACACACATCCTTTTCAACAAAGTACTTTCAAACATCAGATTCCATTTATGTATTCACTAAAAGTAAATTATTACTAATTTTAAAATTTGAAAGGGCATAGCCGGATAAGCATTGGAAACATGCCTTTCAATCAAATTTCCTGATTTTTTTCCCAGATGTGGCTACATATCTGATAATATATTTCCCTGATTATCACCCTATAAATATTAATATTTAATGAGATAAAAATGTTTTCTCGATTTTTTAAAATATGGATTTTCTCAAAAACTACTCCACGGAATTTCATGTCATTAATTGAGGATATATACATACCAAAGATGCATAACTGGTAATTTTTGTATAATTTTCTGTTTATAACAACTGTGTGAAACAGCGAAATAAAAATTTTAAAGAATAAAAATCATATCTTATGGTTATCCGAAAATTACCATTTTCTTCTAAAAAATTCCTCTTATGTGCCCGAATATTCCACATAAATGCCGAATGTTTGCGCTGGGTACTACATATAAATATTTACAAAAATATATATTAAAATTACTGAAATTCATTTTAAGGCGTTATTTGGGGCGGAGCTACTCCACTTCGACACCCGAAGAATTTTTGGAATAAACAGTTACAGAATTGTTGTATTTTATATTTTAATGAACACATGAGCAACATTCTCAACGCTGTCGATATCAAAATGAACATGAAGTTGAAAAAAAAATGCTTATATGCTTAATGGAATCTAAAATACATCAGTTGACATATTGTCTGCTGACTTTGTTCCAAATATTCTTCTGATGTCAAATTTGCGTAGCTCCGCCCCAAAACACGCCTTAAAATGAATTTCAATAATTTTACTATACATTTTTGTAAATATTTATATGTAGTACCCAACGCAAACTTTCGGCATTTATACAGAATATACGGGCACATATGGGGAATGTTTTACAAAAAAATGGTAGTTTTCGGATAACCATAAGATATGATTTTTATTTTTTTGAATTTTTATTTCGCTATTTCACACAGTTTTTATTAACAGAAAATTATACAAAAATTACCAGTTATGCATCTTAGGTATCTATATGTCCTGAGTTAATGGCATGAAATTCCGTGCAGCAGTTTTTGAGAAAATCTCTTTTTTAAAAATTTGAAGAAACATTTTTATCTCATTAAATATCAACATTTATAGTGTGATAATAGGGGAAATACATTGTCAGATATGTAGCCACATCTGGGGAAAAAATCAGGAAATTTGAATGAAAGGCATGTTTCCAATGCTTACCCGGCTATGCCCTTTATTCGAAACTTTTATTCAATAGCGTACTATTTGATAAATTCAGGGAAGCAACGAAGACAGCGATAAATGTGCCAAATAGGTGAATCTAGCGCCAACATGTTCCCACCTGGGAATGCTATGGCAAACGGACGAGCCAGCCTGTGTATTTAGAAGCTCTAGTGTAAACAAAGAAAAGAAATTATAACAACTTGCATATTTCGATTTCGTCGTTCGTGGAATTATTAATTATTATTAGCAACTAATCACTGATAATTTCACGTGCCAACGAAATCGAAACATGGAAGTTGTTCGATTTTTTTTTTACTTTGTTTTCCCCGCTTCGTGACGTCATAGCAAAGCGTGTCAGGGTTTTCTCCAATCTAGGGGGCGTTAATTAAACCGATAATGCTGGACAGCGGGACCTGGCAACGAGGGATGTTCCATCTACGTCATAATCACGTGTTCAATGCAAAAACTTCTAGCTTAAAGGAGAGAAAGCTCCGTAGACGCAATGTAACTCCCACCAGCCAGCGAAACAGTTCATGGGGAAAGCAGTAGTAGCTTCCCTCCTTATCAGTTAGAATTTCTTTGGGTAAATTACCGGTACCACGTGGCTTTTTTCAGCCTGGAACCCAGATTTGGAATATAGTCCATTAAGGGCAAAGCAGAATAATGCCCATCGACTCCGATCGCCCCAAACAGCGAACATACGTGTGTTTTGCGTATGCAGTCAATCAATCAGTTTTGAAGGTGAAAATGCAACGCTGGTATTTTCATGTATTGATGCATGATGATATCTTAATAAGTCTAATTTGATAGTATGCTCATTAATTCACAAACAATTATTTCATGTATTTTCAATGCATAACACATTTTTAACTAAGTAATTTAAACTGTATTTTTATTTTCTGCATAAAATTTCTGCAAACAAACTTGGAGTACAAAAGGCGTCAAATGTATTTTTTTGCTACTGCATGCTCCATAGGAAAAAAAAAAACTGTACTTTTCGGTCAGCCAGGCGCCAGTTATGTATATATACATATATATATTTACACAAGACAAATATATGTGTGTATATATACAATATGTGTATGTGTATATATATATGTATATTTACTATTATACATATGTATATATAACACTCGCGCCCAGCTAACCGAAAAGTACAAAAAAAAAAAAACTTAGAATAAGACTAACATTAAAACAATATAAAAATATGTAGTATGTATTATTTATATGTATATATTATTTATATGTAATTTCATATATTAAATTGTACAAGTATTTTCACCATGTAATACTTTCATTTTTTTCAATTAAACTATTTAATAGTTTGATTAGTTTATATAATTTCAATGCAACAGTACTTTTAATTATTTTTATTCTATATTTATAGCTTACCAATATTTTCAGTTTTCTAAGCAACTTGTTGAACCAATATCATGTTTTGAGTTTTATACAGGGTATTGCGGTTTTTAATGTCTAAAACAGACAAAAAGTTTACTCAAATGTCTAAAACTGAAAATTATGAAAGACAGTAAATTTAATGTTGTTGTAAAAATAAATTTTAAGCAGTTTTTGGACTCAGTTTTAAGTTTTTGACAGTTGTTGTCAAAAACTATGTCAAAAGGGGTTTTTGACCTGATGGATAAAACCATGGTTAAAACCACCACACTGTCAAAAACGTGCCAACCCTGCCTAAAAGTAATTCCCTTCTGCGCAACATAGATATAAAAATATTCAAATTTTTGTGGGTGAGGGGTGTTCCGTTGAGGTTGTTTATTTTAACTTGGAATGGAAAAGTTGAAACTTCATTTTTTAAATATTGTACTTTTTCTTAACATTCCGCTATTTTTATTAATTTAATTTATTTTTAATATTAATTGTACTTTTTTCCATCTTTCTATTTTTGAATTATATATAAAAGTCCTTTAAAATGATTTGTATGATTTATTAAATTATAATAACTAAAAATATTTGAAAATGACTTGCATTGTTTTTATTTTTTTAATTATTGTTGGACGATATGAATTTTATTTAAATGATGTGCTGTAGGTTATCTCTGAGATTGTTGCTAAAGTATGTAACTGAATCTTTGTGAGTAACTTACCAAAGCAGTGTGTAAGTAGCAATAAGAATTAGAACTGAACTTAGTAGCTCTAAAAAAAATTTTTGGGGGGTGGGGTGGGGGGCGTGAAAAATCCACACACAAAAAAATACTTTGCTTTATGACAATGAAGTTTGTTTAATAGAAAAGTACAGTAATCCCCCCCCCCCACACACACAGCACCACCATCACATACCTTATCACTGAGAGGAATGCTCAAATGTTTTTATTTTTTACTTTTCGCAATGGGGTTTATTTCCTCTTCCAAAAATTAAATTTTATCTCATAAATAGTTTATTTAAATTTTTCTAATAGCTACTTTATGGTGCTTTTATTGCTTTTATTTATACTTTTTGTGAATCTGAATTACAGATGTACTCAATACTCGGTATTCAATGGCATTTTTACAATGTACTCGGTAAATATTAAATTATTCTAAAAATTTACTTTCTTTTTGCTTCAAGCATCATTATTTATATATATGTATATATATGCATATATAACACAATTTTAAATAATGAAAGATAGCATAGCACTTACTACTCATTTGCCACACTATCTCATAAAGTTTGTGACAATGTGGCATCTTTATTTAAAAGTATTGAAATGTTTACTGCAATGCTTAGAGACAATTACAATTTCACACATGCAGTTTAAATTGAGTTTACTTTTATGATATAATATTTATCTATACATTTTATTTTAAACCTACTTGTGTATTTATTTAGAAAAACAGTTTGTGAAAGCCTAGAATTTTTAAATGATCATTTTCACAACAGCTTCAATTTTTTTTTTTTCAAATGTTACATTTGGTGCAAATTATTAGTACTACGTTTGGCAAAAATGGTGTCGGTAAAACAGAAAAGTACTGCAATGCATCTATGGTACCATACAGTTGTTTGCCGTTCAAATTTTGAAGGTTTCATCTAATATCTATGCGCATGTGCAACATGTCGGTTAAAGGCACAGTTATGTACTACGCATGCGCAGAAGTAAAATTTTAATTGAAAATTACAGTTAATAAAATTTTTGTACAAACGAATGTATGATAACAAATCTGTGACCAAAAATATTTCATTTTAAAAAAGAATGATGCAATTTGATACAGTAGTTTAGTTTCATGAACTGTCGAAAGAAAACGCTTCTTAACGTTTTAAATATCTAGATATATTGATGAAATGCTCCAGAAATTGTTGATGTTGTTGTACAACATGCATTTAGTCAAAAAAAAGCTTATGAAAAATATTCAGTTATTATTATTACTTTAAAGAATAAGCTATAAAGTCCTAAAAAAAGTATCCTCCCCACCACCACTTAAAAGAAAGAAAAAAAAAACTTCTAAAATAAACGATTTTTTAGTACCTGAAATAATTGAAATTATATAATCGATGAAATGCTCCAGAAAATTGTTGATGTTGTTGTACAACATATATTTTGTCAAAAAAAGCTTATGAAAAATATTCAATTATTATTATTACTTTAAAGAATAAGCTATAAAGTCCTAAAAAAAATTATCCTCCCCACCACCACTAAAAAAAAAAAAAAAAAAAAACTTCTAAAATAAACGATTTTTTAGTACCTGAAATAATTGAAATTATCTAAATTTTTAATTTATATTAAAAAATATTAATCTTACTTGGTTAATTGTTTTTACATGTCTTGCATAACTCATTTTTGAATAAAATTTTATTTTCATACAAAGTGTTTTTTTTTTTTTCATCTTGAAATGGTGTGTTTTATTATTCTATCACAATAGTGGGCTTGTATTACCTTCCAAGTTTTCACGGCTTTTTATTTTTTTATTTATGAGACAAAGGCATCCCAAGTCAGGGGCGGCTTATGTCCCATTTTTAAAATACTGTATTTTTTTTTAACTATTCCTTAAAAATACTAAATGTAATTTTAAAATGTACAAATGATATATTGAAACTAAAAAACAGATTAAAAAATTATTGAAATGAAAATTTCAATAATTTTTGGATCTTTAAAGACAAAAAGAGGCAAAGAGGGAGACAAAGTCACTCCGGTTGACTGTGTGTGTGTGTGTGGGGGGGGGGGGGGGGGGTATGTTAAGATATTTACAGCCTTGGAACAGAACGGGAAGTATTACAGTGGCAAATTTCTACATGTATTTTACAAGTTTTGAAATTTTTCAGCATTTGATAGAGGCAAAATTTGGGGTTTATTTAGGACACCCTTCACAAAAATCCATTTAATAAAACAGGTCTCTTTACAATTTTTTTAAATAAAGCAGGCCCCTTCACGAAATTTCTTTTAATAAAATAAACCCCTTCACAAAATTCTATTTCATAAAAGCATACTCTTTATTAATTTTTAAACAAAGCAAGTTCACCAGTTTAATATTATTAATAATAAATGTTTAACTTGAATAACTGGATTTCTTTTTTGATTGTAGAATTTTATTTTTCACAAAAATAATTAATTTTACAAAAATAACATTTATCTTTCTCAAAATATTTTCCAAGAAAGAAAAAAAAAACTGCACCAACCGCTTGATTTAAAATATAAATTCTTTGGGTTGTTTTTTTTTTTCTTTGCAGTCAAAAGTACAAATAAATCGCAAAATTTCTTATTTATTTATCACATGCATTCTAAATATTATTTTTTATGTTACAGGTTTTATGAAATATCAAAAAGATCTAGATGTTCAGAGTTTCAGGATGTTGTTAACACAGATGGGAGCTGGATTTAAAGATTTCCACCAATCTTATAATTTAAGCTTCTTTGTTGAGGATTTTATTTTTGGAAAAGATTTAATTTTTTGTAGTGTAAATTAGATATGCTTTTATACAATAAATTGAGCAGCAAAACGTAAAATAGTGTTTATTTGCTTGTATATCTCTGTAATTGTTTGTATGATTGTTTATATTTCTCTGTAGCTGCCAATTTTTAAGTTCTTTTTGTTACCATTATTTTCAAATAATAATCTTTTCGATTAAATAAGGCCAAGATTACTATTTTATTTGTAAATGGTTTTAACAGAAAACTAGGCATCCATAATACTTATTCACTACTGAGAGATAAAAAATATGATTTTGTTTTTCAGAAAGAAAATCAGGATGGAAAATTTCTAAATAAGGTAACAGGATTGATATTTGCAACAATAATTTGTAATTTTTTTTCATAAAATGATTAGTTGCCTTTTTGTCATTTATGATTTTTTTTTTTTTTTTTTAAATAAGCTGTATAAAAAGTGAAACAAACTTTTAAATAAATTACTCTAGACAGTTAAGTACCAATAAATTTTAAGAAATATGAGTAATTTGAAAGTCTGCATAAATATGTAATAACATAATAATAAAGTAAACTTATGTAACTTTGCATTTTTAATATTGATAATACTTAAGAGTAGAAATTTGAAAGATCTGAAATTATACATGCATGATTTTTAGGAAATTTTAAGAAACATAAATATGAATGTTGGCAAGTCTCCATAAAGACATATTAATGAAAGGCAACATCAACGGAAAAAAAACTATACTTTTAATAATGGTTAGAGAAGTGAATATTTAAAAGAAATTGAAAATATATAACGAAATTATATAATGCATGCTTTTTTTTCTCTCCCAAGAGTAAAGAAAAAACCCTTCTATTTGCAATTTTGTGATTTTGAAAATTACTTATCTTTTTTGTTTATTAGATTTTTTAAAATTTCATACAAATGTTGATAATTCACAAGAAACATCTTTTATGAAATGAAAATTTTGTGGTGTAAAAGAGTAGATAAGAAGAATGAGAAATATTTTTAAAGGCAGAATAATGATTGCCTTATTTAATTTCAGAATTTTTGTGATGAAGTTGATTATTATTCAGATATTGTGTTAACATAAAGTTGACGGATTCTTTTCCTTGAGGGATAAAAAACAGGATTTTGTTTTTCAGACAGAAAATAAAGATGTGATATTCCTAAATGAGATAAAGGGATTTATCTGCAGCAATAATTTATAATACATTATTAACTTGTTTTCTTCATAAAATATCTTTTTGTTATTTAAGAAAAACTGTTTTTTAAATTAGTTGTTTAAAAAGTGAGACAAACTTTTAAACAAATTACTGTGGATAGTAAACTATCATCAAATTTTGAGAAATATAAGTAAAAAATATAAATATTCTAAAGTCTTCATAAAGATTTATAAATACATATATATATTATAATTTTAATAATGGCTATCATAAAGATTTATAATATATATATATATATATATATATATATATATGTAGCTTTATAATTTTAATAATGGTTATAGAAGCGAATTTTTTCAAGAATTGAAATGGTATGATAATAAACGAAATTATACAAGAATGTTTTTTTTTGCCAAATTTTAAGAAACACGAGCAAAAAAAAAAAAAAAAAAAAAAAAAAAAAGAATATTTGGAAGTCTGCACAAAGATTTATCAATTTAAAAAACTAATTTTAATAATGGTTTTAAAATTAAACATATTAAAGAATTGAAAATATATAATGAAGTTATACAATGGATCATCCCCCCCCCGCCCCCTCCCAAGAGTAAAAGATGCAAAAAAATCTTCCATATCAAATTGAAGACTTTAATTGAAAAAAATAAATAATTTTAATATTTTCTTTCTAATAGCATATAAATTTATTGATAATTCACATTAAATAAACATTTTTTATGAAATTAAAATTTTGTGGTCAAAAAAGGTATATAAAAAGAATGAGAGATATTTGATAACGGCAAAATAATAATTGCCTTATTTAATTGTAGAATTTCTGTGATGAAATAGGGTAAAGATTACTATTTGGAGATTTATGTGTTAAAAATAAACTGACAGCCATAATTCTTATTCCACCACTAAAGGATAAAAAAAGTTTATTTTGTTTTTCAGAATGAAAATCAAGATGAGAAATTTCAAAATAAGGTAATAGGGACAATAAAAAATACAACATTAATTAAAACTAGAATTGGTCTGCAATGTTAATTTAAAATCAAAAAATCTTTTGATTTTTCCTCTTACAAAATTTGTACCTTTGTTTTTTAAATTTAAGAAAAAATGTTTCTTAAGTAACAATTAACTTTTAAAAGAGTGAGACAACTCTCCATAAATATTTATTGAGAATTAAAAAAAGAAAAAGAAAAAAATCCTATGAAACTGTAGAATTTTAATAATAGTTAGAAATTAACATTTTAAAGAATAGAATATCTATGTTAATGAAATAAATTACACAAGGATATTTTTCCTCACCCTCTCTCAAGGGTAAAAGAATATATTTTACATTACAATTTAAAAAGTTTGAAAATTACTTATTTTTTTATCATTAGATTATAAATTGTATACCAATTTATTGATTATTCGTATTAAGTGAACAGTTTCATGAATGAAAAAAAAAGTATCTATTTTTAAATTTAAAATAATCGTTAATAATTTTAAGAAAATCACCAATGAAAGAATTTAGTTTTTTAAAACATTGATTCGAAGAGTCAAAAAGCGGTTGCCGACTTCCGATAAAGTCGTCAGCCGCGGTAAATGCCAATGATTACAAACATTCCTCCACCTTTTTTTTCTCTCTTCTTCAAAAGTCGCCAAAAAAGCGATAAACTGCCAACTATTGCAGTCCTATGGCAACCATGCCAGATGTTCTATCGTCCCCCTCTAGACGGCGCTAGTTTCTATGCGAATCCCACGTTAAATGAAATTTCCATTGCAGCCAATGGGAGTTTCTCATCTGGATTAGATAATAATCTGTGGGTACCAGTAACTTTTTTTTACGATAATTTGCTGAAAAGTTTGTAGGGTGTAAAAAACACATACTAATTAATAAAAAATATTTGTTGATTTTAACGGTATGAGTAGAATATGTGTATCGTATTGTCATTGTGTTAATTTGAATAATACGAAAAGGAAACTTTTCGATTTAAAACTATGTACTGGATTAATTTTAACACAATTAATCTAATTGGTAAATAAATCACATTAGATGTAAATTTCAAACTGGGCGAAAATTGTCCGGACCAGGATTCGAACCAGGGATCTCCTGGCTGAAGCGGGGCCGTCGCGAAACAACTTCCTTGGAAAACAACTCCCTTAGAAAGTTGTTTTTCGACGGCCCCGGCTGAAGCCGCCAGCGCCAACTGAGCTGTCCCGGACGAATCTGGTGGAACTTTTTCCACCAGATGGAACCAGATGCTATAATCATTCAGGTTAGCTGGGTGAAAAAGTTCCACCAGATTCGTCCGGGATAGCTCAATTGGCAGAGCACTGGCGGCTTCAGCCAGGAGATCCCTGGTTCTAATCCTGGTCCGGACATTTTTCGCCCAGTTGGAAATTTACATCTAATAAAACTATGTAGTTTATTTTGATGCATTAAAAGTGTTAAACCAAGGGTAGCCAACTGTGGCACGCTGGACACCACTAAAATTTTATAGTAATCATTGCCCTACCTAATCATCGAATCTCTGCGATTCAAAAAGTCGGCTATTTCTCTAAAAAAATTAGTTGTATCCGGGGTGATATAGTTGGCCACCACTGATCTACGTCAACGGACACTCTCATCATATGTACTTAAATTTTGAATGGTAGGATTATTGATGTTGTGAATATTATCAAAGAACTTATTGGCTTGTTTTTTAATGGCCGATCGAATAAGAGAAATTTTGACATCATGATGTATTGCAGTGTTTCTACCGTTTCTACGATGCAATGGATCATGAGTAATACCACGAAGGATTTTATTCTGAACCACCTGAATCTTTCGAAGATTGGTTTTTGTCGCAGCACCGCAGATCTGAGCGCAGTAGAGGAAAATGGGACGAAGCAATGTCTTGCAGAGCAGTATTTTATTTCCCAAACCCATCTCATTACTGTACAGGAGATGACCAAAAAAAAAAAAAAAAAAAAAAAAATAGGGAAATATAGTAGAAACACAGAGGACTGCAAGTACGAAGGAACAGAAAATATTTTTTTGCAGAAAGAGTAAAGCAAAGCCCATTTTCTTAAAAAAAGGACACTTTTCGGTGATCATCATTTTAAAATTACAAGAATATAATTTTGGTAAAAGGGTAGGAGTCGCTACTAGAAGAAAGTTTAGTTTTGCCAGCCAACATTTCACTGAAATCGAGAAGTTTAAATATAGAAACTTTTTTGCTTTGGATGTGTTCGAGAACACTGTTGAGTTTATTGGGGATTTCAT
This sequence comes from Maratus speciosus, assembly GCA_963932465.1. Taxonomy (NCBI): domain Eukaryota; kingdom Metazoa; phylum Arthropoda; class Arachnida; order Araneae; family Salticidae; genus Maratus; species Maratus speciosus. The sequence goes on along the minus strand of OZ010794.1, from coordinate 205,492,555 downwards.
TAAAAGAACTTACATCGAGTTTTTGTTTGATTTTAAATAAGATCTCAGCTATGGAAGAGATACAATCTGAGAATTCGTGCAATTTATAAAGTTGTTGGGTAGGAAGCGGGGCCTTAGTTGCAGATGAATTTGATTGGGCGGATGGTTTTAGAATCCGTTGTTTTCTGAGATTTCTTGGCAGAATTTTCAATTTTTGACGCAGTAGCGGCTTTAGAATAATTATAATGAAATTGCGGTTTGAGAGGGAATGGCGAACAACCCTTATAAGATGAAGGGTGTTCTAAAGAGCAGTTAGCGCATTTGGGAGGGGGTTTAGGGGCCTCAGTAGAGGCAGCTTTTTTCACATCACATTCTGGAGATAGGTGTGGTCCACCGCATCCCATCAATTTAGGAATTAAATGAAAGTAAGCACTTACGGAAAAAAAAACTTTTGGCAAAGATAGCGGTGAGCAGCTTTCTTCGTTGGCGAAATTTCTCAATTTCAACCCGTAAGTTGTAGATAGAGTTAACTTTGAAAATTTGGTAAGACGTCACATTTTTGGGGAGTTCCATAAGGTAGAGAGGCAGAGCCGTCCCTAGCGGAACGAGCGCAAAATTTTTTGCGTTGGCCCATACTTTCTAAACTAGCTAATCCCCTCCCATTACCACCAATGTTGCCAATTTACTGAAATTTTTTATCCGTCCATCAGAAATTAGGAATTTTTGCTTTATTAAATGACAAATATTCAGTGATTAAATAAATTGAAGGTAACTATTTGGAAATTCTGTAGGTATTTTTCAATTAAAAAAATCCGCTAAATTGACAACACTACCCCCAACAACGCAATCATCTTTTGAAACAGCTCGCATGACACACACAGGGCGTACCCAAGATTATGCTTTTTGTGGGGGAGGGGGGGGGGTGAGGAATAGTGTGTTTTAGTAGAGTTTTTAAAGACTCAGGCCAAATTTTCTTTCCTAATACTCGGACTGGGGTCGGATAATTCATTTTGTTTTTGCAGATTTGGGGCGGGCCTGATTAATCTTGCCATGTCATGTCAGAGCGGCATTTTTTTGTTTCTCTATCTTTTTTCTTTCTTTTTTTTAAATTAATAATATTATACAGTCATCGAAAAAAAGATAGAGGTTCTCCATATTTTTTAATATCCAAATTGCCGCAGAGAGATGTAAAAGGTACAGTTCGACTGAGAATCGTATGCTTTTCGGATTTGAATGCAAATTCTGAAATAGAAATAATCTAATATTAAAAATTGCATTGACTTCGAAATTCTTTAATGGTACTTTTGATCCACGTTTTACCCACCCACTTTACCACGTTTTAGCTCTTTTGAACAGGATAGCCCGAGAAAAAGGCACCTATTACATACTTTTTCCTAAATCTTCATAGAAGATGAAAAGTTATGTAGTAGCTGAAGTTTGAGGATGCTAATGCAAATGCAGTGAAAAACTTTTATTTATTAAATTCCCCCCAAAATCATTCTATTCATTTTTAATACGATGCAATACATAAACTCGAAGATGTTTTAGGCATTTTTTTCAAATGAAAAACAATTTTTTATTTATGAAAATTGCTAACCCATTGAACTCCGTTGTCGCCGCTGCGGCGACCAAGACTTTCTTTGCAAAATTTATTTTTGGCACCAGTAATAAAGGGAAATAAAACTTGCCTTATTTAACCCTTTCCGGCACAGGCAATTTTTCTTGTAAAATGGTGAAATGATTGACTGACACCGGAATTTTAAAACGATTTTTTTAGAAATTAAAAACATGTGAACAGCGGACAACGTAGCGGTTCCAGGGGCTACGTATTTGATAATCAAATCCACGCCCTGTATATGAGTACATAGTATGAGCACATCCTAAGAAAAACATGAATTGTTAGTCTAAGCGCGCAAAAGCCACTATATTAGAGAGAGGCTAAGATTCGCACCATTAATGCCGAGAACCAGAGACAAAAAGAGGAGAGGATGAACGAGAAAGTCTATTTACGTAAGTGGCTGAACTAGTCAGCCAATCCGAAAACCAGGAAAGTAGGAAGGCGTGGCTTCAACAAGTGAAGCACGCAGAAGAGAAAAAATGTTGGAAAGTGTAAGAATAGATGAAAAATGAAGGGTCCGCATGTTCGAAACAGTCGTAATATGTCATTGTAAAAGCAAAATTTTACTAAAATATTCTTGGTGCCGATCATAAGTTTGGAATTAAAATTAAGTACACCTACCTGTGCACACTGTACCGAAATGGGTTAATCAGAAAATTTTTGAAATTGTGTACTTGAAGGAAACTTCTTTTTAAAAAGTGGTGCCGACCGAAGAAATATGTGAAAGAGACGCCGAAGTTCAAAGGGAGTACAAAACCTCATACACCGAATTCAAGCGGTGAAAGATCTTGTGATCGTGGTGGCCATTGAATAACACCTCTGCTCGCTAAGCGATAGCGTCAGTTATGACACCTAACGCTATCTATGAATAAACTTCGGAAATATTACTACTAGTGACTTTCAAGTAATAAATTCATGTTTAAAAATGTCTGAAATATGATCGACATTAATTTTCACAGAAAATGAGCCACAATTGTAAAAAAACATGGGTATGTAAGCCTACAGCTGATTGCAATCAGTAGTTTTCGAGATAAATTTTACTTTTTGGTGGCCTAAAGAGTAAGTCTCCTGTTATTAAACATACAAAGAAAAGAAAATGTATGCGATTAACTGAAAAAAATATATAGTCTTTTCTTTTGTATAAAAAATGAATTTGTTTTACTCTAAAAAATTCTGTATTCTTTTTTGGGTACCTAACTAAATGTTCCCGATATATCACAAGATCTTTTTACTTTTCTAAATTTATGGGTAAACCCCTAACACATTCGCTTTTATAACGCTGTGAAGATTTAAGAAAAAAAAATATAAACACTACTTTTTGGGGCATGCATTGATTCAAGGAATTCAAATGTGATGTCAAAAGTGGGTGTGATCACCTGAAAATTGAAACTTGACACAATTTTAAATATGTTGACTTTTATTACAAAATTTACATTAATATTTTGAAATCATGCAAAATTCCTTGTTGAAAAGTACCTCTCGCATCTCTCCGCGACAATTTGGCGATAAACAAATATGGAGTGTTCTCTCTTTTGAACACTGTCCATTTTTTAACGGAATTTTTAGAATTTTATTTTGGCTAAAGGCAAATATATGTTTTAAATCTACTTTTCCCCATTCAAAATTTTGACTTATTTAATTACCTTTCCTTTCTTTCTAATTTTTAGTTTTAACGAGTCTTCATTTCAATATAAACTGTCTTATGTGATTATTAATATTCAAAACTTTCGATTTTTTAATGCATATTTTGATTCCGTAATCATTTCTGAACAATATGCTAAAACCGCATTAAAAAATTCCCATTAGTTTACTAATTATGGCAGTTTTATTAAGACTACATATTAAGACAACATTAAATAATTAAACTTTGCTTTGCGTTTATTCAAAATGATGAATTTTGATACTGTGTGCAGTGTTACTAAAAAACTATGCATGGCAATAAAAAGAAATTTTCAAAACATATTCATTTCTGTATTATCTACAACTTAAAACTAGGAAAAGGTAAGATTTTATTTTATTTTATTTATTATTTGTGTTATTTTCACTTCGATTTTTTTTTTAAGTGAAAATTTTTAATTTTCTGTTAATATTTCAATTTAGTCAATATTTTTTCCAAATGTTCTGGTTTTAGTATAAAGGTATCACTATTATGTATTTGTTTTCAACAAAATTTCCTCTTTATATGCATATTTTCAGATTTCATCATGCGCGCAAGGTTTTTTTTCTCTTATTATCATATATTTTTAAACTTATCATTTCAATATGTATTTATGAATTTACAAGTACATATACATTTTTAAATATGAATTTAAATATGAGCTTTATATTTAAACGAAGTTTGATTTTTATTTTTGACTTATTACACAAGTTTGGAAGCTTGGAACATAGTGATATTTTTTACTTTCTCGACGTGTTCAAAGGTTTCCTACCTCCTTGACCCTTAAATGCGCGATTTTTTATTTTGTTTCGAAAAAAATATGTATGATTCTCTAAAAGGTTTATCACGCTGGAAAAATAATGAAAAAAATCAGAGATAAATTTTTCATATAATACGTCAATCTTTTCTTCTGTTGCACATCTGCAATACAAGTAAAAACTACTGTCGTGTGGCTGTTTTACGCTAAACTATTGCAAATTAGTAAATATTTTAATAAGTATGTCTTTAAATACCTTATTTTATAAAATTATTTATTTTATAAAACTTAACATTTAACCCTTTAATTCCCATGATAGAATACGTTCCAGAAATTACTTAGTTCAGAGAATCTAACTTTACACAAGAAAGTTTCAATGGATAATTTCGCTTTATTTACATACGGAATGTTTCTTATTGATTAAAGCAGATATTACTATTTTAATTTTCTGGTTTGAATTAGGTATATACGAATAAAAACAATCTATCAAATTCAAAATGTTGTCCTTTGCATATATGCAAAGCTGCGCACTAAAGGGTTAAATACAAAGTGTCTACAAATTAGTTGGTCAAAAAAAAAAAAAAAAAGATTTATTGAATGGAATTGACAGAAAAAAAATTAAATACATATTGTTGTAAGATAGAAAAATAGTTCAAGTTTACCATTATCTGAAATGTTCGATGTGACTTCCTTTTGTGACTCTGTAAATGTCCCATCGGTAAATCATTTTTTGCCACAGATTTATCAGCATGTTTCCACCGATCAAATTAATTGCAGTGCAGATTCTTGATTTTAGTAAAGGAATGGATGCAGGAAGTGACGGCTTGTACACTTGATCCTTTACAAAACCCCATGCACCGAAATCAAGAGGTGAAAGATCTTGTGATCGTGGTGGCCATTGAATAACAACCCCGCTCGCTAAGCGATAGCGTCAGTTATGACACCTAACACTATCTATGAATAAACTTCGGCAATATTACTACGAGTTTGACTTTAAACTAGTTAATTTCATTTAATATTTCGGAAGTTCTTAAGGGGACCGGGAAGTCCCTATCTCCGCCATGTTAAATTCACATCTTCATGTACCCTTTTCTCAGAAATGGTGAAACATAGAGGTCTAGATTTTTTAGAGTAGTTAGAATAACAGGATTTACGTATTTTAAGAGACCATTTTCTTTCTAAGTGAAACTCAAAATTAATTATTAATTATTTATTGAAAGTCTTTTTTAAATTAGCTTTTTTGGTAAGATTTCACTACCTAAAATAAATAAGTCTCAAAAAGTCATTAAATCCATGTGTTAAAGTATACAATATAACATAAGTATTAAAAAGTCTGAGGTCTTAACTTTAATAGATATTGAAAAAAAAGGAACATAAACATGAAAAATCCAAGTTTTGAGAAAAAGTCAGTTAAATATTTAAATGGCCATTAAGCTGTGAAGTTCTCTTAGAAAGAATGAATAACTTCAACACTTATTTTTTTCATATATAAACATGTGTGACACATCGTTGGAAAGATAAAAGTTTAAACTATTTATTGACATAAAAAAGTAAAAATCAATTTTTTTGGTTGAAATTTGCTTTCCCGGTTCCCTTAACTTAGGAAATTGCCCAACTAATTTCTTGACACCCTGTATTTGTCTAATATTCTAACACAATGATGCCAGCAGGAGTAGATTCGACTCCGACCAAATGATTGATTAGAACCAAAATTTTCTTCATAAAATAGGTTAAATGGACCCGGAAATGAGTTAACTCCTTGAGGGGCAAGTAAAAGCGTTTCTGTAATGTCGAATTCACACCGGAATCTGCAAAAAGATTTATTGAAAATAAGGAAAAGCAATTTTACGTGATTTTTTTCCCCCAAAGTAGTAAAATTTAATAATCTTTTTCTGGTGCAAATCTTAATTAATCGTAGGTGGGATAAAATATATCCCACCGACCCTCAAGAACTTAACAGTTTTAAATAAAATTTACCGTGTCAAATATTTTTATACAGATTGAGTAAAATTTCCGGGAGTGTTAAAGAATTTTAATTGTAAAATAATACTGGCTAACAAATATCGGAATTTTTTGTAGAAATTGAGTAGGATGATTTTAATAATTTTTGTTCTGGTCAGGTCGGGACCGAGTTTTTAACTTTTGCACCGGGTCAGGATATTTTTCCAATGCCAGGCCTGGACCTGGATCTGGAAATTATGCCCCATACAGACCTGCAAAATGTTTATGTAACATTCGTCAACAGGAGATCAGTACTCAGAGAGAAATTGTACAAAATTGGGCAATTTTTAAAACAATTTGATGGAATTTATTGTTAATTCCTTTCTTATAATTTAAACAGAAACATTAATCAAAATATTTATGTATTTGACTATGGCAAGATATATACGTCCCACGTTTCGACTGCAGGCCTGCCACAGTCTAAAATTTTTATATTTGTGTCGTATTACTATTTACAAAATAAATAAATAAATAATTTAAAAAAAAACTCGGATTTTTTTTAAAGTTGTCATAGTGTGTGTGACAAAGGTCATTTTTTGAAAAGTTCTATGAGCAGAATAAAAAAATCATCGATAGTTGCAGAAATTTCTAATAAAAAAATTAATTCATAGTCGAAGATTTAAGTGATTAACCCTAGAAAGCTCCTCGTGTCTTTTTAGACCCGTATGCATATTTCAGCTTGTTTTACTCAAAAACTATTCATAAGAATTTTCTGAAATTTCGTGACTTTTCCTGATTTGTTTTTAAATAACACATACTAAAATTTTAAATTAATGGGACTTATAGTTTTAATGCAGCAAAAAAAAAAAAAAAAAAAAAAAAAAACCTTAATCTGTCCCTCGGGTCTATTTTGTCCAAGCATAAAAATACATTAACATAGTTTTTTAAAAACGCCGATATCGTTTTATTTGTGCTATACAGCTGCAAAAAGGTAAGGAGGAAAGGGTAGAATTATCGGGTTGGGGAATGAAGTTATGAGACACCTGGCGCGAACCAAGTGACAGCAAAAATTCATTTCTTTGTTGTATTTCTAGCAGTTAGAAGTAAAAAGTTTATCTTTTAGAATCAGTTTGAACATTTATTTGAGGAGAACGGTAGTGTAGGTTTTATTTATTCGTTATGTGAAAGTTTTATTTTGGATTTCATGAATGCTATACAGAAGTCGAAAATGCATCTGATGTAGATAAAGTTGTATCGGAAGAAGAGGATCATGTATCTATTGATAATTCTTCTTCATCTGATGAAGAAATTGCAGGGCTCCCAAATGGTCCGCCAACTGGACTGCCACTTGAACCGTGATTTTGACGTTTTTTACTCATAATTCAGAAACTACCCGGACAAAAAATTTGAAATTCAGAATTTGCTTAAAGCAGGACTTAAATTTAAATCTATCAAAAAAAAAAAAAAACAACTGTAGGTTGCATTTCATATTTTTTTCGAATATTAATTTCATAATTCATATTGTAAATTTTTCATATTTACAAATTTAATGTATATATGTTTATGTTTTTTAGTATAATAATTAAGCAAAAAAATTACCACATTGGGATTATAATTTCAGGAGATATTAATAAAAATATGAAAATGTAATTAAAATTAGAAGCTCTAAATTTTGAATGCTTATACAGTAGAGCCTCGATTATCCGAAGTAATTGGAACCGACCCTCTTTCGGAAAATCGAAATTTTCGGATAATCGAGAATGCTCCAATTTTAAGATTACTGGCAAAAACGTGCGCTGTTTCTTATTATGGTAATAAATGGTTAATGAAAATAAATTAATAGAAAAATAGAAATAAGAATCAACTACCTGAATTTTAATTTTGAAATTAAATACTTTCGACATATTTCACAAGGGTTTGGAACAAAGTTTTGCTTGTTGCAATTTCGACTGCCTTTGCTTTGCAGCTCTATTATGAAGTTTTTTTAATATTATTGGTTCACCAGTATCATAGTCATTCTTCTGCTTTGTCATTTTTGCATTTTTGCAGCATCTCTCTTCATAACACTAACCACTGCAGTACCAATGCCGTATTCTTGAGCTTATTTTGTCATACTCTCACCCGATTCTAGATGATTTATGATTTGAATTTTTTTTCTATACTTTAAGTAATGCGTTTTTTTGTACTCATGATAAAAATGAAAATTTTTACGCTAGTAAAAATCTCGTATGGGAGCTCAAGTTAAATTCAAAGAAATTCTAAGAAAAGGGTATTTATTTCTACTCGTGGTTCGGAAAAGACCTCTTGCACACGAGGAATGTGATAATAATAAAAAAAAAAGCTTTAAAAATGAATTTCGGTTAATCGAGATTTTCGGTTAAAAGAGTTTCGGATAAAAGAGGTTCCACTGTAATTCAAAACTTATCGTCCAAATGACTTGAAATTTCATTTCTAGGCATATTTTGAACCTAAGATGTAAAATTGGGTCAAAATTGGGTGTTGCCATTGAAAAAAAAAGACAAAGTTTGATTTGTAGATGCCCCCCTAAGCAAATTTTAATACACGATTTAAAAGCAGACGTTATTTCCAATCGTTTGGTACCTGCAAATTTTTTCTATTATAATTAATTGCAGAGTTAGTAGGGATGTTTACTTTTTTTCCCCATGACTGTATCTCACGTATCTCTCTGTAACAATTTCAAGATTAAAAAGTACTGGATGTGGTGTACTCCCTCACAATCTTTTTTTTTCTTTTCAATGACTATACATTATTCTAACGAAATTTTTAGAAATTCAGTTTGGCTTGATAAATTAAAAGATATATTTTTCAAAATCTACTTTTTTCCTCCAGAGCTTCAAAATCATAACATTTTTAATCATCAGTGTATTTCCATTATACTGTTTGGAAATAAACAAAATGAAACAAAAAGGACAAATGTAGAAAACAGGGTGTTTCTAAAAGGATATCGGGGTTTTAACGCTTGGTAGTATTTATTACATAAAACTTGTTTTAAAAAGTTTTAATTTTGCTAAATATCGTAATATTTTGATGAATCTAGTTCGAACTAAAAAAGAAAAAAAAAAGCTAAGAAAAAACGTGTAATTTAAAATTAATTTCAGTTCATTAATGTATAATGAGGTCATATTATTAAATTACATTTATGTTAAGTATCTGTTATTTTTTAATTTAGATCGCTGTAAAATAAATTAAATAAACGGAAATATTGTGAACAAAGTAATTCAAGATTTTGCTAATAATACATTGTTTAATTAGGATAATTTTAAAATAATTTAAATCAATGCCAAAATAGGGGAGAAATAATGCAACGGAAATAATAATGATAAGAAATAATCTAATGACAAATAAAATAATCTAAAAATAAACCTTTGACTAAATCTATCATCATTCAATACACAGGGTGCAAATGAAAGTCCCTTTAACCTGAAAATACTTAGAACGGAGCGAGCTACACCTATGCACGTGAGGTAACGGTATAGTGAAACGACTATGCCCGACCTAATTCAAACGACAGCAGCGCCACTAGTGGCGAAATTTGGAAGATATTCATTGCAAATCAAAAACAAAAAGAGATAGAGCAAAATTTCCAGTTAGAAAGTTTTAGAGCATCAATTAATTAGTACGAAACGACATTTGGTTTACATGGATAAGATAAATCTTCGCATGTATACCCAAAAATGTCCGAAATCGATGAGTGGCGATTCTACTTTGCATATTCACATTAAGGAAATGTAGCGGTGCGCAATTACAGATTGGGACGTTGTACTCTACTGTAATGTCTGTAAAAATTTAATTTCCAATGCACTTAAAATTTTAGTTTAATTCTTTCAGGGGCAGAAGAATTCTGTTCCTAAAATAATGAAATAATTGACTGACACCAGAATATTCAAACGAATTTCTTACAAAATAAAAACCCTCTAACTTGCACTTTCATTAGAAAAGCAAAATTAAAAAAAAATATTATTGGTGTTTGGCAGTTTTGGAATTAAAATTACGTGGCTAGACCGTCTAGTTACAGCCCTTGGAAGGGTTAAATCTATGTCGTCGCAGTGAAAAGTCTCGCAATAGACATTCCATGCTGAGAAATGTGCATACAAATTTACTCTCACGAATATAAACGTGTATCGTGAGCAATGGTGAACTTTTCGAACATACTGAATATTAACTTTTTATCACTGTAAGACAGTTTGTCTTTTTTTTTTTTTTGTGTGTGTGTGTGTGTGTGTGTGTGTGATGTTATCAAAATGTATTCAGATAAGTACGTATTTATACAATAAATAGTGCATATTTCTTCATAGTTCTGGCTATTATTTCAAACGTTTGCACAAAATAGAGTGCATCGATTTCGGACATTTTGGGGTATACAGGCGAAGATTTATCTTATACATGTAAACCAAACGTCGTTTCGTACTAATTAATTGATGCTCAAAAACTTCCTAATTGGAAATTTTGCTCTATCTCTTTTCGTTTTCGATTTGCAATGGCTATCTTCCAAATTTCGCCACTAGGAGCGCTGCTGTCGTTTGCATGAAATCGGGCGTAGTAGATTTACTATACCATAACCTCACTTGCATATCTGTTGCTCTCTCCTTTCGCAAGTATTTTCAGGCTAAAGGGACTTTCCTTTGCACACTATATATATTCCATCTAACAATATCGGGAAATTTTTTTATTAAAAAATATGGAAAAAGCATATATCTGAATTCAGAATTTGGACTAGAATATTTAAAAAAAAAAAAAAAATTCAGAAGTATTTTCTAATCTTTAATGCTCAATATATTTCAATGGAGGGAGAAGGAGCGTAAAAATGAAATGAAATAATCATTTCTGTCGTAGCAGCGAAAAGTTTTAATCATTAGAAGACATAAGAATAAATAAGTCTTCCCAAACTAGAAAATATTAAAAAAACCACGAAATGTGTGAATAAATGAAATCGCATAAGTGATCCTCCTATTATTTATATTATAGATTATCCTATATTCCTATATATATCCTATATTCCTATAGATATATCCTATTATTTATATTAATAGCAAAATTCCTATACTATACCAGTAGGAGTGATGCTCCCCTGAATTAGCAAATTACTTTAAAAATTATTTTATTAATATAAAAAATATTTATTTCCTTTTCTTAAATTTCCTACATAACTTCATAAATCTTCAATTTATTTCATTTTCTCGCTTCGTCCAAACTACAAGGCTTTTTTCGTTCTTTCGCTCTCTCGAAATAGAAGCCTCATTCAAAGTTTAAAGAATTGCATTTTGCAACCTTTTGACGTCTTGTTTGACGTACACGATTATTGCCGCTTTAGAAATATATACGAAATATATTGTATATACAGGGTGATTCAAAATTCGTGGTACAAACTTTAAGGGTTGGTACAAGACACTGTAACAATAATTTATTGTATAGGAATCTATGGGCACTAGTGACGCGTTGAGGTACAATCACCAGGGGGGGGGGGGTGAATTTGGCCCTTTCTTTATTTCAAAATTTCTCATTCACACCAGAAAATTCCTATACTACTTTTTTTCTTTATTTAAGACAAACATTTCATGATTACTTAAGGAAAAAATTCTTCTTTGAAAATTTCCGGTGTGAAATCGAAGTTTTTGAATTAAAAAAACTCGCAAAACCATGGAACTATTAATAAAAAGGAACTGACATATCCTTAAAATAGTGAAGCTTTAACTGTAACCGTTTTCGCAGGGGTTGATCACCGTCGGAAGAAACTTCCGCCAGAAAATTGAAACAGAGACTTTCTCCTAATTTAAACTGCTTATTCATACAAGATTTCAGTCATAAATAATAGGAGAAGCCTCTATTCATTTTTACTGGTGGAAGTTTACTTTGGCGGTAGTCAGGACTTACGTTTCCGTCATAGTGTGACAACCTAGACAACTTCCTGTCAGTCTCAATGAAAAATATTATGATACCTGGGTAAACGGACACCAGCAAAAATAAATAGAATTTCTTACCAGATTTGTAAGAAAATATTTCCACAAATAAGGCTCTTAAATAAGACGAAATTTTCTATTCAAATTTACTGGTGGGAAGTTTACCCCCGGCAAATCAGAAACTGATAATGAGATTAAAAAAAAAAAAAAAAAAAAAAAAAAAAAACAGCCGCCATCTTGTGACAACCTCCTCAGTTACTTCACTCGCTACTGATAGACAAAACACTATATATCTCTTCCTCTTTATTCATAACTCCATTCGCAAAACGAGCAAATCTGTCAAACACAGGAAATACAACAAAAGAAATGGAAATGGAGTTTTTTTTTTAATTCATAAAGTTCGATTTCACATCGGAAATTTTTAAATGCGAATTTTTTCTTTAGGTAATCATGAAATGTCTGTCTTAAACAATAAATTTTCTGGTATGAATAAGAAATTTTGAAATAACAAGTAGGAAATTGCTCGTCAAACGGGGCAAATGAGGTGTGTTCGTACTGTAACTAGTTTTATAATTATTTTTTGCACCCCATATTGTACTGAATGTATATTTTTTTGCGCTTCATAAGTGCATAGTTTGTAACATCATTAAAATGCATTTGCAATATTTTTTTTCCCATTCCCCGTAATGTAACGGAAAACTTTTGACTGTCCTTGTAATTAAACTATACATCCGATTTTCATAAAATTTGAAATGGCTCTACAAAACTTTGCAGCAATTATATATTTAAAATTTCAGACCATTCGGAAGGCTGTAACATCATTAAAATGCACTTGCACTTTTTCTCATTGGCCGTAATGTAACGGAAAATTTTGACTGTCCCTGTAATTAAAGTACACATCCGATTTTCATAAAATTGAAAATGGCGCGACAAAATTTTGCAACAATTATATCTTTAAAATTTCAGACCATTCGGAAGACTTTAACATCATTAAAATTCACTTGCAATAACTTTTCCCATTGGACGTAATGTAAAGAAAAACTTTTGACTGTCCCTGTAATTAAACTATACATCCGATTTTCATAAAATTTGAAATGGCTCGACAAAATTTTGCAACAATCATATATTTAAAATTTCAGACCATTCGGTTGGGTAGTTTTTGCTCTGTTATAGGCGGACGGACGGACGGACTGAACGACGACTATAGGTGCGACGTATTTATATAATTACGAACGCACCTAAAAAAGAGCCAGATTAGCCCCCTGGTGTTTGTACCTCAACGTGTCGCTTGCGCCCATACATTTCCATACAATAAATGATTGTTACAGTGTTCTGTACCAACTCTTAAAGTTTGTACCATGAATTTAGAATAACCCAATATATATTTAGTTGTACAATTCTTTTGTCGAACATCCAATTTGCACAATTCACTAGCGAGTCTTTTGAAGAGTGGCTCACTATCTAGCTGGTGAGTCCACTTAGAAGTCTCAATACAGAAGGTGAGGAAACAAGAAAAGAGGAGATCGGGTGTCTAGCCTATCTTCTGCCTCGGCTACAATCTGAATTGTATGGCAAAGCATTCCGTATGAGGTTCTGATTACATTTGAGCTTATTGAATATGTGTTGATATAATTTCAAATTTGATTATCCTGTACCGGCGCTATTATGCAAAGCGATATAAATAAGCGTCCTATCATAAATGGAAGAAGTAACCGCAACATTAAAAGCGAGGTCACATCAATCAAGGTCACGCGCCACGTAGCGGATGGAGTGTGAACTACAGGTAAATACCTAACTGTTTTTTTACTCACACCACTAAAATTATAAAGTTTCTTTCAACTTGATTAATAAATGAAATCTATTCGACAAGGCGAAGAAAACCACGTAGTGTCAAGTGCATATGGGGGCCCCTCTTGCTACGCCATTATTTTGCAATAAATGTGGCAAAATAAAATTCATTTCCATGAAAGGCTTAGAAAATATGCACCGCCCTAAAAGCCTGCGTATGTGGATTATCACTCCGTCCACTAGATGGCGCAAGTGTGTTAATTTACGCCCGATTCCAGCATTAAGTTTGCACGCTCACTTATATCGCTTTGCTATTATGCATTGCTTTTTTTTATTCTTGCATCGGCGTAACTAAATGTAAAATTGAAATAACTACCCTATCTGTAACTGCATTGTTTAAACTAATATAGTAGGATGAAAGAGTAAAGAAAAATTTTTGCTACTTAATTTTCTTTCTTTTTTTTTTCTTCTTTTTTCCCCTTTGCAGTACTAATATTTAAAAAGAAAAATATCATCCTATTTTAATAAAAGTGATGAACAGAAAGAAAGTAAAAACTCAAAAAAAAAAAAAAAAAAAAAAAAAAAAAAAAAAAAAAAGAAAGAAAGAAAGAAAAAAAGAGATGAAAATGCTTTGTACTTCCCTTTCCAAACTTTGAAATGTCTTTTGCTGTGTGAAGAATTAACGGTGGGGATGGGGGGGGGGGGGAATGAATGATTATTTTTTTATTGTAAATAACAAAAAAGGGGGAGGGACGATTTTTAAACATTAAAGAGTTTTTAAACTCGTGTCCTGTGAGAGAGGATGGATTTAAGTAGAATATAAATAATTAAAAAAAAAAAAATGGAAACCCTACAGAATTCTAATCCCCAAAACATGAAAAAAATGCTTAGTGTGGACATTCCAAAGATGGAAATAAAATTAATTAAAATAATGGCAATATTACATATCCTTTAAATGATAAATAATCATTTCATTAAAAGAAATATGCACAGTTTTCAATAAACGTTTCTCACAAAAATCTGCTACTACTAATAAAAACATCCAAAAGATGAGAATACTTAAAATAAAAAACCAATGGTTGTTATTATTATTATTGTTATTATTATTGTTATTATTATTATCATTATTATTATTATTATTATTATTTTAAATATCTAAAAAATTTTGTGAAACAAAATATTATTCTTAGCACATCTAATAAGAAAATCGCTAATGCATTTCTAATGTTTATCATGATAAATTTATGAAAACAAATTTTTAAAATGCAACATATCATTACAAAATTAATAAGAAAGATTGCATATTTCTTTTTCGTTAACCCCTTCGCGACGGGAGCCTTTTACGAAATTTTTAATCTTTTGTCACCGTTTTTTAAAAACAGAAATTTGTGTCTTCTTTAATCGAGAAAATCCGCTGAATAAATAAGACAAATTTTACTGGTAAGGAAAAACAAGGATTCTGAGCGCTTCATGCGCCACGTTTACGTGTCGCTCGTCCCCAAGGGGTTAAATATATCGAAATTCGGATAATTAAAGAAGATTTTTGAAAAAAAAATAGTGGTGTGATTATGGAAATATTTGTCTACAACAGTTTTTAAATACAGTTTAATTACAGTTTAAATACAGTAAAATTCAGTTCTAACTGAATTGATAAAGAAATTTTTGCAATGGAATAGAAAAATTAAAAGTCTTAAACTCAATTTTTCTTTACTATTAAATTGATGAAAATTTAATAATTTTTATAAAATGCAGGAAATTCACCAAGGGGGGGGGGGGGGGTAAGGGAAAAAGTTATTTTGTTACAATAAAATTTTTTATTTTAATATCAGTATGAAAATGATAAATGACCAAATTAGCACAGCTTATAAACATTTCTGCGTAAAACTATTAAAAAATAGACGGTATAATGTCTTCTGTGCAAATTTGCGAGCAAATAGACAGTAACATAAGAATATGCAACAAATAAAACTTAGCAAAAAGAAAAAGCTAAATTATATATTAATAACGGGAAACAATACAGAATGCATGAAACAAAATCTTATTTTCAATAGGAAAGATCAATGTTTTTGTTTATTTTAAAAGTTAACGTTGTGTGATCAATGTTGCTTAGACTGTAGGGGGAAATCAGACTATAGCCGAGGTGAGGGGCTGGACGTGAATTCTCCCAGTCTTTTCTATTTCTTTTTCCCCACCCACGATTTTAATGGACTAAGCCGTTACATAGTGAGGCACTCTTCGAAAGAGCCGCTAGTGCACAATTCCGGCAATAGCCGTTACCATTTCATTTCGCTAGCTTCACTTTTTTCCAATTATTAGTTCTTTGGATTTTGGTTGAGAGTTGCCATAGACATAATACTTATTTCTATTTTAACTACCCCGAATGTAGATATCCGGGATAACTTGAATTAATCTCAGATATAAAGAAGACTATATCATGAAATCCAGATGTATTTCTTTATAAAAAGTTTTGTCTAAAATTTAGTGGGTTGAATGTAATTAAAATGTTGTTTTGACACTAGTGTCTTTTTGTTTGCATTAACTAAACCAAACTAACTACCGTATATTTCCGTGTATAAGTCGAGAATTTTTGGAAATTTTTTTGGCTCGAAAGTGCGGTGTCGACTTAAACACAAGTTTAAGACAATTTCAATAGTTGATATTTTAAAATAAAGAAGATGGTAAATATAATAGAAAACATAAAAATAACCTAAAAATTTCTAAAAATACTTTAATACTGCATTCTTTTATAATTAGTCACCAATCATCTTTTACTGTCCAAGTCATTCTCAGAATTTTCAAGCAACTCCTTAACCCTTTCAGGGGCAAGATACTTTTATGCGCAAAATGCTGAAATGAGTGAATGGCACGGGAATTTAGAAACAAATTTATTTGAAAATAGTCCACAGCTTTTTTTCACTTACTTAATAAACGGAAACTTTTCATTTCAATATTCTGGTGCCAATGTGGCATTTAGGGATTAAAATTAGGTGGTCCAAAAATGAACCACCGCCCTTGAAAGGGTTAAAATCGCTTTCTCTCATTGGTACATCACACTGTAAAAAATAGTGGAAACGTTTACTATTCTAACAGGAACATTTCTGACTGTATCGGATATGTGAGAGCTATTTCTATTTTCCGAAACAACCGGGAATGTCCCTGGGTGTTCCAGTTTACTTTTTTTGAAGCAGTGAAAGCGACTGTACGCATGCGCTCCAAGTATCCCACCACTATTTCTCTTTACGCTGAAACCGTTAAGCAATCGCCTGAAGTGAAAGTAAACTCGTATTCGTATGTAAGAGATGGCGACGTAGGGAACTTTACCCTTTACCACGTGTATTTGAATTCGTTTTATTTTGAAAAAAAAAAAAAACAATATTATAACATTTTTGTTATATTTTGTGGGTATTTTTTATTGTGTTTTAAAATTATGCGAGAAATGTACCTTGGATATTATCAGTGGACTTTTTCAGAGCTTTGGAAATTTAGTATTATTGAACACGGAACGATCGTAATTCTGGGTAAGTGTTTTTTTTTTTTTTTTATCATCTACAGTATTACTTTTACTTATTATTATTTATTTTTACTTACATCTTTATTAGTTTTCTTTGTTGC
The DNA here is from genome assembly GCA_963932465.1 of Maratus speciosus. Lineage (NCBI taxonomy): Eukaryota > Metazoa > Arthropoda > Arachnida > Araneae > Salticidae > Maratus > Maratus speciosus. The sequence continues at coordinate 205,475,285 of OZ010794.1, read as the reverse complement.
AATACACGAAAAGAAATTAATAACCTATTTATTTTTTAATATATCAGACTTTGTTTTGTCTGTTTTTTTTATTATAATATATATACATGTGTACATGCAAATAAGATAATATAGTTAAACTTGATGTTCATACTGATTGCGATTTCGTATTCTCCTTTTCACAGCGTGTTCTTAACAAATTATTAAATGCGTTATTACTTAAAAGGAAATTTACGTATTATATTTTAATCAAACAAGCTGAAGGTTCATTGTCATTTTACTTCTTTATTATTGATTGCTTTTATGTAAAAAATACAGTATTGTGAGTAAAAATAAGCAGTAAACTATTCTTACAATTATAGAATTTATTTTTATAAATCATTACAGTAAATAGAATTGATTCATTTGTTTTGCTGTTTCCTAAAAAGCTTTCCAAAATTCATTTTTTATATTCACCCTTTTCTCCTCAAATTTTGATAGAAAAATAAAAATAATCGTTTTAAGATCATTAACTTGTTTAGTACTCAGGTTCAGATATGTAAATTCCTCCCCCCCTCCCCCCACACACAATTTTTTTTTTTTTTTTTTTTTGTTAATGCTTAAAATTAACCATTGCATTTTTTGCGATTTGAATTTTACTTTTTCATCTAAATGTTCTTGCTTGAAAAGAAAAATGTTTTCTTCTGATTTTGCAAGACTGAATTGTGAAAAAAAAAGAAAAAAAAAGATACTATTGTTGTTATTTAACTTATGCACTTTACAGTAAACAAAATTGAAAATTTCTAGATTATTAACCATCAGCTTATGTTATGATAATATAGTACACAAAATTTCTTGCTTTAAGTTATAAGGCATTTTAATTTATTAATATTATGCTGTGATAAGCGTAATACGATATTGAATCAACAATAACATAAATTGCAATCATATCTTATTTACATGCACTAATAATAATATAATGTTATGCATTAAAATGTCTGTGCAACAAAGAAACGCTAATAAAGAACTAAAATAATAAGTAAAAATAATGCTGTAAATGATTAAAAAAATAAATAAACGCTTTTCGAAAGAATTTATCATTCCATTTTCAATAATAATACACAGTTCAGGAACTTTAATGTTACTTGTTAATGCGCATGGCTAAAAAAATATCACTGCAAGATGTTAAAACGCAATAAATTTTATCTAAATTATGAAAAAGGTATAATAATATTGATTTTTTTTTCAGAATAAATCCAAGCAGATATATATATATATATATATATATAAAAACTCAGAAAAAGATCATTCAGAAATGAACTTCCAAATAAGACTCTTTCATAAAAATTCATTTAATAAAACTGGCTTCTTCACAAAATCCATTTTACTAAACTAAGCCCCTTTCACAAAATAGTCTTCAATAATTGAATGTTTAAATACTAGTGATCAATTCAACTTGAGTAAATAATTAAAATTCATATAAAAAAGCTCAAATAAATGTACTAAAACTACTTGCAGGTGCATTGCACATAATATAAAATTATTTAAAATATATTAGAAATATCTTAAAAATAAATTAAAAATTTTAAGGTACTTTTGAGATATCTCTAATGTATTTTAAATGATTTTATATTATATGTATGCACCTGCAAGTAATTTTAGTACAGTTATTTGTGCTTTTTTATGTAAATTTTAAAATAATCCTCGTCTTCAGAAAGGTTCCATATATATTCAGAAACCTTTCCGATTCGTAATAAAAGGTTTCATATACATTCAGAAACATTTCTTAGTCTTCAGAAAGATTTCATATGTATTCAGAAACCTATCCGATCAGTAATGAAAGATTTCCGATATATTCAGAAACCTTTCATTGCGAATCGGAAATGTTCCGCATTATAAGCGGAACAGTTTTCTGCTCGAATCTGAAACCTTTCCGTTAGTATCGTGCCGCACAGGTCTCCGTTACTTTCGGAAACGTTTCTGAAAATTTTTTACAATGCAGGATTAACAGGGGTCGCATTCTATAGGGAAACTTTTATTGTTCCTACCACTATTTTGAAAGTAATATCTTCATGGCACCTTTCTTTAGAATATGTTAAATAAAATGATCATGAAGGTAACTCATTAAGGGTTCTGATAGGAACAATAAAATTTTCCCTATATAATGCGACTCCTGGATGAACATCATCAGTATCTAATTCATTATCATCGCCATGTGCTTCAAAAATGGCATCATCCAATGGCAATGGCAATGATGCACATTTTTGTAAAGATCGGACGATCATTTCTTGCGGTAACTGAAGCCAAGCTTTTTTTCACCCATTCAGAGATAGCAAAATGTTAACTTTTTTTAACCCCTTAATTCTCGTTCCCGTCAAATTCTCGGGCTGTGTCTTTTACTCAAATTGTTTGATTCCCACCAGTTTTATAAAATAGTGAAATTGGCTATATTTTAGTATCGTTTTTGCTGCCATTAAATAAGGTGAATATTTCTTTTTTATAATAGTGGTGCCAATAAGCAATTTGAATTCATCAACCGTAATTTAATTCGAGCGTTAAGGGGTTAAATTATGTACTTCCATTTGTCAGAGCTGTATGCATGGCCAGAATACCTACTCAGTTCAGATTCGACACTGGTATTTCTCAGTATATTTTTCTGGTACGAAATTTTAAATATTCTGAAACACTTATGAAAGCGATCGCTGTGTCATAAAACCATGGAATTACTAGTTAAAATGTTTGAGGTCTCGCATCCTATTAAGAGGCTACTTCAGTCAGGCGAAAACACCCGTTCGCTAATGTTAATCCAATGGGAGACATTTTTTAAGATATCTCGTTTGCATTTCAATATTTTTAAATATATATATATATATATATATTTACATTGGATAGCTGAGATCGATCTTTACATCTGCCGTTTTTTACTTTTTCGATTTTGTTTTCAGGTATTTTTAATGAGAACACTTTCACTTTCGGCACCGGTTTTGAAAATAAAGGCATCCTCATAAAAAAAAAAAAAAAAAAAAAAAAAAAAAAGAGAGAGAGAGAGAGAGAGAATTTCGAAAAATTAGAAAACGGTATTTGTACAGATCGTCCTCTGCTCTCCAGTGCAAATAAAATCATTTTAAAATATCGAAATTCAAACGAGATATCTTTAAAAATTTCTTCCATAGGATTAACATTAGCGAGCGAGTCTTTTCGCGTGACTGAAGTAGCCCCTTAAATCCCATTTAGGGGCACCTAATTTTAATCAAAATTCGCACCAGATACTTTAACCCTTAAATGCCTGGTGTTGCTTTTCGGCAACATACCCGATTTAGGCTCTAAAATACTATTAGAATAATAATGAAGCTATAATGCCTAATGTTGCCAATAAAATACATTCTGAAAATATTATTAAATCGATTTTCAACATGCAAATGACAACACTTGTGCTGTTTAAGAATAAAGATAGATTTATTTTTTCAATTGTTGCTACTTGTTCTTTTTGTTTTGTTTGGGAGCTCGCGAAATACCCTATTTTTACTTGCAGTGAGCAAGTAAAATTTATTTCTTATTATAGTTCCTAAAATTCTTGTGTGTTTAATATTATAGAATTTTATCAAGGGAAATTATTTTTTCAATTAAACACCAGTATTGCCGATTAGTAACAAACTGTTTTTTAGCCGTAAACTATACTTAAAACAAAATATGATTTTTTAAAGTATTTTTACCATGATTTATTTAAAAAATGAAAGCCGAAAAACATTATTACAATGATTTTTGAAAAGTCAGGCATTTAAGGGCTAAAGTAAATTTTATATTTCTAACTTTAGAGGGAAAATGGTGAGAAATAGCTTTTCCTTATTTTATAATAAAATATTTTGAATATTCCGGTGTCAATTCAACATAATACAGACACAATTGCTTGCCCCTCAAAGGGTTAAGAGATCAGGTCTTTTAATTCAGTATTATTTTTGTTATTATCTCCATGCAGAAATGGTGTCCAAATAATATTATAAATGTGAAATTCTGAAAATTTTTCGCTAAAGTCAGAGTCAGAACCTTTGTATTGTATCCAGTATATTATTTTTTTTCTAATGTGCAAAAATTTCACTTAAATCAATAAAATTTACATATTTTATTTGTTTGCAATACATCAAATAAAAGTTATAAATATGAAATCTACTTTCAATCAAATGTTGCGTTTGTAATACGGGGCCACTTCAAAGAAAGAAAAATACGAAAATTCATTTGACATTTTAGTAATAATAGATACAGCAATGTTTACCTTACTAAAAATGTAAAAATGTGATATGATGCAACAACTCGGGAATGATTATGTTTCCGGATTGATGCAAAATATTTTTTTTTTTTCTAATAGTTCCTAAATATGTGCAAAATGGAAATTGGCGAAGCATAGCTGCCAACATCTTACGGTTTTTTTGTACCACAAAAATTTTTTAGTAAATTTTAACTTTTTAAATCGCCGGAATCTGCTGATTAAATAAGGCAAAAATTCCTATTAAGTTTTTGTGGTACAAAAAAGCGGAAGAGTTGGCAGCTATGGCAAAACATATTTTGCAATTTCACTACTAAAATTTCCAATATAAAAAAAAATATTTTTGCAACATGGACATTTTATTGGAGATAATTACAATGTATAGCAATATTTCTACAGTATTAACGGTTCATTACGAGTATTTCCAACTTAATTTTCCTAATATTGGTATTTTTGTTCAAGTATCCTCGATAGCAATCAGTGTTAAAAATTAAGCGTATTTTTGCATTCAAAACTTATATGAGATTTTTTTAACAATAATTTTCGCTTTATTTAATTGCAGACTTCCGTCGATTAAATAAAATAGAAATTTCTATTTCAAAAGTCGGTAGATATTTTGATTTCAGAATTCCTCTAAATTGGCAACACCATTAGCGATTAATGCAAATATTGGTATAACATAGCCAACATAATTGATACTGTTTTACAGGGTAATTGTTTTCTCGATTTTTATGATAAGTAATTTTTCAAATAAGTAATCTTCGCATTGTTTAATCTCAGAATTTATAAGACGAATACCATTAGGATAAAATAGTAGTTATAAAAAATCTGGAAACACAAACACTCAGGTTTTTGCAACAGGTATATTTTTAGTAAGGTTAACATCGCTCTACCTATTATTATTGCATTAGTGCAATGTCAAATCGATTTTAACATTTTTTTCTTACTTTAAACTGTCACAATATTATAAACAAAATACAACATTATAGTGTTGCATTTTATTGAAAGTAGAATTGAATATTTTAACTTTTATTTTATGTATTACAAAGAAATACAGTATATAAATTTTATTAACGTAGGTGAAAATTTTGGCACATTGGGAAAATAATAATAATGTATAATGAATACAAAATCACCCGTTTTGACACTGACTTAGCCAAACATTTTCACATTTTTAATATTATCAGGATTAGGAAACTATCATTATTACATAAAGATAATAACAAAAATAATAGTTAAGACAAAATAATACTCAATGAAATGGCCTGTTTTCTTAATAGGATGCGAGACCCCAAACACGTTAACCCTTTCAGGGGCACGGTACTTGTATTAGCAAAATGCTGAAATGAGTGAACGACACCAGAATTTATATACTAATTTATTTCAAAATATGCAAAAGCTTTCTTCACGTACGCAATAAAACGAAATTTTTCATTCCAATATTCTGGTTCCTTTGTGGCATTTAGGAATTAAAATTAAGTGGTCCAAAAATGAACCACCGCCCTTCAAGGGGTTAAACAATAATTCCATGCTTCTGGGAGCGCCCATTGTTACTCTTGTGACCATCAGAGCAAATTTCCATATATATGTCCATTTATTTTATTACAAAATATATTTAGGATAAATTTGATGCGACCACTTAAAAATGCATGCGCACTACTCTCATAAACCATGTGCAATTTGTAACAAAAAGCATTTTACTTGCCCAGATAATAAATGAAAATTTTATTACTCTTGTGACCACAAAATAAAGCAATTTTCAAAAATTGTGTTTGATGCAGAAATTCTGTGAATTATATGAGATTATAGAAATAAAATTTACAGAATATAGTATAGTAATTATATCTTTTTAAAAAGGATTAATCATTGAACTTATCTGATAACACATTAATTAGTTACATTTGATTTTGCAAAATGCCAAGAGTTACTCTTGTGATATTTTGTTCATAATGGAATTTTAGCAAAAATTAAGTTTAAATACGAAACAAAGTAATTAAAATAAGTTTAAAAAAAATATTTTTTTTTCCATACAAAACAACTTTTAATGATGGTTAAATTTTAAAATAACGTAAAAGAATGTAAAAAATTCTAAAATTTAATACAGTTTGCAAAATTCTAGAGAGTTTATCAATCTGGGAGCGTTAATGTCAGTTTTGATTCTTTTTTGCCAAATATTGTGGTCATCATATTCAAACTTGAGAATTCCCTTTGCTTTTCATAGTTCTTAGCACTTTATTTGATAATTTTCATGTACTACTTCAATAGTAAAATCCTGAATCTTTAAATCATCATATTTTAGAATCACTCACTATAACCACACAGCAACCTCTCAGTTTTTGCTACTGAACAGAATAAATAATTGTCTTCGTTATCAATAATATCACTTGCAACTTCTTCTGTATCATTATTTACTTAATGAAACACATGTTCTTTGTACGAATCATGTTAGTGTATGATTTGTAGAAGATAGTGTCATTTATCATTGGCTAGTTCCATGGATTTTTGAAGTGTAAGTCTCATAGCTGATAACTTATATGCTTTTGTTGGTCACCATTATTTTCGAAAAGTTTGCGTGGCCTTATTCAACTAAGGAGATATCTCTCATAAAATAAGCCACATATTTCCGTTCTAAAATATTGGTAACCAAAAAATCGTAGCATGCGACTTACACTACAAGTATTCATGGAAATAGCCCATGGTTTTAACAAATTGTATTTGTTGAATACCTTCGCTGTTGGTATTTTCTCTCAAAGTAATGAAACGTTATTGTTTTATTTCTTCATTTGATATATGGAGTATGCTTAATTTTGTCTAATTTTGTTTTGATGTTTTGAGAAAGTAACAGTATTGACAAAATGTTGTTAAACGTTCTGTCAATAGCAAAACGTTAATCAATGTTTTGCTATTTACAAAAACTTATAAGAAGTTCAATATTATGGACTTCCGTTTCAAATAATTCTTCGATGTTATCTTTGCAAATTAGACATTCTGAACTCATACATTCTAATTATGATGTATCTCAGCCGACAAGACATTAAATCCTTCACAGAAATGTTTGATGCAGAAAATACACCAGCCACTGCATTATGAATTGCTTAAATGCTTTCGTGACAACGACAAATGCAGATATTCTGGTAAATACTTTTCTAGTGTTTTATGAAACTAGACTTTAAAGCTGCAAAGGAATCTCCAATTTTCAATTTAGGAAAGCTCCTTTAAACAAAAAAAATATTCTCTTAGTAAATTTCACCTAGGATTGCTGAAATTATGAGACTTTTTTAACGCCTAACTAATAAAGGTTTACCTGAAGAATGACCTCTTCTTAAACCTTCATCGACATAAAATTCTCCAAAGCTGTGTCGTTAGCTTTTTGCTTTCGCTTCAGAATCTGGGGTTATCTAGTTCTGTGCTTTTTCCTTTTCTTAACATTTCCATTCTCTTGCTGAAGCTTTTGCTGGCTTTAAGACTTTTCTTCACTTTATAATATTATATTTTGTTTTGTTTCATTCTCACATCAAACATTCAATTTCATTCTTATTTTTTCTCTACAATTTTCGCCGCTTAGCAGAAATTTTCCTCCTCTTTAAAACAATGTCATTTATAAGAAGCAATATTAAAATGTTTCCTTTAAAATATACTATCAGAATCATTAATATTAAAATGTTTCCTTTAAAATATACTATCAGAATCATTTCCATAAGAATCTCTGTAGGTTATACAGCATAATTTAGTAAACGAAGCTTTACAAAGCCTGTAAAATATCTGTTTAAAGACCATGTGATTCAAACCAAACGAAAGCACTTAAAAATGACACGAGTTGAATAGTTTTAATCTATCTTTAATAACGTCTCATGATTATTTTATAATCTTAAGTAATAACAAAAATGAATATAAATAAATCCATCCATTAAAAAAAAAAAAAAAAAAAAAAAAAAAAAAAAAAACGCAAATAAAGATAATTTATCTTTCTTGAAATTTATAAAATAACCTTTATTATTGCTAAAACTATTTCAAGTACAATTCTAATAGTGGCGAAAACAACTAAACTTTAAGCATTATGTTTGTTTTGGTTGTAATGCAGGTTTATGTCAAATTATGGACAAAAGTGTTATGTGTTACTCTTGTGACGCAGACGTTAGTTACTCTTGTGACAACACCCCAGAGCCTATTCCATGCATAGCATAAACAAAATATTTAATGTAAAATCTGTCTTATGCTCCGAAATCAAAGAATTAGAAGTTTTGAGTAAAAATTTTAAGTAGTTTTTAACTTTAATATGTTTTCTATTACTCTTGTGATATTTATTTATCACCTAATAAATAAAGTTAAAATTGTATTTAATACCTTAGCTAAAACCTTTTAACTATGTAGATCTGACGGATGTAATAACAGCTTGTTATATTATATGCATAAAAGTTTTATTTAATGAACAGAAGTTAAAAAAATAATAATAAATTAATAAAAAAAAAAAAGAACTTAAACTCCATAAGTCGATTTTTATGCTCAATTGTAAATGCATTTTAATACTATTAGTTTCCAGCTCAGTTTCGGTGTAGACTTATTCTTATGACATTAAAACTTACAAATTCCTATGCAGCAACTCTTTGGCATCAAACTGATGCATCACACTTATATTTCCATTTAAAATAATTTTTCAGCAAAAAACTTCTGCTACCGTGGACGTTCCCATTAACTTTGTGAAAGAAAGAAAAGCTTGTTTACAGAAAGATCGAACAGAAGGCGAACTTAAAACAACTTCTACCTGCGATGTGATAGTTTAACTGAGCAAGCATCTTTGCGCATATGCAACGCGTTACTCCAAAGGTAGACTTGTACTTATATACTGCGCATGCGCAACTGTAAAATTTTAATTTAAAATTACTGCTAATGAATAAAATATTTGATCAAACGAATGTACGATAACAAACATGTGGCCAAATATCTTAGTATGGTGTAATTTGATGCAGTAGTTTCTTCTCGCGGACTATCGATAGAAAACGCTTAGCGTTTTAAATATATAGATATGCTATAAGGCACTGGTGCGTTAAGTATTTTCATTTCCGACTTCCATTTCGGGTAAAATTTTGTCGCGACCCCTGGATAGACCGTTTTCAGGTGCGTTCATAATTATATCAATACGTAGCATCTATAGTCGTCGTTCGAGTCCGTCTGCTTGTCTGTCCGTCCGTCCGCATATAACAGGGCAAAAACTACCATCCGAATGGTCTGAAATTTTAAATATAAATTGTGGCAAAATTTTGTCGAGTCATTTCAAATTTTATGAAAATCGGATGTATAGCTTAATTACAGACACACTCAAAAGTTTTCCGTTACATTACGACCAATGGAAAAAAAAATATTTCAAGTGCATTTTAATGATGTCACAGCCTTTACAACAGAATCAAATTGATATGCACATATGAAGTGCACTAAAAGGTACATTCAGTACAATATGCGGTGCCATATATATTTATAAAACTAGTTATAGTACGAAGGCACCTTATTTGCCAAGTGTGTCGTGCAATTTTCAACTTGTCATCAACGTAGTTAAAGTGAAATTGTTTTGAGGATTTATGCTTGGGATTAGAGCTCTAAATAAAATACATAATTTTACGAATCAATGGTTTTTTTTATACATATGGGTACAAATATATTTTTAAATATTTATGGGTATAAATATTTCGACAAACTTTACATCATAAGAATTCAATATAAGGCAACACGCTTGCATAGAGCTCGTGTTGTGTTTTATGTTCTGGTCTGTATCGAAAATCACAAGCCGTAAACCTTCATCGGGATCCAATCAAGATCGATATTTGTTGTAATAATGAAGTTATGAATAAAGAGGAGGAGACATATAGTATACTGTCTACCAGCTGCGACTGAAGTAAATGCGAAGGTTGTCACAAGATGGCGGCTATATTTTAAATCGGATCAACAGTTTCTGATTACCACCGGGGCAAACTTCCACCAGTAAATTTAAATAGAACATTTCGTCTTATTTAATCGCCTTATTCATGGACAATTTCTGTCTCAATTATGGCAGTATAGTAGGAGAGCTGTTGAACATTTTTGAGAAGGTATTTGAGGCACCCTGAAAATTTGTGCAGCACTTCTTTTGAAATGCCTGAATACAAAATCGAATGTCTGGCTGAAGGATCGTGGCCCAAAACCTGTGCCAGACACGTGTCAAGTGCCATTTTTTGACACTACCCCAAAAAAAGTATTTGAGGCACGCTGAGATTGAAACAGAATATTTATACTTAGAAAAAAATATTTTGAAGATGACAGACACTTTAGTCGGCCCAAAAACTGTGCCAGACACGTGTCAAGTGCCATTTTTTGACTACCCAAAAAAGGTATTTGAGGCACGCTGAGATTGAAGCACAATAATATTTATGCTTAGAAAAAAATATTTTGAAAATGACAGACACCTTAGTCGGCACAAAAACTGTGCCAGACACGTGTCAAGTGCCATTTTTTGTCTGGCATAGGCTTTGGGCCACGATCCTTCACCCAAACATTCGATTTTGTATTCAGGCATTACAAAAGAAGTGTTGCACAAATTTTCAGGGTGCCTCAAATACCATCCCTAAAATGTTTAACAGCTCTTGGGCTAGTAAGAAAGTAAGTAAAAACTTCCGCTGAAGTAAACTTCCACCAGTAAAAATGAATGTGTGTTTTTGCCATTATTTATGACTGAAATTTTGCATTAATAAGGCGTTTAAATAAGAATAACATTTCTATTTAAATTTACTGGTGGAAGTTTGCCCTGGCGGTTATCAACCCCTGTGAAGGCGGTTACAGTTGAAGCTTCATTATTTTAAGGATATATCAATTCCTCGATATTAATAGTTATATCGTAAATAGCAACTGATTTTGAAGAGCCGGTTTTAGAGAAGTAGATCAGTGTAAACTTAATCAAAATGTTAAATTGTCTTTTTCCTCAAATCGGCATATTTGATATCAATCGATAATCAAAATGTTTGAAAAGTCAGATACTTAACCCTTTATTTACGGAATTATTTATCAAGGAACTGCTTCATCTCAATAATTATGTTCTTTAATATCTGAAGATATACTAGAATTTTTAAATAATGATAATTTGAAATTTATATACTACGTTTTTCCCATTAAAACTGATTAAATAAATCGGTAGTTATAAACCTTTTTTGTAAAATACAAGAATAATCAGATTAATTAACCAAAAAAAAAATAAATAAATAAATAAACTCATGGAAATATCACAGTTCTTATAAAACAATATTTTGAAACGTATTATGATCCTCTCTGTAAATGGAAAGGTTTTTGCAGTTTAAAACTTCTTATATCTTTTTAGAAAAAGAAAAGCTATAACCTATGTAAATGATTAAGAAAATTGCCACTTTTTAAAAATATTTATCTTCGACTATTTCTCTACGCTTTCTAAATTTGATCGAGCCGAGTAATTTGTGTGGAGGGACAAACATACTTTTATTAACCCTTTCCGGCGCGGTGTCCTTCAAAAATATAATTCCTAATTTTTATTCCAAAACTGACAAACGGCCCCAAGAATATTTAACTAAAATTTTCCTATTATAATGTACATGAAAATAAGCAAATTTTTATTTTCTAATAAATTCGTTTATAAATTGCCGTGTCAGTCCATTATTTCATCAGTTTATAAACAGAATTACTCCGCGCCAGTAAGGGTTAATAAACAGAATACACAAATTTTATATTAAATTTTCTTTAATTGTACTTAAAAGTACCGTCTGTGTATAAAGGGTTAAATTGAATATGCAATGTTTAATTGCTTGAAACATCAATAAACTGGTCTTTTTTTTTAATTTAAAGATATATTTAATTTAAAAATAACAAAGGGAAATGGATCACGTATTCAACCTATTTGGAAATTTTTTTAACCTTTTCAAAAAAGTTTTCTTTCAGTTTTCCTTTTTTTCTAACCGATTACCAGACCCCTACCTGCCGGGTAGCCCCAGCTGAACGGGTTTGATGCCTGGTATCGGGGCGGGTGACCGCCTAATCGTCGCGTTCTGGCGATAAACCTAACGAGCGCCTAGATCGTATCGGCAATCCCCATTGCTTAGTTGTAAACAGTGTTATGTCGGTTGCTTAATATTTGTATCCTGTTGTTTGGAACCTGCACATTTCTACTCATATTGATCTTGTAATTTGGAACCTTGGTTAGGTAACGTGACCTTCACCTGACAAGGCACCTCCAGAGGTATAATTCATAGGTAACTTGGAGGACTTTGCACCCACGACATCATATTACAGAAAATTATGTTTTTAAATAACAAGGAATCTATATTATTTTATATAATAAATTCTGAAAAGAACGGGAACATCTCTGTGATGTTTTTATTCGATTCTTTTTTCCAAACAACGTATCAGCTTATTCTTAAAAACTTCAATTTAACTACTCGACGTTAAAATGTTTTTACTCTCTCCCTGTACACTTAAATTTAAATCATGGAGTTTTTCTTGAAATGTCAACCATGTAACTGTGTTTACCTAACCAATCTTCATTAATGAATGAACTTGCCAATATACGTTTCTTTTCTTCGAAAAGAATGTAAATTTCATTTTTCAAATCGAAAATACGTCGCAGTATTTTACCGCAGACTCTTATAGAATCAGTTAGTGGAACCTGTATTATTCAATCGAGTTGGGAGCTCGGAATTTGATGAGATTTTTTATATATGTAGCGCTTGATATAAAATAATTTAATGCTGTGCGTATATTTACATTTCTTGTGTTAAAAGTTACTTACTTTGTACGATTGAATCCTTAGAACTATTTTATTTTTAATGTTCAGTACAATTTTAAGAAACAATTGTTTAATTTGCATTTAATTGAGCTATAATTCGAAAAATTGCTCTTTACCGTCTGTTTCTACTTGTCTAAGAAAAATCCCTTGTACGCTGTATAACTGGAAAGAAGGTGTGAAATACCCTCTCTGTAAGTTTGATTTTCCTACCCTTGAATTGGCGAAAATTGTTTGGCATGTTAGTAGAATCATAGCTGCCAACTCTTCCGCTTTTTCAGACCAGAAAAATTTAATAGAAATTTTTGCCTTATTTAATCGACAGATTACGACGATTTATAAAGGTAAAATCTACTATAAAATTTTTGTGGTACAAAAAAGCGTAAGATGTTGGCAGCTATGGTAGAATAGCGTGAGGAGAAATCGAATATGCCGCCATATCAAATATATTCCATCTGAAAGATTAGCGTGTTGTTTCGGGAAATTTATAAATTTTTTGAATTACTTTTTGTACTTTTTTTCTCGCACCCTGTACATAAGTATTTTTATGTTTCTTTAAAACGAAAATTATTCCGTGTTTTCTTTTTAATCTGTTGTTCATAACTCGTTCCAAAAATTTCTCTGCACAATGTAAGAAACATACACATTTTTGGTATTATTTATTTTATAAAGTGAATTTTATAATCTGATTTTCTACATTTACAAGATAAATTTAGTTAAATCGAAGCGTATTTGTGTACTTTTTATCACTTTCATCAAAGTTGAAAAGGGTTTATGCATTCGGTTTGTCTGTCCGTCTGTCCACGCTCTAACTCCCGTAAATATACTCGGATTCTCATGCAATTGATAAACGTTATTTAGGGTCACCTAAGCATGTTTGATATTGTATATGAAGTATGTGGAATTAATAGTTCATTTACAGGGGCACTCAAAAGAACTCCATTACATTATTGTATACGGGGAAAAATCGTTTGCAGAGTATTTTATTGAAAGTACGCTAGGGGTTATACTTATATAATGTTATCAACATTTTGCTAATTTTGAACCCCTCCCCCCTTTCGATATCGTACGTTATCATTCTTCGACCCCCCCCCCTCCCCTCTCCTCTGATGATATCGTTATCAATGTCTAAAAATTCTTTTACTTTTAGATTATTTTTCTTTCTTTTTATACGCTTGTAGTGATGTACGCGTATGATTGTACATTTATTAGTCGCATACTTTACGGATTCAAGAAGTCAATAAAATACCAATACACGAAATAAATCTTTATAATAACATCTGAAAGAGTTAGTTGCTATTAGGGGTCTTGTACCTTTTAAACGCGTCGAAAATTAACGAAAAACTTCAAAGTTTGAATTAGTCTACCTTCAAAACCTTTTTATGTATAAACATGAATTTTTGGATATTGATTAAACAGATTGTGCTTTGTAATATACTACCAACAGAAATTTATTAACCCTTTACGGAATTTATGTATTGTTGAAATCAAAATAGCTCTTTTTTTTACCCCATAAGTCATTGCGCGCATGATATCTTAAGAAAGTATGTATGGATTGTCATGAAATTTGGTAAATATACTAAACAAATATGTGTGTTTAAAATGATCTACTTTTAAGTATTTACAATGTTAATATTTTTAGTTATGACTATTTTTATTCATTAAAAATACAAAATTTTTATTTTTTTTACGAAAATATTTTTTTTTATATAATTAATGAAATAATTTTAGCCTAAGAGTAGATCATTTTAAACACACATATATGTTTAGTATCTTTACCGAATTTTATGCCAATCCATACATACTTTCTCAAGATATCATGCGCGCAATGACTTATGGGGTAAAAAAAGAGCTATTTTGATTTCAACAATACACAAATTCTGTAAAGGGTTAATAAATTTCTAATTGTAGCATATTACAAAGCACAATATGTTTAATCAATATCCAAAATTTCATGTTTATACAAGGCTTATATAAAAAGGCTTTGAAGATAGACTAATTCAAACTTTGAAGTTTTTCGTTAATTTTCGACGCGTTTAAAAGGTACAAGACCCAGTATTTAATAATACCTTATTGTTACACAATGCATTCAACAGTAATATTGTCTTCCTGCACCTGGCCCTTGCTCAGGGAGGTTAAAAGCTGAACTTATCAACAAAACAGTGGACAAAAATCTTTGTTTTTCTTTACTGGTAATCGCAAGTATCATTTCCTACATATTATACTCCTGATTTCTCTAACAACGCATGTGGCAGAACGCCAGAACCACAGGAATGTTAAACGTTGTGGTACTCCAAATTTTGGAATGAAATGATTTATAAACATTTAATGGCTTTAATGATAGCTTTGTATTTTCATATAAAATAATAATAATAATAACACAATATTTGGATTTAATGAAAAACTTACTGAAAAAAAGAAAAGTTTGGTTGGATCAATAATGATAACGATATCAAGTAGGAACCCCCCTCCCCCCAGAGGTATCGTACGATATCAAGTGCCACACCCCTCCCCCCCTAAATTGATAACGTTATATATGCACAGCACCCTATTTGAAATGTATTGAAACTGATTATTACGAATTGCAGCTGCGTACCTGGGGTGGAAAGCTAAAAATAGCCGAGCCATACCACGTGATTCGGTACGTGTGGCGAATGAGACCGCAAAAACTGTTAGTGATGCTACAATTCTTGAAAAGTAAACAACTTAAATTGTTCTCGGCCGAGGAAATAAAATATCGTTTCCTCAGAATGGATGTTATGTAAATTTATATATTAATTTGTGCACTTTATGTTGTAACGTGGTGCTGCAAAAAAAAAAAAAAAAAAAAAAAAGACGAAGAAAAGAAGTTCATTATCGATTAGATAATACCATTTAGACCTTTAACCCTTCGTCTACCAGACGGGTCCATTGGACCCGACAGGTACATACAAAATATTCATTCAAACCAGAAATTTCTTTAAAATAAACTAAGTATATAAACCAGACAAAAATAAGGTAAATAAATAAGTTAAATAGTTTTAAATAAAAATTCTGGTGTAGAACGTTTTATTAAAACTTGAATAAAATTCCCGGTAGATCTAGGGTTAAGCACTTTAATTAGAATATCTCCCGATACAGTAATTTTACATGAGTATTTTTACAAGAATTTTGACTACTACGAATTATTAGGAATACTTTCGGTGCATAAAATTATTTCGAATATTTCACAGATAACTTGGATGCCTCATTATGTGCTTGGATGATTATATTATTCTACTTGGATTTTTTACTGATATAAATCACTGAATTTCCCTCCGAGATGATTACGATAGAATAGTGCTTTCATAGCATGTGTCGTTCATTTACAAGGACACACAAAAGAAATCTGTTACAGTACTGGCTTTGATTAATAATTGCTGGAAGTGCGTTTTAAAATTCGGTATGCGCTTTAACATTTAAATAATTGTTTGCATATTACTCGCTGTTATATAAATTCTATATCTGATGTACAGTGCTGCATAAAAGAATTCACGTATCAATCTCCTTATTAGCGGAAATTGCTGAACGTCATCCCCAATACATATGTCCAACAACCCCGTATGAAGTTTAAATATTTTCGGTACTTTTTATTTATGGCAGCTCCTATAATTACAATTGCATCAAATTGCATTCAATTTTGCCAAAGTCGTAACCAAGCTCATGAAGCATGAACTAAGCATATATAATAAATATATAAAAGTAAATACTATTGCATTAAATAATATGTATAATATTTTACATTAATAAGAATATATTACAATATCTTACAAGAGTAACAATTTTTAATTTTATGCCACACGTTATAAGCCATATTTGAAAAATTGCTTTTGGTATTATTCAAAAATATTTCTTTTTCCTAAGTATTTTTTCCATATAAATTCTGTGTGGATGATTGCTGATTTGAGGTGATGGCGAGCTGTTCTTATTGTTGTTTATTGTGCCATTTAGCAGTTCAGTGATTGTAACCTGCTTTTTCAAACTCTTCTGAATTGCAGATACCCTTTCCAGATTTTGTGTAGATTGTTTCATCTTCTACATGTTCAAATTTTTTTTGCATCAGTGTCAGGGCTTAATTTGAGCCGGATCCCAGCTCCGGAAATTCTCTATTTTTTGTAAATATTTAAAAATTGGTCGTAATTCACCGGAGCTCATAAATACTGGGCTCTGGAGCCCAGTGCAATAACGCTTCCAAAAAATCGAAGCCTAAATTACCCTTTCCTTTCCTTCCCATCTCGAAGCTTCTGCATTCTTTTTTATCAAACCACTTAAATGTGACGTAATGGGTCGCACACTAAGAGGATGGAGATAAAACGGACTCAATTTTTATATCTGTTTTTGGGTTTGGACTGGCTCGAGCTGAATCACTCTTACATACAAAATTTTATTTATTCATGCATAGAAGAAAAAAATTCCCACTTCAAAATTACGTATTACATTCTATTTCAAATCATTTTAATGCTATTTTGATCAGAGTGAAGGAAAAACAGACATCGCGTTTTTCTATTCTAGTGATATTTGCAAATTTATGGCATTGATGGCGCCGACGCGACGTGTTGAAAATGGCGCCATTCAAGAGACTGAACGATGAATTTGATTTCAGTTCGAGTTCCTTTTGTGACAGTAGGATAATTTTTAATTGACTGGTTTATTTTATTTTTTATTTAGATGTCTAACTGAAAAGAACAGTTTCTGTTTTTAGCCAACGAGCATCAGCTTGAGTTTTTGTTTGTTTGAGGTTTTTTGTCTTCTATTAAGTACGATTTAAAATGTATTGAAACTGATATAAATGATAAATCACTGAATTTCACTACAAGATGATTACGATAGAATAGGGCATTCATAGCATTTGTCGTTCCTTTACATGGACACACAAAAGAAATCGGTTACAGTACTGTCTTTTAGTAATAATTGCTGGAAGTGCGTTTTAAAATGCGGTATGCGCTTTAAAATGTAAATAATTTTTTCCGTGTTACTCGTTGTATATAAAGTCTATACCTCATCTACAGGGCTGCACAAAAGAATTCACGTACCAGTCTCCTTATTAGCGGGAATTGCTGAAGGGGAATTTTCAACAGAGGTATATATATTTCCAAACTGAACTCAAATTTGACATGCATGTAGTGAATACAGATACAAATCTATATATCATATAGAGGGCTGCTCAAAAAATACGGATGATTTTCCGATTGCAGATGGGAACAATTTAAATTTGAGTTTTCAAATGTGTTATGGGTTTCAATATGTTTGAATTACACATAATATTTTAACTTATTAAACGGTGCAGTTTTGTTATATTATTCTGAATGTGTTGGAAAGTGTTTCATACTCTATGCTTGACGCATGATTTTTTTTCTTGTTAATAATTAAAATGCCAATAAAATCACTTTAGTTTTGGAAATAACCGCTATATTTTTTTCTCTCGGAATTTCAGATTGGCGATCTTTTTTAAAAAAGGCATTTTGAAAAAAATTCGCCAAGTCCATTCTACGGACCACAAACATATCTGTTCTAATTATATGCTATCTTTGATTATCCAAACCCATAATTATATATGTAATCTACCGAGAATTTTATGCCAACTACTGATAATTATATACGTCATTTTTAGGTGCGCTCGTAATCATATAAAAACGTAGCACCTATAGTCGTCATCTGGTCCGTCCGTCAGGCTGTCTGTCCGTCTGTCCGCACATAACCGCTCAAAAACTACGCAACTGAGTGGCTTGAAATTTAATATATATATTAGCTGCAGAATTTTGTCGAGTCATTTCAAATTTTCTGAAAATCGATTCAAAATTTAAAAAGATATTAATAAAAGTTTTCTGCATTCTATTAAATTCTATCATACTTAATTAATTCGATGATATCCCATGATAGGTAATGATTCTAGTTTGCCATGGTGATTACGTATTATTTAAGATGGAGTCATATTATTCCTGTATTACTGAATTTAATATATATAATCGTAATAAATTTTGTGTTCATGCATTTTTGCATAACAGCGCAGCAGTTATTGCATCAAGATCTGAATATTTATAAAATTAGTTATAGTACGAACGCACTTGTTTGCCACGTTTGACGTACAATTTCAGACGGGAGGTTTAAGCTTGACTGGAAGTTTAAGCTAAAAAAAAGCCAGGTTACGATTAAATTAAATTTGCGGCATGTTACTCCGGCTAAAATATGCCAATTCGGATCTCTCATAGGAATAAGGAGCTGAGAGGTAATGATGTTTCTCCAACACTGCAAAAAACAAGACTATTTCTTTATAATCCAACTAGCAAACACCGCGGCTTAGCTCGCGTAATATTTCAAATATGCCAAGTGATATTTATGTCTAATTTAATTTTAAAAGGTACTAACTAAATTTTTATTTTATTAAAAGGTAATAATTTTTTTTTTTATTAAAAGGTACTTATTACTTTTAGGAATAATTCAAAAATTACTATTTAAAACACAGTTTGATTAAACATCATTATTACACAGCATTAGGCAGAAATGAGACTTAAATTAATAAAATGAAATAAAACTAAATAAATGATAATTTTGAAAATATTTTGAAACTTTTATGCTCAATTAATACGCTCATTTCAGTATTCATTTGAAGTTTTGATTTTTTTAGAAACCATCTTCTTACATCTTAAAATTAACCATCATGTCAAATTCCAAGTCCTACCAAGTCTCTCAACATAAAGGTCTATGTTGAAACAGGAACTGTCACCATTAATTTGCCAACATTAATTTTGAAATCGGTAAATTATTTCCTAATATTAAACAGAAACGTAATTTAAAAAGCTTTTAAAGCCCTTTTTTAGAACGTTTGTTGTTCCTGTGAACCCCAGGTGGTAGAATTATCGGCATAAAATATAGCCTGTGCAGGATCAGAGACTGTTACCATTGATTCGCAACTATTACTTTTATAATCGGTTTATATTCCCCGAAATTGCATAGAATCGTAATTTAGAACTTTTTTAGAATGCTTTTCGCACCTGCCCTTCGCTTCACTCCTTTTTAATTCGAATTTATTTTCGACGTTCCTTCGAGGGCATTTATATTTTATAAGTAACTACCATGTCATATTTAAAGTTTCTAGTTTTTTCTTTATCACAGAAATCGCAATTTAGAAAGTTTTTAGCTCCTGCAACCCTCTGGTGGTAGTGGAACAGACATAAAATATAGCTTATGTTTGAGCATGTTCTATCACCAAAATTTGTCATCATTATTTTTTTAATCGGTTTGGTAATTTATAAGTTTGCTTAAAAATTGTAATTTATAACGCTTTTCACTCACTTCATTTTTTTAAATTTGGAATTTTCTTTCGACAGTTCTTAGAAATCAGTTGCATCTTGTAAGTAAATACCATGCCATACTTCAAAGTGTTAGACCCCACAGTTGTGCAAAAAACGCAAATTAGAACATGTCTTGCTTTGCAACCCTCAGATGGTAGTGACAGCAACATAAAATATAACCTATGTTATAGCAAGGACTGTCACCATTGATTTGCAACCATTACTTTTGAAATAGCTTTGGTATTTCCGTAGATTGAGTAGAAATCGCAATTTAGAACGTTTTTAGGACCCTTTTCGCGCATTTTCACCCCTTTTTAAATTTCCAATTTTTCTCGAAACTGTTCTTAAAGATAATTTATATCTAATAAATATGTACCTTGCCTAATTTTAAGTTGCTAACCCCTACCGATCACAAAAATCGAAATTTAGAACGCTTTTTTGCTCCTGCAACGTCTTGGTGATAGTGATACCGACATAAAATAGCGTCTATGTTAGAGCAGAGGCTGTCCGCATCAATTTTCTACGATTACGTTTGAAATCATATTCATTCTTCCTGAGATATTGCCGACAAATCGGCATTTAGAACGTTTTTTAGAACGCTTTTCGCGCATTTTGCTCCTGCATCTCCTCTGGGGTAGTGTAAGATATAAAATATAGCCTATCTTGGAGCAAGATCTGTCACCATCATTTTTACACCATTATGTTTGAAATCGGTTCAGTACTTCCTAAGATTGCATAGAAATCGCAATTTAGAAAGTTTTTTACAACGCTTTTTGCGCATTTTGACCCACTTTTAAATTTTGATTTTTTTAGGAAATGTCCTTAGAGATCATTGATATCTTATAACTAACTACCATTCCAAATTTCACGATTCTAGGCCCTTCCGTAACGCAAAAGCCGCAATTTAGAACGTTTTTCTCCTGCACCCCTTTTGGGTTAGTGGCACCTACATAAAGCATAGCCTATGTTGGACCAAGGGTTGTCACCATCATTTTGACGCCATTATTTTTTAGATCTGTTTGGTATTTCCTGAGATTGTGTAGAAACCACCATTAGAACGTTTTTTAGAACGCTTTTCGCGCATTTTCACCCCTTTTAAATTTCGAATTGTTTAAGAACTGTTCTTAGAAATCCTTTATATCTAATAAGTTGCTAATATTTCAAATATCATATTTCTAGGCCCTTCATTAACACATAAATCGCATTTTTAGAACGTTTTTTGCTCCTACAAACCCCTTTGGGGTAGTGACACCGACATAAAACATAGCCTATCTTGGAGCAAGCGTTGTCACCATTATTTTGACACCAATATTTTTTAAATCGGTTTGGTATTTCCTGAGATTGTGTAGAAACTACCATTTAGAACGTTTTTTAGAACGCTTTTTGTGCATTTTCACCCCTTTTAAATTTCGAATTGTTTAAGAACTGTTCTTAGACATCATTTATATCTTATAAGTAACTAATATTCAAAATTTCATATTTCTAGGCCCTTGAGTAACGCTAAAATGGCATTTTTAGAACGTTTTTTGCTCCTACACCCCTTTTGGTGTAGTGGCACTGACATAAGATATAGCCTATGTTCCAAGTTGGACTAACACCATCATTTTGATACCATTGCTTTAGGAATCGGTTCGGTAGTTCCAAAGCTTACCTCCGACAAATAAACAATTTTTTCCTCTTTGTAATAGGAGTATAGAAGTATAGATGAACAATGAACCATTATGATGAGAAATTGAACAATATGTAAGTGTTACGACTTAAAAAAATATAAACATTATTTATATTTTAACAATATATCACAACAAAGGGCATTTCATTATTCATAATTAATGATTTCGAAATACTTAAATAGATATTACAACAATGATTGAGGAACAATTAAAAAAAGAACCCAGATACTATTTGTTATTCCATTAAAAGTTGACTAGAAATATTCTTGATCTTCTTTTGAGTGAAAAAATATTCACAGTTTTCAAATATTGTTTTAAGTGTAAATTATTACCATTTTTTCCTTATCATAACCCTTTTAAGAATAATAATAATAAAAAATTGAAATGCCTGAAAAAAACATAGTAAGGCGTGTGATTGAATATCTCGAAAGGAAGAATTTCAAATATTTGCATTACGTTCATAGAGGGCCTTTTTGTAACATGATAGCTGTCCTCGATCCCGATAGGCAGAAGCTTGCTGTGAAGATAGTTGAATATGAAGACATTTGTCCTATCGAGGATCAGTACTGGAGAAGTCTTCAGCATCCAAATTTGCTTAAATTGTATAAAATAGTTACAGTAGAACACCTTAGAGTTAAACTTTATCTTATGCCACTAATGATAAAATCTTTAGAAGATGTTTTTCACGATGAAAATTTCCGAAAGGATAGGCAGAGTTTTAAGCGAATGCAAAAATGGTTTTTACAAGTTTTGTGCGGCATAGAGTATCTTCATAAAAATGGTCTAAGCCATTTGAACGTGAGAATTGACAATATATATATAGATGATGATGACAACGCTATTTTGCGTGATTTTTCTACTTTGAATTGCATAACTGGAGCAGTTAATGGGTAAAGATCAAATTTTTGAGAATGGTTTTTATTTAATCACATTCCTCTAATATTATAATGTGTTTTTTTAAGTTATTTAATTCAAGTTTTTAAAATATATGTATTTTTAATAACTAAGATCGTATGCAGTATAGATAAAAATTCGTTTAAGTAGTTTCATTTCAACAAAAATGGTTTGATATTCTGAAGAAATAATTTTCTATTCAGCCATCTTATGTATTTCTTTTAAGTACAGTTCTTGCTTTTATGTGTAACGACAAAATAAACGGTTGGAAAGGTGGTTATGCTCCGAGGCAGAAACGCAAGTTATTAACTAGTTTATAATTGTATGTAATAAAAAATAACATTCATGCATCCCAATATATTTAACAAGTCCAGTGATGGAACAGTGGCGCAGCAGTTGAGCGATTGCAGGGCTCGCACCGTTCCTAAAATTTTCGTACTTTGCTACCACTAAATAAAAACGATAATCTTTGTTGTAGAGTTCTATTACAGATGTTAAAGGAATGTACCACGAAGAATTCTTATTTAAAATACTGGTAGCAAAGTGCGAAAATTTTAGGAACGGTGCGAGCCCTGCGATTGCCACCACTAAATTTTTATAGTATTCCTCGCCTTCAAAAATATCAGAAATTCTGTCCTGAAGTTAAAGGAAGAATACTAAAAACGTTTGGCGGTGTCAATTGATTCTCTGCTGCTACACTGTTCCATCACTGCAAATCAGAAACTGTACGCCAAACGTAGCCAATGAGGTGCTTTCGTACTATAACTAGTTTTATAAATATTCAGTTCTTGGTGCAATAGCTGTTGCACTCTTATGCAAAAATGCATGGATGCAAAATTTATTATGATTACTAGCGAACTTGCCCGGCGTTGCCCGGGTACGTCAAAAAAAAAAAAGGCAGGAATTACGAGAAATATCTGAAAATCACAATAATATATCGCTAAAAAATTTTAAATCGATTCTCAAATTTTGGAAAGAGGAAAAAAAAATTATATATTGTGTTCGAGGATTGCAGGTTGATTCCTTTCACTAATGTGAAAAAATAGCAGCAAATCGCTAAAATACACTAAAAATCACATACAAAATTCCCGAAAATTTCGAAAATTGCTATACGAAATCCGAATAAACTTTATTGAAATGAGTGCAGAATGTACTTTAAGTCAAAAATGGAATGTCAAAAATTTGCAGCAGATCGCGAAGAAATGTAAAAATCGCATTAAAAATCACAAAAAGCTCAAAAATCACGAAAGTCAAAATTTACTATAATTGGATAAAAGTTTCAAATCTAATTCCTTTGACATCCGGGCTCTCTTAAAATTTATGTTTTGGAAATCTGCTAAGCATTAGATCATGTTACTTTTATTCATAATTCATTTACTTGGACTCCCTTAAATATAATTAATATAATCCCGTAAGTTAATATTAGTTTTTGTTGCATTAAAATATCTCAATTTGTTGATTTTCTGTAAGCAAGTAAATCCTATTGTTTTACATTGGAAGTCTATGGGAATTTGGCAAAATATTAGAGATATCGCCCAGTTGGCGTCACTTTTGGCAACTCATTTTGGTCGCCAAATTTGGCGATATATCGCCAAGTTGGCGACAAACTTGGCGTTATTTGGCTACAGAACTGGATCCCCCCTACGGTAACCCCACTTATAGGTACGGAGATTCATTACATGCTGTTCAATAATCGCATAAAAAATTCGCTAAAAATTCAAAAATCGCTGTACGGATAAACTTTTCCGGAAACTTTCCGGATAAACTTTTTTGAAAAGAGAGCAAAATTTACTATATTGGGTTAAAAGAAAGAAACCGTATTCTTTTCCCTAATGTGGAAAAATCGAATTAATGTAATCCCTTAAATTAATATTAGTTTTTGTTGCATTAAAATATCTCAATTTGTTGATTGTCTGTAAGCAAGTAATCCATATTGGTTTACAATGGAAGTCTATGGGAGATTGGCGAAATATTAGAGATATCGCCAAGTTGGCGTCACTTTTGGCGACTCATTTCGGTCGCTAAATTTGGCGATATACCGCCAAGTTGGCGACAAATTTGGCGGCATTTGGCGACAGAACTGTGTCCCTCTACGGTAACCTCCTTATAGGTATAGAAATGCATTAAATGCTGTTCAATAATTGCATAAAAAATTCGCTAAAAATTCAAAAATCGCTGCACGAATTCCGGATAAACTTTTTTGAAAAGAGAACAAAATTTACTATATTGGGTTAAAAGAAAGAAACCATATTCTTCTCACTTATATGGAAAAATCCCCTAGAAACATAAAAAAGTGCTAAAAATCGCATGAAAAATTAAATTTAAAAAAATCTAATCAAAACATCGAAAATCGGGCTTCGAGGTGCAAAACTTCATATATAGACGTACCTTTCCCCCAAATTTTGTAGCTCTACGTGCAGCGGTCTCTTCAGGACACCGTCGACACACTCACTCACACACAATCTTCTTTCTTTATTATTATAGATAAGAAGATATCGCCAAGTTGGCGTCACTTTTGGCGACTCATTTTGGTCACCAAATTTGGTGATATACCGCGAAGTTGGCGACAAACTTGGCGGCATTTTGCGACAGAACTGTGTTCCTCTACGGTAACCTCCTTATAGTATGGAAATGCATTAAATGCTGTTCAATAATTGCATAAAAAATTCGCTAAAAATTCAAAAATCGCTGCACGAATTCCGAATAAACTTTTTTGAAAATAGAATAAAATTTACTATATTGGGTTAAATGAAAGAAACCATATTCTTCTCACTTATATGGAAAAATCGCCTCGAAACATAAAAAAACGCTAAAAATCGCATAAAAAATTAAATTAAAAAAAATCTAATCAAAAAATCGAAAATCGGGCTTTGAGATGCAAAACTTCATATATAGACGTACCTTTTCCCCAAATTTTGTAGCTCTACGTGCAGTGGTCTCTTCAGAACACCGTCGACACACGCACTCACTCACTCACACACAAACTTCTTTCTTTATTATTATAGATGGAAATGCACTAAATGCTGTTCAATAATTGCATAAAAAATTCGCTAAAAATTCAAAAATCGCTGCACGAATTCCGAATAAACTTTTTTGAAAAGAGAATAAAATTTACTGTATTGGGTTAAAAGAAAGAAATCATATTCTTCTCACTTATATAGAAAAATCGCCTCGAAACTTAAAAAAGTGCTCACAATCGCATAAAAAATTAAATAAAAACAAATCTAATCAGAAAATCGAAAATCAGGCTTCGAGGTGCAAAACTTCATATATAGACGTACCTTTTCCCCAAATTTTGTAGCTCGACGTGCAGCGGTCTCTTCATAACACCGTCGTCACACTCACTCACTCACACACAAACTTCTTTCTTTATTATTATAGATAGATGGAAATGCATTAAATGCTGTTCAATAATTGCATAAAAAATTCGCTAAAAATTCAAAAATCGCTGCACGAATTCCGAATAAACTTTTTTGAAAATAGAATAAAATTTACTATAATGGGTTAAATGAAAGAAACCATATTCTTCTCACTTATATGGAAAAATCGCCTCGAAACATAAAAAAACGCTAAAAATCGCATAAAAAATTAAATAAAAAAAAATCTAATCGAAAATCGGTCTTCGAGGTGCAAAACTTCATATATAGACGCACCTTTTCCCCAAATTTTGTAGCTCTACGTGCAGTGGTCTCTTCAGAACACCGTCGACACACTCACTCACTCACTCACTCACACACAAACTTCTTTCTTTATTATTATAGAAGAAGATATATACTAAATTCTGTAATGCGGAAATAATAGGACTCCATCTTAAATAGGACGTAACCCCCATGGCAACCTAAAATCATTACCTATCATGGGATATCATTGAATTAATTACGTATGATGGGAATTAATAGAATACAGAAAAGTTTTGTTAATATTTTTTTAAAGTTTTGATTCGATTTTCATAAAATTTGAAATGACTCGACAAAATTCTGCAACGATTATATATATTAAATTTCAAACCACTAGGTTGGGTAGCTTTGCGTCCGTTTGTTATATGCGTACAGACGGTCAGACCAGACGACGGGTATAGGTGCTATATATTTATATAATTACAAAAGCACCTAAAAAGCAATTAATGTGGCGACTTTTTGGTGTCATTAAAGAATTCTGAATTCTAAAGCTTAAATTTCAAGAATAGTATAAACCAATGCATACTCGAAAGTGATAAAATAACCCTATAATGTATTATAAGCATCCCCCCCCCCTCCTCAATAATATAATTTGTTTTGTTTTATAAAACATACATTTTCAATAGAAAGAGTAGAAATAAAAAAAATTTCCTCTCGGCTCAGCCTACTAGCACAGGTAGATTTCAAAGTTAAGTACTAATTTCACCAACAAAAACTAAATCAAGATTAGAGATAAACCCAGTTTAACAATTTTATCCGGCCACTTTTGACGAATTTTTAATTTCATTTTTCTGTAAGAGTTCGTTTTATCAGAATCATATTAAGGTGGTATTAAAAACATTTTTTTCCACGGTCAACAACTCGAAATTTTCTGACACATGTTGAGACGCATTTTTAAAAGTAAAAACGTGAAACTTGCTGACGTAATTTTTTGAAGAGATTTATAAGCGACTTGTGTTTTTATTTTTCGTTCAATTAATTAAAACTTGATTTACAATTAATCTCGATCATGGTATCTAATAAATCACGAATAGTCGCGCATAGTCAGCTTATCAGGATGGGAAATTCCCTTCGATTCACGATCCATCGATATACAACAGAATTTTGAAAAATCGAGAAAATGATATAAAAATCGCTATTACAGCGCCCCCTTCCGGAGGAACATTTCGAAATTCCAGGAGGACCTTCTGGCGATAGACGAAAACATACACAAAAAAAAAATGGTTCAATTCTATGCATAACTTCATACGATTTTCGATGATACAATAATGAAAATGGTACAAAAAATCGCTATTACTGCGCCCCCTTACGGTGGAATATTTCCAAACTGAAGGAGGATCTGCTGGCTACAGTAAAAAAACATACACAAAAAATTTGGTTGAAATCTATACATAACTTTAAACACTTTTCGAGGGCACTTGGCAACACACAGATAGACGGACACACGGACATTTTGTATAAACATATATTTAGGTATCTCTGACCACTAAAACGTGTACATCCGTTGAAAACCGGAAGAAAAACATTCCATTTTAATACTTTCGTTTATTGAAGATGGAAGAAAGTAAAAATTTATGTAAATTTTAAAAGAATATTAGTAAGCTTTAAAATTTCTGGGATATACCCATGTTATATTTATTTTTTCTTGTAAAAGATTAAAATTTACCCAGATATTTATGGTAAATAATTATTTCGCAGATTTTACACAATAGGAAGATGTATTTCCGGGACAGTAGTCAAATAAAGAGCACAACATTTTCTCTATCAGTATTGAATTAATCTTTAACCTCTGAAAGATGTTGCAGAAGATTGTCTCTGAGAATTTACTGATAAAACTTCTTCTAGTGCATCTATAATACTGATTCTCTTTACAACAGCCAACAAGTGGATCCATTTAAAATAGAGTACTTGAATACGAAAGAGTTTCACTGTTAAATAAATCAGTTTAATACTGAAAAGCCGGAAATTTTACTCAAGTTTTATAAAAATATTTTACACCGGAAATTTTATTTAAATCTGTTCAGCATATTTATTTAACATTTTTCAACTTTTCATCTTTTAAACTTATTTTACAAAAAAATTTCTGGTCCGAACTGAAATGTATTCACATGGTAGGGGTCAAATTGACCCCCCACGGTCTGTTTAGTGTTAAGAAACGGTAAAGAGAACATTTTAAACTTCATACTAATGATAAAAGGCAATTTCTAGTTTATTTTTAAAAATAAAACGATGATTACTCAATGATTATTGGCTAGTAGTGTCTTCCAACATTGTAGAATGTTTTATTCAATGAAAATATTGCTTATATAAAGCTAAAAAGAACATATAGACAACAAACAGCCCATGAGATTACTCCCACACATACGCACACACATTGTGTATATATATATATATATATATATATAGAGAGAGAGAGAGAGAGAATGTCCCAGTAATGAACTTTAATAGTACAAACTGTAAGTGATGTAGAGTGTTGATTCAAGGTCATAAATAAAGAGTAACTCAAACAGTTTTAGATAAGCGTATGCACGATTACTGTTTTGTTTTATTTACTCGCTTGCAGTGCCACATACGCAAAATGGTGACTCCTGAGCGTAAAACGTTATGTTTGGGCTGAAGATTTAAAAGCCGTTTAGAGCCATGCAATCTTTTCCTTTGGTCATTTATAAAAGACGTTCCTCGCTACCTAATTGATTTGTCAGAGCTGAGGCACAAAATTGAAGAGGCAATTGCTTCAATTACTCTGGATTTGTTAACAGAAGTGTGGGAAGAATTGAACTTGTTGGATTTGTGCTGTATAACTAAAGGCACACCTATTGAACATTTGTAAGAAAGACTAGGTTAGTTTATCTCCAATTTGATGCATGATTTGTTGTAAATAGTCTAAATTAAACTGTTATAATATATCTTTGAAACTGAGACATTCTTTTATGGACACCCTAAATTTCCAGATAATAGCACATAATAATTATATATGGAAGAGGTAAATAGATAAAAGCTAATTAATGTCTCTTAAAGGTATTTTAAATGGTATTTAATCATATAAAATCCATTTTAGCCCCTTAATTCTCGCTCCCGTCAATATCACGGGCTGAGGTGTCATTCGTTATTTCTCGTGCCCGTCATATTTCCGGGCTGGAGATTTAATTGCTGGAAAAACTTCTGAAACCAGAAAAGTTTAACTGAGACATTCTTTTATGGACACCCTAAATTTCCACATAATAGCACATAATAATTATATATGGAAGAGGTAAATAGATAAAAGCTAATTCATATCTCTTAAAGGTATTTTAAATGGTATTTAATCATATAAAATCCATTTTAGCCCCTTAATTCTCGCTCCCGTCAATATCACGGGCTGAGGTGTCATTCGTTATTTCTCGTGCCCGTCATATTTCCGGGCTGGAGATTTAATTGCTGAAAAAACATCTGAAACCAGAAAAGTTTAACTGAGACATTCTTTTATGGACACCCTAAATTTCAAGATAATAGCATATAATAATTATATATGGAAGAGGTAAATAGATAAAAGCTAATTAATATCTCTTAAATGTATTTTAAATGGTATTTAATCATATAAAATCCATTTTAGCCCCTTAATTCTCGCTCCCGTCAATATCACGGGCTGAGGTGTCATTCGTTATTTCTCGTGCCCGTCATATTTCCGGGCTGGAGATTTAATTGCTGGAAAAACTTCTGAAACCAGAAAAGTTTAACTGAGACATTCTTTTATGGACACTCTAAATTTCAAGATAATAGCATATAATAATTATATATGGAAAAGGTAAATAGATAAAAGCTAATTAATGTCTCTTAAAGGTATTTCAAATGGTATTTAATCATATAAAATTTATTATAGCCCCTTAATTCTCACTCCCGTCAATATCACGGGCTGAGGTGTCATTCGTTATTTCTCGTGCCCGTCATATTTCCGGTCTGGAGATTTAATTGCTGGAAAAACTTTTGAAACCAGAAAAATTTAACTGGCATTTCCGTCTGAAATCTTTGAATATTACCGCTCGGTCCTGATTTTTTGACACTGATTGGGATGTTAGATTTTGTATTGCATTTTTCGAAATATCACACTCAAAAAAATTATTAATACATAGCTGCCAACCTTTACGCTTTCTTCCTACCACTAAAATTTTATAGTGAATATTCCCTTATTTAATCGTCGAAATCTCATGATTAAACAAGGCGAAGAACTATACTAAATTTCACTGGTAGCAAAAAAGCGTAAAAGTTGGCAGCTATGTTAATAATCAAACTTTTAATGTATGTATATAATTTCAAATATTATTTGTAAAAATTTGTATGATGATACTAAATAAAGATCTAATATATGAAAAATAAAGGTCTTATTCACATAAATTTGTTTGTTGTAAAACAAAGGCACAGAATTCTTGCATGATGGCTTTTCTACAAATGTGAATTTGTTCTATAACATCTTTTTTTTTCGCCTTAAAAATTAATTGCATATTTTATTTAGAAACCTTATAATTATTCAAATTCTGTAATAATAAAAGGTACTTTTTTGATGGTTTTTGCAAATATTAAGCGATGATTAAGGGGTTAAACATATTTCTGTATAAGACGCAGTTACCAATTTTGTATACAGATAATTTCGTACTCATGAATTTATTTGCCGTTACTTTACTACAGTTTGTGGTTTCTTCTCTTAGTTCTAGATTGTGTTCGCCTCTGTTCTTCCGCAGCCCAGAATATTTTAGTGCGAATGGTGTTGAAAATATTCGTGGGGACTCGTTCGACCTGTGGATGTACAGCCTAATGATTTTAAATATTTTAACGGATGACTATTTTTACAAGAAAACCTGCGGAATAAATATACAGAAAGTTAACTGGTTGAAAGATATCTGGCCTGTTATACAGAAATCTTTAAAGGTAAGATAAAATGTTTTCGTAGGACTCATAGTTATCCAAAATACAAGCCGCATCTTGATTCGTAACATGAGGAATGATAGCACAGTAGTGGAAAAAAAAAAAAAAAAAGAAAACACTCCCTACTAACTCCTCATAAAATTATCGTAGAAGAAAATTATTGGTACCGAACGATAAGAAATAAAGTCTACTTTTAAATAATGCATATAAAATTTGTATAAACAAATCCAAACTTCATTTTTTTTTCAATAGCAATACCCAATTTCGACAACATAAATGAACTCTACACCCTTCAATTAGCTCCAAAATAAATTTTTATGCAATTCGTACCATAAGTTTCCAAGAAAGTAATTATTTTAAAACGAGCGTATTTTAAGGGCCGTATCAAAATTGAAATTCCGTACTCGATTGTTAACCGAGAGAGCCCCCTCCTTGATCACGGCACCTTAACCCTTGGAGACGAGCGGCACGTATACGTGACGCATGAAGCGCTCAGAATCTTTGTTTTTCCTCACCAGTAAAATTTTACTGTAAAATGTGCCTTACTTAATCAGTGCATTTTCTCGATTCAAGAAAACACAAATTTCTGTTTTTTAAAAACGGTGACAAATGATTAAAAAATTCGTAAAAGGCTCCCGTCCCGAAGGGGTTAAGCGCCTCTTAGATTACTGGAGAGCAGAAGAAATTTTAAAATATCTAGTCACTTCTATTATAGATGGCCCCTTAAACCATCATTTTGCCGTTTTTTAAGCATAATTTGAAAACTACTTGGAAGAAAAATGTGAAATTTTGGATTTTCTTAAAGCAGGACTTAATAAATTATTAGCACATTAGGAGCATAATTTCAGGAGATATAAATAAAAATATGAAAATGTAATTTAACATTTCAAGAACTAAATTTTGATTGTTTATAATTCAAACACTTATCATTCAAATGACTTAAAATTTGGTGTCTAGGCATAGTTTGAATCGAAGTTTTGAAATATCTCGTTAAAATTGGGTATTGTCATTGAAAAAAATGCAGTTTGGATTCGTTTTAATATGTAGATGGCCTCCTAAGCCAATTTTATATATATTATTTAAAAGTAGACTTTATTTCCAATCGTTCGGTACCAGTAACTTTCTTCTACGAAAATTTGTTGAGGAGTTAGTAGGGGTGTTTACTTTTTTTTTCCACGACTGTACATATCAACACACAAATTTTTAGCATAGGAATCCGGTATCCCGCCTATTCAGACTGGATGCAGGATGTTTCACACCAAGCCGAACCCTCTTTTTCCTACTTAGCAGTAATAATAAAAAAATATTTTTTTCGTAAAAATTATGATGGAATCTCAATCAATCAATTTTAGACCTACACTCAGGCTCAAAAAAGAAAAAAAAATTTTTTTTGAGTGTTTGTACAGTATCTTGAATTTTAAATAGCAATATTTTCTAAAAGTATTCACCGGCTTCATTTTTTAGATTTAATATGGTAAAAAATAATTTAAGAAAATAGAAAAACTACACCTGCGGCGCTACAATTTCTTAAGTACCAGGACCTACATCGCTCAGCTCTGTCTTTTTTACCATGGGCCCTAAGGTGCTGTACAGTATATGTCCAGGTCAGCTGATCAACCTAATGCGGAACTTTTAATGTTTAGTTCTCACGCAAACTTGGTACTCATTTTATCGACTCCATAGCGCAGTGGTTCTCAAACTCTGTGACATTCTTATGACATCGTCCGTCACCGTTTCACTTGGTCCCGCAGCACAAGCATCACCCGACCATACTCCACCTGACGCATGCGCCCGAAGTCCGGTCATGCGATCTCGGTACAACGCCGCCATCAGCAGACGTTCAAAAACGCGCTCCACATACGTACGATGTCATTGACTAATGTGTAATGAGATTTCGATCCCATTCTTGATTTCAATTCTGATATCACTCTGACGTTTTCTTGAAAGCAAAAGCATACATTAAAAAATTCTCTAAAATATCTTCACCATTTTTACGGTTATGTATTAAAATCCAGGCTTGGATTGCTGTGAAACACTTGTACTTTCGTTTAAAAAAGTGGGTTACGAATAATTCAACATAATAATATTATTTGTCTTATTTTTATTATTTGTCTTATATTTATTTGTACAAATATTATTTGTCTCTATCACGACCTTACATTTCTGTCCGCCTGTTCGAGAAAAAACCTGATCTGCTATAAACCATGTACATAGCATGCATATCGTCGATAGAATAAGTTTGAAATCCGTTGTTCCCAAAAAGAAGCAAAAAGATGAGGGGTTGTATCTAGTATATGTTGATTAGTGCCAAGGTAGCGTACACAATATTGCATCTACTACTATATTTGGATACAACCCCTCATCTTTTTGCTTCCTTTTGGGAACAACGGATTTCGAGCTTATTCTACCGACAATAATTTGCAGAATTTTCAAGCTATGATTTTGAGACTTTCACAAAAGTTGCTATATTTATTTAGCTAATACATTATGCACATTATATTTTGATTAAATTCGCGCATGCGCAGTGAAACATTTTTTAGTAAACCCACTCACTTTTCATCCAGTTTTCATTATTTTTTATTTCTGATTATAGAGTATTGTGTACAATGTTATTTGTCATATGTTCTGAAAAGAAATTTTTTTTTTATATTAAGAACTCTGCAAATCATAAGCAAAAAACTAGGCAAAATTTGGTTTTTATAAAAACCTTAATTTCTCTACGAGTATATATGCTATCCTCATAAAAATGAACACAGCATATTACAATAAGCCACTTAATCTCGAGTTTGAATGCTTTTGCAACATTAGTTTTTACAAGGTTATCCAAAAGATATTCGTTCTTTTTCAATTTGTTGACGGTCTCCTATGGGGTTTCCAGAAAAAAATCTTCGCGGAAATATATGACTATACCATACTGTTTACACACCTGTAGTTTCAGGTTATTTCCTCGTGTATTTTTCTAGATATTTAACAAAACGTCTAAAATCGCAAGTGACCGGTCACCTGTGTATAAACTCTGCTCGAGTAAAAGTTATTTCTTAAAGGACTTTTTCCTTTTATCGGTGTTTTGCACTATAAAAATAACATTCCGCTTAAGTTTATTAATAGATATACTAATTTCGTACATGATCGTCATTCTTGAGTAATTGCCATATGGTTGACAGTTAAAGATTTGTATTACTTAAAGCCTTTTTGGACAGTTTTACAAGGATGTCTATAACTGTGTGGCAGCGGACAGGAAACGAACTTGGATGGATTTTAGATCATTGGATGTTGGTTGTTTTTTGTGGCTGTGTGGCTCAGGTTTAGGTGCAAAAATATTTGCTGTTTTAATGTATACTATGTATTTGATTTAGATTAGCTGTGCCTTCAGATTGAGAGCTATGCTGTTTATTGTGGCATCGAGTCCCGAAGGGGAGTGCTTTGTGATATGCTTTCGAATGTTTCTGTGCATTTGATTTATGCATTACGACACTCTCGCCAAAACCCACCGCCACTATTGTTACAATTTTTTGAGTATATCTTTAATCTGTTGCTGTGCTTTTATAAATTACCCACTGCCGGTTAGGCCACAGCTTTTTGGTTTTGTTTTTCTTGTTCAAGTTATATCGGTTTATATTTCCTTGATATTTTGTTGTTTATATTCAGTTTAATTATGGTGCGAAATTCTGGGTTTGCCCAATACCTTTCAAACCTAATGTGCTATATATAATTTGTGTGATTATTTTCAGCTATAGCGCTTATCACACAAATGCTATTTTTGATTTTAACCTTTATTTGGCTTACATATATTTATCGATCGTATTTATTTCATTATAACTTATTTCAGTTATAAGGCGCATCCCACACTAAGGCGACACATAAGACATGTCGCTTGAATTCGCTGGAAAAACTGGTTTAAAACAGGTTTGAAACAACTTCGTTCTTTGTTTCGACCGGTTTATGCGCTACATGTTTCGGCTTCATGTCGTTTGCCGTCTCAGCGTGGGATGCCCCTAAGACTTAAAATACACGGTTTTATTTTATATATGATGTCATTCGCATTCGCTAAAGAATTGTGTATGATCCAGTCCACATGGACGATCCTTAACATCTATAGAAAAGTATGACATCACATTCGCGGAATAATGCACAAACGAAGCAAAAAGTCGTTGTTCAAGAAACTCGACAAAAAAGTTAGGTACCTAATGATTCGTATGCTTTCATTTGCTTGTAACATCAATATGGATACTGAAAAATAAATATAGTTTATAATAGCTCCATGTTTTATCAGAAATCACTGATTTATATTTTTTCAAAATTCGGAAAATATTATTACACACGGATTAACAAAATATCATTCTTTCAGCTGTTTAATAGGAATTAACTAAATATGGAGAAAATGGGAGAAAATAAGTCACAAAAATATTCTTTATAATACATTTTTATAGCAGACGATATTCTTGGCATAGCATGTACTGCAATTTTTTTAGTTAGTATGGAAAAAAATGGCAATGAAAAGATATAGTAATCAGTTCTATTTTCCCTTTCCTTTTTACAGAAATGAAGCACTTCAGTTGCCACTATTACAGAAATGGCATTAAAAATTACAAAAAAAAAAAAATAATAATGTCTTAAAAATAAATTGAGATACAGTTTTCAAACAAATTCCATTTAAATGTACTCCCCCCCCCCCCCCCCTATAGGACGGTGTAAAAATTGAAACTGTACAATGTTTAGAAGTTCATTATCAATATTTAACGATATAATGATACACCTACTTCATTTTACATGCGGCTTATGGTTAGGTGTAATGTTATTTTTCAGCGACGACATTTTAACACGTTCACTGCCGCAAAAAGTAAGAATTTTCAAATTTCTTCTTGAAAGTCATTTGCCACCACAAACTCTGAAAGGTAAATTTCGCTTTACTAATACAGCGAAATTTCTGCGAATAAATAAGCCAATTTTTTTATTTTAAAATAATGGTGAGAAAGTAATAAATTAAAGCCACGAATATTAAAGCTACGAATATACTCGTAGCTTGGCAGTCAACGTGTTAATCCTCTCGCTGCGCAACCCGAGAGTTTCCCCGGCAACGTTAAAGTAGCAAAATTTGCCTAACCCGAGATTTCATCGGGAATGCATTTTCTCCGTCTAATTAACCTGCCTTGATCATTCCCACCAGTTACTTTTTATTGTAAATTTTGGTTTATCTAATAGCATTTTCCCGATTAAAGCAGACGAAAGTTTTTGTTTTGAAAAACCTGTGGCAAAAGAATAAAAAATCTTAAAACACTCGCGACGAAGAAATTAAGTATTATTAAGACGAAGGAATTTTGAAGCTATTTTTATAAAACAATTACGCAGCGAGATGGTTAATTGTTATCCGATAGAAATAGCATATCGAGAGCTAATAAAGGTTTTATTTTCAAACCTCTGTGAAACAGAAACTAATGGACCAAAAATTCCCAAATTAGGAAAAAACGAAGGGATTATTTTTGTATACTAATTTTTTTTCAAATTAAAAAGTTAACAGAGGGAAAGTTGAGCGCAGTGCTGCAGCAAGTTAGATATGGTCATCATTGTCCAGCGTTTGGCTTCTGTTTTTATTTCGAAATTTCAAATTCATACCAGAAAATAATCTTTACTTTATGTAATGGCAGGATTTCTGACATTAAATAAACCAAAAATTATTGTTTTTAATTTCTGGCACGAATTCGGATTATTTTAATAAAAATGGAGGCCAAACCGGTAACCGTGGTATGAAATATAAATATGGCGGTGGAGGCGGGTTGGGGTTGGGGTTGTTACACTAAAGTTTTCATTATTGTAGTAAATTACAGCTCCGGTACTTTTAATGTTAGAAATTAAGTCCTGACATACACAACATAAAAATGTATAGATCGAGAAAAACTAATTTTTTTTTTTTGTATTGTAACAGGAATCAAAATTTGAACACCTTCTAAGACAAGCATTTCCAAATGTTACTCCTGGTGATGTTCAACAGGCTCTCCATTTTATAAAATTCGTCCTGAAAATTCAACCTGAGGCGAGACCGAATGCAACCAGAGTTAAAATGCATTTATTCATGAAGATGAGTTCCAATCCATTTACGTGTGATCACTACAACACGTTAGAGTTGAGGAATCCATTTAAGATAGTTCAAAGTACTGATGAACTGCATTGTGAAAGTGACTCCAGTTCTGACACAGAATTAGAATACAGCTATTTTGAAATATCAGATGGAGAAATTATTAACGGTATGCTTCCTATAATTCCTATATTTTTCTATCACCCTCCTCCTTTTATTTATGTTAATCACATACGAATTATGTTAATCACATACGCAGCACACCGTATTAGATTGGTTCGGTAAA
This sequence comes from Maratus speciosus, assembly GCA_963932465.1. Classification (NCBI taxonomy): domain Eukaryota; kingdom Metazoa; phylum Arthropoda; class Arachnida; order Araneae; family Salticidae; genus Maratus; species Maratus speciosus. The sequence goes on along the minus strand of OZ010794.1, from coordinate 205,437,487 downwards.
TTTAGTACAGGTAATCTTGACCCCACATATGAGCCATGAGGTCGCCCAGAATCAAGTGTCACTAATGACGAACGAAAAGTCACCGACGAGTCTGACTGCTGCCATCAAAATACTCAAGGCCAGAGGACACGCGAGGCTAACGAAAAAGAAAGGTGCTTACCGCGGTGCTTTACGCGTATCTTTTTTTACAGACCGCTGGAGTCACGTGATGCTCCAATGTACCAATGCATGTTTACGAAAAGAGAACGACGTCACTCTAGCGGTTTGTAAAAAAAAAAAAGATATGAGGAATGCACCGCGGTAGACTGTCTTTTTCATTAGCCCCGGAGGACATGTGACGTCATCGCTAATCGACCGACTTCTCACTAGTGTTGGAATTCACGTTGGGAAATTTTGAATAGAATTTTTTCTTTTATTTTATTTGTAAAATATCTATCATCTTATAAAACAATAATAACTATTTAAACTTACTGGTGAGAAATCGGAATCCTTAAATAAAAATTCAACCAGATGCGGAATGCCATAGTGTTGCCGCATCTGGCTGATTTTTTATTAGGGATTCCAAACTCTCACCAGGAAGTTTAAATAGCTATTATTGTTTTATAAGATGATAGTTAGTCCACAAATAAAATAAAAGAAAATTGCTATTCAAAAATTTCCGGTGTGAATTTCAACACTAGTGATGACGTCACATCCGTGTCGTCTGGCCTTGAGTATTTCAGTGGCAGCGATCTGACTCACCTCAAGGTACCTATGAATTATCGTTGAAGTTTGCATAAAATAATAAAGTAATTCCTTACATTTGTAAGTTGTCAACTTTGCCCTTAACCCCTTGAGGGGCACCGGTATATATTATATACCACCTACGATTAATGAAGTTTTACACCAGAAAAAATTTATTAAATTTTAATTTTCTAACTTTGGTGGAAAAAAGCCGTAAAATTGCTTTTACTTATTTTGAACTATAATTTTTCAAAGATTCCGGTGGGAATTCAGCATTTCACAAACGTAAACGCTTGCCCCTTAAGGGGTTAAAAAAAAAATTATAATCTTGGTGACCTTTATAATGTATTTATTGTTTTTAAATTGTCTCCTCTAATAAAAGTAGTAGAAAAATGTTTATTTCATAACATAATGTTTTTTTATGACTGCCGCAACTATTTGGATTTTTGTATACCGGGCGTTTCAAAAATTTTGTGCGAAAGTAAAACGCCATAAAAAAAGATTTATGGATCAGAGAGACATGCGGTTTTCAGCTAAATGTTCAGCGTGGTACGAGATTTTGTATGACACTAACAAAAATAGTTCAAAATCTCGATAACAGAGGGGATATCTGCAGATAATTCCATGAATAATTCCATACTGCTCACGCAAAGCAAGATTTGCATACAAAAAAACGTACATTCGGTATTCTCTAACGTTTTTGTATCCAAGTCTTGCTTTGCGTGAGTAATATGGAATTATTCCATAGAATTATCTGCAGTAGTCCGCTCTGTTGCCGAGATTTTGAACTAATTTTTATGTTTGTGTCATGAAAAATCCTGTAACACGCTGACTATACAGGATGATTCTAAATTCATGGTACAAACTTTAAGGATTGGTTCGGGACACTGTAGCAATCTTTTACGGTAAAGAAATGTATGTGCACAAGGGACGCGTTGAGGTAAAAACACCAGGGGGCTAATTTGACTCTTTTTTTTATTTCAATTCTCATTGATACCAGAAAATTCCTATACTATTGTTTTCTTTATTTAAGACAGATACTTTATGATTACATAAAGAAAAAATTCTTCCTTGAAAATTTCCGGTATGAAATCGAAATTTTTGAATTTAAAAAAATCACAAAACTGGCAAATTTGTCAAACACAGGAAATACGAGAAAAAAAAAAAGAAATTGCCAGTTTTGAGTTTTTTAATATTCGAAAATTTCGACTTCATACCGGAAATTTTCAAAGAAGAATTTTTTCTTTATTTAATCATGAAATGTCTGCCTTAAATAAACAAAACGATAGTATAGAAATTTTCTGGTATGAATGTGAAATTTTGAAATATAAAAAGGCCAAATTGGCTCCCGGGTGTTTGTACCTCAACCCGTCATTTGCGCCTAAAACATTCCTATAAAATAAACGATTGTTACAATGTCCTGAACCAACCCTTAAAGTTTGTACAATGACTTTAGAATTACCCTGTATATCTGCAAACTGCATGTGTGACCCACAGATTTTTTTTTTTTTTTTTTTTTTTTTTTTACCGCGTTTTACTTTTGCACCGAACTTTTGAAACGCGCGCTATATGATGAGACCACATTTATTGGATAATTTGAGCATGTATGTGCTAATCAATAGTTGAGTGATAAACACACATAAGATACAAATAAATGTAAATATATTGCTTAAAGGTGCGTCAAATTTAATAAAATCCTTTAAAAACACATTAAATCATTTTTAAAAACAAAACGTTTTCAACCGACACTTACTCGACCTTCATCAGTGAAAAATATAGCTGTTGTCTCTCTGTGTATTTTACCTTGTCCGGAACAGACCATTTTACTTCAAGTGTGGTATGGAATATAAGTGGAACGGAAATGTTATTCATTTTTTTTTTCAAAAAGTACAGGTTTATCAATCATATATTAATTCTTTCCAGACTGCGTGGATATCATATAATAATATATCGTTACAGACCATTTCTTTATTAGATATTATTTCCAGAGATTCTCTTATGATAGCTTCTTGGTGATTACTTGTACGGAAGATAATTTTGGCTCTATTGAAATCTACTTTTATAGGCTGAGTTTGTGCTAATCTTGCTAATGCAGTGTGGGGTCTATTTAATCTCAGATCTGATTCGTTTTCTTTTATTCTGTCTCGAAATTTTCGCAGTGTCATACCTATGTACATAAAATCTTTATTTTCTTTCTTGAAGGGTATAATATATACCCCTGATCTATTGAAATGAAAAAAAAAATTGAATAACATTTCCGTTCCACCTTATATTCCATACCACCCTTGAAGTAAAATGGTCTGTTCTGGACAAGGCAAAATACGCAGAGAGACAACAGCTATTAGTTTTTTCACTGATGAAGGCCGAGTAAGTGTCGCTTGAAAACGTTTTGTTTTTTAAAATGACTTTAATGTGTTTTTAAAAGATTTTATTAAATTTGACGCACCTTTAAGAAATATATTTACATTTATTTGTATCTTATGTATGTTTATTATTAATCAAAGTGAATTTTGCACTGAAATTTTAACTTTTTTATTGAATAGTTGAGTGTTCTGCAAATTTTATACTTATTTGTCTTATTTTGTCTTATACTCACTCTCAATGTTCAATACAAGGGCAAGTTTTGCATTTCACACTGTAGAAAGTATAATTTATAAATTTCCCAGATATATATATTTCTTTTTGAGAGACAATTACGTTAAACACTTTTTTATAAATAGAAAAACTATGTAAATCATATCTTAATTAGTGAAAAAGAAATAGTCTTCTTTATTAGTGAAATAATTTTTTGTTCCATAAGATCCCCACTCCCATTACTAATACAAAACAAAGACTGTACATGAATATTATTGATTAAAAGTTTTATAATTACATGTAATATTCTATTAAACTTAAAAAAAAAAAACCGCTTAGAGTTAGACTTAGATTTTACATCTTACTTTTCATCCAGCTAATGGAAAAAGAATGTTCCTTACATGTGCGTGTGCATTCACAAATCTACTGTTTATCCTGTAGAAATCACACAAAAATAAATGTATTAATTTAACCCCTTAACGCTCGAATTAAATTACGGTTGAAAAATTCAAATTGCTTATTGGCACCACTTTTATGAAAAAGAAACATTCACCTTATTTAAGGGGACGCTGGAGCTTAAAATCCTTTAAAATATTTTTTTTTATTTTTGTAAATTTCAACTTAAATATTATTCAAGGGTACATTATATGCATTATGGCATGCATTCATCACAAAAAAATTAAAAAAAAAATTATTTTTGAGAAAAAAATGGAATTTTACGCGTCGTCTTAGAAATCTTCGAAATGCGATATTGAAGACGCATGGGGCACCATGCGTCTTCAATATCAATGAAAATCCCCAATATTTTTTATAAAAGTTTGGTTTATATATATAAATAAAATCAAGCATCGAATTTTATATACTTGAATTTAAAGGTTAAAAAAAAAAATTCAAAATTTCAAAAATTTTTCGAAAAAATTTCAAAATTTTTCAAAAAATTTTTTTTAACCTTTAAATTCAAATATATAAAATTCGATGCTCTATTTTATTTCTATTTATAAATCAAACTTTTATAAAAAATATTGGGGATTTTCATTGATATGGAACGCGCAGGGGGCACTTCGAAGATTTCTAAGACGATGCGTAAAATTCCATTTTTTTGTCAAAAATAAAATTTTTTTTTATCTTTTTTTGTGATAAATGCATGCCATAATGCATATAATGTACCCTTGAATAATATTTAAGATGAAATTTACAAAAAATAAAAAAAAATTGGAAAAATTTGAAATTTTTCGAAAAAATTTCAATTTTTTTCAACTTTTTTTTTTAACCTTTAAATTCAATTATGTAAAATTCGATGCTCTATTTTATTTCTATATATAAACCAAACTTTTATAAAAAATATTGGGGATTTTCATTGATATGGAAGACGCATGGGGCATTTCGAAGTTTTCTAACACGACGCATAAAATTCCATTTTTTTTTCTCAAAAATAATTTTTTTTAAAATTTTTTTGGGATAAATGCATGTTATAATGTATATAATGTACCTTTGAATAATATTTAAGTTTAAATTTACAAAAATAAAAAAAAATTATTTTTAAGGATTTTAAACTCCACCGTCCCCTTAAAGAGAAGAAAAACGATACTAAAATATAGCCAATTTCACTATTTTATAAAACTGGTGGGAATCAAACAATTTGAGTAAAAGACACAGCCCGAGAATATGACGGGAGCGATAATTAGGGGGTTAAATGAATTGTATAATTAAATAATTACAATGCAAAATAATTAAAACTAACATATTTTTCTTCTTTCAGATAAATCCAATAGAAAGAACACCGGAAAAGGTGTAAGAAAGTGGTTTATAAAGAAATTTAATAAAATCTTCAAATGATTAGGAGTCCGAATTCGACCATTACCGAAGAAGACAAATGTAGTAACCATGTTTTATTGCGGCCAGTGGTTTTATTTCCATATATCACGGACAGTGACTTCTTTACCGTACACCGTGGACAGTGACTTCTTTATCGTACACCGTGGACAGCGACTACTTTACCGTACACCATGGACAGTGACACTTTTTCTCTCAAAGGAGACTAAAGCTCAGAAATGTGGATCTTTTTGTAATGTGGGACAAAAGCTCTTAAACTTTAAAGATGCTTTTTTTTTTACCTCTTGATGTGTAACTAAAGATCATAAACTTTCATGATCTTCCTTTTTTTACCTCTCGATGTGTGACTGAAGATCATAAACTTTAGTGATTCTTCGTTTTTTACCCCTCGATGTGTGATTGAAGATCATAAACTCTCATGATTCTTCTTTTTTTATTTCTCGATGTTCGACGGAAGCTCATAAACATTATTTGTGCTCCTAAACTTATGATAGTGATTATTCACATTATATTGTAATTGAAATGCAGAATATTTACTGCAAATAGTCTCATATCTATGATTGTGAAACAACCACAGAAACTGTGCCATATTACCAAATATTTGTGATGTCTTATTTCAGTTATGTAATTTATTGCTTCCTCTACATTTTTGGAGACAAAAAGAACTTTAATTAACATCCTATTTTTTAAAAACATACGAATTAATAAATATGGTTACTGCAACAGTGTGTGTGGTTATTTATTCATTCAATTCCTACTATTAGTTCACACTCTCCCTATATATATCTTGCTCAAATTTTCAATCGTTAACAAAATACTTATTATTCATCCACTCATTTTGGCGACCAAAATGAGTCGCCAAAAGTGACGCCAACTTGGCGATATCTCTAATATTTCGCCAAATTCCTACAGACTTCCACTGTAAACCAATAGGGTTTACTTGCTTATAGAAAATCAACAAACTGAGATATTTTAATGCAACAAAAACTAATATTAGCTTAAAGCTGTTTTTAACTGCTCTGCTCAATAAGCCAAAACGTTTTGACACATTTACAAATTCATTTTTTAACGGGAAGGTATAAAATTGGAAAGCCTGGCCATGAAAGTGATTTGGAATTGAACTGTTTTTTCTCTTTTTGATCAATCAATTACCTATTGAGTTACAAGCATTTTCGATCACATGACAAACACGTTTTTCGACCTTTCTTGAGTGCCTTTCTTCCTTCGCGCGGAAATCCCGTTCAAAACGCCTACTTTGACACTATTTTCTGATAGATCTATTGCGTTTGCAAAAAAAATGGAAAAAACGGCTCGATTACATAGTTTCTGAACAACAACACCAGCTAGTTTCATGCATTTTCGAACAATAGTAAATTAAAACTTATGTCAGAAAGTTGCCCTTATGAATTTTAGAACACCCTTAAGGGATTATATTAAATTTTTCTTTGATGACCTAAGTAGGAATTGACTTAATTTTTTTTTATATTACTTGTTTTAATCATGAGTAACAAATGTATTTGGTGTGCGAAACATATCTATAACAATATTCTGTTTTGTTTAGTATTTCAATGAATAAAATTTAACAGTTTAATCGATTAACTACAGCTCAGGACATGAAACTACTAATAATGAGGAACTGATATATCCTTAAAATGGTGAAACTTCAACTGTAACCGTTTTCGCAGGAGTTGATTACCGTCGGAGAAAAAATCCACCAGTAAATTTAAATAGAAATTTACTCCTTATTTAAACGCCTTATTAATGTAAATTTTCAGTCATAAATAAAGGCAAATAGAGATATTCATTTTTAGTTGTGGAAGTTTAGTTTGGCAGCGGTAAGGCCTTGCGTTTGCGCCATATTGTGACAACAGAGATAATTTCATGCCAGTGTCAGTAAAAATAGTACGATACCTGAGCAAACTGCCACCAGTAAAAACAAATAAGAAATTTTTACCATGTTTGTGAAAGAAATTTTGCATGAATGAACAGTTTAAATAAGGCGACATTTTTTATTCAAATTTACTGGTGGAAGTTTGATTGGCAGTAATCGGAAACAGTTGATCCAATTAAAAAAGTACTCTCCTTCTTCTGACAACAGTGTTGCCAGATTGGGGACATGTTTAATTCAGATTATTTGAATGCCACTATTTTTTTTTTTTTTAATAATGTAAAAGTCAAAGGAGGCGTTTTTCTGTTCAAATTTCTGTATTTTAAACTGTAGTATATATAATATCTTTGTTGTTTTCATAAGAAATCAAAGGATAATATTTTGTGATTAACAAAATGCAAAAAATCATAAAATGATGCATCATGGTTTTTTTGTTTTCCGTCAGAAAATATTTTTCTAACGTACAATTTTCGTGATTAAATGTTAGCGGAAAATGTAGATATTTTTATAGAAGTTTGTTTTTTTACTATGAACTTAAATTTAAAAAAAAAGGCCTGCACCTTTGCTTCTTATTTTCATTCATATTTAATAATCATATAGAAATTTTTGAAAGTGAGAAAGAAAATAAAGGTACTTTTATGTATATACATACATATATATAAATGCATATATATATGTGTATATATGCATACATATGTATTTATACGTATATATACATACACACACATATATATACATATATATTGGGAGCATCAGCTCCGCGAACCGAGTATTATATTTGGGTACAAATCCTGTGATTGAAAGCCCATCTTCATTGTTCTCCTCTATGTTCTATCTTCATGATCTAAACTTCTAAACACTGTTTTGAAGATCTTTAGTTAACAAACCGTCATTTTTGACGGGGTTATATATTAGTCTATATTATAAAGAACAAACCTGCCCGTACATAACGCTGAGATCATTTTGATGGTGGCAACAGCAGACGAATTAAATTTAACTTTTATTTCAATTTTTTCAGCTTCTAAATATTGTACATTTTTCAACTTTTACACCGTCGGATAGAAAAAAATTTACTTTTAAATGCAATTGATTTGAAAACTATATCGCAACTGTTTGAAAATCGTATCGAAATTTACTCATTTTTTATTGTTTTTAAAATAATTTTCAAGCATGATTTTTTGAATCTTTTTCTGTCACTTGCAGCCAAACGATAGCAAAAGATAAATCGGTTTGCACTTAAATTAATATAAATAAAATAGGTCAGCATTTGTTTCCGGTGTATATTCCATAAAGAAATTAAAACTTTATCAATCCATATACAAAATTAATAAAATATAAATTAAACACAAGTTTAAGACTTATAATGAATCATGCTTCCGTACCAGCTTATGTATATGAAGATTACATATGAAACCAGCTCCAACCATCCAAAACCAAAATGGATCCATACGTGGATCCACTGGTGTTTGTGGAGAATCAGGTTATGGATCCATACCTGGATCCACTGGTACGGAAGTGGTTAAATATCTCTTAATCGATTTAAAAACTGTCTGCATCAGCGTGTTTATCAAACATTTCTCTATAATAGCACTGATTTTTTATATTTTTATATGCAGCAGTTTTCTTAATGAAGAAAGACCCCCGGTCACAAAAAACACATTAACGGCAGGGGTGACAGCGTTAGTTACATTTTTTTAGAATAGGGAGAAACTGGTATTGAAAAAACGGTTCAATGTGAGCCCGGATTTTTACATTCATATACCAAGGGAAGATAAATAATGTGCAAAAGTAATTTATGAAAAACAGATGAAGATTGAGTCAACAATCTGTGTATATTACAAGATTCACACACTACTTGGAATTTCCAAGGAGTCCGGTTTTGTTTATAAAAGTTAAAAACATAATGTTCTTGTAGCCTATGTGAAGCAACCGAGAAAAAATACTGATATTTAGTATGGTAAAATGGCTCATAAGACTTTTTGTTTTTTTCATTAGCTCTATTCCAGTAGTTAAAAAAAAATAGTCGTTGTTCTCCGAACTCTTTCAGATTTTAAGCAGTTATAAATATGAAGGTTATGCATCCCGTGAGAAGAAATCTTGAAAAAAATACTGATATCTTCTTGAAAAAGAATACGCTTTTCTTCTCGCTGTTTACTTTCTTCTATCTTTACAAGAAGAAAGTATTGGATACATAAAATTTTTCGAATTCCGGTTTTCGAAGGATTTACATGGTTTAGAGGTCACATATCCCGGAAAACATGTTTATACAAAATGTCTGTCTGTGAGTCTGTCTGTCCGTGTGTGACACAAATTTTGTGGGCGCTCTATCTCAAGAACTAATGAACGGAATTTAATAAAACTGAAAATTCAGTTAGTCCCCGATATAAATTGGTGCTGATTACTTTTTCGTGTAAATCGACCAGCTGCTATAATGCATTATTCAGGATTACCTCAAAATTTATATCTCAAGAATTAATGAACGGATCTTCAGAAAACTTCAGATTCAGTTAGTCCTTCATATAATTTGGTGCTGATAACGTTTTGGTGTAAATCGCCCAGCAGGTGGCGCTGCTATTCTGAATTATTTATGATTGTGCAATAGCTCTATCTCAAAAACTAATGCACGAATTTACATCAAACTTCAGATTCAGTTAGTCACTGATATAAATTAGTGTTGTTTAGTTTTTGGTGTAAATCGTCCAACATGTGGTGCTACTATGCTGCAGTTTTCACGATTTTCACAATGGCTGTATCTCCAGAACTAATGCATTAATTTTCATCAAACTTTAGATTCAGTTAGTTCCTGATATAAATTGAACCTGATAAGTTTTTGGGGTAAATTACCCAACAGGTGCCACTGCTATGCAGAACATTTCACGATTTCTGCAATAGTTCTATCTCAAAAACTAATGAAAAACTTCAAATTCAGTCAGAAGTTGACATATGTTGTTACTGATTAGATTTTGGTGTAAATCACCAAATCAGTGGCGCTGTTATAATGGATTTTTCAGGAAGTATTAACATGAATGAAATAGAAGAAAGTTTTGGGATTGCCCCATCCGACTAGTTTTCTTGTTTTCCTGTCGGTTGCGTTAGCATTACAAAAGAAAAACAGTTCTTATCGTTCGATTTCTCAAAAATTTTAATAGTTTATAATATAACTGTATCCGAGCCTTATTTAAGATTTCGTGAGAAAATATGCAAATTTAGTACTGAAAATTTGAGCCGAAGGAAAGCTAAATCCCTAGAATTTTATTGTTTTCGGCGAAATTTTCACACATTTTATTCTCTAAAAAGTACTTCTACTTATTCGAGCGGTTCGAAGTTTTTATATTGATGTAAATCCGGTTCGCATAAATGCTCTAAAAAGATTGTGCCTAAATATGGGCGTTTAATCACTTTTACAGTATAAAAAAGATCGTCTTTGTAAGGCGTATAGTAACCTGCGGCCACGAATTTTTTTAAAGGTTTAAAATTCTTATTTTTAAAAGGCGAAAAGCACCGTAGAAGAAAAGGTCTCAGATAAATACGTATTTTTGTTAACCGGTATATTCGAAACTGCGCCTTAAGGAAGCAATACCGTATGGGACAAAATGAGAACTGTGAAAATGGCACTTTTTGAAATTTGTTTTTCAAAGGGTTAACAGCAGTATTTTTTAAACTGAGTGCGGCATTTAAGACATAAAATCCCGATTTTTTAGAATATGTCTTCCGTTTTCAACTATATTTAATGGTTTGGCCGATCGAGGTTAGAAAATATGATGATAACAGGGTTCGTACGGGTGTTTGAATTTCCAGACTAAGAAAATTTTCTGTACCAGTATTTTCTTATGGAAAATCTCTCCTGAATTAAGGTGAAATTTTCTTCCGTTTAAACTATATTTATTTTTCTGTAAAAGATTCTGATATTTGGCCTTGAAAATAACGTTACCCGTACGAACCCAAGATAAACCCTTCAAAATCCATCTGTTTGGTTTCTCATTTTCGTTCCGCTATGTAAATTGTGTTCAGAGAATGCGGGAGAACTTTCGCCGGTTCGGAATGAAAGAGATGAATTTTTGATGGGAGTTCATTATCAATTTTAATTAATATTTCGGCTAATTATCAAAAATTTAAAATTCTGAGTCTCAGGTGGATCAGAGCATGCATTGGACTACCTTCATCTAAATTTTCAGACTTTTACGTGCGGTAGATTTCGAGAGCCATCGCAGACAGACACACACAGCCACAACTAAACTTTCTTTTATGAGTATAGATAGAGCAAAGAGTTTTCTTCTTGTATATCTTTTAATTTTAACAATCTGATTATAAAAACTCTATAGGAAATAATTTTATGCAATTAGTAAGTAATTGACCCTATTTATCAATATTAGAAAAATGAAAAAAATATAGAATATACAATGAATTCTTTTATGATATGTATTTTTATATTTATAACTTACTTAAAACTTCCTTGATTTTAATAGTCTAGCGGCAGCGGATTTTGGACAAACCAACTACCAGAAAGGCACAAAAGGTTAACCGCTATATTTTGCAGAGCCTCCATATTCCCGTTGGAAGCGAAAATGTTATCAAAGGCATTCTACTTTTTTCCCTAAACCACAAACTAAAATTCTAGTTTCTCAAATCATGAGACTTAACCCTTTAGGGCGCAGCTTTGCGTATATGCAAACAAGAGAGTTTTGAATTTAATCGATATTTTTATTCGTATATACCTATTCACACCAGAAAATTAAAATAGCAATATTTGCTTTGATTAATACTAGACATTGCGTAGTTAAACACACTCACTCCATGTTCCATCATTTTTTCAATTCAGATTGGTTCTTCTGAGTTGAACAGACGTGTCTCCCTTCGCTCTCGTATGCAGTGCAAGGGCGCTCCTGCTCACGCTCTTTTATTTCGATTTTTTGCGGGATGCGGTGCGGCGGAGGAGTAAAGTTCTTGTTAGAATAGACTTTTTCGTGGTGCTGTTGTTCAACAAATAGTGTGGTGGTGATTTTTGATTTAAAATGTCGTCTGTGGAAAGTACCGAGACAATAAGTGATATTATACAAAGTATAGTGGATAATACTGCTGATCCGAACTTTGCTAAAGAATTTCAAGATCTCAGTTCCCAGTATGAAGAAAAAGTTAGTCAGTGTATGCTTGAATTCTTCGCCTATCTTGATGACTACATACACTCAACCAGGAGTAGAATGGATTATGGAACATCTTCCTCTGATCACCAGGAGATGAGTGTTGTTTGCCAAGAGGCTTTTTCTTTAATTAGGGAGCCTATCTCATACAATAACTTACTTAATTCAACTTATTTTGGTGTTTTTTGCTTTTCAAAGTATAGATGTTCGGCAAATAAAATTTTATCAGGATTTGGTCTTAAAGATTTTACTCTACAAAAAAAGGTACGAAACGTACCCTAGACTAGGGAAACTCACAACTCCCCTTACAAAACAAATATTCCAACCTAGCTAAGGATACCCAAATGGATGAAAATGATCCGGTGACCACTGACGTTGCCGATAACGCGTTGGGAAGTTCGAAAAGTAGGATAAATCCGTTCTATATAGAATTGGAAGGTAATTGGACTATTTTGGCTAAAGAAATAGCTGATATAAATCAGGAAAAACCTAACATCGCACTTAAGGGTGAGCGCCTGATGGTGCTTTGTAAGAATGATAGTGATTTCCGGAAAACCCAAAGTTTTCTCGACCAACACGCCAAAAAATATACAACCCTGCACCCAAAGGACCAACGTCCAAAGAAAATTTGTATTAGAGGATTACCAAGTTATACTGAAAATAGTGTTATAGTTGATAGTCTTAAAGAATACGGATATACTGTTACTAGGGCTGCAATGCTCAAGAACAGAAAAATGGGCAATCCTATGCCATTATATATAGTTAATGTACTCCCAACTAAAAACTTTGAGGAAATTTATAAGATTAAGGAAATCTCGTATATATCAGTTACTATTGAGGCCTTTAGGAGCCATAATCAGGTAAAACAATGTTACCGCTGCCAGGGCTATGGTCACGCCAGCGAGGTCTGTTGGTTTACTGAGAAATGCTGCAAGTACGGCAAACAACATCTTACCCCTAACTGTACTCATAAAGGACGCATTACGCCTAAGTTTGCGAACTGCGGGCTGGCACATCCAGCCACGTACCGCGGTTGTATTAAAAACCCTTATAGGCGGGAAAATAACAATCAGAACAGTAAAAATAAAGGCAACTCAGCTAGATATACTGGTAGTAAGATTTCTCAGCAGGCCCAACAACTGGCAGAAGTCCTCAAAGATTTCAATTATACTAAAACTAAATCGCAGGAAAAAACTAACTCGGAATCAAATGATTCTGCTTCTAATAATGTTGAATACCCAGTTGAGGTTGCTTCCTCTTCACAATCTCCTGAAAATACTAACTCTGCTAATTCTGAAAAAAACTAATAATACTCCATCCCAGTCAACCAAAATTCCTCCCAGCTACAGTAATGATATACAGGAAATATTTAGTACTTTCCAAGACATAAAAGAGATTTTGCAAATATCCAAATTCATTAAACGTATAAAAAATATTTCTACTCTAGCAAAAAAATATAACAATCCCATGGAAAAAGTTATTGTTTTTATCCAAGAGTTCGACAAATTAGCTAATGATTTCTCCTCCCCCCACCATGTCTAGTCTTCATCTTAAATCTCTTATTGTGTTATCCTGGAACTGTTCTATTTTAAATAACAAAATTGACGACCTTCGTATTTTTGTCTCTAACCACCCTAATATTGATATAATTCTTCTTCAAGAAGTGCATAAACCTAATAAAAGTATCAAAATTTCTGGTTATAAGCTTTACCATACCCCCCTTCCTGGATCCATTCAGGGTGGAACTGCCATATACATCAAACACCACATACCACACTATCCTACCCAGCAATCTACATACACAGGTCTTGACTACACGGGAATTGTTGTACAATTGCCACGAGTTAATATTAATTTTGTTTCTTTATATGCTAGACACTCATCTTTATTCCCAGTCAATGATCTAACACAGCTTTTCTCACAAAATACGCACTGTTTCATCGCAGGTGATTATAATGCGCACAACCGGCGATGGAACTGTCATTTAACCACCCGTCGTGGCAGTGCACTACACAACTTAATCACTCACCTAGGACTTAGTTTACATGCACCCAGCACCCCTACACGTTATGGGCTTGGTAGAGGTCGCCCCTTCATTATTGACTTTGCAATTTCAAAAAATTTGGTTTTTCCTATTAGTTCTACAGTTATTAATGACTTAAGTTCTGATCATCTTCCTGTTGTTTTCAAAATTGACTGTGTTGATCCTCCTTCCCCACCCCCCTTCTGTGGCTGTGGACTGGAGTAAATTTAAAACTATTCTTTCCAATTCTGACCTGACTTTCCCTAATATTACTAACACTGATGATATTGACAAGGCTGTTGATAACTTTCAAAATATTATTATTAATGCTCAAAAACAAGCTACTTACCAATATACTAAAAATAATAACTCTTTTACTATGCCTAACTACATTCATAATGTTTGTAAGCAACGTAATGACATCCGACGGCTGTTTCAAAATACTAGAGATCCTACTTTAAAGCCCATGATTAATCGGCTTAATAATAAAATTAAAAACCTCATTTCTAAGGAAAAACACAAAGCTGGAGCAATTTTCTTAACTCCCTCTCTCCTCAAGATAACTCTCTTTGAAAAATAAAGAAAAAACTTAATAATAATTATTCTACAATCCCCCCCTTAACTGCCTTTAATACCACGGCATATACGGACAAAGACAAGGCGGAAATCCTCGCCAGGTCCTATGCTGAGCAGTTTTCCCCTAACCCTTATCTTGCCAGCCCTAATCATTATTTTGAAGTAAATGAAACTGTTCAAAATTTTTTAGCTACCCCTCCCACGAACCCACTCCCGGAAATTCAACCAATTCTTATTTCTAATATTATCAAAAATCTTAAAAACAGAAAAGCCCCTGGATACGATAACATAACTAATTATGCTCTGAAAAATCTTCCTTGCAACTGTATTATATATCTAACTAAACTTACTAAAGATATTCTTCAGTTCTACTACTTCCCTAAAGCTTGGAAGACCCCTATTATTGCACCTATTCCTAAACCTCAGTGTAATCTTCAAGATCCGACTAACTATCGACCCATCTCTCTATTACCCTCTATCAGCAAAGTTGTTGAGCGAGTCATCAGGTCCCAGTCACATGACATTTTAGACGCACAAAACATACTCATTCCTGAGCAATTTGGCTTCAGAGCTAAACATTCCACATTACATCAACTCCTTCGTGTTGTAGAGTTCTTGAGTGAGAAACTAAACACGAACACACCAGCTGCGGCTGTTTTTCTCGATGTCGCTAAGGTATTTGATAAGGTTTGGCATATTGGCCTTATATACAAACTAATTAAGCTTGGAATTAATGCTAGACTTATCTTTCTCATACATTCTTACCTTAGCGACCGCACCTTTCGCGTCCGCCTTAACAATATACTTTCCACTTTATACCTTATTCTCTCTCTGGTATTTTACAAGGGTCGGTCCCGGCCCTACATCATTTAACATTTTTTTCAACGATATCCCAAGAACACTGAGGGCTTATGTTGCCCTGTACGCGGACGACACGGCAATGTACGCCTCTGCACAACACCCATTCACATTATACAAAATTCTCCAAAAACACATAGATAAATTCCTTAACTGGTGTACCCTGTGGCGTGTTAAGCTCAACGAGCAGAAAACAGCTGCTGTCTATTTCTCTAGAAAACTAACATTTCCCAATCGCATTACTATCAATAACACTACTATTCCTTGGACTAATGACACCAAGTATCTGGGGGTTACCCTTGATAGAAGATTTACCTGGAAAAAGCATTTTATTAATATCCGAGGCAAAGTTGCTGGTATCTCCCAGGCCCTCTCTCCTCTTCTCAAAAGCAATACTCTTTCTATTCATAATAAACTAATCTTGTATAATGCATGTATTAGATCAATCTTAACCTGTGCTTGTCCGATCTGGGGATTCGCTTGCAAAACCAGTATGGAGTATCTTTACGGTGCTCATAACAAAAACTTACGCTATATCCGTAATGGTCACCATTTTCTTCGTAATACCACTATCCGCAGGGATTTGAAAACCACTTCCTTAAAACAGCGCATTAATAAACTTGCTAAAAATTTGTATAAATCTGTATACAACCTCCCTAACCAAATTATAGCGGAACTACCCGACTACGAGGTATCCGACCCCACTAACAGAAAACGCCGAAAATACTCGCTTTTGCTTAATGATGAAGACTGAGTTTCCCTCACCTTCTGCTATATTTAACCTTTCTGTTTGTTCTGTCCTGTCTGTAGTATATAAAAAAAAATTGTTTTTCTGCTAGTTCTTTAGCATTATATATTTTCAAACTAATGTATGGTCTCTGAAAAGAGTCTTTTTTTTATGGGGCACTCCCCGGTAGCTTTTTCGTATTTTCCTTCTTTTTTTGGAACTAATGGAATTTTCTTTCTTTTTTAATTAAATTTTTTCTTTTCTTTGTTTTTTTTCTTTTTCACATATGTCATACTAGTACTTATGTACTTTGTTATTTTTTGTTAGTCTTTTCTTTTTCTTAAAAGTAAATTTAACTTTTGTGGCTACCAGCCACGTCTAAACATTATTTTTTTAAGGCTCCCTAATGCCCTTGCAACACAATCACCTATCCGCTGGATGTAAAGTTGCAACGCAACTAGGTAATCCATTCAGCTGCTCACATTGTGTTCCATTTCGTATTTAAACAAAGCGAAATTAACCATTGAAACCTTCTGGTATAAAGTCAGATTCTCTCAACTGTGTAATTTCTAGAACGTATTCTATCATGAGAATTAAAGGGTTAAAGATAAAGTTTTTTAAATAAATAATTATATAAAATAAGGTATTTGGTGACATCCTTATTAAAATATTTACTAATTTGCAATAGTTTAGCGTAAAGCAGCCACACCACAGTAGTTTTTACTTGTATTGAAGATGTGCAACAGAAGAAAAGATTGACGTATTATATGAAAAATGTATCCCTGATTTTTTCATCACTAGGGGGCTCCACCCCCCTGCTCCCTACGCTCACCAACCCCCCGCGTAATCGCTTTGCAATTCCATTCGGTATCGCGAAATAATTCCTATTCTCTAGCCAATCCCAGACGTAATTGTTTCGAGTTTCCATTCTGGATCGCTTCGCGAGCCCTTATTTTCTGTGCATTAAATTTTTAGATTCCACTTGGTAAAAATGCGCTCCACCCCAACTCCTGGCAATTTTATTAGAGCTTACAGAGTTTCATAATTATAAGAATTATTAACTATAAAATTTATATAGTGTTACGAATATTGTAAATAGTGTTTGTGCTTAAAAATAGTGTAAATAGTTCAATAAGCTCTATTCATAAGCTAATATTAGTTTTTGTTGCATTGAAGTATCTGAATTTGTTGATTTTTTGCAAGCAAGTAAATCCTAATGGATTTCAATGGGAGTGTATGGAAATTTCGCGAAATACTGGAAATAGAGCACAGTTGGCATCACTTTTGGCGATTAATTTTGCTCGCGAAATTTTGCGATATATCGCCAAGTTGGCGACAGACCCCCCCCCCTTGGAACCCCCCTCCCCCCTTATAGCGTCAGAAAGCTCTGATCAATCAGATGCGTACCGCGGTACCTACACAAATTTTCACTGGTCCATTTCCAAATCGTTACTTTTTACTTTCTTCTATCTTCAATAGAAGAAAGTATTGTAATCGAAATTTTTTTCGACGGATTTACACGTTTTAGGGGTCAGGGATCCCAAAAAACATGTTTATAGAAAATGTCTGTCTGTCCGTGTGTCCGTCTGTCTGTCGCCATTCTACTATCAAAAAGTGTATGAAGTTATGCATAGAATTGTACAAAAATTTTTTTTAAGTTTTTGGCTATGGCAAGCAGGTCTTCCCTGAATTTGGAAAAAATTCGCCGGTAGGGGACGCTGTAATAGCAATTTTTAATATTGTACCATCGAAAAGTGTATGAAGTTATACATAGAATTGAACCAATTTTTTTTTTTTTTTAAGTATTTGGCTATAGCAAGCAGGTCCTCCCTGAATTTGGAAAGAATTCGCCGGTAGGGGGAGCTGTAATAGCAATTTTTGTGCGATTTTGAATATTGTACCATCGAAAAGTGTATGAAGTTATGCATAGAATCGAACCAAAAAACTTTTTCAAGTTCTTGGCTATAGCAAGCAGGTCCTTCCGTAATTTGGAAAATATTCACCTGTAGGGGGCACTGTAATAGCGATTTTTGTGTCATTTTGAATATTGTACCATCGAAAATTGTTTGAAGTTATGCATAGAAGTGAACCAAACTTTTTGTGTTTGTTTTTGGTCATGGCCCGAAGGTTTCCCCTGAATTTGGAAAAATTCCGCCAGAAGGGGGTGCTATAATTGCGATGTATGTACGATTTTCATTATTGTACCATCGAAAAGTGTATGAAGTTGTGCATATAATTGAACCAAATTTTTTGTGCAAGTTTCCGGCTGTGGCAAGAAAGTCCTCCCGGAATTTGAAAAAAAATCTGCCGGAAGGGGGCGCTGTAATAGCGACGTTTGTGCCATTTTCTTTATCGTACCATCGAAAAGTGTATAAAATTATGCATACAATTGAACCAAATTTTTGTGTATAATTTTGGATATGGCCAACAGGTCCTCCTTGAATTTGGAAATATTTCGCGGTAAAGGGGCTCTGTGATAGCGATTTTTGTATACTTTTCTTGATTTTTCGTAGTTCCATTGTCTATCTGCGGTTCGTGAAGCGGCGGGAACACACTTCCTGCTAAGCGGGCTATTTGCAAACAGCTGATAACAACTGAATAAGGAAAAACTATTAATTTTAACAAATATCATGATATTGATTAACTCGTTTTTAGTTCATTTAATTGACTGAAGCATAAATTTAAGAAGAAAATGAAAGTTGGTATAGTATTCAACTAATAATATTGAAGTATTAACATATATAACTACTTTTTGAAATATTAAGATTTATAAGATAGAAGAAAGTTTTGGGATTGGCACATCCAACTAGTGTTTATATATAGAAGAATTTTTCCTGTGTAATAAACCTTTCAGAGAATCATGTATAATTTTTTCGAAACAAAATAAAAAATCACGCATTTAAGGGTTAAGGATCTTTATTTGCTGATATTGCTCTTATAACAGACGACAAATGCAAAGAAAAAAAAAGTGTATTTTATCAACAAACACCAAAATAGTATTAAAACTACAGATATTTATTTTTAAAAAAGGGAAAGGAAGGTTTATGAAATTTGAAACATGAATAATTTAAAAAGAAATGATTATCTGGAAATAACATACCGTATTGTATATACTCGCGTATAAATCGACCCCAAATTTGAGAGGAATAACAGACTGTATACCAGTATTTAAAAAAAGTTATCTTCATCCTATCTAAATACCGAATTTACTGATATTAAGTAAAGCGAAGAGAGCTACAAGAAAATACTGGTATGGAATATATTTCTTTCTTGAATTTAGGGGTCGACTTATACGCGAGTATATACGGTATTTAATTATCACGTAGTTTGAAAACATAAGTAGTTTATGATTGCCTTCTTTCGGAAATTTTGTAAATGAATTTTTGCGTCTAAGTATATTCTGAACGTTTAACAGAATTAGAAGTATTAAACACATGCTATTTGTATTTTTAAAATCTCCTAACATAAGACGCTTCTGTCAATGTTTCACTTTCGTAAAATTAAGTAAATTAAATCGCTAAAAAAAGTAAATAAGGTACCTGAAATATCCTGAATAATAATCACTTTATATTTATGCAATGATATATAAATGAAAAATCCCTGCCGGCGCGGCCTACAGGCACAGGAAGATTTCGAAGTTAAGTACTAATTTCACCAACAAAAACTAAATCAAGATTAGAGATAAACTTAGATAATTTTTGGTCCTTTTTTGAAAACTAATAACATCTTGAAACAGACTCGATATGTTTCACAAATAAGAAGTTATGGTGATTTTAATGTTTTTATAAATCCCCGCACCCATTTTTTTTTTTTTTTTTTTTTTTTTTTTTTTTTTTTTGCTGTAAGGGTTTCTCCTACCAAAAACTTATTACTAGAAAGGTACAGATAATATTATGAAGATTTATATCATAAATTTAAACCGTGTGGGGATTATTTCATCAAATGAACCACATACTATGTTTTAAATTCTGACTTTCTTTTTAATGAGACATTGGCGCATTTAAAAATGCAACCCTATTTACAGCATCTCTAAGGATTGTCAAAAATTTAAATCACGATAATGATATTTTTTATCGCCTTAGTGGTGGATTAACGGAAATGTGAAATGTGATATTTTTACCCGACTGCCAAGAAGGGTTATGCGTTTCACGGGTATCTGGGTATGTGGATTTCTTTATACCCTCGAAACATCCCAACGGCTGGATGGATTTTAATGAATGAGGTCGCTATCGATTTGTCTTGACCGTCCGATGGTTATAGGCTAGGTTTTGTTTTTATAAATTCAAAATGGCGGCCGTAAAATACAAAATGGCGGTAGAGACGAAAAACTCCCTATTGAGTGGCATATCATTGGATAGGTCTTTCAAAATGAAGACGATGTTTCATTGACTATTTTTCAGTCAGAAGCTCCGTTTAAATATTACACAACCTGGACGTTGTGTAGGAAGTATCTCTAGCTTTACTGCAACTCTAACCATCATAGACATCTATAGGCCTCATCAAAACCGCGTTTATAGATAGGAACTAACAATTAAACGCAACTTAAAAGTCATCAATACAGGTAAATAAAAAAAAATAGGTAAGTAATATAAAAATAGTTTCACATTGATAAGAAATAATTAAGTTCGCTTTTAACGCAGTCGGGTTTTTTGATTTTTTAAATTTAATTTATTCTACAAACCCCATTTTTTTTTTTAAATTTATTTATTTATTTAGTTTGCTGTAAGAGTTGGTCCTTTCAAAACTTTGTCAATTTCAAAAGTTGTACATAATATCAGGAAGATTTATAATAAATTTAAGTGGATTTGATATCGAGTGAATTGACGAAGTTATGAATATTTTCTTCTTAAATCCCTATTTTTTACGTCCCTTGCGGCCATTTTTAATGACATCAAAAATCTGTCATACATGAATTTTTGGTCTCTTTCCTAGAAGTAATAATAAATTTAAACTGATTCCACATGTATCATAATTAAATTAGTTATGGGGGTTTTTCTGTTTTCACAAAACCCCTCCCCATTTGCACCCCCTTGGTTCGATTTCGCACGTTAACGAACTTGACCGAGATTTTCTGTCCCTTCATTTTACTTATCAGTTTGAAAGAAATTTGTGCAGAATAATGGAAGCTATCTTATCATAAAAATATGATATATATACCAGGAATGGGAGCTCTCGCCGTATTTCATGATAAAATTTCTGAGATTTACTAAAGCAAAGTATACTATTAAAAGTTAGTGATGAAAATGAACCATTTGGGTCGGAGCGCTCTCATCCCTATGCAGATAGGTCTATAAAGCTTTGAACTGGAGTGATTTTGGGTTTTAGGGGTGATGACCGGTGTAGATCTGCAAAAATTTTCAAGAAATTCCAACTTAGGGGAGAATTTCTTAGGAAATCTGCCTAAGATGAGTAATTTCTTACAAGATTCCCTTCTCCCACGAGCGTCTGGGGAGAGAACGACTTCTAATAGTAGCACTTTGAAAAAATTCGGCTTCCGTTTCAACAGGGAAGAAAGGGAGAAAACAGTCTGCGTTCTTCCCTCAACCTTGTGTAACTTTCCCTTTTCGCTTGCAATAATTATCCAGTTATGGGAACATTAAAATTATAAATAAAAATATCGAATGTTGAATTTTATAATTTGATTCTCAGAAAAAAATGATTTTTCTCAAAAATAAATAACATAATTTTAAAGGGAAATAAATAAAAAAGAAGAATGGCTGTTATTTATATAAAAACCTTTTATATATTATTATATTTTTATTATATCTGTAAAAATTATTTTTATAATTATAGCTCCATATTTTAATATTATAATATTTCATTATATATATATTAACATATTTATAATAAAAAATAAGTAGATTTGTTAATTCAGCATTATATTTATATATAATATAGTTATTTGGCAATTAATATTATATATATAACTATATTAAAAAATCTGTGTCCACGAAATACTGATTTTTTTTTTTTTTTACACTTTTTCACATCGGAAAATTTATTTTTACCGTTTTCATTTTTTAGTAAGTTTTATATATTAATCATTTACCTTTCTATGTGTTTACTGTTTACCTATTCTTTTTTTAAATAAGGCCAATTGTCGTAAATGTTTGATATTTTGTTAAGATTGCACCAACCTCATCGTATCCTTTTTTTTTTTTTTTTTTTTCAAACTTATGTCAATATTTCCAGTTTGGGGAATTCGATTTGAATATTTTACAATGCTTTTTTAATTTATCATTAAATGATTTTCTGAAAGAGATATGAGATAATATATTTTTTAACGATTACGTTTATTATATTAAGTAGGAAGGAGGGGGGGAGAGTTCGGTTTAAATTCTTTAACTTACATAAATGACGAAAATATCAATTTTCCCGTTTAATTTACTGCATCTATTTGACATTACGGAATTTCCCTTCCAGAGTTGCAAAGTTCTTTTTTCTTTCTTTTGTATATACATATCAGGGTGATTAAACATTAAAATGTTAAAACTTCGACCTGTTTTTCAATTAACTCGATTTTTAAATGGATAATCCTCATGGTTCATAAAATTAAGGACATGATTTTCCTTAATATAAATTGACTGTTGATGAGTATTTGCTTAGTATTTTTATTTAAATAAAAATATTGAGCAAATAGTCATTTGTACATTATTTTTACAACATATCATGACATTTCATTTATTTTTTTTTAACCCTTTATGTCCCAAATTATGAATTCATGAAAATTTCATCTTCTAAAACATTTTTTGTGAATTTTTGAAACTACATTAGAAGATTTACGCACACGTTTAATAAATTTTAGAAGAATTTTGCAATTTAAAGTCAATTAAATTTGTATTTATAGGAATTTTGTGCAATATTTATAACTTCATTCAAATCTTTTATTTTAAATAATTTTTTTAGCATTTTATAGAATTAGGAAATGTACAAATATAATGCTCTTACAATAGAAATATAGGAATAATTCCGAACTGAAACTTTTGACCCTCAAACTTTCAAAGTCAAGACAGCTAAAGAGAGGGGAAAAAAAAAAAATCATCCTTTTAAGAATAGTTTTGTTTTGTTCAACCAATAATGATTTTGGAATAAGGTAACGTAAAGTACCTATAACTTATTCTAAAATGTACTATTACTAATCAATGAATATTTTATATCAAGTTATTTTAATGGTACGTTAAAGTAGCGTCGGGGCATAAAGGGTTAAATAATTATTCGGAAATTTGGTCCTTACAGTTATAGAGCGCACACAGAATTAAAAATATGAAAGAGAATGTTGTGAGAAATTAAAAGGAAGTGTGTTTTTAAAATCTTCTTAATAATTTTTAAATTAACTCTTCAAATCTTATTGCAATAATTAAATTTTTCCTTTATTAAGTCATTTTCCTTCATAAAACCATTTAATAATATGTCAGTAAGATATTATAAAATATTTTTAAAAAAAAGTACAAAAGGTACAAAAATCTTTTAACTGCAAAATTTTACACAAGCTTACCCCCCACCCCCTCACACACACACAAAAGAAAAAAAGTAGGATATGATAAGTACTATTTTCGAATAAATATATTATCTATAAAAAATACTGCAGAATTGACAAAACTACTTATTTTTTAAGTATGTTACAAAAATATATTAAAATATAATAATAATAAAATATGAAGCTATAAAAATATTATATCAGATTTATCTAACAAAAGATTTTCCGAGACACCCATTACTATAATTCTATTTTTTGAAAAATTATTTCCTTTGGAAAACATCTCATTTTTTGCAAATTCGATTTTTTTTTTCTTCTGTGTTGTTCAAATTATTCTTCGCTGTTTATAATTTTAACAATTTCCATAATCGAATAACAAATGCAAGCAAAAAGGGAAAGCAACATGAGGCTGAGGGAAGAACGCAGTAGTTTTTCCCTTTTCTCCACAGCTGAAAAGGAAGGAGAATTTTTTCTAAGTTCTACTGTTAGCAGTCGTTCTCTCCCCAGACGCTCGTCCTTCTCCCTTCTTCTATTACGCAGGTGCTTCTTTAACATTAAACATTGCTACATTAAGCTACTCCCATCCGCTACTGTTTTTATGCTGATGCTGAATTTGACCTGGTTATCACATCTGTGTCACCAGGTATCGAGAACAATCTGATTGGTTGATAACGTCCTCGAAAATGCAGTTGTAATACTGTTAAATAACATATTTGTATTTTACTGGTGTGAGAAGAATATATTTTTTCTGAAGTATTTTTATTTTATGAATAGAGATAATTAAATGTTTAACTTTAAAGCTTGAAAGATACCGAAACGTTAAGAAAAAATATAAGTAAACTAAGAAAGGAAAAAAGAAACACCAACAAAATATATAAAAATAAAAAAGTTGTTTTTGACTCTAGATATAAAATTTTTGTATTTCCGCCTGGCTAACACATCTGCGACATCAGGTATCAAGAACAGATAACGAAAAAATTAAGTACGAATATACATAAGTAATACAGTTATATAACATATTTTATTTTAGTGATGTCAGAAGGTGTGAGTTTTTTTAAGTACAGTAGAACCCCGCTAATCCGAACTAATTGGGACCGGTGCCAGTTCGGATTAGCCGAAATTCTGGTAAAAATAGAAAATAAAAAGATGTGTGCTGTAAAAAATGTAAGTTATACGTACTCAGTAGTATAATAAAGATGCTGTAATCCGGCACGACTTTCGAAAAAAAAACAGTATTTCTGTTTAATCACTCCTGGTATTTATAATAATCCAATGGAACTTTAGAATGAAGAATTACGTAACAACCCATTACGAACGGTTCAAGAGCGCGAATCTATAAATAGCTCAATCCCCACGTCGACGAGGGGTGAAGAAAAACATTTCTGTAAATAATTTGCGAAACCAAACTATTGAAAGGAAAAATAAATTTTTATCATCTGAATTAAATACTTTCTGCATTTTAGAAAAGAATTTTATAATAACTGGCAAACAAACATGCATTCGAGATTTTTTTTAAAATGACTTCTACGAGTAGTCTTACAGTGCACGTTTTTATTTTATATTCGTGTACATATGTTCTACTTTTATATTATTATTTTTTTATTCTGTTTTTTTAATCTGTTCAAGTATAATTTTTGAAATAAAATCGGTTTGGATTAACCGGAATTTTGGATCAGAATTGTTCGGATTAGCGGGGTTCTACTTATTAATTTAAAGCTTAAAAGATACCAAATCATTAAAAAAGAAAATAAGTAAACTAAGAAACGAAAAGAAAAACACTAACAAAATATATTAAACGAAATAAGTTGTTTTAAACTCTAGCTATAAAAAATCTTCTATTACTTTCTTATCCATTTCAAATGAAAAACATTTTATTTTAATAAACGTTTTTCGCCGCTGCAATGAAGCCCATATGTAAAGTTTTTTATCGCAATGCTTTGCTCTTCTTTAAACTATACAAAACACTGATCGCGTGGTTTGATAATGGCTTCCGACTTTTTAAATCGACTTTTTAAAATTTAATTTAATAACTTTCCTGTATTATTACTCGTATTATTCCGTATTATAAATAAAGTTGGATATACAATAAAGCGAAGGCACTCCCAATTTAAAAGATACTGCAAAATAGCGCTTCTTATGGTCGTAATAAGAACTAAATTATTTGGTAGTGGGTGGGGCGTTCTACGATTAGCTTTTGGTTCTGCTTTCATCGCCTGAAATTTTTGTTTATTTCGTGGCAGTATAACAGTAACGAAAATCGGAAGTTTTCAATCCAGTCATTAAACAAACTCATAGAGTGATGAAACATTTAATTTTTTGAAAAAAGTAATCAGATTATGTATTTCTTTTAATTTTTAATATTATTTATTTTCTGTTTACTTTTTATAATTTGTAATGGCATGAAGAATACAAATATTCTAAAAGAGATTCCTTTCTGATACAGTGAATATATGTATACTATATTTAAATATAAGTTTTAATGTGTTCAACAATTTGTTTTGATGGAATATTTAACAGGTTCACGCCGGCGCCGATATTCATGTTTTTCCCTGTGAGACGGACCACAGTGGGACGTTTTGATGATCTAGTCTAGGTGGACAAAATCCACTTTTCCGATTATCTCGGAATTTGACAAAAACCACGTGCACTGGTAGCTGAATGTCTGTATTTTTTAGATTCGTACGAGTTTTATCGAAAAAAATCACAGGCATCGATTAATTATGACCGTATTTGCGCAGTTGGTTTGAGGGAGTTTCAAAAGTTGCACTAGCTTCCTCTAAGTTTGAAAGCACGTCGTGACTATTCTGTTTTATTTTGTTAAATTTGAGCGATACCTCGCCAGCTTGGCGACCTTCCCTTTCCTGGCGTAGCTTGTGCATGCGTTCGCCAGTACACTGATGTAGTTCATGTTGATATGACGTGCGTTTGTTGCCGTCCATCTTTTAAGCAATTTTTCTTTAATTAAAAAGGCATAATCCACATATTGATTGATTAATCAATTCTTTATTTAACATTATTATCAAAATCTCAAAAGGTTATGGCCTCCAGCAACGTTTCCTCTGCGAAATATGCCGTATTTACTTGAACTTTAAGCCATCGAATTTAAGCGTAGCGCCATTTCTTTTCGTCCCGCGTTGTGTACTCCGAATTGAAATTTAAAAATGGCACCAATGGACTTTAAGTTCAATATTGAAAAATTGGAATCGGCAAAAGACTGGACTAGATGGAAAATGTCCATGTCATTAATATTAAAAACGCACGATTTGCTGAGTCATGTGACAGGAGAAAAGACTTTACCGGAAATGACGGATGGATACAATGATGCTGCCGCTTTAACAGAAGCGAGAAAGAAGTTTGAATTGGCCGATGCAAAGGCACTTTTGTTTATTTCCCAGGCACTTGATGATATGAACTTTGATTACATTAAAACATGTTCAACAGCAAAAGATGCATATGAAAAGCTGGTCGCGATTTATGATAAATCATCGACGCATAGACTCGATCGTTTATGGACTGATTTCTTTCATCTGGAATGGAAACAAGGTGAGAATATTGCATCCTTTATAAGTAGAAGTCAAAATATTTTTATTGAAGCAAACGATGAATTGCAGCGTATTTTAAAATGTGAAGTTCCCAGAGCAATGTTACTCTTTCGAATTATTTCGATGCTACCTCAAGAATACATTGCATTTAAGACTGTATGGGATGGAATTCCGTTGAAAGATCGATCGATCGAACTATTAACTGAAAGATTATGTGCTTTTGAGCAACAAATAGAGCAACAACAATGTGAAAGTACAGCCCTGCAAATTCAATCCAGTCGGCAAGCGCCGTTGCCAAGTTATGGAAGAGGTGATTCAAATGCCAAATATTCAAGAGGAAGTAAATTAAAACCAAAGAAATGGCACAATAAGAAGCCTTTGAATGTAAATATTACTTGTTTTCAGTGTGGATTTTCTGGACACAAACGAATAAACTGTCCTCAAAATAAAAACAAGACAATTCCTTCCTCATCTGGTGTAGCCATGCCATGTACAATTTCACAGGATGACAAAAGCTGGATTGCTGATTCAGGAGCATCTCAACATATGACATTTGACTCTTCTATATTTGAAAGTTTTAAGAAATTTGCTGTCCCAGAAGTAGTCAATGCTGCAGAAGGTCAGAAACGTATTGCCTATGGTTCTGGACAAATTAATGTGAAAACTCGTGTGGCTGGTAAATGGCAGGAAAATCAACTAACAGATGTCTGGTATGTACCTGAATTAAAATATCAGTTGTTTTCCATTTCTCATGCTGTAAGTAAAGGATTAAATGTTGTATTTAAAAACAAATTTTGTTTGGTGAAAAATGGCAATCAAACCATTGCAGTTGCTCAAAAATCAGAAAATGGTCTATTTGTGATGGAAATGCATGCTAAAAATCCCAGAAAACCAGCAACTGTTCTTATTTCAAGTACTAGTGATACTCTCCAAGTGATGCATGAAAGAATGGCATATCAGAACAAGAAACACTGTATTAAGTTTCTTAAAAGACAGGGCGTTTCTTTATCTAGTGAGAACTCTGAATTTTGTGTAGGATGTGTATACGGCAAATCTCAAAGAAAGTCGTTCCACTCAAGACCTGTTAGACCAACAGAGCCTGCTGAACAAATCAATGCTGATCTTGCTGGTCCAATGGAAGAAGATTCAGTTGGTGGTTCACGTTTTATGTTAGTTCTGAAAGATGATTATACAAAATTTCGAAGAGTATTTTTCCTGAAAGCAAAGAGTGAAGTACCAAATTGTATAGAGACTTTCCTTAATGAAGCAAAGACTGCTGGACATACAGTTAAACAGATACGTTGCGACTCTGGCAAAGAATTTGACAACCATTGTGTGAAAAAGATTTTAAGTGATCGTGGTATTGATCTGCGTTTGGCAATGGTTGAGACGCCTGAACAGAACGGAGTTGCTGAAAGGGAGATCCGCATCATTGTGGAAGCTGCAAGAGCTATGGTTCATCAAAAGGAATTGCCAAAGAAGTTATGGGCTGAAGCATGTAATACTGCTGTCTACGTGTTAAATCACACAGGTCCAACTCCAGTAGAAGACAGAACTCCGTATGAATTGTGGCATGGAAAGTTAGAAAACTTCAACATGAAACGTCTAAGAATATTTGGTACAAAATGCTATGTACATGAACCAAAACAAAGACGCAAAAAGTGGGATAAAAAGTCTGTAGAAGGACTGGTTGTTGGATATGAAGCTCATGATGGATATAGAGTTTTTATACCTTCTAAAAATAAAGTGGAAAGAAGCTGCAATATTATATTTTGTGATGAATTCCCATATGAGCAGTTGAGTGTTGAAGTCACAACTTCTAGTGAAGTGCACTCCGAAGAAGAAGAAAATGAAAGTATCCAAAAGAGTGATGAAGATGAATGCCAAGAAGAATCTGACCCTGGAAGACGATAACCTGAACGAGAACATAAGAAGCCGCAATTTCTCTCAGAAAATTATGTACTTTTTGTAAGCACACTTACTGGAATTGAAACTCCTGCCTGTTATGATCAAGCAGTGAAGTCACCTGAATCTAAGCTGTGGAAAGAAGCCATGGCAGAAGAACTGCAGTCTCATGATGAAAATGGAACTTGGAAACTCCAAAAAATAAAAAGATACTTGACAACAAGTGGGTCTACAGAATAAAAACAAATACTGATGGTTCTCCCTGTAAAGCTAAAGCTCGACTTGTGGCAAGAGGATTCTCGCAAAAAGCTGGTTATGATTATGATGATTTATTTGCACCAGTAGCTAGATTCGACACTTTGCGCTCAGCTCTCAGTGTTGCTGCATCGCAAAATCTGTACCTACATCAATTTGATGTGAAAACAGCATTCCTCTATGGTTTCCTTGACAAAGAGCTCTACATGAAACAGCCAGAAGGCTTTGATGATGGTTCTGGCCGTGTGTGCAGATTAGCTCGCTCTCTTTATGGCTTGAAGCAAGCTCCACGCTGCTGGAATCGACGTTTTGTTCAAGCAATTCAGAAACTGAAATTTCAGCAATCACATGCTGATCCTTGTCTGTTTACAAAGAGAAACGACTCATCTATACTGATAGTGGTCTTATATGTAGATGATGGCCTTGTAGCTGGATCAAGTATTTCAGAAATAGAGAAGTTAATTAGTAACTTGAAAGAAGAGTTCAAAATTACTGATGGTCCTCTTGGTTCTTTCTTGGGAGTCCAAATTAACCACAGAGATAATGGTGACATCTTTATTTCTCAATGTTTGTATACCGAAAAGATACTGCAAAGATTTAGGCTTGAAAATTCAAAACCACTGTCTACACCTTGTGATGTGGCTAAATCTCAGGAAGGAGATTCATCTATGGCTGATGTTCATTACAGAGAAGCAGTAGGTTGTTTACAATATCTTGCAGTTGCTACTAGGCCAGATATAGCATTTGCTGGAGCCTTGGTTTCAAGAGCTTTGTGCAAACCAACAAAAGAAGACTGGAAACATGTGAAAAGAATTTACAGATATTTACGAGGCACAAGCAATGTTGGTCTTCTATACAAGTCGCAAGTAAAAACAGAATTTTCAGTTTTTAGTGATGCAGACCATGCTGGTGATGAAAAGACCAGACGCTCAACATCTGGTATGGTTTCGATTAATTCATATGCTGCAATAACTTGGTGGTCTCGATTGCAACATTCTGTTGCAATTTCATCTACTGAAGCTGAGTATGTTGCTGCTAGTGAAGCAGCTAATGAGCTTGTTTGGCTCAAGTTGCTGTTCAAAGAGTTAATAGGATATGATGGCACTCCCATTTTGTATGTCGACAACCAAAGTGCTATAAAACTTGCTCAAAATCCCCAGCACCATCGTAGATCTAAGCACATTGATGTGCGGTTTCACTCCTTTAGAGAGAAAGTTGAGCAAAATATTTTAAAATTAGAATATGTTCCATCAGCACAACAAACTGCCGATATCTTCACAAAAGCTCTGTCTAGCATTTTGTTTATAAAATTACGTGATGGACTTGGACTGGCTAAAAATATAGTTCAAAGTGAAAAGTGACTGTTTACATCTGTTTTTTGTTGTATATGATTTCTTTGTAATTTTTTTATGTGTTAATCAAAATTGGCCTTGATATCGGGATGGAATGTTAAATTTGAGCGATACCTCACCAATTCTGGTTGGGCTTGGCGACTTTCCCTTTCCTGGCGTAGCTTGTTCATGCGTTCGCCAGTACACTGATGTAGTTCATGTTGATATGACGTGCGTTTGTTGCCGTCTATCTTTTAAGCAATTTTTCTTTAATTAAAAAGGCATAATCCAGATATTGATTGATTAATCAATTCTTTATTTAACATTACTATAAAAATCTCAAAATATTTGAAAGCAGAAGTTTGCGGAACATATGTCACAAGTTTGTCAAGATTAGATTTAACCCATTTTTGTTTGAAAATAAGCGATATTAAACCCGCTTAACGGCTTTTTTCAAAGGTCGTAATTCTGAAGGATCTTTGATGTTGTTTACAAATTTGATCTTCACTTTTAACAAACTATTCAGCATTATTCAGCAATAAGCATTTTTTTTAAATCAAAGTGCCATTCCTAAAGTATTGAAACATTAAAAAAACTCCTGCAGATAGCTGCAAATCATT
The DNA here is from genome assembly GCA_963932465.1 of Maratus speciosus. Classification (NCBI taxonomy): domain Eukaryota; kingdom Metazoa; phylum Arthropoda; class Arachnida; order Araneae; family Salticidae; genus Maratus; species Maratus speciosus. Next base: position 205,406,017 of record OZ010794.1, on the reverse strand, counting down.
AAGTTTTTAATAATAAACAAGCGTCATATTAACTTGCAGTGCATGTATGTATGTTTAGTTCAAATCTTAGAAGCCAAATTTAAACCACTTTTAATTATTCTATTCAGCCGAAACAATGAATAAGGGAGAGTTGTACGAAACCGGATAGGCGGGTAAAACCGGGTAGCACTGTTTCCTCCTTAATTTGAACTTTTATCTGTCGGCCAACACCAGGAATTGCTTGTCGAAAGTCATTACGGCATTTGTAGCTGAACGAAGCACTATTGTGTACGGTTATTTTTGTGTGAAGGAATACGTTTCAAATTTCTCTTAAAAAATTATTTTGTTTGTTTCTAGGTTTTACGCATATATTAACTGTTTGCCATAATATTTAATATTGATAAGTACTATATTTAATTATGTGCTTTCTTGCAAGTATTTTAACAGTTTTACTGATCTTTTAGAATAGGACTCAGAGTAGTGACGTCATGTTTAAAAATCTGTGTCACGTTGGGGTAAAACCGTGTACTTAAGAGTGTGTCAAAACCGGGTATACCCATTTTTGTCCTACACTCATGGAACGATTTTTTTTAGGATAGTTAATACTTTAGCATGGAATTTTAAATTGCAATTTAATGCTGTTAAGTACTGTTAACCCTTTGACATGTTATTCATAGCACCTCTAAACTTATACTACAAACAAGAGGTGAGGAAGTTCTTACTTCCAATACTGGGCGATCTGTAACAATTTACTAAGTTAGAAAATCATTCAAAGCTGCATTTTTTAGAGCAGTAGTTATAAATACTCCAATCAGACGTTTTGAGAAAACAGGGATTTTTCCTTACAACAGCGATGTTTTTCCTGGATCTATTCGCTCCTTTGGAAATGACAGAGAAACCCATGAAAGTCAATTATAAAACACCTAAGTCTACGTAGCCATAGGTTGGCATAGCTGCAGCAATAAATATTTCTGAAATATCACAGGATAATGAAGGTCATCTTTCCACATTTAAAAGTGTCGACATCACACATCCAGTAGTTGACAACATACAGCCTCTTCTATCGAGATCTGATATTGTGTAGCCAGCAATCTGCATTCCCAATTTCAATTAAAATGTTATTACCCCACCCCAGGAAGGCCTTAAGCTTGAGAAAAGAGCTGGCAAAAGAAGTGGAAACTGTTATTTTAACTACTTCACCCTATAAATTAGAGCTCGAAACAGATATTAAAGAGAAAGAAGCCAAACAGTCTGCAAAACGAAAAAGGAAGATTCTTAAAAAGAAAATAAGAATCAACAGGAAAAGTAACCAAAAAAGGTTGATGAGGCATCCTCAGAAGATGAAGAAGATAATGAAACCTGAATGTTTTGCAATGAGCTTTACTCCAATTCTAAATCCAAAGAAAGTTGGATACAATGTGTGAAATGTCACGGATGGGCACACGAAGCATGTAGTATGCAGGGGCGTAAATCCTGGGGGGGTACGGGGGGGTGCAACACCCCCCCCCTACGAAAAAATCTGTCGGAAAATTTCACGTTCGATCGGAAAAAATACGTTTAGTCGGAAAAAAATGGTATTAAACTATAAAAACTTATAAATTGGAAAAAGTGAAAAAACCAGTCGGAAAAATTCCCGTTCGATCGGAAAAAAGTAAATTTAGTCGAAAAAAAAATGGCATTAACGGATAAAAACTTATGAATTGGAGAAATATTTTTGTAGTTTTTAATTAGTAAATAAGAAAAACAAGTTAGAGCGAAGAAAACCTATAAAATTTTATTCTTAGTCGGATTTTTTTCCCTTGTAATTTTTAATTAGAAAATTAGAAAAAACAATTTAGAACGAAGAAAACCTATATAAATTTATACTTAGTCGGAAATATTAAGGATTTTATTTTTGTGATTAAAACTATTCAGAAAAACTTTGACTTGTCAAATATTGCGAACTCGAAAACCTCGATATGAAAAAACAAAATATTTATATACATATTCCAGCAATGTGAATATTATTTGTAACCTTGATATTTTGATCAAAAACTTTGATATTCCGAACTTTTTTCTGTTCCCTTTGATTTCGAGATATCGAGATCCAGCTGTATTTATTTATAGTCGGAAAGTTTTTAGTTTAGCCTGGAAATTTTAAGACATACTAATTGAAGTGAAGAAACTTCTATTTTTTATTTATTTTTATTTTTTAATCTAACTTTAAATTTAGTTAGAAACGTGTATCACGAAATTTAGATGATATCCGATGAAAATTCAAAACTGAATTGCAAATTTTTAGTATATATGTCGTAGGCTAATTGAGAAATCCGGCTCTTTGCAAACAGCCGGGAAAATTGGAGAATCCATCTCCCTTTTTCCAATTAGCCTGATATTTTTCAGGCTTATTGCAAAGAACCTAGGAAGCGTTAGGCTATCAAAGCCTGAGAGCTTATTTTCCCGCCGATTCTGTATGTACGTAACACGATAACTCTTCATAGAAATATCCGATTTGCTTCAAATTTTTTTTCTAGGTTCATTCTGATGAGGTGCTTCCCTGATTAGTTTTTGGGGTTCATTGGTTAAGGATAAAGGGGGGGGGGAAAGGGGGGCTAGTCCCCCCCCTTAATTTATATAAATGGGTTTTTCATGCAGAAATATTCAATTTGCTCCAAATTTGGTATACCGGTTTATTGTGTTAAGGAGCTTCCCTGATTAGATTTGGAAGCTCATTATTTAAGTATAAAGGGGGAAAAGGGGGGCTACCCCCCTTAATTTAGATAAATCGGTTTTTCATGATGAATTATTCGATTTGCTCCAAATTTGGTATACCGGTTTATTAAGTTAAGAAGCTGCCTTGATGAGATTTGGAGGTTCATTAGTTGCATATAAAGGGAGGAAAGGGGGGTAGACCCCCCCCCCACCGTAGTTTATATAAATGGGTTTTTCATGCAGAAATATGCGATTTGCAATAAATTTGGTATACCGGTTAATTATGTTAAGCAGCTTCCCTGATTACATTTGGAAGATCATTATTATGTATAAAGGGTGGAAAGGGGGGCAATTGCCTCTCCCCTTAATTTAGATAAATGCGTTTTCCATGTAGAATTATTCGATTAGCTCAAATTTGGCATAATGGTTTATTATGTAAAGGAGATGGCTTGATTAGATTTGGAGGTTCATTAGTTAAGTATAAAGGGGGGGAAGATAGCCCCCCCCCTTAATTTTGGTAAATGGGTTTTTAATGCAAAATTATTCGATTTGCTCCAAATTTGGTATACTGGTTTATTATGTTAAGGAGCTTCCCTGATTAGATTTGGAAGTTCATTAGTTAAGTATAAAGGGAGGAAAGGGGGGTTAGACCCCCCCCTTAATTTAGATAAAAGGGTTTTTCATGCAGAGTTATTCGATTTGCTCCAAATTTCGTATACCGGTTTATTATGTTAAGGAGCTGCCTTGATTAGATTTGGAGATTTATTGGTTAAGTATAAAGGAGGCACAGCGGCTAGTGTCCCCATAATTTAGATAAATGTGTTTTTCATACAGAATTATTCGATTTGCTTCAAATTTGATGTACCAGTTTATTACGATATGGCTTCCTTCATTTGGTTTGGAGGTTCATTGGTTAAGTATAAAAGGGGGGAAAGGGGGGCAATCGCCCCTCCCCTTAATTTAGATAAATGGGTTTTCATGCAGAATTATCTAATATAGTTTAATTTTTTTTCGACCGGGTCCGAACTTGAAGGTTCCATTTGAAGTCAACCCGAAAACCGACCACAACCAGGTTTCGGATTGAGTTCAATTAGAACTTTCAGGTTCGGATCGGGTTACCGGTGGACGGAAATTATTTTGTCTGGCTTGCATCGGGTTATAGTTCTTTGGAATATTTTTGTCGGTTAAGATTTGGTTCGGGACGGGTTTCAGGTTGACTTCGAATGGAATTTTCAGGTTCTGGTAGCGTTGCGTGTCCACGGAAACTAATTTGTCTTGTTCGGATCCGGTTGTGGATCTTTGGAATATTTTTGTCGGTTATCAGATTTGATTCGGGATTCCGGGTTTTTTCAAATGGAACTCTCAGGTTCGGGTCGGGTTGCATGTAGACTGAAATTATTTTGTCTTGCTCGGATCGGGGTACGATCTGTTGTAATTTATTTTTCGGGTTTGGGTAGGGTTATGCGTTAATAAACCTAATAAAAAGAAAATTGCCTAGTTAAACTGATGGCATTGAGGTCACATGCTATTCACACAAATTGTATATTATACTCTTATTTCAAAGAATAATGCCCCTCGAAAAATAAATGAAGGGATTAGTCGCCGTTGCCCCCCTTTCTACTTAACCAAAGAACCTCGAAATCTAATCAGGGAAGCTACTTAACATAATAAACTGGTATACCAAATTTGAAGCAAATCAGATAATTCTGCATGAAAAAACCATTTCACTAATTTAAGGGAGGTATTAGCTCCCCAATTTCTCCCTTTATGCTAAACCAATGAACTTTCAAATCTAATCAGAAAAGCTCCTTATTAGAATAAAACTAAACTAAAAAAAAAAAAAAAAAAAAAAAAAAAAACTAAATTAGATAATTCTGCATGAAAACCCATTTATCTAAATTAAGGGGAGGGGCAATTGACCCCCTTTCCCCACTTTAATACTTAACCAATGAATCTCCAAATCAAATGAAGGAAGCCATATCGTAATAAACTGGTATATCAAATTTGAAGCAAATCGAATAATTCTGTATGAAAAACCCATTTATCTAAATAAAGGGGACACTAGCCCCTGTCCCTCCTTTATACTTAACCAATAAATCTCCAAATCTAATCAAGGCAGCTCCTTAACATAATAAAATGGTATACGATATTTGAAGCAAATCGAATAACTCTGCATGAAAGACCCAATTATCTAAATTAAGGGGGGGGGGGTCTAGCCCCCTTTCCTCCCTTTATACTTAACTAATGAACCTCCAAATGTAATCAGGGAAGCTCCTTAACATAATAAACCGGTGTACGAAATTTGGAGCAGATCGAATAACTGTGCACGAAAAATCCATTTATCTAAATTAAGGGGGGGTCTAGCCCCCCTTTCCTCCCTTTATACTAAACTAATAAACCTCCAAATCTAATCAGGGAAGCTCCTTAACACAATAAACCGGTATACCAAATTTGAAGCAAATCGAATATTTCTGCATGAAAAACCCATTTGTATAAATTAAGGGGGGGGGACTAGCCCCCCTTTTGCCCTTTATCCTTAACCAATGAACTCCAAAAACCAATCGGGGAAGCACCTTATCAGAATGAACCTAGAAAAAAAAATTTGAAGCAAATCGGATATTTCTATCAAGAGTTATCGCGTTACGTAAATACGTACGTACATACAGAATCGGCGGGCACATAAGCTCTCAGGCTTTGATAGCCTGTAGGCCCTTTGCAATAAGCCTGAAAAATATCAGGCTAACTGGAAAAAGGGAGATGGATTCTCCAATTAGCCCGGCTCTTTGCAAAGAGCCGGATTTTTCAATTAGCCTATGACATATATACTCATATCCAAAATTTTAGCGTATATGACAAAAACGTAGAAAGGGAGTATTAAATATCTTACGAAATTATTCAAGTTTATAGCTCAAATTCACAAGATAATTATGACTTCGCGTATCGTATTGAGATGCTAGTTAAATAATTTTAAAGCGCTGATGTCGATTCTTTTCGAATTATTAATAAATGTATCTAAAAATTAGGGGAGAAAGTCTATGATTACTATGAATAGGAAAATGCGGATTGGAATCAAAAACTGCTTTGTTACATAGCGTTACTAAACGTACAAAATTTGATTAACTCTTATTGAAGTACTAAGAAATGGATATAAGTTTTGTTCATTCGAAAATTTTCAATCTTTTAAATTTTGACTTTTTTTATGTTGTAGACGTACATCGTACACTGGTAACAGGATTCCTTATGCTTAATTCAGAATTTGAATTTCTATCCGGAGTGGAGTCTATGTGAATAAATATGTTATACGCAGAAAAAATAAAATGCAATCAGCCCTTCATTGGTAAAAAAAAAAAAAAAAACGGGCATCGAATCCCCAGGTCTTCAATCATCCAGTTTCATGAAATTTTGTACATTTAGAAACAAGATATATCGCTATCAAACAAAGCAGTTTGGAGTTCCAAACCGCAATTTTCTACACATATTAATCATATAGTACTTCACCACTAATTTTTAGAGACATACATTAATAATTCAAAAGGAATCAACATTAGCGCTTTAAAACCTATTTGACTATCTCGATACGCTCAGTCATAATTATCTTGAGACTTTCATCTATCATCTAAAAAGTTTAATAATTTCGTAAGATATTTACGATATCCTTTCTTCGTTTTTATCATATATGCTAAACTTTTGGACATGAGTGTATGTGTATATATATATATATATATATATATATTAATTAGTCGGCATTTTGTTGGCAATAGTACTCGGAAATTTTTCTTCTTGGAGTCGGAAATTTATGAGTCTACACCCCCCTACGCAACCAGGGTGGTTTACGCCCCTGGTAGTATGAAGGAGAATATGATAATAAATTTGTTTGTAATTTTTTGCAGTTAAAATAACTCTAAGACTTCCAGCGTAAAATAAGTAGGCATATACAATGTAGACAATTTGCTACAGATTTATTTTTTACACATGGAAGAACACATATGCAATTTCGTTTTGTTAAATATAACAAAATTGTATTTTTCTATCATATTAAACAAGATTTAAAAAAAAGAAAATGAGTTTTCCACGAGTTTTAAAGGGGTACCCGGTTTTACCCAACCAGTGGGGTAAAACCGGATTTTTGCATATATCTGAAAAAAGTTATTTTTTTATATAATCAATTACATTTTTTACTGAAAAGGGTATGTTTTAATATAGCCAAAGATCCATTTAAAATAAAAAACGGTGTTCAGGATTTGTTTCCCCATTTAATTGCATTTAAGAACAACAAACATTTATGGTACCCGATTTTGCCCCACCTTCCCCTACATGTGTAATTTGAATGACAATACAATCTCTATATAATAAAAGGCAGTGTAACGCAGGGCGGGGCGAATCCATCAATCTTACCAGTTTCCGAGGAAGAGACTCAAGGGTGAAAGGTTCCACTCTCCCATTGGTTGACAAGAAACAAGAGTCCCGCGATTGCTTCTCAAGGTTACACGTCCTGATAATTGAGGTGGTAGACACTTCTTCCTAACAAATCAGAAGGCACATCGTATTTCACCCACAAAATAAATCGCCAAGTGTCACTTGAGATTATTTCAAGTATTAAGTTGCAATCATATTACATTTTCTTTGCGACATGTAAGGAATTTTAATTTATTTCTCATATAAAGTGATTCACGGAAAACAATGATATGGTATTTTTAAAAATATCCTTTTTTTCCCTGCAAAAAATTGATAAAACTGACTTTCTTTTAAAAAAGTAATCAATTTAAATATTTTAGACTTATTGTTTTGTAACTTATTTTTAAATTACACATTACTTATATTTTCCTTTTCTATATACAGGTGTATGTAAATATAAACTTTAAAAACAAAATCAAACATATTCCATATTTTAAAAGTAAAAAATTAATATTTATACGAAAAGTAAAATTAATAATTTTTGATTTATAGCTTTGCATCAGGAGGACAGAAGCTTAGGGGATTAGTCGCCCCTCCCCCCTCCCCGAAATAATATCCTGGCATTTTGTAACTTATTTTTAAATTACACATTACTTATATTTTCCTTTTCTATATACAGGTGTATGTAAATTTAAACTAAAAAAAACATATCCCATATTTTAAAAGTAAAAAATTAATATTTATACGAAAAGTAAAATTAATAATTTTTCATTTATAGCTTTGCATCAGGAGGACAGAAGCTTAGGGCATTAGACGGATGGGATTCAACCCGCGATACTTATTTATTAATCAATATACATATTTTAAAAAATTGGAGGGGGGGGGAGGAACGATAAAAATACAATTTCAAAGTGTTATTAAAAAAATAGTATTATTTCAATAGTTGCAGCAGACTGTTTTAATTACGCACTTTTATTGCATATTTATTAAATTTTTGTTTTAATAAGAAATCTTAATTTTGTTATAGTATATTAGCCGGAATACCTGGTTTACCCAGAAATATTGTAAATGCTAATTGTGTGTTTATTAGAACATAAAGTAGCCGAACTTTGCTCATCTAAACGCTTCCATATTGTAAATTATTTTTTTATCAGTTTTTCAAATTTTAAGGGAAAAACACAATTTTTACCCACCGTCCTATGACGGGTATTTACACTAGTATTATTATAATTTAAAGAACGTAGAAGTTTGTTTAGAATACTGTTTCTACAGAGCTTCACAAAAATTTAGATTAAAACTTGCAAGTTAATTTTAAACCAATTTCAATAATCTGATTGAGCTGAAACTTTGCTCAGGATATGTAGTTCTGATGACAATGCAATATTATTATAATTTATGGAACGTAGTGAGAAAAGCTTTTTTTCACACGGCCACATAAAAGATTAGTTCAAATCTTGCAAGACAATTTTAAACCAGTTTCAGTTATCTGATTGAGCTGAAACTTTGCCCACATGGGTTTTTCGGATGCCAATTCTATTAAATTATAATTCCACAAACGTAGAAATTATGCATTTTTTATACGGCCGCACAAAAGATCGCGGAAAGATTGTTGCTAAAAAAACAGAAATTTTAATTAAATTTCAACAAAATTACATGTGTGCATTAAATTGTTTTTTACTTAATTGTAAAATAAGTATGTTTAACGCATTATTTGTAATGCATTATACAGGGTGCCCACTAAAGTCCTTCCCACGCTCTTAATTGCTGAACGGTTGCAGCTATAGTCATAAAAGTGGTGACGATTCATGTTCAGAACGAGATTCGTTTAGCATTCATGTTCACAAGACGTCCTCTCGAACTAAATCGATGATGCTCTACAAATTTGCCATTCATTTTTATCCCATATTTCGAACCGTTTTCGCGATAGGAACGCTAATGCCGCCATTTTTCACCAGGTGGCGCTGTAAGCGGTCTCATCTAGTAACGCATAGCCCCTTTACTATACCTGGACACCACGTTTATGAATGTAGATGCAGTCGTTCAGCAGTTAAGGGCTGGGAACAGTCTTAGATGGGCACCCTGTATTTTTATTTTAAGACATTGTTGTTAAATAACCAAATATTTATCACTGTTTGAGTATTTTATTAGTGATGCATTAAAAAGAACAGCAAAAACTAAGTAAACTTTAACGAAATAATTTTGTCCACCTAGATCAGTATTTCTCAACCTGTGTGCCATGAGAGATGGTCAAATGTGCTACAAGGTTGATTTTTTTTTTGACAAATGATTGAAATTTTATGGTGTCGCATCAACGAAACGACATTTTCTATTTATCATGGGCTTAACATTTAAAAACTACTTCCATTCGCTTTCAGTTGACGAATATGAATGGTTAACGAACCTATTTGTAATTTGCAAGACACCAAATTTGACAACAACAGAAAAAGAACAGTTCTTTGATGTGAGAAACGATAAGTTTTACCGTTCAACAAATCTTCGAGAAAAATTTGGATCAGTTTTGGCTTTCTGACAAAAATGTGAACCCAGCAATCAACTTGAAAGCTATTAAAATTCCTCTGCCTTTTGCATCGTCATGGTTCCGTGAATTTGAATTTTTTTCAGTATTGACAGAAATCAAGTCCAAAGAGCGAGAGAGACTTTTAAAAGTTGACGATGAAATGCGAACTTTTCTGGAGACTTTAGATCCTCGTTTTAATTTAATATGTTCAAGAAAACACGCTTAGCATTCTCATAGAATAAACTTTGTATAAATATATATATTTTTTGTATCACACAACTTATATTAGTTTTATATTCAGGTGTGCCGTAAATAATTCCCGATATTTTTAGTGTGTCATCAACCAAAAAAGGTTCAGAAACACTGGTATAGAATCAGAATTACCAACATTCCATTCACATCATGCGTGCCGCGAGCGTATGAGTTCCGGTTGTGTAACGTAAACGCGAACTTTGCATTTTCCTCTCCAAAACTGATTGTTTACAAGGATGCACGCGTAGTTCCGCCGGTTGGGCGATCGCAGCGCTCACAGTTAATGTGCTGCAAACTACAATTCCCCAATTTCGAATGTCAAGAACGGTGCGCCAGTTCCTCCGTAGGGCTGTTCTCCCTTTTTCTTTTCTCCGGCTGTGCCCATATCTTTCCATTTCCGGCCATTGCGCTCCATGTGTTCTCTTGGTTTTGAGAAACAATTCTTATTTAGAATTCCACATGGTTATCACATTTAAATGGCTCCATGCAAAAAAGTCTTTAGTCAACTAAACCCATTTTTGAGAAAACTGAAAAAAAAATGATGTTTTAAGGCCTTTCTGCATAGGATATTAAAAATTGAATTGTGTAGGCAGTAAATACGAAGCCCTTCTTTTATAGAAACATGGTTCTACCCTATAAGAACAAAAGTCCATGGTTAACTCAATTTTGCTAATAGATCAGTTTCAACTAACATCACACCCTAGCAACCAGCTTGGCAATCGTGTGAACGTTTTTTGATTGCCTCCCAAATTTCCACTTTCATTGGTTGAGCGCTAAAAGATCGGTGATTTTGATTGGTTGGTGGAAACTTGGGGGGGGGAGGGGGCATGTGGTCACGTGGTTGAAACTGATCTGTAAGACCTTTTTGCATGGAGCGATTCATTGGCGACACCAAGTATTGAGAACTACTGTTTGGTTGATTGATGAACTGTGGAACAATGTAATCTGGTAGATGAACTTCCTAGTTGGTTAATTTCTGTAAAGCATTGTAAACCCTTATGCAGATTTTTTATTGGATGTTGGTCCTTGGGGTGGAGTGTGGTATATTTCTTTGCATGTTTATCCACGGCCAAACTCGGTTCACCCTATGCGGCCGTAACAAACATCAAAATCCCTTTGTTGACGGGGAATCAGATTTTCCCTCCGAAGAAATCTAGGGGACGCTTTTACCTGTGATTGATGGATAATTTCTGTATATTTGCATTACGTTCTCAAGTTTTCTTAAATGAAACTGCGATTTTTTATCTTTTTTAGTTGAAAATTTTTATTGTTGCGCTCTATATACTATTTGCGACTCACTGAAAAAACAAATTCCTGGTGTTTCGTTTTATAAATTTCTTACAAAATTAAATTTAAGGAATAAAACATTTGAAGTTATATCATAGGATAATTTCTGAATTGTTTTATCCCAAAACTCAATGAGTCAACTGTTTCTATAATTTTAAGAGTTTATGAAGCAGATTTTACCAATCCTATATATAAATGAAATCGTCCGAACACTTTATCAATTGATGCATCCGAAACTAATAAAATGCCTTGTATGGGATTTGGGAATGTGACATAAACGAACATAAACTAAATATTGCCCATCATTAAAAAAAAAATATGGGCAGCACCTAAAATTACTGAAATTTGTTCATAATATTCAAATATCTATATTTTTTTAAAATAAATAAGAATCGTGTAAAAATAATCCTTGTTCTGAAAAAAAAAAAAAAAAAAAAAAATATATATATATATATATATATGGGTATTTCCACGAGCACTTGTCGTGTAAGTCACATACTATGCTTGTTGACCACCGTTATTTTATAAAAGTTTGCTTCACCTTTTTCAATTAATGTGATATCTCCCATAAAATAAGTCACATTTTTCCGTTCTAAAATACTGGTGGTCAAAAATCTAATATGTGACTTACACGACAAGTGCTCGTGGAAATGCCCATATATGAGTTGAGTGCCAGCTTTGATAAAAAAGACTTGTTTATCCTGTTAATATTTTGAAGCATGTAAATATATTTTTATTTTTATTATATATTTCTATATTATGACTATGCAGAATTCAAATATTTCATTTTATAATTTTTCATGATATATTTTCCAATCATAATGAAACCTGTGATTATTATAATTTTTCCATTTCCCTATATACTTCATCGTCCGCACCTCTAATATGTTTAAAATTACCGAAAGTTATCCACCATCTACTTTATGTACAGTCGTGGAAAAAAAAAAAGTAAACACCCCCTACTAACTCCTCAACAAATCATCGTAGAAGAAAGTTACTGGTACCGAACGATTGGAAATAAAGTCTACTTTTAAATGATGTATATAAAATTGGCTTAGGGGGCCATCTACATATTAAAACGAACCATAACTTTATTTTTTTTCAATAGCAGTACCCAATTCTGACAGCATAAATGAACTCTACACCCTTAAATTAGCCTAAAGACGAATTTTTATGCAATTCGTCCCATAAGTTTCCGAGAAATTAATTATTTTAAAACGAGCGTATTTTAAGGACTGTATCCAAATTGAAGTTCCGTACTGGATTGTTAACCGAGAGAGCCGCCTTCTTGATCAAAGCACGTTTAAGCGTCAATGAAACCTGTTTGATTACAGTACAGCAGAATAAATTTCAAAATGTCTACTCACTTCCATCATAGACGGCCCCTTAAACCATCATTTTGCCGTTTTTTAAGCATAATTTGAAAACTACTTGGAAGAAAAATGTGAAATGTTTGAATTTCCATAAAGCAAGACTTAATAAATCTAAATCCATCAAAAAAATTGTAGGTTGCAATTCATAATTTTTTCGAATATTAATTTCATAATTCATATCATAAAATTATAAAAATTGCAAATTCAGCTTATTTATGTTTGGGTATATTAGTATTATTACTACAAAAAAAATTAACACATTAAGAGCATAATTTCGGGAGATATAAATAAAAATATGAAAATGTAATTTAACATTAGAAGCACTAAATTTGCTGGGTTTTAATGCTGGGGAGTAGGGGGAGGGAGAAGAGGTGAAATGTACAGCCGTGGAAAAAAAAGGTAAACACCCTCTAATAACTTCTTAACAAAATATTATCGTAGACGAAAGTTATTGGTACCGAGCGATTGGAAATAAAGTCTACTTTTAAATGATGTATATAAAATATGCTCAGGGGGTCATCTACATATTAAAATGAATCCAAACTTCATTTTTTCCAATGGCAATACCCAATTTTAACGAGATATTTCAAATCTTCGGTTCAAACTATGCCTAGACACCAAATTTCAAGTCATTTGAATGATAAGTTTTTGAATTATAAACATTCAAAATTTAGTGCTTCTAATGTTAAATTACATTTTCATATTTTTATTTATATCTCCCGAAATTATGCTCTTAATGTGTTAATTTTTTTTGTAGTAATAATACTAATATACCCAAACATAAATAAGCTGAATTTGCAATTTTTATAATTTTATGATATGAATTATGAAATTAATATTCGAAAAAATTATGAATTGCAACCTACAATTTTTTTGATGGATTTAGATTTATTAAGTCTTGCTTTATGGAAATTCAAACATTTCACATTTTTCTTCCAAGTAGTTTTCAAATTATGCTTAAAAAACGGCAAAATGATGGTTTAAGGGGCCGTCTATGATGGAAGTGAGTAGACATTTTGAAATTTATTCTGCTGTACTGTAATCAAACAGGTTTTATTGACGCTTAAACGTGCTTTGATCAAGAAGGCGGCTCTCTCGGTTAACAATCCAGTACGGAACTTCAATTTGGATACAGTCCTTAAAATACGCTCGTTTTAAAATAATTAATTTCTCGGAAACTTATGGGACGAATTGCATAAAAATTCGTCTTTAGGCTAATTTAAGGGTGTAGAGTTCATTTATGCTGTCAGAATTGGGTACTGCTATTGAAAAAAAATAAAGTTATGGTTCGTTTTAATATGTAGATGGCCCCCTAAGCCAATTTTATATACATCATTTAAAAGTAGACGTTATTTCCAATCGTTCGGTACCAGTAACTTTCTTCTACGATAATTTGTTGATGAGTTAGAAGGGGGTGTTTACTTTTTTTTTTAACACGACTGTACCTATATTTTCTATCCAAAGTGTGGAACAAAAATAATAAATGTTCTGAAAAATTATCCTGATTTGAGTTGCATTTCATATTTCTGAAAAAAGTTGTGTTTTTATTATACTCAACCTTGTTTTTTGTATGTAAAAAAAAGAGAAAATAAATTATAAATCTAAAACAGTGTATGTAAACAAAAAAAATAGGCATTTATAAATTAAGTTTAATATTTATTAATTTAAGAATATGCGTTGAGAAATCAATATAGAAATCCTAAAAAGATAGTTTAAATAATGCTTCATCTTTTCTTACCCCTTGACTTATCTTAAAAAAAGAAAGTGAGCAAAAAAATATATATATATTAATGAATTCACTTTATTGTGCTTTCTACAAAGCCTAAATAAAAAGAAATGTGCCCAGTTAAACTGATGGCATTGAGCTCACAGGCTATTCACACTAACTGTATATTATACTCTTATTTCATAGAATAATGCCCCTCAAAAAATAAATGAAGGGGGATTAGACTCCATATCCCCCCTTTATACTTAACCAATGAACCTCCAAATCTAATCAGGGAAGCTCCTTAACATAATAAACCGGTATACCAAATCCGAAGCAAATCAGATAATTCTGCATGAAAAAAACCATATCGCTAAATTACGGGGGGTGTCTAACCCCTTCCCTCCACTTTATACTTAACTAATGAACCTCCAAATCTAATAGGAAAAGCTATTTATCAGAATGAAGATAGAAAAATAAATTAAAGTAAATTGTATAGATCTGCATGAAAATCCATTTATCTGAATTAAGGGAGGGGACTTCCCCCCTTTCCCCCTTTTATACTTAACAAATGAATCTCCAAATCTAATGAAGGAAGCGCCATAACGGAATAAACCAGTATATAAAATTTGAAGCAAATCGAATAACTCTGCATGAAAAAACCCATTTACCTAAATTAAGGGGGGACTAGCCCGCCCCCCCCCCCTTTTATACTTAACCAATAGACCTCCAAATCTAATCAAGGCAGCTTCTTAACATAATAAACCGGTATACTAAATCTGGAGCGAATCGAATAATTCTACATGAAAAACCCATTTATCTAAATTAAGAGGGGTGTCTACCGCCCTTTCCCCTCTTTGTACTTAGCTAATGAGCCTCCAAATCTAATCAAGGCAGCTTCTTAACATAATAAGCCGGTAAACCAAATCTGGAGCAAATCGAATAATTCTGCATGAAAAACCCATTTATTTAAATTAAGGGGGGGTCTAGACCCCCTTTCCCCCCTATATACTTAATTAATGAACCTCCAAATTTAATCAGGGAAGCTGCTTAACATAATAAACTGGTATACCAAGTTTGGAGCAAATCGAATAAATCTGCATGAAAAACCCATTTATCTAAATAAGGGGGGGACTAGCCCCCATCTCCCCTATATACTTAACTAATGAACCTCCAAATTTAATCAGGGAAGCTCCTTAACATAATAAACTGGTATACCAAATTTGGAGCAAATCGATTAATTCTGCATGAAAAACCCATTTATCTAAATTAAGGGAGGTGGATTAACCCCCCTTTTCCCACTTTATCCTTAACCAATGAACCCCCAAAACTAATCAGGGAAGCGCCTTATCAGAATGAACCTAGAAAAAAAAATTTGAAGCAAATCGATGTTTCTATCAAGAGTTATCGCGTTACGTACATACATGCATACACAACCGGCGGGCACATTAGCTCTCAGGCTTTGATAGCCTGCGAGCTAAAAAGCAATGCATTTTTCATAACTGAGCTCGGTGCCCACGTCAAATTAAGGAATGTTAGCGGAAATTTTGGGGTTTTCGCTAAAAACAGGAATTGCAGTTAGATTAGGTGTGATATTTAAGATGAACATTGAATGCTTATAAAAGAGGGTTTGAAAAAAATATTTTTACTTTTAGATTTGTTAGTGCTGTGAAACTAGTAATATTATTTTTAGTAAATATTATTTTTAGATTTTTTACTGTGTATTTTACGTTCAGAATTCTCAATGTTTCAAATAATCAAGAATTTAAATGTGTAAAAAGGAAGAGATTAACGTATAGTTTTTGTTTTACATATAATAATAGCGTGTTATTTAAAATATTTTTAATTACTTAAAAGCGTAGTATTTATTTATTTTATATCTAAACCCTTCAGTTTTTCCGCTTGTAGTATGAAAAACGTCAAGGTAAAATATACATACATTTTATATATATATATCTTTTATAACGTATATATTGGGGAGTTTCTTCTTTTTTTATGTATAAAAGTAACATATACTAACTAATATTTACGCGCCATGGGTATACGCGCCATCTACCGGCGAAAGCCGCACTTTAACGATTCCGAATCTAAGGGGTGGTTCTGAAGGCCCAAGGCAGTATACGGGGATTCGAGTTTGGCCGTGTTTTATATATAGTCCAGGCAATAGAGACCGTATAGAGACTCTACCTAGCAAAATTCATGGTAGTTCTGGTAAAAGGCCTAATTTTTAACTTCCCGCCAAAATTTCCCCCGGCAACCCCTCCCCCCCAAATTTTGGTAAAATGCCCCTCAAAAAAGGTTTTAATTAAAAAAAAAACAATTTTTTTATTGTTTTAGGGAAAAAATATCTAGAAATTCAGAAAGTAGACAAAATTTGCAACAAATAAGATATATGACATTATGACATAGGATGAATGGGGAGGGGGGAGATCTGCCTCGGAATATGCGCCGCGGTGCTGCGTGGGCAAACTTGCGCAATTTCACTTAACCACTCGCATCGTTTACATTCGCCCTCCCGTCTCCCCTCCGAACTTCCCCCATAAGGTTTACTTTAAGTTTTTTGGGTTTCTGAATCCGAATTTTAACTTCCCCCCAAAATTTAAGCCCTCCCCCCCAAATAGTTGTTTTTAAATAGTTGTTTTTATTGTTTTAGGTGAAAAGTATGTAGAAATTCAGAAAGTAGACAAAATTTGCAACAAATACGATATATAACATTATGACGTAGACTGAACGGGGAGGGGGAGGGCTGCCTCTGAACATGCACTGTGGCGCTACGTGCACTAAGTTATGTAAGTCCAGGCAATAGGGAAACTGGCAAAATTAATACTAGTTGTGGATTTCGACTCTGTGTTTTTGGGGTAGCTGAATCCGAATTTGTAACTTCCCACTAAAATTTCACCCGGCACCTCCCCCCCCCCTCCCAAAAAAAAAAAAAGAAATTGATTTTTTGAAAAAACTTTGTTTTTGAGAACAGCGCGCGGGAATGTTCCGAGACAGCTACCCCTCTCCCCATTTATCCTATGTGATAATGTCATATGGAAGCAGGACGTTTCGGTCCCGACACTTCGGTCCCGCCATTTCGGTCCCGCCGTTTCGGTCCCGCCGTTTCGGTCCCAAGACATTTCGGTCCCGAGACATTTCGGTCCCAAGATATTTGGGTCCCGAGACATTTCGGTCCCAAGACATTTCGGTCCCGAGACGTTTCGGTCCCCAGACGTTTCGGTCCCAAGACATATCGGTCCCGAGACATTTCGGTTCCAAGACATATCGGTCCCGAGACATTTCGGACCCGAGTCATTTCGGTCCCGAGCCATTTCGGTCCCTGTCCATTTCGGTCCCGAGTCATTTCGGTCCCTAGCCATTTCGGCCCCTTGCCATTTCGGATCCTTCTCCAGCAAGCTGAAATTTCGTGCACTTGAAATAGGTTACATAATTTTATAGGAGACATTGTTGAGTTTTTTAAATAAAGGCCTTAAAATTTTTGTAGCAGCTCACACAAATTTCGTATGGTAATCATTTTAAAATGCAGGAAGGGGGGGGGGTTGACATTTTCTATATTTTAGTGTATTATAAGTATAAGGTCCTGATAAATTAAAACATTTATAACTCGATCTATAATCATCGCAAAACACTCATATTTCGTATGGTAAACGTAATATTTATAAAAGGAGGGACATTATCGGATTTTTAAACTGAACTCCCTAAATTTTAGTACAACCCGAATATAAGGACTCGAAAACGCAAAAACACTTACAACACAGATCAAAATTGTCGCATCCCACACAAATTTCCTATGATAATCGTAATCGTTTTAAAAAGCAGGGGGGGGGGGCTCTGTTGGCTTTTTCTATATTTTAGTGTATCTTAAGTATAAGGTCCTGATAAATTAAAACATTTATAACTCGATCTAAAATTATCGCAAAACACGCATATTTTGTTTGGTCAACGTAATTTTTATAAAAGGAGGGATGTTATCGGATTTTTTAACTGAACCCCCTAAATTTTAGTATAACCCGATTAATCATGGGACTCGTCATAAAAGGACTCGAAAACGCAAACACTTATAATACAGATCAAACTTGTCGCAGCCCACACAAATTTCGTATGATAATTGTAATCGCTTTAAAAAGCAGGGGGGGGGAGGGGGCTGTATTGACTTTTTCTATATTTTAGTGTATCTTAAGTATAAGGTCCTGATTAATTAAAACATTTATAACTCTCTCTATAATTATCGCAAAACACTCATATTTTGTACGGTAAACGTAATCTTTATAAAAGGAGGGTCATTATCGGATTTTTTAACTGAACCCTATCGAAATTTTAGTATAACCCGAATATAAGAGCCCGAAAACCGCAAACACTTATAACTCGGATACAAATTGTAGCACCCCATGCAAATTTCATATGGTAGAAGTAATCGTTTTGAGGAGTGGGTGGAAGGGGGAATTCTGTGCCTATAATATATATAAAGTCCAGACATTTTAAAAACATATTTATAAGTCGAGCTTTAATTTTCACATGCAAATGCCCATGCACTGCACATATTCAGTTGCATATAATTTGGACACTATGTGATTAATAAAGAAAAAAATCTGCAAATATTTTTACAAATCTTTATTTGATTCTATTATTTAATTGCCCATGAATTTTAGATGTATTGCATTTTACATATTTTTTAAAAGGGGCTTCTTAACATGGAATTGTGATAAAGATACATTACTTTTTAAATTTTGCATCGGAACAGACTACAACTTTTTATTTCATTTTAATAATTATTTTAATTTACTTTAAAAAAAAAACTATTTAAAAGTTTGCATTAATCTTTTTACATGTAACATCAACGCTATTTCTACCGGTATCGAATGACACCTTTAAAAGGACTTCGATTTAAGTTTTTTCATTCGTAATTTTTAAATTGCAACAATTACAAATCCTTTTTAATACATTTAAGACTTTTTTATGCTTATTACATTAAAAAACTAAGAGCAAAATAAACATAAATCAAAATTTTAAAAAGGCGTCATTTGACACCACTAGAAATAGTGTTAAAGAAATAACTTTTCTGTAAATTTGGGATACAAAGATTCAAATTTCTAATAATCATAAAATATTCTTTTCGTGGTTAAAATTAATTCTGTATTTCAAATATTTACTTATTATTTATTTGACTTATATACTTAAAATTAAAACAGCCTACCTATTTTAATATGACAAATAAAAAATAGAAATAGAAATATAAAACTAGTTGGATGTGCCAATCCCAAAACTTTCTTCTATCTTATACATCTTAATATTTCAAAACCTAGTTACACATGTTAATACTTCAATATTATTAGTTCAATACTATACCAATTTTGATTTTCATCTTAAATTTCTGCTCAAGTCAATTAAACGGACTAAAAACGAGTTAATCTATATCATGATATTTGTTAAAATTATTAATTTTTCCTTATTCTGTCGTTATCAGATGTTTGCGAATAGCCGGCTTAGCAGGAAGCGAGTTCCCGCCGCTGCATGAGCCGCCGATGCACAATAGAACTACGAAATATCAAGAAAAGTATACAAAAATCGCTAGCACGGAGCCCCTTTACCGCGCAATATTTCCAAATTCAAGGAGAACCTGTTGGCCAAAGCGAAAAACAAGCACAAACATTTTGGTTCAATTGTATGCATAATTTTATACGCTGTTCGATGGTACAATAATCTAAATGGCAGAGAGATCGGAATTATAGCGCCCCCTTCTTTCGGAATTTTTTCAAGTTCAGGGAGGACTTGTTTGCCATAGCCAGAAACATGCACAAAAAATTTGGTTCAATTATATGGATAACTTCATACACTTTTCGATGGTACAATAATGAAAATGGTACAGACATCGCAATTATAGTGCCGCCTTCCGGCAGAATTTTTCCAAATTCAGGGAGGACCTTCGTGACATGACCAAAAATAAACACATAAAATTTGGTTCAATTCTATGCATAACTTCATACACTTTCGGGCGGTACAATATTCAAAATGGCACAAAAATTGTACAAAAATCGCTATTACAGCGCCCTCTACGAGCGATTTTTTTACAAATTAAGGGAGGACCTCCTTGCCATAGCCAAGAACTTAAAAATTTTTTTTGGTTCAATTCTATGCATAACTTCATACACTTTTCGATGGTGCAATATTCAAAATCGCACAAAAATCGCTATTACAGCGCCCCCTAACGGCGAATTTTTTGCAAATTCATGGAGGACCTGCTTGCCATATCCAAAAACTTAAAATAAAAATTTGGTTTAATTCTATGCATAACTTCATACACTTTTGGACGGTACAATATTCAAAATCGCACAAAAATCGCTATTACAGCGCCCTCTGCGAGCGATTTTTTTACAAATTAAGGGAGGACCTCCTTGCCATAGCCAAGAACTTAAAAATTTTTTTTGGTTCAATTCTATGCATAACTTCATACACTTTTCGATGGTGCAATATTCAAAATCGCACAAAAATCGCTATTACAGCGCCCCCTAACGGCGAATTTTTTGCAAACTCATGGAGGACCTGCTTGCCATATCCAAAAACTTAAAATAAAAATTTGGTTTAATTCTATGCATAACTTCATACACTTTTGGACGGTACAATATTCAAAATCGCACAAAAATCGCTATTACAGCGCCCCCTACCAGCGAATTTTTTCCAAATTCAGGGAGGACCTGCTTGCCATAGCCAAAAACTTAAAATAAAAATTTGGT